>JAQAHW010000010.1:13792679-14424376 GCA_027580185.1 Tuta absoluta | reverse complement strand
CACTCCCGTGAGGTTACTTTTGCAAAATATCGATCTTCTAAGGGCCTCACCATCCCAATATGGCTGAAAACGTCAAATATCTATTATAAAAGCCGGCTTCGACCAAATCTGGGACGGCGGAATTCACTACTTGTCAAGCTTACTCATTTAACAAAGTAACATTCACTTAAACATATGCATACTTAGTTTTTTTCTCAATTTCTTTAAAATATATTTTTTTCAACTAAAGATGAGGTTGTACAGTAGAGTGCTTCGATTTCACATCCCATGCCGCTGGCGTGGTCGGGGCGCGGTGGGCGACGGCGGTGGCGACGCGGGCGCGGCGGCCGGCGCGTGCCGTCGCCAATTGGTGCAGCTCCAGTTGTTTTTACAGAGAGAGGGGACGGTTCGCTGCTTAGGCAGCCTTATTAGGCTAGCCTAGAAACTAGAACCGCAATTACTGACATATATCTATTCACCTGCTGACTGACGAGACTGTCTCTCCCTTCTAATATAAGAGCTCCAATTCTATTTTTTTCAAAAGTCACAGACATTATTTGACTAGGTACTCTTATCTCTTATTTTGGTAAACCTGGTGATTCTGATCAACTCTAGTTGCTTTGGTTACAATATGCACCAATAAGGATGTATTGCCAATAACACCTATCTATTTTACTTACCAAAAATGATCCTTTCTTCTGCGCGTAGCAAGAGGTATTTTATGATTTTTTTCGTAGCAGTATTACTTCTGTTAGCAAAAAATACTGCTATAAAATAAAACAGTTCCCCAGTTCATAAACCACTCGTGTAATGATAGCCCTGTCTGCCCTGCTCGCTTCGCGCTGCTTGCCCCACAATGGCGGAGGAAGTGTAAAGGTCGCCAGTCTTATCTGATTTAATTGCCTTCATTATTTCTGGAAAGGAAGCGAGGGCAACTCCGGCGCATCCGACACAGTAGAAGTTTGAAACAGTAGACGTACTCCGCGAACAGTATACGAAAACCGTTGTACCCCAATCTTACGAACATCATTGTGAACGCTGTATGTAAAACCATCGTTCGTGGTACACTATTTGACATAATTACTCAGCACGATTGATAAATGCATTACCACATATTCGTGCCAAAAGGCAAGCTACCCAGCCTTGAAAACAGGGTGACTTATTTTCCTCTGGATTCATCAATTAGATATTTCAATCCATAAAAAGCTATCTAAAACAGAGATTTGTCTGTAACACCAAATAGTGTTGAGTTCTAACTGGGGTGATAGATAGATAGGATTAACCCTCATTAGAAATTAATTCGCGCCGGTGTGTAGCAAGAGGAAGGTAGGCACTCAGGCGTAGATAATTATTTTAGGACACCGCTGAGAGCTGACTTATCTTTTTTTACTGTGATTCCAGCGCACCGATTCACCGCGCATTATGATTTTAAACAACCACAAATTAACATAAACAGCCGATGTAGATCCTCCAAAAGATTATTTAATATGATTTTTACGATTACCCTGGACGTTTTAATCACAGCCGTGAACTATGAAACACTAAAGATGTACGTAATTAAAACAGTAAGGTCAGTGAGCAAGCTAACGAAAATAATGAATAAGTATGAATTTTAATGGGGTGTGTTGTAACGAAACCCAGTGACCGTAAGATTTCATAGGTTCACTGGCATTGGTTTAAGTAACGCACATATAGGTAGGGATAAAAAAAAGATAAAAACGAATTTTATCATATTTTTTCAAAGAATATACCTCCTACCAAATTACTTTTTATACCACTGACGCAATAAAACAATTATAAAAACTTTTGATTGGCTATAAGGTTCATTTTAAATCATGATGTTTTTGGTAGTCAAGTAATTTAATACAAACATACTATTACATACACATAATGTAAACTGACATTTACCCCAAGTCTGGCAAACATTTGAGGGTTATTCAGAAGATTGTGTAAGTATCATTTTTCCTTTGATTGTGTATCGATTGTCCATCGCCTAATATTGCAATACACAAGTAACCCCCGAGTCCTTTTGTCGCCTCTTACGACACACACGGGAAAGAAATGGTATGATGCTATTCTAAGCCGGCATCACAAGGCATTTGATTTATTTTGTTACATATAAAGAAAATACTCTTTTCAAATAATCTGTAACCAAAAAAGTAATATGGTAGTATTTTTATTAGTTTGGTCACAAAATAAATAACTTATAGTTACATTTCAGCTTATTTGATACGATGATCCACATCCTGTTTGGTTCAAACACGCGATCTACAAAACAATACTTATTCACTTATTAAATTATACTAAACAGGAATCAATTACATAATTGCTACAAATTCTAGTAATAAGCAACGCGACCTACGCACCCAAATTTGAGCCCAATTTTCTAAGAGAGTACAACTAACTTTACGGAGCTATTAAATAAATTGACGTCTTTGGATAACAAGATACACTTACTAGCCACGGTTCGTCGAATCGTGTTTATTATTTTACATAAAACTACACCCAAGCATATTCTTCAACCACCCACACTGCTACCAATTTCCCCGTGGGAATGAGTCATTTTTCCGCGGAAAAAGGTACCCTGTATTACCCAGAGAGAATGTAGCTTACTAACAATTTTACAATCGATAAGGAATTTCTCAAATCAATCCAGAACTTTCTGAGAATGTTTCACTCTATTTTTGTTGCTGGTTTAAAACTAAATTTCCACCTGCTGACAATATTCCTTTTCCACAGACCCTGCTGGCGATATCGCGAGTGGGCCGCGGCGGGCGGTCGCGACGCAAGCGCGTCGGCGCGAGTGCACCCGAACATTCTCCCTTGGATCTCTCAGCGGCGGGAGAGAGCGCCGCGAAAAGATCGAGACTCTCGGCCAGTCCTAGCACTAGAAGCGACAGCGATGACAAGGAAGGAGTCTTTGGCGAAGGTAAGAGCACCAAGCATTCTCCCTTGGATCTCTCGGCAGCGGGAGAGAGCGCCGCGAAAAGAGCGAGACTCTCGGCCAGTCCTAGCACTAGAAGCGACAGCGATGACAAGGAAGGAGTCTTTAGTGAAGGTAAGAGCACCAAGCATTCTCCCTTGGATCTCTCGGCAGCGGGAGAGACCGCCGCGAAGAGAGCGAGGCTCTCGGCCAGTCCTAGCACTAGAAGCGACAGCGATGACAAGAAAGGAGTCTTTGGCGAAGGTAAGAGCACCGAGCATTCTCCCTTGGATCTCTCGGCGGCAGGAGAAAGCACCGCGAAAAGAGCGAGGCTCTCGGCCAGTCCTAGCACTAGAAGCGACAGCGATAACAAGAAAGGAGTTTTTGGCGAAGGTAAGAGCACCGAGCATTCTCAGCGGCGCAAGAGAGTGCGCGAAAAGAGCGAGGTTAGCACAGCGACAGGAGCGGCAGCGATGATATAGATGGAGTCTTCAGCAAAAGCAAGAGTCTTTCTCCCCTCAATAAGTAGAGAGAGCATGGCCTGAAACTTATTTTTCAACCCAAGCACTACCGCAGATTTTTTTATCACTTTTGTACAGAAGGCTCTTTCTCATAAAACCGTGGTTTGTCGATAATTCAGTTTTACATGAAGTAAATAATTAAATTTGATAGTAAATTGCTGGCGAGTCGTCGAGATATCAGATAGCTTATGAATAGTGATTTTACTTCAAATCATCCCTTTAATGTTCCTTTGCCGTATTGTTTTTAATTTCGGATTGAGCTACGACAACCTACATTTCCGTCTGTGAGTAGTAACGAATATTCGCACCTAGGTCATATTCAGAACCTAAACATAAAAATCTAACTTGAATATCATATTTATGAAGTTTATTTATCCTCGTAGATCGCAGCAGCGAGTGCTTGTGCGCAGAAGCGCGAGCGCGGCTTCAAGCGTGGTCTGTGGACGAGGTGTGCGAGTTCGTGGGCTCCATCGACATCTGCGCAGAATATGCTTCGGTAAGTCTATGAAATCAGTGTGATGTGATGATGATGTAGTGGTTTTATGCCTCTAATGTTGATGTTCAGTGTGATCTAATGATGATTTAGTGGTTTTATGCCTCTAATGGGAAAGGGCTCGCAGAAGACCTCTTCTGCTGCCGATCTTGCGCGGTAGCTTTAATGTCTTTCCAGCTGCGCATTTTGCATAAAGCTACACCAAAGTGCTATCTTTGCAATGTTTGTTCACGTTTTCAGTAATCCTCTGTGAAAATGAATTTCTGCATGCTGTACGTGAATATTCTATTGTTACTCATCTGCTTACGTATCTACTTTAGTTTAACTGTATTGGTTACGTACCTTTGGGGTTCTGGGTTTTCGCCATAACCTGTTCATTCAATCCATGTATATTGTAGGATTTGTTGTCTTCTTTTATTACTCCATTTCTAGCATAATTTTATAACGCAGAAATAAACTATTAATGAAATGAACTTTGTATAGCTACTCATAATTCATCACCCAAATAGCAATAAATAGTCGTATCATCGTCTAATGCCACTACAAGTTGCTTTAGACAGGAGATTGTGACTATAAACGTTTTATGGCGTGTTGCTTATGATATGACCCTAACCTAGAGATGGTTTGTACATCACATGGTAGTTTGGTCACTAATGAATATCATCTTTGAGTCAATCATGTTTGGAAGACGTGTGATGGATTAAAGTTATCATCACCACATAGTAGTCGTTTCCGGTGTGGCGGTGGTAATCCGATGTAGATCTTTTTCAAGTAATTAGCCGTTTTAATACAATAAATAGACTTAATTGTAGTTAGCCAGAGCTCAGCCCTGGTGCTAGGGTTATTTTTTTTTTTTTGTGATGCAAACTGGAACTGGGAACAATGGATCGATTGTTCCCTACTCTTTCAAAACTATAGGCTTACGCAATTTGTTGAGATTTGGTAGAGATGAACTTAGATTTGAATGGTTTTAGTTGCGGTATGGACAAGACAGCTAGTCAGCTTCTAAAGAATAATTAAATTAAAGTGACATAAACTACAGAGGTACGAAGGGTCATGGCATTAGCTTTCATCACAGACGGCGACTTTCATCGGATGTCGACAGTAAATCCGCCGCATGTAAATGTTTCCGGTCGCAAGATTTCTTTAATCAGTAGCGGCCATGATTGAAAACAAATCGGTGAAAATGGTCGTTTGGCGAACAAATGGACGTTATTTCTTTTTTATAAAAATATACAGATGATGATGGTAAGTGCCATTAAACCCAAATTGGGTTTGTCAACGACACAAGATTCCACAGTTCTTTTAAAATACAATACACCACAAAGTCAAAGTTATCGTCAACTTGTAGAAGTCTTATAGTTTCATTTAGGTAAATTACAATAAGTAGGTAAAAGTGTAATATATATGCATGATAAATCTCGAACAGCGTGATTTGGTTCAAAAAAGAGATCTTTCGCAAGGCAGCTCTATATAAACATCTTCCAAACAACACAGACATTTTGACGGCAACCACTTTGTCTTTTTTGATTAATTTTAATTGTCCTACAGTGAAAGGAAGATTGAGAGACGGCTACTATAAAAGATGTTTATTAATCTAACACATTGCGTAATTTTAATTTAGTCTAGTGAAGTAGAAAAATTCAAAGCAATTTAAATGTGGCATCAATTTATTTTTTATCTGCCGCCGTCGTTTTAATTGAATTTATATGGTTTAGATTTTAAAAGTGTTATTTATTAATTGTCTCTGCGATTCTGGGCTAAGTAATAACATCACTCCAATTTAAGAGCGGGCGAGTTATACAGAATGTAAAAATTTAGTTGCAAATGTTATAAGGGGTCAATTAGCCTCTGAAACTGAACAACTTTCCCCAAAGAACATAGGTCAAAATATGAAAGTAAACGTTGGACCTCCTATTCAAATTGACCCTTTATTGGCTTTTGACATTTTGTATGGGAGTTCCATTTTTATTTTCATTATTTTATCTATGTTTTTTAGGTGAAGTTGTTCAGTTTCTTGAGCTGGTTAACTCCTTGAAATATTTGCAGTATTTTTTTTACACCTTATTAGAAGGTTTGTGCTAATCATCTGGTATTCTAGAAATACAAAAAACCTAAATTGACATTTTATCTCAAGAGATGTCGTGGCACAAACGACTTATTATCAGGCTGTGTATTTTTACTTATTATTTACCTCGTAAGGGATACGGCGTGATTTTATGTGGGATTGTAGTAAGTATGTATACCTAAGGATGTTAATAAAATGGAACTAGGGAACTGCATTATACAGCTTTCGATAAGGTGTACGTGTACAATCCCTTTAGGCTTATGATTATGTCCGGATCTTTCCGCCTTACGTTTCATAGTTTATTACCCCTCATTCTATTGCATTTAAACTCCAATATGTAACACCTACAAACATATTTTAAGGAACTAGGGGAGCAAATATATGAGATTAAAAAGTTTATAAATACGGGGTGTAAGGGACGGTGTACCGAAAACTTTGCGGGCATGATCAGACCATGAAACTGAACAACTTTTTCTATGGAAGCTATGTTGGTAAACGAGAAATTTTTTTCGACCTCCCATACAAAATTCCCGCTCAGCTGACTGACTTTCTATGGAAACTCGAAAAAAAAATTTCGTTTCCCAACATAGGCTCCATAGTAAAAGTTGTTCAGTTTCATGGTCTGATCATGCCTGCAAAGTTTTCGGTACACCGTCCCTTACACCCTGTATAGGATGGTTCCTAATGCAGAGAAATAATATGCAAAATGTACGAAAGTTATGCACGGCAAAGTTGTTTGATAATGAATCTAAAACTTTACTGATACCTTCTTTACATTCCCCGATTATCACTGACACATACTTTTTTAAATATTGAACACAAAATAAATGCATCAAAATCTATGAGGAAAATATGTGGAGCCTTTCAAATAAGGTATTTATATAATTCTAATCTTTTGAAAGGAAGTTACAATAGAATGCCATGATTATGAACCCGAAGTTTCTTGAGCTATTTTTTAATTAAGCTTTAATTAGAAAAGCTTAGTGCAAAAATATTTTCTATTATTATGATTTCACACCTGTTTGCCCTATGGTTGGCCGGTAAAGAATATCGCGTGGCATTGGCCCCGCCTTTTGTACTATGTGCAATAAATTATAAAAATAAATTTAATTTAATTGAGCGCTAGAAAGATTCAGTAGTCTGTTGTGGCTATACGTACTAAAGTGTCTACTGACAAATCTTAGGCTTCATTACAAAACGTTCCCACTTGAATATTATCCGAGGTTGGTAGCTACAAGTAGCTAGTGTAGCTCGAAGGGCTTAATTCTTTATTACACGCAGCTAGCAGCAAACAGCAGGCCGTAAAACGAATTGTGGATAGCAGTTTAGATAATCTACCGGTAGCTCATTTATTTTTGTTCAATGTAATGTTTCTAACTTTATAGCCTTTAAAACTAGTTTTACTAAGGTTTCACTCGCCCACAAAATATTTAATATGATAGCTGATATTTTAATGAGACAATTAGTCGTTTGTAGGATCAGGCAAAATTATTAAATTCGTTTACTATGAAATAAAATATGACACTATCACATATTATGTGGTATAAGTAAATGAAGTGCAACAATATAAAAAAAACTTTCAAAATCAGCTGCAGCAGCAATGACTGCAAACTGATATATTAATAATGACACTTTTACGGTCTTATTACAAAAAGTTAGACGTGATGTATGCTATTTGACATCGTCAAATTGAATAGACATATATTTTAATCACTGCGTATCTTACTATTTCCTGTAGTAACACCCCTGCCAGCAAAATTTTTCAAAAGTAGCTGTATATTAGTCGTATTTTCAGTGATATATTCGTGATAGAAACGTGATTATCACTGGAAAATGGCCCCTCATATAGTACACTTAAGCACCATATAGGCCCTATTGTAGCTCCGCTTAGGACTGTTTAACCGTATATTAATGATGTAACTGTGTCTATTTGTGCTTTCTAGTCATATACTAGCAGTTTTGAAGCTGTTCTATCCCTAAGAAGTGCCACATAAGCAACATCAACACTAATATAGCGCAAATTGATGTTAAATTGAAGATAGTGACACCATAATAACACAATTTGCATGGTGTCCGTAGCGTAATGCATGTTGACAGAATTAAAAGCGAAAAATTTTAAGTTTTGGTCATTAATATTAAATGTTTTTAATCTTATATTCATAATTCTTACGTGCGAGAATTACGTATGAAAATTTCGTGAGTATAGGTCCATATATACAAATTTTACATGCGCCTGTAACTTTACTGATAAATATGTGTTATATTTTTATTATATTTTTATTGCGCCCCCCAAATTCATAGTATTTAAATAAATAACAATAATTTAATTTAATCATGGTATCAAACTGCGCCATTGTTAAGCTAAGTAGTGTTACAGTTGCTGATATATAGTTGAATAAGAGCTCCTTTTTTCGGTTGGATATTTAGGGTTCATCAGTCGCAATTAATAATCCTTTTCACAATTAAATCTATGTTTTGTTGCAGTCTTCCGCGGAAAACAATGATTGAAATAATGGGCGTTGACTGTTTTTTAAACAAAAATAATTTCAAATGGCTCAAGAGAATGGGATGGCCGTGGAGAAAGACACACTTTATTTTAAAAAAAACTTTATCACACTCAGATCAGCAGCCATTTATAAAAAGTTATATTACAACACTATAAATTCTCAAATAGAGCTACAGGTTTCTTTAACTGTGTTCTCGAGTAATGATAAGCCACTATTTAGCCTAGTTATAGAGATGAAAATGCTGTTACAAAACCAGTGACATAATGGCACCATCAATGCTTTAATAACTCTGTGCAGTTTTAATTTAGATTCATGGCCACTTATTTAACACAAGTGTTAATAACGGCTAATATAGTACTCAATTGTGATTTAAAAGCTTTCTTGTTGCTGTTATATCACGACCTAGCTTTAAAGGTGATCAATATAGCACCAGCTCTATAAACGTGATATCGGAGCCATATTAGCCTGCTTTTGCGTTATTGCAGAGTTTAAGAAATCAGATATATAACCTTAATGCTCTAATTCAATGTTATGAAAATCATATTACAGCTGTGATAAGAAAGCTGTACAAAGTAGCTGAGTAAACGTTACTATCACTAGTAATATCACCATTTGGCTGTTTAAACTTATACAGCTGAAAAGGGTTACTTGTTGCGTATATATCTCAGGCCGATATAAGCATCGCTTATATATCCCCGCAATATCTCTACTTCATGTTAAGACCTGGCCTTATATCACAATTTTGCTGGCTGGGACGGTTAGTCGTTCACAAAACTCCCCAGAAATTAATAAAATTATTTCTTATAAAAGTAAATATCACGTGTATAATAAGAACGTTGTTAAAAATATAGAAACAGTTAATCATACGTTCTACAAATAAAATGTTGATTTTTTACACAAATTATTTTCTTTGCAAGTCAGCTGCGGCGGTGACATGATAATTCTCTCCGTTTAAGTATAAAACATGTCGTGACGACCCGTGACGTTTTGCGACGACAGTCTACTTGACGGCACTTGACGGCCGACGACATTACAAGACGACACGACGCGACATCCTTGGACATGACACGACGCAAAGACCACATAGTTTAACTTCACTATCTTAAAACGTGAAAATATAAGTCAATTATCTGTATTCCTGTGTAGGTTGTCATAAATACAGAGTGGGACTAATATAACCGTGATGACGTATTTTCTACATTAGGATTTATACATGCATACATAAATATCCCTTACAAGGTAGGCAGAACTTAAACGGCCGTAAAATTTGACATTTAAGCTGAGGGCTGTTTCAGAAAAACGTGTATCACCATAGTGATAGGGATGTCAGCCTGTCGCTTTAAATTGTTATACACATAAAAACCTCGAGTCCCTTATTCGCCTCTTGTGACACCCGCGGCAAAGGAATAGGGTGATGCTATTCTAAGCAGGCATCACACGCCATTCCTGTGTAGGATGTCATGAATATAAAGATAGCCTAATATAACCGTGATGAAGTATTTACTTCATATGGATTTATGCTCATACAAAAAAAACTGCATATAAATTTAGGTGTAGGTTTATATACCTTGTTACGAGGTGCGATCAATGTCATAAGATTTGCAGTTTGTAAAACAAACCAAGTCAAAATCCTGGTCACACGGCACCAAAATCTCCCGTCTTTGTTGTTCATTCTGATTTCAAAATACGCGAGCGAACAACATCAATATCTAAAACACTTTACACCCGAACCACGAAACGTGTCCTGTCACAGAGCAGAAGATAAATATTAATAATCGCTTATGCAACAAAATAAACACTACCAAAATAGTGGGTTTATATCGCGGCGTGACATGAATCTTGCCATAATTGTACCACAATGTACCATCAAACAGTATGGTACGATTATGTTTGCGAAACCCAGTAAAGGGGAGTGTGCACAAGATAATGCGTCTGCGCAATGAACGCGTGATGCGTGAAGTAGCGCACGTCAAGATGATGTTTGTAGCAAGTATGCTCCTTTAGACACTCTGAAATTAAAAAAAAAATTCGCAATAAAAACCAGTCCAACCAGGCCAAGGTAATAATATTTTTTAATTACTAATTCCTTTTTGTTACTTACAAATTCGTCTTAAGAAACATTTTTTTTTTTGTAAAACAAAGCTTCAAAAGTTCATTTATATATCATAAACAAAAAATTTTTCGTATAAAGTTTGTAAACGCTACAAATAATATCGGCCCTATCATTGATGCCCTGTGGAACATTTAATTTTTTTTAAAGTAGGTAACCAACCATTCTCCATCTTACTATTACACATATTTGATCTTATTCAGTACCGATGCAAACTCTATGAAGACATTAAAGGTTCAATGAACATTATATCTATAACGTTACAGATAGACAGGGGAAGGATGTCGAAAGCTTCGTATATGTACGCAAGCACATTGAGCAGTATTCTTAACACAATGCGCAGCGAGCATGGCATCGCATACATTATTGTCAATGTGGCAAGTGACGTGGGAATCGCGGGAGATTTAAAATTTCCATAATATTTGTATCGCAAAATTTTGCAAGCAGCAACACGGCACGCAAGCTTAAAGCTCCATATTGCAGATTTAGGTGAACTATTCACGAATCGAGACTCATATTTAGACTCATTCTAAGAAATACTTCTGAATTGTTGAATTGTCTTAGCCTCCAAGCTTTTTGTAGCGGATGATCATAAACTACCAACTACTGTAAAGTGATTTTGTGTCTTCACACTAATTGAAATAGGTTTTTCAAGTCAATGAATACATTTTCTAGGACCATTTCGTAGCCATTCTTGTCTTTGCTCTGTTAAATAAAACCAGAATAAAAGCAACAATACGCTCTTTCTATCGACCAAACCCACTGTCAAAATCCGGTAGCACACGCAGCCACAGTATCCTATTAACCAGTGATTTATGCCCCAACAACCAGCAGCTAATTAACTTCCGTCAAACAATTTCATTTAGCTATGGCTTTTAATTTAATGATTAATGCATCGACAACACCGGTACCTTTGTACTCTTAATATATAATTGCCAGGAAATATAACCCATGGATTAATGTACAGTGTTCTAATGTAATTAATAAGTAAATCAGATTTATGTTGGGCATTAATGTTTGTAGTTAATTGAGATTTTAATAATAAACTGTAGATCATTCAGAATCGGTGCAAGGTTTGATAAGTTGAGGATTACCGCAAAAAACTAGAGTGTATTTTTTTCATACACGATTTATGCCTACCTACATTTCCTTATTTATTCTTTGTTGCTTACAAAACACAAGTCCTATAATTTTAAGTTGTGACTTGGGTGTGTCCTACAGTAAAGTACTTACACCTACTTGATTAGAAGTTAATAGTACTTATTATTTAAGTAGGTAGTTCATTTATCTAGAACAACAAAACTATGTTTTAATTTAGAAATTTACTGGTTCAAATTAAATCTGTCTAATCCTAGGTAGAATATTAACTAGTGGCAAGTACATACACGCCTTGCAAAATAAGGTTCATTTAGAACTTAATTTCTAAGAGGAGTGTCTTTTTTTAAGTGTTTCTCGTATATCTATCTCTTTTTTAATACAATAAATATTTAAATCTGTTCAACGGTTATAAATCACATGCCCACAACAAAACCAAAGGAATATCTCTTTACAATAATAAGCAAGTATTAGATTTGGACCGCACGAACCCTTGCGCAAGCCCGCCCGAACTGATTCAAGATGGTGTTTATGGATCACGAGAGGTGGCGACACCATCGCCGTCACTACTGTTACCGCTAATGATGGGGTGTGGGGAAACAAAGAGGTTGGTTATGAAACACGCAACCTCTTCAAATTTTAAATATGTTTGACTTCGACTTGAAACGACATGACATGGGAGAAGCGCTGAAACTAAATTAATCTTTTCATCACAAGAGATAAGACAAAAAATTAATATGACAAAGATCGGTTGGAATGTAAACAGATGCGGTTATGAAAATCGTGCATTCAACTAGAGCCATTAGAAATAGAACTAGATAATAATAAATGACACACCGCGTAATCTAATACCTCAAATTATTTATTGCCAATTGCGTAACGTCACCAATAAAATCAAAACCGGAGCTCACGATCTCCGGTGCGCACTTAAATCGATCATAGTACGATCTAGTAGATGCGTATCCGTAGTTATCCTAATTGCGGATTGTCTCCGCGCATCGACTGCCTCCTTGGGCTAAGCGTTGGTCTTAGAATCCGGAGATCTCTGGTTCCTTTCTCGGGGGGAACACACAAAGATGTTTTTTGTCAATTTACCACTTTGTGAATTTGTTCTCAGTTAGTTTGGTTAGGATATAATTTGGCAGGCTAAACAACCAAACAATTTTTCGTAAGAAATAAGTGCACATTGGCATTGGCATGTTAATTCGTCGGTCTCGGTAGCTGTCTATGGTAAATCAATCAGCAATCTTTACAATCAGGATTCAGGATAACCTTGAGGTGATTCAAACTCTACCACAAGGGTTCATCCAGTCGTTTATCAACTGAGGTCCCACATGACACGACTAAAATCGATCACTCGATCTAGATATTCATGCGTCATGCGCAGTTATCCTAATTGCGGATTGTCACCGCGCATCGCCGCGATGCGCCCGCGCCGCTCGTGATCCGGTTGAGCAACAAGCGTGATTTATGCAAAGCACTATAATGTATATTATATATATAGAGGCATATAGCTGTAGTTATACATATCCATCGTCGTGAGAAGGTAGCTCGTCAGATTGATTCGTGGGAAGCTGGGTTTTAGGGATTCAGAAGGGATTGTTTTATTGATTTATTTCTAGTGTTTCAATAACGTGTACATTGCTTTCATTCGTCAAAGCAAAAAAAATACAGAGATCAAATGAAAATAAAATAAAATCATACTTTGAATAAGGTAGTAGTGTCCTTTGAAAAGGCACTGCCTTGTTTATAGTAGGTAAATCTTTTTTTTTTTTTTGTATTTGTATTCAAAGCGTAACCATTTTACCAGGTACAACTGATGAACTATTCACAACGTGTTACGTTGTATAACAGGCCGCCGTACAATCATAAAATTATCAACGCCAACTAGAGGTGCCATCTTGTAATTTCTACTTATTTTGTTGGCAAATGCACGTTATATTCAACTTTAATGATATTCCGTATTATCACCGGTTCGTTTGCCGGTGAATGTAATAAATCGTATCTATTATCTCCTCACGATTTGGACTCACTTACTTGACTGCGACAACTGTGATGCCCAAGCAGTTGTTCTTCTGCTTTTATTTTGATTCGCAGCATTATTAGCACCAACTAAGTCTGATCCGTTCCTCCCAGCTCACCCCAAGGGTGCTATGGGGCTGGTTATATGAACAACCTCACAAATCACTCCGGGTGAGCCCTGGCTCCCCACCATCAGCCAGGTGTAGGTTTCAAAGCCCCGGGTCTAAAATCGAATAGTCCAGTAAAAAAAAAGGAATTTCCCTAATAGCATGGCACGTTGACTGAAGGTTTTCATAGTAAACTAATCAGTCAGGGTAATAGTAGGTTGCTTCATCAATAACTCTTTCTCTGTTCACCTGCGTATAGTTCAATAATAGATTGATTGAATGATTCATAATTTTTCAAGCAAGTGGTCTAATTTTATATCTACAAAATTCGAACAATTTTAAACTCACTACATATCGTTGATATTCCTATCAAAATAAAATAATAATTAAATAAATAAATATATTGGTACACAAGTATCCACGCCTTAGAAATCATTTCGTCAAGTTAACATTACGTAGCATCATTTTATAGTAAAGTATTATTAATTTTATTTATTAGAAAGTGGAGCAATCGAAATGAATCTTCTACACAAATGTGTAATGAACTATTTTGTATCTACAATCAGTTAGACGCGGGTAACAAATTGATGCAATTCGGCTAAACGAAAGAGAAGGGCGTCATTTGTAAACAGATGTAAATGTATCCACTTTTACACATCGTTTGTCAAACTAAGTGAATCTCTTATTATTACTAGTTATATATATATATTAATTATCAATATTAATTTGATTAAGAAGTTGTACCATCAACTTTCAACTACTTTTCCCAGACAGAATCAAGTGTAAGCACGCAAAATTATCTGATACATGCGCTACACAAAAAGCTCAATCATTCATGTTTATTATTCAAATTGAACGTTCAAAATCAAAATTAGATGCTTACAAAGAATTCCCTCTCAATTTCACTTGGTTGATCACGTCTTCAAATGCCACACCACACGCCACGAGCGAACCTGTCCCTATAATTTATGATCACTCGTAATAGTAACGTCTGTATTCTCTTAAATAGCTTCAAAACAAACAATGTGAAGGTGCGTCATCACCGCGAGCCATACACGACTCATACAAAAGCTCAACTATTGTTAAATGGATTACAAATTTACATTTGCCATTCGCCAATAAAATTACGTAAATAATAACTATGATGATATCTTCAACCAAACTGCATCATCAAGTTGGTTATAGCAAATTGGAACCAAATCACGTTTTCTCTTGCTGCGAACGAATGGTCTAACTGTGACCACACATGCAACATTTTTCGAACAGCAAACGCTAGTTGGTTAGTTGGAAAGTAATTGCTTTAATGACTGTTGTATCGTGACCACCCGAGACATATTGTTACGATTTAGACATGAAATCGAAAATGGTCGCAGGTCATCTAGCATGCGGGTGAGTGAACACATCGTGCACAGAACTTTGCGACATCATGACATGAGCTTTTAAAGCTGCCGAGGAAAGATGGCACGAGTTGACGCTGACAGGTCTCATTAAGTTTAGAATTGCATCAAAACAAAAAGCGATGGGAGGTCTTTTACTTGATGAGCACAAAATTTGTCGTAAACTCGATGTTAGTAATTAATTATCTACGTTTTGCTAAAATATATAGAAACTTTATCAATAGCTGTAGCAACTTAGATGTTTTTTTTAAGTATTTGTTTAAAGATATAAACAAATCATAACCATTTGACTGAAAATGAAAATGAAATGAAAATGAAATAACTTTATTCAATGTAGGATAGCATTATCACTTATTGACGTCATGATCGGTCATTGTAAAAAAAAGAAATTTGCATAACGCAATTTTCTTCTTTTTATAACAATTTTGTATTGTCCTAATAGAAAACCGGCTCGGACTAGGAAGGACTCGGAAACTAGATGTAATCATTACCTTTGAGAATAGAAACCAAAATCACTTTTCCCAATACCGATTCATTTTTAGAGATTGCGAATCCATAACTCGGAATAATTACTCAATAAAATGAATCACGGAGCTGAAATCATGGCTTTACAAGATTTCGATCTCCATAGCTTCATTAGTTCTCTCATTTGAAACCAACGTGTTAGACTGTTCTGTATCGATTACCGTTAAACCAAGTAAATTGCACGGTAGTGGTTCGTGCTGAAACACTTGCTATCTAATCAACTAATTGCTACTATTATGGGGAAATTCATTTATACCCTTCCGAAATAGAAGTGCAGCTCGCTTCTAAGTCTACAATTAGATGTGCAGGAGTAATAGCATTATATTTTATATGGTAATGGGTTGATTGGTGAATTCGTGAGGATCACATTCAGGAAAAGCGTTGGTGGATCTGAATTTACTCGAGTCTGATAAGTTAATGTCGTTTGAGAGAATACTGAAAACAGGAGTCTTAAACAAAAATCTATTTGACACCTTTGGGTATAAGAGAAATAATATTTTCTATTTCAGTCGTAAAAGAATAATTTAATAACCACAATAATCTCTATACTACACCACTCTCAGAGTTCTAGAATTTTATATTTTCTCCTTTCAAACCATTTTAACTCTCACTTTAGCTACGGCTAATTCTGTCACTCGCAACGGTTTTTTCTACGAGATGGCTTTTACTTAAGATTTACTTCGCTCATTTCATTGAATTAGATCTAAGTACGAATCTCGCCTTATACGTCCAACCAAGTTACGTTAGAGATTCCGTTAAAAAACACGCTCATCAGGCTTTTTTTTATTTGTATCCATTTTATGTCTGCAAGGCTGTTAAAATGTTTTCAGTGTGAATATAGGTATATACTTATTGGATTAAAATTATTCTTCAGACATACCATTCAAATATAACTAAGAATTGGTAGTAATGACTTACGTAAGACCTTATTACATTTAACGCAAACAACTGTCATTTGGCGAGAATTTTGATTGCAAAATACCAGAAGCATATAGGGATGACACTTTTACAACTACCCACAATTTATCCCCAATGAATCATGACAGAGTGGAGCCCCCATTAAAAAGCGACCGTATCGTACTTTGATTGCCTATAAAGGCTATAAACTTAGATTGGCCGTGAGTGTAGGTACTTCTAGTAATACCCAATACTAATACAGTTTGGTCATAAAAGTCGTTGTTCAATTATATAAATAGTGTTGTAAAGGTTCAGGTTGGGTGTTGGATTGAGGTGAAAGGTCGTAGAATGCAGACCGACATCTATATTGGGGCTGTTACTGTCGTTTGCCGATGGACGAGACGACAGTTAGGATAGAGACCAGTCTTGTTAGGAATTGAACCACAATAAACTGCACTTGATTTAAGATACTGCGGCCCGCTCTTATTTCTCTACGTTACGGTATTTCCAGTTTCTGTGAGACAATAAATTATCTAATGTACTTTGAACAAACCGGCTGTTGTATTTTATACCTGATTTTTCAAGAATATTGGCATCGTTGGCATATTGAATACCTATCGCTATTTTAGAAGGAAACTCTAAGAATGTACATCTATGGGGGTCCATGCTCAATGCTGATAAAATAATTCATTTAATTTAGAAACAATTGCAAACATTCTTCATAAAAACTTGAAACTTTAGTTGCTGTAATTTGGCGTTAAATTAAACGGGCAAACATGTTAGATTTCAATCACATTATTGCCAAATTATATACAAAATATCAAATTACTGTGCAGGTTGCTTAACAGAGGTTTATAGTCTTAATCAGAGCTGAGCATTGCTCTGATTTCGCAACGGATGTAGCCTTAATGTCATCATCATCTTAAGTGTCAAATTAACTGGTTTAATTTACAAGGGAAAGTCGGTTTACGATTTTGCCAAAGTCATTTGTTGAGATGAAGATTATAACGCGACGTGAATTTTATAGGAAATCATCAACATTCACCAATTCGAACTTGTTTATTGATCAATATCGGGTAACGATTAACTATTTATTGATTGTAAAATTCAACAACATAAACACAGTTAGTAGTAAAATAGTAAATACATATTTATCTCATTAATTTGTATCAAGATTGACTGAAAATGTGATAACGCAATAACGTGCCCAACCTCAATGTTTTACATTTCAAAGTTGGCTATCAACTCGGTCCACAGTATAAATAATACCATCAGTAGTCCGCTACATTAACCCAGAACTACAGTAGGTATAATTCCATCAGTGATTATCTGTGGCTTCACTCAAACGGCAACTTGACTTTCATAGTTCCTCGGAAAGCCATCGCCGGTAGATTTACCGTCCGTCGATAAATAATTCTAAGAAGTCGACCCTTCGGGAAGGGCCTAATCCGACGAATGTGATGGAAATGGTGACTGAAATCGTTTCGCAGTATCATTGAATAGGTTTCAAGTTCAAGTTGTGCCATTGAATTCCGTAATATCTTCTTAGATTATGTAATTACTGTACTTAAGTATATGATTTATGCAGCCGTGGAAGACTATCATATTTATTTCGCGAGTAAAATCGTAAAAAGACTAAACTAGAGATTGTTAATCGTTTGAGTGGGACATGATTTTCACTTAGTTCTATATAGTAAGTAGGTATATCATGAAATAAATAAAGTTTTCTTTCGTCTACGAACGTGTGTGTCCGTCCATTCTGCCTAGTCCGCTCAGATGGCAGATAAGCCGGCTAATAGGCGACCACCAATATCGACCGACGTCTGGCAATTCGCCGTGTACAGTAGCACATCATCCTATCCCTTTAAGGGATCAACTTAATGTCATTTTTTCTTACAATTTATGAGAAAAAAGGTTTCCGTAACATACACATCAAGCCCATATGATACCTTACTTGAACTACAAGTCTCAACTTTGAAATTTTGGGAGAAAAATAGTCGAAAGGAGGTCAAAGTATTCATGAAACTGAACAACTTTCCGGAACATGCGTCGTTTTTTTGTTATTGGAGACTCCCATACAAAATTTCCGATCAGTTGGTTAATTTAAATAAAGCATGATTTTAGCGGACGGATAATCACAGGGCCTGGCGTTTATAAACGGTTGTTCGGTTTTACGGCACCCTGTTTAGTGGTATACCACCGGATTAATTTTGTCTCTCATACAAACATAAATTGGATTGGCTTATTAACCAAGCTCCATAAAGGTGGGTCGGAGCGGGGTGAAATAAGCCCATTGTAATTGTATTGTAATTTAACTTGGCGGCAGTTTACGACCAGTATCGGTACGCAATATGCTGAAGTGATGTAATCGGTTTATGATTTATTTTGCCATTTAGTCCTAGATTTCGGGGGGGCTATCAAGTATGTGTGTGTGTGTGTGTGTCAGATTGTTAACAGGTTCAAGTCTGCCGTGGAAGACGATTTACGATGTAAAGGTGAAAACACAGAAAAAATACTTTTTTATTTTATCTTAACTAGCCATTGTTGGAATCCCACTGCTGGGCGAAAGCCTCCCCTTCTTCCACTGATCTTGATTCTCTGCTACTTCATGCCAAATAACAATGCCTCCACGTAACATTTCTATAAAAACAATGAAATTTTAAATTATTTTTTATTGGACTACCTATAGTTAATATAGTTTGGGAACTTAAAAGAGACTACTAATTAACAAATTACAGCTGTGTGATTACAAAAAGTTAGACATGTTTTACAACGTCAAATCGTATGAAATAATAATTTAAGGACTGTTTACAAGCAAGTCTAACTTTTTTGTTCGTAGGTGTTCTCTATGATCAAGAAAACACAGGACAACGCTCCACCCTAATGATAATCCAAAGTAGTTATAAAAGACAGTTGCAAATGACGTCTCAACATGGTATCTTTGGCAGGTCTCGTACTTGGCTTACAAACGAGAGCTTGCAGCCAGATAGCATCGGCCATCCTACCGCCGCACTATCGGCACATCTAGACGTCTCTATTTAAATACTGGATTACACACAGCCAGAAAGATAGTACGATTTTTTGGAGGTGTTCCACCCCACTTACCGTGGTTGTGTGATTGGTGCAGTACCTAGCTACTGTGATGCGTGTAAAGTGTTGCGTCCAGGCAACTTTGTACCTACCTTCTCTACAATGTAAACATTTTGTTTTGCATCTTCTTCGTCTTTGCGTTTCGCGGCGAATTTTAAATTAAAATAAATTTTATCAGACCAATCAGTTGTCACATAAAGCTTTCATTTTATCCCAATTCACTCGAAAGATCAATTGCAATGCAAACGCCTTATCGTACGTTTATGTACGTTATGCTAAAAGCCTTCCAAAACATTTTTACTTCGTTTCTCATTTCACAGATTTTCTGTTGTCCCCTTAGGTTTCCGACAAGATCAGTCTTACAAAATCAGCCGTTGCGTATCAATAACAAATACCAGTGCTGGGCGATCGAGCTAAATTAAATCTTATACGGGGGAATTAATGCCCCTCCTATTCGGCAATAAACCTGCCTATGTATAGAGTGTTAATTAGACGATACGGGATCTAGATACGACTGTACAGGATGTGGCAAAGTTGCAAGATAGAGAACCGCCGTGCTTGAAAGAAAGTTAATTATTATTGGCTTGTACTGTTTATGTATTTCTGTTTTAAGTATCGAAGAAGAGAACATAATTTAATTTCTAAAGTCATAGCTAATAGTCTTTGTTGTTACACTGACTTCTTGAAATATAAGTGGTCAATCTTGACACCATGGTTGGCATAGTTATTCATGGTATTGAAACACCTTATCAAGGTTTATTGCTTACCAATTAATTGCACTTGTAATATAACGCTATAAAGTCAGCGATATTTTAAATTTCAATATCTACTTACCAGTAAAATTATAACAGCCAACCAGAGAACAAAAATTAACAAACTCAAAGCATTCATTCAAGGGCTCAATGTTTTAATAACTAAATTAAAACGAATAATATAGTAAAGCCACTGACGGAGAAAAGGAGAGAATGGCGATTGCTCCGACAAAACGCCAAAACTCTTAAATAAATATTATTGGCCCAATCAATCAAACGCATGTCTTTAAAATAAGTATAACTAAAACGCAAATGACACAAAACTGTCCGCATACCTTCAACGGAGATATATATCCTACAAAATTATTTAACCATAAAACGATTCCTATTGCCCGATAGAACCATTTTCAAAATCGATCACCTGTCGTCACGTAGGGTATGAGTTTCTGCCATTCCTCGGCATCTGATCGGATCTGGTAATTCGCATCAATCGCAGGTTACCTGTAGAAAATCTCTCTGATCTGTCACAGAAAATTGGCTCACGTAGGACGCTGCGACAAGCTTCGAGACCGGAGCTTCTTTAGTTTACCACACACGTGGATAGACTCAGAAACTCAAGATTGCGCTTTTCTTTTCCTTTTGCATCAAAATAATAGTCCAATCAAACAGTTGTGTTTTTAAAATGTAGAGTGCGTTTTTATAATGGTGGAATCTGTCCTTTGTGTAGATAAAAATTAATTTATGATAAAAAGTAATTTGAGACTAATTAGTAATTTAAAATTTATTCGTGAGCGTATAAGATATCTGATGCCGGCTTAGAATAGCATCACCACAAGCAGCCCGTGGATGTCGTAAAAAGCGACTGAGGTATTAATTCATCCAGGGAATAATCAGCAGCATTCACACTTAAAGCACTATCTCGCACTGCGCTCGTCAATCCGCCAGCCAACCGTGGTGAGTATGGCAATAGAGGGAGGTAAATGTCCAGCAGTGGAATGTTGTGCCTGTTAATGTATGAGATATGACAACTCGTTTTGAAAATCTTTGATCTCATCATCAAACAATTCGAAATTCTGTGACTGAACTAAGCTGCCGTAACCAAGTCACAAAATGTTTCAATAAACTGTAAGACTCAATTCTCTTCACTATTGAATTGAGAGAAATAGTTCAAACTGGATAGTTGACATCCCGTTGGTCCGCTGGTCGGATCGTTGGTTAGAAAGGTCCGGCCATTACATTGATGGGGTAGCGGTCATTGCGGTCACCTCACCGACATGCGACGTCCAACATCTGTGCTGCACCATTTACTGGACACGGTGTACGAGGACAAAACATTGCTTATATTTATAAAGGAGGAAATAACAAACGAAAAATTAAAGTACCTACTTCAATATGAACTTATTGTTCTGGAAATCGTCAAGTTAAGATTGACATTGTTGAGGCTGTTGTGGCGCAGTCATAGTATCTCGGCCGGGATAATAGATAAATTACTTAATCGAAATATTTTTTCTTGAGTGTTCATTGTTTGAGTTTCTATAAATATCATAAATACGGGGAATCCTAAAGGCTATAGTTGCGTTTTTTTATCGTAGTACCGTATCTAATTCTATTCGTGCTGCTGTTAAATAAATGATAATAATAAATATCTTGGACATTTCACACAGCGCCATCTACCATCAAACTAAGCAAAGCTCGTATTATGGAAACGAGATAGCTGATGCAATACTTTTTTGACACACAAACACCCAGACTCAACTCAAGTATTCGAAAAATATCATACAAATATTTGTACTGTGTGGAGATCGAACCCACGACCCTCGGCGTAGCAGGCAGGAGACAGGAGTACTATCCAATCCACTGCGTCATTGGGACAGTCGTTTCCTTTGAAAGTTGTGTTTACGTTTTTGAATCAATAGTTTCTCTCATAAGCTAGCCTAGCCAGAGCCGGCGAGTCGATTTGCAGCCTGATTGCGGCTATTACCAAGAGCGACGCACGCGCCGCGATCTGAGCGCGTGAAATGGTGCTCGGCTGGTCGCGTGTCATTCCACCAGTACATTTCTGATCTCCTGGTACTTTTAAATCAAATGTCTAGTTTAACTTACAAATGAAAATTGATGCCGGCTTAGAATAGCATCACCCCATTTCTTACCCATGGGTGTCGTAAGAGCCGACTCAGAGACTCGAGGGATGTGTATTGCAATTTTATTCGATGGGCTGACAACCTGTCACTATAGTGATACACAGTTATCTGATTGACCCTCAAGCTTTTGTCAGACGTGGTGTTTATATCCGTTCCACGGCCGTTAACGCTCTGCCTACCCCGTAAGGGATATAGGCGTGATTTATGTATGTATGTATGTATGAAAATTGAACATGAAATCCCGGGATAAAGGTGAGGCTACATAAACTACTGGACATGAATCGTTCTAAACTTTTCAATTCTCCTTCTCATGTTACTAAATACGTTATTTCACCATCGCCCACGTTTATCTGAAGGTTGTTACATTGGCACCTACGTTGGAAGCTTACAGTGGGCTTCCACTGTAAGCTTCCAACGAAGACTGTGCTTACAGTCTTGTAAAAATTTGATCACATTGTAATGAAACTAAAGCTTAAGCTGTCTTTCGTGTTTATTAACTTATTGCACGATAAAAATGTCTTAGGGTGCATATTTTTTTATTTCCAGATATCCTAGTTATGCTTCAAATTCCCAGAAAATTATATTTCTTGTTATTCCTATGCTGATGTGACTTAACCTTAACATCAAGATAATAGCAATGTAAACTCAGGTATAGTTCAGCTATCGGCCATCTTTTCATCTTAGCTATTGTAATAATAAATCGACTTCGATGATAGCATTCACAACGGTAATGCAGATTCTATGCTGGATTACTTCATTATGCATTAGTTCTGGAATGTTGACGTTTACTGTAATTTCTTGTTTTAGCATAGATATAGAATGTAGCGAGCAGCGAAAAAGATTCTATATCTATGGGTTTTAGTATAGATTATAAACTAGAATAATCATTAAGTCGTGAAAGGCAACTAAGGGTTTCGATCGAGGGTAACATGTGTATTGCAATTTTAGACGATGGGCTGATAACCTGTCACTATGGCGATACACAATTTTCTGAACGACCCTCAAATGTCTGTCAGACGTGGCATGGATATTCTTTTAATCACGGTCGTTCACACTCTGCCTACCCCGCAAAGGATATAGGCGTGATACAGGCGTGATATAGGCGTGATATATGCAGATAATGCATACTACATTTAAGGCTTCACTGGACCACCAAAATTATTCATATTAAGGTATTGAACTACAAAAAATCCACTGGATTAAAACTTATTTTCTCGAGTATGGCCTACATTTCAATCAATAATAAATGTAGACAGCTTACGACACCCAAGTACTGCAGAAACGCTTCCCGTATCCATAATTCGCCGATTTGTTCAAGTCACCGAAGTTGCTACTTGTCATAGCTTATAAACCAATATTCCACTAGAAATCTTGTCTATGTCATGTCATGATCCAAATGGCTCTATTATACCATTACCTCTGATGGTAATCCTAAAACTGGAATCTTTGGTGCGCTACCATTTGTTTGAAGTCTAGTGGCGATAAACTTTATACTTTCGTAGAGGTTTTCATCGAAGAAAATACATTTATCCGGCTCCTATGCTTGAATTTTATAGTTATAATCACCTGTCAAAAAAACCTGTAAATTCCATGTCAGAAAATCGGACTCATCGTGATAGGCTTTTGTTTCGTACCACCAAACATGGATTTAACCACAAATGAACCTTATTGTTCTTTTAATTGCGTTCTTACTAGGAGTGCCCGAAAGAAAGATTATGAGTACTGGAGACTATGAAAGCGAACCCATAGAAAATTCCAAGATTTATAACAAGTTTCTAGTGTTATTATAGATAATGAGTAAAATCATTTGAAATTTCAAAGCGAAAGTGAGTCCCAATATGCTTCGATAAACCGCAGTAGTAGCTCTTTATTTGCATGAGCTCATTCAGATTCAAGCAGAGTCTTAGACGTCGTGTAGTACGCAACTTAATTACAGGATTGCATACTCCGTACGTACAGACCGTTTGATACAATAATCGCATCTATTTACATATGTATGCGCTTGATATTGACTATAGTGAGGCTTACAATGTAGTATGCATGCTCATATAGCATTCATTGGTTACCACTATACTTTATTGCACAAAGGATATGAACAAACATGTATATTACGGGGTGTGTCATTTAGAACATGTCATTGAACAACTTAATCCTAGGAATATATTTCAGGAAAAGTAAAAAAATGAATTCCCACTGTAATGTCAGCCAGCTGATCTTGATTTTGTTTAGGTGGCTTTTTGACGATTTCTGACATTATGCTCCTAGGGGAAAGTTGATCAGTATCATAAAGACCATATGGATCTATGGAGACCTTTGGGTAATATATATTGTTGATATTATCTGGAAATTGAAATACATAAATGATTGGATTAAATATGCTCAGTATATCAAATAATTTAATACAATGTTTATAATTATGAAATTAAACTTTGAATTTATGTCGGAAGGGAATGTTTCAATGTCATTATTATAAAGGTTAATATCAGAGATATTTATGCTACTTCAGTGATATTAAGAGTGTTTATTGTTTTTTTATGGTAATACTTAAATGGAACAGTTAATAACTTGATTACAGATTATAATATCAAATATATTAATATAATGTTTGACACTTTAGTTCTATACTTTTTTACTTTAGTTTAAATTGATTAAAACTACCAATCAAGGTAAAAATAACGAGCAGACATTGTCGAAGCAGAATCCCAATTTATCGATTGTAGCGGTACCTGTTATTCTCGGTGCCACCCACGTTGCAACCAGTGCACAGACATGAACTGCAATAGATGCTGCTATTTAAAGGGCCCAGCATAATATTGAGTATATTAAAGAAAGTTGTCATCAAATGAGACCGCATTCTTCAAGACAACAGATCCTATCACTTGCAGAAATTTTAACACTAGTAGTCGCTACCGCTTCAGCCGTGTTTTACCAACTGCTACACGTCCTTCTATAGTTAAATTATAAAAAGTCTTGGGTTAGGGTAAATAACGCTGAGATTTAGTTTTTCCTTTTCGTGTGAAAATACATACATACATACATCACGCCTATATCCCTTGCGGGATACGCAGAGCGTTAACGGCCGTATGAAACGGACATGACATTTACACCACGTCTGACAAACATTGAGGGTCATACAGATAATTTTGAATCGATATAGTGATAGGCCTAAAATTGCAATAAACATGTATCCCTCGAATCCCTTACTCGCCTCTTACGACATCCGCGGGAAAGAAATGGGATGTGTGCAAATACTGAGATATAGTATATGCAAAGGGTAACTAAAAATAAGAATGTGTCTGTTTATCTGCTTAGATTTTCATACTGCAATACAATGATACTTAAATTTCATGTTAATTATTATTTATTTATCAGAAACTATAGCCTTTACCTAAAGCTGTCGTTACTGTTTATGATTATTAATCAACAGCCGCGGTACGTTCACAGATGGACTAAGGCCTTCCCCAAGGTGCCTCTTTAATCCGCGTTTCACTGATTACTGCTGCTATTACTATTTTAAATGTATTTTGGACAAAATACGGTCATGCAAAGTTTAAATCTGTAATTTTACATGTCACAGACCGTGAGTGCCAAAGAAAGATTTATTACTGATTTATTGCTAATGTTACGATGCTGGTTACGATATCAATTTCCTAGTATCACTGCACTACCGTTGAGTCCACCAATTAGATATCAGAAATGGGATACTCTCAAGACCATTCAAACGCACTACCACCAACGCGGTCAGCGCTAAGAACTCATCAATTTCAACCATTAGGGAAAGTCTCAAACCACCCAATCCATGTTCCAGCTATTGCACTTCAGATATCTGTGAGCTAACGGTTCTCAAAGTTTTCCGAGTGAGATTGACGTGCTTCGGCTACGCAATTTCTGAAAATATAATAAGTACGCTTCAGCGCTTGCAAGAAGCGATCCCCAGAGGTTTTCAATTGCCCATTTATGTTTCTAGCAGAATGATCATTGTCACAACTTGCCGTGGTAACAAGCTGTGCCAGCCCCATTTCATTGTCACACTCAGTGCACAGAGAGTTAAAACGAGATGGTTGCACCCACCTACATATATACTTTTTGTGTATGTTTAGAGTGAATAATTGTGTTATTTATTCTATCTTCTTCTATTCTAAGAACTGGTAAAATAAATTATTGCAACTTGACGAAGAAAAGGCTACGGCTACAGTCAGAGGGTCGTTTTCCATTTGTAGCCTACTGCAACAGAAATGCCGCATCTCCTAGTTGAATCTATGAGTTAACATGTGTGATATGCTGAAGGTGATCGTTTACTCAAAAGGGGATAGTTTTTTATGGAAATAACTCGGTAGGAGTTGTTTCGTCTATTTTCTAAATACAACTATCAGATAGAACGGTAGCAAGGCTGATTTAGTCAATTAAACTCATGAAAAATTTAAACTTATTTTTAGTACCTATGACCGTGTAAAGTTTTAGAAGCACTGTCTTAACCTCTAACCGAAGAGTTTGCGGAACAAGTCCGTGAAACCGCTAATCAAACCTGGGGCTAATCAATTTCAGTCATTATCATTATATCATTAGAGAACATTCACACAAATAAACTCGCTTAGAGAAGTAAGGCCTGGACACACGGCAACCTAAAACATAAAACGTTGACCAATTTCGCAGGAATAGAAGTTATTTTTAAAGAAATTAGAAACCTAGATTTTTGTTACGAGATTTACTTGCAATACTAGCCCAAAATATGCAAGGCGGGGGGGAGCTGTTTACGTCAAAAACTGTACGATTGGACGACAAAGAAACCTCTTATAACATGGACAACTTGGGATGCTGGTAGCTTTTTGTGTGCGACTGATGTGCTTTATCTATTTCAGGTTAATAATTTTTTTACACATAATTTTCAAAATACGTAGATTAGCGAACAAGATCAAATTCTTTTTTTTTTCGGGCTGGGCTTTGCAATTTAGCTCCGGGGTTTTGAAATTTACACCTCACTTTTTCATGGGGAGCGAGGGCTCATCCGGAATCTACACCGGACTATTTGGTGGGGAGAGATTGAAAGTAAGCCCGATAACAAAAAAAAAATGTTTACACAGCTACTTATTGCGTTAGTTTTAACTCACCAATTGCTTCTGTCGGTGGTGTGTTTGACCCCTAATACACTATAAAAAGTTGTGTGGTCCTACCTAAGGCCAGTTTCACTGAAAGACTGTTAACTGCGAGTTATTGCCGCAATTAAGAAACCTACGTGCAGCGATTAAGAGATGGTTAAGTCAGTAGCCGTGGACGAATTTAATTATAGTTCATCTGTGCGTTTAATTAATTAGAAATAAGATTCTGTATGGCAATTGTAGAATTGCAGGTCTACTTTAGATTATACCTCTAGTTTAAATTCCAAAATTTTCAACCAATATTAAATTTTAGATAACTTGCAATATTTTCTGCGTGGGGTAGAAAATTTTGCTATTTTTCTAAAAAAAGATTTTAGTTTTCTAGTTTCGTACTTAAATAAAAAAATAACAATGGCTATATCAGATCTTCCAAAACAAAGATATTTAACTCAAAACTTACTAACAGACGTATATCTTTCTGAGGGTCGAATTATAGTCAGCGCTTAGAACGTTTGTCGCGAATTTACAGGGATTTTTTGCAACGAATCATACTGCGTATTATACATTAATTTACTAAATTCATTCATATAATTAGTTGCGCACAAGTCTTCATAATCTCGCGAGAAACGGCCGAGCCGCTGACTATAATCCAACCGTTAGTGATATGATACTGTTGAAATGCTTATTCAATTATAGTTATAGGTATCGGTTATGAATTTATTATTCACTATTTAATCACTTCAATAATACTATTTTATGCAATCGTTTGAGCCTTAATAAATGCTTTCTATATAAAAGCAAATTGTGAAATTTCCATACTTTATTATGATTCTATTAACTTTGTAATATTTATACATATTAATTAAGAAATAACACTTTGGCTTCCTGCGGAGAAAACTGTAGGGGGTACTAAAGCGTGCGTCTGATAACACGAGGTTTTTGATGGGTTTTTACTCTTCTGAGTCTATTTAGTCGTTGGAAAACCGTAATTAAAACTATGAATAGTTCACAAATAATTTGTAACTATTAGAGGTACATTATCTACTTTGGGCGTTGTATGAAAACCAAAATTATTATTTGTTTGTACCATTTCCACTTTCTTTAGCTTAGACTTTTAAACAATGAAGGGCCCGATTCTCTTTATTTGTTATTATAATGCCATCGGAACTCAATTGTCATTTTATTGCCATTGTGATGTTCCATACTTCAAAATGTTAGCGGAATGCGAAACGGCCTAAACCACCCAACTGAGACTTTATTGAACCACAACTGCGACGCTTATAGCGAATAAGGACCCAGGTTTTTGATGCACAACATTTTTGGATATTCCTAAGTCTTCTTTCAATGCAATGCATTTATTTAGATGTCCACCTTCCTTAGTACTACATAGATACCAAGATGTAAAACAGATGTTTTCCATCACCTACACAACACGCCTGTGGCGATATCGACTTAAGAAGTCAAGCCAACTCCTAGATTACCTCTAGAACCCGTCCAATAAGTCGAGATCAGGTTCTAAAAGATGCACTACATTTTTCATTCCGAGAAAAGAAAAAGCCGGGAGGCTTGGGCGACCTTAATGACACCTGCGGGACGGCCTTAATAGATGACACATCGCTTTCTTTCCTCTAGGCTGTAAAGACTTGCTGGTAGCTCCCTAGGTAAGCTGGCTTGACTTACCTGCTTATGATGGACCAGGGCAGGGGCCCGATACTCAAATCTTTTGCCATTGTAATGCTATTAATTAAATGCCGTGTGATGCCGGCTTAGAATAGCCTCACCCCATTTCTTCCCTGTGGGAGTAAGAGGCGACCAAGGGACTCTAGGGTGTGTATTGCAATTTTAGGCGATGGGCTATCAACCTATCACTATGGCGATACATTATTTTCCGAATAACCCTCAAATATTTGTCAGACGTGGCGTAAATGTCCGTTTTTGTCCGTTTACGCTCTGCCTACCCCGCAAGGGGTTATAGGCGTGATATGTGTATGTAATGCCATTGACATTTAACTGTAATTCTATTGCCACTCTGTGATTATCTATACTTCAAACTGCCAACGGAATACGAAACTCTATTGAAACACAACTGACACTTTTTTCAAATAGCGGAATACAGCTCCAAACTCGCTATTGATTGCATAATTATTGTTTGTTCGTTCATTTTATTGTTTTTTATAACCACTTACAGATTTTAGATGTTTGAAATTATATCAATTGAAGTTTATATAAAGAATGCTTAAAATATCATGAAACTGTAATGTTCATACAAGAATTCATGAACTTTTAAATCTTACTAAGTATAGAAATATACATGTGTATACCTACTTAGCGAATGATCGACAGCTAAGTAAGTAGCTGGTTTGTCAAGTGTCTCTTTTATTATAAATCGCTTTTCTATTAAGTATTAACACTTTAACTTCTCAACGTATAGTAGCCGATTTCGGATAAAGTAGTTTTTTCCAATTTGTTTTTAATTACTCTAAGGATAGGTTTTCTATCAACTGGGACTTTAGATACGAGTTCCATAGATTACTATGATTTGATTCAGATAATACCTTAGTAAATTTCAAACAATTTAATAATATAAAATTTACATACATACATATATCACGCCTATAATCCCTTACGGGGTCGGCAGAGCGCAAACGGCTGTGAAAAACGGACATTTACGCCACGTCTGACAAACCTTTGAGGGTAATTTGAAATTTCGTGTATCACCATAGTGACAGGTTGTCAGTCTCAAGTCCCTTATAAAATTGAAATTAATAAAATTAGAATGAAACTTGTGAACTCAATTTCAGTGAATAGCTCGAACTACTAAATCACTAAGGCAATTACCGTGTTAAGTATTAACCGTAGTTATTGGGTGCGCGGGCGCAAGGTGCTTAGCGCGCCAAGTTCAGGTTTGCTGGAAGTGATTGACTTGGTGCGATAAGTGCGAGTCGATGAACCGTGCTGGCCGGTGGCTGACACGATCAAATTATACCTACATTCAACTATATATAGGCAATAAAATCGCGCCTAGTGTAAGCTATACAGCTCTATATTTCTATGATGACCTACTATACCCCTGGCGGTACCACTTGGGGTCATCAAGTCTGTCAGATTATCGAGAGTCAAGTGGGATTGAAGTGTCTACAAAAAATTGAGAATAAATGTTCTAAACTTGATAGTTTTGTATGTTTAGCAGGTATATATGAAATATTCCAAAAAAGCTGTTCAGCAATGTGAGGTAATTTGTGTGTCCCTTAAGATCAATCATTTATTTTAAATTATTTTAGAAATTAGTTTTTATTTCTGTTTGTAGGTTTTAAGTCAATAAACGAAAACTAATTGGTAAAAAAAAAAACTTTGTTGGTTGGTTATTCGAACATGTGCCAGTTTGGAATGGCATCACCCTCTATCTACCCGTGGGTGTCGTAAAAATCGACTAAGGGATGAATCCATGGAGTGGGCAGCAGCGTTCTCTGTGAATTCAACTTCTTGCACTGCGCTCGCCAATCCGTCTGCCAAGCATGGTGAGTATGGCAAATACCCTCTTAAAAGGGGAAGGCCCATTGCCATGGCCAGCAGTGGTAGTATTTTGTCGTCGCTGTGATAGTTGTCGCTGTGATAGTATTCGAACATTTTCTTTTATTAAGGATGGGTTTGCTCTTGACTCTAGTCTAGGTCATAGGACAGAGACAGAGTCCAAGATGGAACGAGCTCACCCAGAAGAAGCCTGTTCACTCTTACTTTGAAGAGATTAGGGTTGTATGCGTTACGTAGAACTTTTATAATTAAATACAAAACATCGGCATTACTCTACGCACGTTTTCCATCCAGCTTTCATCAGCCAAGCTATTACGTTCATTCACAACTCTTTCCACTGATGATGATTAGATATTACACGCACAGCGCGAAATGGCATGTAAAAACGATAAAAAACCAACCGACCAGGAAACGGAGGCTTTGCATAATACGTCGCCTCAGAACAAGGGCATATTTAGAGGGAACCCTAAAACCATAAAAAATACGCGTGAAAACAGAGCCAACAGTACAGAAACAAAACACTACTTCATTGAACCTGTGTATAAAATATTGCGTGTTTATGTGTACTATAGCTGGCACCATGGCCAAAACCGCTCAACTTTGTGAGATTCATAAAGAGTTGCATCTTCGTGTGGAACAACCATAATTTAAGTTGACCGTATTTGAATTGAATCTGATTGTTCAAAGGGGTGTTTACTTTTTCTTTTTGCTGAGTGACGCCACGCACCAGTTTGTCACTACGTGACACGCGCAAGCCTGTTTGCGACGAGTTTTCATGGCTTCATCCTAGTATGTTTGAAGTTATCTCTGTACTATTTTCTCGGTCTGTGAACACCGTTGAGAGGAGCGTAGCCGGCGCGGGCGGGCGCACCTGTTTGTCATTACGCGACACGCGCGGACACAAAAACCTCGCCGAATTCAGAGCGAGATGGTAAAAAAACATTGTTGTATGTAGATAGGTGTGTGTTTGAGAGATTCCGTGGTTCTGTATGCTCAAAGTTGTAACTATGCTTGTAAGCCATAAATACTTAGACTTGGGCTATCTACTAAGAAATAATTTACTTTATTTTTACAAGAAACACCAAACACACAGCTTCTGTATGTTTGGTGTTTCTTGAAGTGCGATCAGAGTTCCAAAATCATTTCAAAACTTAAAAGTGATTATCATGATGATACATTATCTCAAAGCCTTTCAACTAGTAGCAACAAGCAACTGAATTCTTGTTTTGTAGAAAACAATTTCTTGAATGCTATAACATTAACTTGACTTAGCTTATTCAAATAAAGAACTCTAAAATTATACTGTGTCACGCCAGCCAACACATCGAAGGCGCGCGTTCGTCATTTGTTTTGGTCTGTGGTGAGGTACCACTGGCTGATATTACATGTTCTGTTTTTTTTTTCTTTACTGACATCAGCATCTATTGTGGTGTAAAAGCCTTTAATAGACAGCGATAAAAACATCATATAAATAGCGAGTCAAGCTTTCGCGGAAATAGCTATAACTTCGCTGTAAAAAATAGTTTTGTTACTGTTTGCAAACAATAACCAACTAAAAGCATGTAGCTACTTATAGAGTTGAATCAGCCTTTCACTATAACAATACCAATATCAAAAGGTTAAAAAGAATGCAGAAACATTAAATAGCTACTCTACAATTTGCAGACGGAAGATTAACGGTCCGTTAAAAATTATCGATCTGCCCGCGGCTGACAATGGCTTGCCTCTGTGGCGCGGTCGGTTGGTGCAGTCTATACGGGGCTTAACAGATCAACCACATTTCAACTGCAGAAATGCAGCTTCTAATTATGATTTATATACATACATTCGCATTTCACGCCTTCACCCTTTGTGGTACCCCAGGAGGCAGAGCGTTAATGGGCGTAAAATACAGTTGCTTTTGCCACGTCTGACAAATATTTGGGGTCCGTTTCTGAAAAAAAAACGTGTATCACTATAGTGACAGGTTGTCAGCCTGTCGTCTTTTGCTATACTTTTGAAACTCTCGAGTCTCTTAGTCGCTGCCTACTACACCTGCGGGAAAGACAATTGTAAAAGTGTAATGTATTCTTAGCCGGCATCAAACGGCCAAATATTAATTGAATAATTTAAATAATTTACCTGAGATGTTGTTAATTGGAAATTGACAGTTGCCTCTATCTCTTATAAAAAAATTGACGTAATCAACATCATACTGTAAGAGTAGAAAAAAAATATGTTATTTCTGGTGAAACTCGGTAGGTTGCATGGGCTGGTTCACCCCGTGAAATATTTTGAAAAATGCCATATTGTCATGTTCCATCTTGTTGTCTAGACTGTCATTGCAGTTCGTCTGTTTTCCTTATTTGACATTTAGCCTGACGACCTTTGGAATGTTCGGTCGTACCCGTAACTCTACTCCTACGACCCAGATCCTCTTAAGATAAGGACACACTTTCCGATTTTTATATTGTTTATATTTATATTTATTGTAATAGTCTCTTTTATAATAATATTGGTTTCAATCCTCAACAATTATATATTGGTTTTATGAGTGCTAAAAATTTACCTTGCATAATTGTAAATTAAGTTTTTTCTGATCAAGATCTTTGCAATTTAACTGGGATAAAAAATCGGACAATTCTGTAATAATATATTTTTGTGAAAATCCCTTATTTTGTGATATCTTCAGACATTAAATATTGGCATCGAACACCAAATTTTGAAAACACTTCCCGTGGTATAATACAGTTTAAGCAAACTTGAGAATTTCTGGGCAGGATTTCTGTGATGGCGAATGATGCAGGTTATCTTAAAATTATATTGTTATCGTTATGGCACTAAAATTGTTTTAAATAACTTTTTATAACATGTCAAGCCGCGTTTTACAGTTTGACTAAGTTTGTTATAGATAGTTTATTTGTGGTAAATGTACAGAAACTGCACTTTATTCCGTACTACCTGAAAATTTATTTTTTATTTAAGTACTCCGGAAACCAACACGATACCATTTTTAGGGTAGTACAAATTGATTACATATTCTGTACATTATTTGTACTGCAAAAAACAACTAAAATCAATCATTGGCTCTAGAGTTTCTGCTGGAGATCATGCTCAATACATGCATTTTTTAAGGTACTAAAAATTAAGTTCATTTTATGTAACAAAAAAAACTACCAATATCAAACATCGTCCTGCTGGGTATCGCGGCTAAGCTACACATCCGTCAACAACATCCGTCAACAACATCCATCCATAGATCAACACGTCATCGCGTCACCCCACACAACCAATCACGACTGACACCTGTGGACCGATACGACCGTGTGTACACTGGGCTTGATTCTCACGTACGCATACATTTGTAAATATTAAATACTTCTGTCATGTTCTTAAATTAGAAAAATATGATATAGTACAGAGAGAATGGAGAGGATCGGGAAGTAGAAACACCGCTGGCACGACTGATACATAAACCTGCGTGTCAACAAATGTCCATGGCAGGAGGTGGCGCAGGCCAGGGATTATGAGAGAAAGAGCACCTTTGAAGTACATTTGAGTTAGTTAAGATACAGCGCACGAAACCTAAACTGTCTTTAATCGAGAACTCTTTATTTTGAAAATTGCATGACCTCAGTAGTTTTCCTTTCACAATGTTTAAGTTATAACAATAGGAGGAATGCGTATACCAGTATCGGCGACGCCACAGTGCGCACGCGGCGTTATCCTACGCATTATCATCTCGCTACCCACGCCACGCCACGCCACGCCACGACCGCGCCGCGCCCACATGCGCAAGCGCAAACTAGATCGACACGGGTATGCCTGCACGGTGGGATGGCTCATATTTGTGAATAGGTATGTGTGAAAAGGTCACACAGTGTTTGTTCTCAGTTTGGTTAGGACATTGCTGAAACTATCAGCCTACGAAAGATAGTTCCGTACTTTGGAGGACACGTACGGTTAAGCCGACGATCACATTGGTGTCTTTGACTATTAGTTGCCCTTATTGTCTTAAAAACTCTGATAGTAGGGTTTATCATGTTTTTGGTGACATGCGAATGACATTATTTTTTTAATGATGACTACGCCTCTTTGTTAAGTTATTTTCATTTAACGTCTCAGATTAGTACCTTCATCATAGGTTTTTGTTACTTTTGTAAGTGGTCAGTGTTTATTGCTTGCGAGGGTGTTGTGGGTTGGCAATGTCCTTGTTCAATTTGTCCTTTTATTTCTTGCTGGTCTGTATGATATTTTGCCTTGTTTAAAAGTAGAATTGTCGTTTTATAGTGTTGAACCAATACAATGTTTAAAAGTTTCTACTATACTATACTATTTTGTAGTTTTGTACGAGTAGCTGTTCACGTTTATGAGCATATTACTAAGATACTTAACAGAATAAGTTAAAATGAACACTATTTCAATCTTCAAAAAACAATTTCACAAAATAATTAAACTCATCATCTTGAGCGCCAATCATGCCTCAATGAGCTCAGTCCATTCAGAACTGTATCACTTGCGAAACTGTTGATTACCAAATGTTGACATGACATCATGATCGTGACATTTCACGACATTTGGTCCAGTACGTCCAGCACCACTAATGGCCCTATTTGACCTCATAATGTCCCACTAATGACCTTTGGAATGGCCCACTAAATGGCCTTTTCTCTGCGACACGACCGCATGATAAATAGTGGGTTTACTATTAGGTAGTGTCGGTTGGAAATGATAATGTCTTTATATCGTGACGCATGTTGGAAAATGTTTGTTATCCAAGTTTAAAAATAAGTAAAATGTTTGTTATTCCTTTTTGGTGCCTCGAGAGTTTATGGACGACCCATTGAACCCTAAATGTCAGAATTCATATATCGTCTACTACATAACTAGTACAGGTTAATGACATCGGCCTTTAACGTGCTTAAACAATCGCTATCTAAGGAATCATCTATCTACTACTCAATTTCGTTCTGTCTGTTAAAAAAATACTACAGTTTTGTAGCGCTAGCGCAGATAAAACATACATGCGAACATATACCACGCCTATATCTCTTGCGGTGTAGGCAGAGTGCAAAACGACCGTAAAAAGACGTCAGGCCACGTCTGACAAACTTTGAGAAACATTCAGATAATTGTGTATCGTATAAGACGTACACAAATCATATACAAATACATATGTGCTGATTTTTTAAAATATTTACAATGAAAACATACGTAGTCGGTAGACACCGGGCACCACACAGGCACCGGTAAATAATGCCATCGATTACGTCCAGGGAGCAACAACCATGCTCGTTTCCTTTTGGCTCCAATCGACATCCGCCAGTAAACGGATCTCTACCGGGCGTGGAGCTGGGAATGCTAAGTTATATAAGAACAAGGATTAGGGAGTAAAATGCTTCTTGGGGATTCAAGAGGTGATTGTTTTAGGCTGTCGGGTTAGTTAAAAATAACTTTTATGTGTTTTAAAGTAAGAAAAAACATTCTTTACTTTACGGACGAACCGACGACTGGTTTAATTAAACTTAAAATTGATATAAGAAAAACATTATAAACTGATTTGACCCAATTATAAATCGTGTATCTTGATGTTATAATGAGCAATTTCATAAAAAAAAAAACTTTAAAAATTACAAAACTAACGAAGTTATTACAGCTGATTAGGGTTTGTAGTGACGAAATGACAAGGGTTTGTAGTAGACTGCGAAGCCCTAAAAAGCTCTTAACTAAAATGAAATTAACTTTGTTCAATGTAGGATGGTTTTATTGCACATTGACGTCATGATAAAAAAGAGGAATGTGTATAACACAGTTATTCTTTTTATAACACTATGTATCCTGATAGCAAGCCGGCTCGGGTAAGATAAAAAAATTACGGCTCTGCTTCGGGGCTTACAACATCACAAACAAGAAAGTGCAATGAAGTCTTATCATAAGAACAGCTCAATTAACATAGGCATTTACTACTAAAGCAAACTTAGTGTAAGCCTGAGGTATTTCATTTATCACATAGCAAATACGATTTCTCTAATTAGATTCTATACTCAAATGAACAAGTTATCAAATGTGAAGGTTCTAATTTCACGCTTCGCAACTACATAACTAAAATTTCTCTAATTATGTTTGTACTCAGCAATGTACAGTCGGTTATAGCACATAAGGTACCAGGGGTACTCTTGTCCCCAGCAATATATATTTTTGGCATGAATATGTATTAGAATGAAATCACTTATTTAATAAGAATAAGTTTAAATTTTATTATAAATTAACTGGGGATAAAAATAATTCAGTTCTTTTGAAGTGCCCTGGTACTTTACGTGCTACAACCGACTGTACTCCTATACATTAGTTCTTACCTCCGTCTAACCTATCATACCGGCGATCGAATCTCAAGATCTCTCTTTAATTATATTGTTATATCGGGAATGGTGCCCGCTTAGATGAGAATAAAGTATAGATGTTGCAATCAAGTTTATAATTTTATAAACTTGAAATTAAAAATCATGTAAGTATCGCTTAAAATTTCCTCTAAAATAACTGACGGTTGAAATTCATGAGATGTTGACTAAAATATTTCATAAACAAGGTGGCCTAAATAGTGACGTCCAAAGACAAAATTTTAATTCCTTTTACAGTGGGGTAAACAAAACACCCCTATGTATGTTCCGAGATATTTGTAGTTTCCGAGTTATTCCGAGAAAATCTCTACTAGCTTTATTTATAAGGGCTACCTTATATTTTACTTTAACATTGGTGCTGTGACCGGGATGTCTTCTTATCATATAAAACTGTCCTGTTTTTCTGCAAAACTCTAGCCTTCTAGAACTTTAAGCATGACACGACCTCTGTAATCCCTTTCAAAGGGTTATATTTGCATTACATCTACAAGTTTATCTTAGTCTAAGTGTGGCATGCTGGCCGCTAGCCGTTGGCCGGCGGTCGCCAGCGGCAAACCGGCGGCCGGCGGCCGGGCGACCGGGAGGTCGTGAGGTTACACCAAATAGATTATCTGTAGATGTTAGGCGGCTGCCGCTCCGTGAATAGCCTCTTTCATGTCTTTCTTTTTGGAATCGCTTCGGGCCATTTTTAGGGCTGGGATTTAGGTGTTACTGGGAAATATCGATCTGAGAGACAGAAATAATTTCCAAATATTTTGTATCAAAGCTTACCGCAAATAGATATTGTTTTTCGTTCGATTAATGAAATTATTTTAAAACCTGTTTGTGTAACGTGTACGCGCCTTTTAAAATTTATGACAGTGATTAGGTTTCTTTGAAAACATCTTGAGGATCAACTCAATTAACCCTGAAGTCTGCCAAAGCTGTATTGAATTTTAAAAAGTGGATATTACCTATTGAACGAATTAATGTCAATACTTGGTATTTCAGATGATAGGCCCAACCCTACCGAGTCATTATCATTAGACCGGGTCAGCCACGTTTGATAGCTTTCGGTAATTTGGAGCATTGATGTTTTGAGTTATTTCTTCTCTCGTATCTATATCGCATTATTCGTATTGTAAAATTACAAGTCATCGATCAATGATCTCCTGTTACATTTCTTTTACTGTTGTGTTTGTGATAAATTAGTTTTTGGTAATTTAGACATACCCGTCTTTCTGTCTAACTGTTCAAAGTATCATGACTTTTAAAAGATCACGATAATTATATTTTTGTTATTGATTATGCTAAATGTAAGGCTAAGAACTAATATGCCACTGGCAAGCCAAGTAGTGCTCACACGATTACAAATAAGATCAGACTCTCGCAATTCTGATTTCTTCATCTATAGCTTCCTTAGGCTTCGTTACAAAATGGAATAATTATCAGCATTTTCGTATCTAGCTTAGCAGGCAGCTACCAGGACAGCAGAAAGAGCCGATGCTATCTTGCACAGTGGGTGGACGCAAGTTAGGCCCGCCAGTAAATGTGATTTGTAATATCGCCGCGTCCGGGAGTAAAAAGCGGTTACGATCTTTGTTATCTGTGGCGCAGGTACCAGGGTAATAGGAACACGTAGGTGTTATACGCAATTTTGTTCCAATAACAATCAAAGATGTAGGCACTTATGTTCAAGTATGCTACCTGAAGTTACTTCAACAAATAGTACAAAATGAAGTCGCTTCCCGTGTTCTTATGTATGCTTAGATCTTTAAAAGTACGCAACGGATCTTAATGCAATTTTCTTGAGTAAAAAGAGTGATTCAAGCGGAAGCTATTTATGTATGATTCATGCCGAGAAAAGGTCTTTTTTCGCGGGAAAACAGTAAGTAGCAGGTGAAACCGCTGGGCGCAGGCCGCTAGTAGAATAATAAAATAAACTCTCAACTAAAGTGACAGCTCAATTTGCTACAAAAACACTAACATTGAACCAGAAATCGGAAGCAAACTATCAAACACATCGAGCTATCTCGGCATTTCAATCTTCAACTACCAAATAAGTCCAATATTCATTAGCCAGGTTTGTACAACTAAAAGCTAATTATATCGGCGGTCGAGTTATGGGCACACTACCGGCCGTATAACCGCCGTATATGGGAGAGATCTGCTACCGACCACTACTGGAACACAAGCACTTACCCGTTGAAAGTTCTGATACAGGTTATGCACTTGCCTTGTCTACGATAACTGTTGGACAACTAATAAGATCGGAGTCGCGGGAGTTGTGGCGCGGAGATTGTCATTTTGTGTCGCTGCGTATTTTTAACTGCGCAACGCATGCGTCGGTCAGATGAAAGGAAATTGCGAATTCTGATATTGTTTCCGTACAAATAGGTACGGCTACGGTGCGTAAATATTACGTCTGTCTAGTTATAATTTGACAGCTCTGCCAAGAAAAAATCATAAAGTTATTAGTACTTTTATGAGACCTTCTTTAGAAAGAGGGCATTTTTTAAATAATATAAACATTTTTTAAATCGGAATAATTGCAACACTGCCTGCAGAGATGCTCAGCGTCGCAACATTCACGCTGCCGTATCTGATGGGGACCCTGCAAAGGTGTGGAAGTTTCTAAACTCTATCGGAATTGGTAAGGTTAAACAGGAGTCCAAGGTTGGTGTAGACTTAAACCAACTCAATACCCATTTTACCTCTGGAGTGCCTTACTTTAGTAATGCATCCAAAGCTGAGACATTGCAACGCCTTGCCGACTCATGTACTACCAACCCTAATTCTTTTTCTTTTTCTTCTGTTACGGAAAGTGATGTGAGGAAAAACATTATGGCTATTTCATCGAAAGCAGTGGGTGATGATGAAATCAGTCGCAATATGATAATTCCCATCCTCGATATAATCCTTCCTGTAATCACTCATATCCTTAACTTTTCCTTAACTTCGTCCTCCTTTCCAATAGCTTGGAAACAAGCTATTGTAGTTCCCATTCCTAAAACCAGTAATCCAACGTCCTTCTCTCACTATCGTCCTATATCCATTCTTCCTTTCCTATCCAAAGTTATCGAACGCCTTGTCCATAATCAGTTATACAATTTTCTTTCCGAATACAGTCTGATGAACGCATTACAATCAGGGTTTCGACCAGGCCACAGCACCGTTACTGCCCTTGTTAAAGTCACGGATGATATTCGACTTGGCATGGAGCAACAAAAAGTTACTCTGCTCACTCTGTTGGATTTTAGTAATGCGTTCAACACTGTAGACTTCGATATTCTCTTATCCTTCCTAAAATCCCTTAACTTTTCCCCATCTGTTGTCGACTGGTTTCGTAGCTATCTGTGTGGTCGTCGTCAGCGTGTCAAGGCAGATGACCACTTATCCGACTGGAGTGACGTACGGGCTGGTGTTCCTCAGGGTGGAGTTTTATCTCCTCTTCTATTTAGTATTTTTATTAACTCCATCACTCAGAACATCACCTCGTCATACCATTTGTATGCGGACGATCTGCAGATTTATAGTCAGGTTACGGTTGAAAATATTGACAGTGCAATCGACCGTATGAACCATGATCTGGAAGCGATCGCGTTGTGGACAGCCTCGCACGGTCTAAGCGTCAACCCTAATAAATCGCAGTCCATAATTATTGGTGGTAAAAGACAAATTGCACGCATTGACATGTCCTGTATTCCGGCTGTCTGCTTTATGGGTACTGCAATCCCTTACTGTGAGACTGTTAAGAATCTTGGGGTCGTTTTTGACCGGTCCTTGTCTTGGGTACGCCAAGTCAATGAAGTGAGCAGGAAGATTTTTGTCTCACTAAAATCACTTAGGCGTCTGCGCAACTTTTTGCCCGTCCGGACTAGAATTTCCCTGGCCCAATCCCTTCTTCTACCTATTCTTGATTACGCTGATGTCTGCTACCTTGATCTTAATGAAGACCTTCTAAACAAGCTGGAGCGACTCCAGAATGCCGCAATTCGTTTCGCTTTTGGCTTACGTAAGTATGACCATGTTACTGAATATCGCTCCAAGCTTAAGTGGCTTCCTATAAGACACCGGCGTAATTTGCATATCCTCTCCCTTCTTTTCAATATCCTCCATAATTCTAATACCCCCTTTTACCTTCGGGATCTTTTCCGTACTCGGGCTGATAAGCATGGGCGGCAACCTCGGGCCTGCACAGAGATGCTCCTTGAGTGTCCCACACACAAGACTGAATTTGTCAGCCAATCTTTTGCCGTGCATGCTGTCCGCTTGTGGAATGGTCTACCATCCTCTGTACGCGTAGCTAAGACTATTCAGAGCTTTAAAAATCAAGTACGTGCTTTCTACGAACAAAAATGTGACTTTAAGGTGTAATTTCGTCGTAGATATACATTTCTCATTCATTTGTGTGTGTGGGTATATATATATATATATATATATATATATATATGATATGATATGTATATATAGTTTTATGTATTTATTTATAATTATTAAATTTTATATATTATTTGTTTATATTTATATTGCAATTTATAGGTATACTTTATTTAGATGTAAGTAATATATATATATTAGTTGCACTATCCCGCATCAACTACTTTTTAAAAGCTTACTCCTTACTACCTGGTTGCCTGGAAGATATTGCTACCTGAGCAATAAGGCCGCCAATTGTACAATTTTTATTATTAATTCACCTTTTGTTTTTAATATGTTTCTTTTGTGCAATAAAGTATATTGTATTGTATTGTATTGTATTGTATAAACATTGACTCAAAGTCTCAATCATACGAACTAGGTAGGCACGAGTATTTGATTTGACGGCCAGTTTTTACACCTTTGACATCAAGATTGGGTCGTCGTCATTCAATAACGCACACACCTAAAGTTCACCTACTATTTACACATTGTTATACCTACATGCATTTCTACCCGTGGGTGTCGTAAAATGTGACTATGGGATGAATCAAGGCAATGGACAGCAGCATTCCCTGTGGCCCAGTGGACTTTAGTGGCTGTTGAAGTTGAAGTTTAGTATACCTACCAAGTATTTCACTCTACACATTCATGTATTCCCGATAACAAAACGAAGCAGGCAGTAACAATGTCGCCCCGCACTCCCATATCGGGGGGCGCAGAGCAGCGGGACAAGATAACGTGTTTGTTTGTCTGTTTGCATATCGCCACTGAATATGCATTAGTTGGCTGGGTCTCTCAAACTTTTGTGCCTTACCAGATAAAATTTAAACACGTGTTGATCACGAACACGATCATGAACACGCATGACTAACTTTTTTGTGGTCTGCACAAGTGTCACTTTGAAACAAGTGTTAGATAGTATAAAATATGACACTTGAAATACGTACGTATTTGGTAGCTAGCATAGATAAATTTAGATATGATATTCAAGCAATCCTGCACAGTACTGTTAAGCTTAAAAAAAACCATTGCCGGTTTTTTTTCATGACAATGTCCATGACAATTAACAACTTCCCTCAAGAATCATAGGCGTCAAAATTTAAAATATGCATATGGCTCCTATACAAAAAGAATATGGTTTATACATATTTTACATGGAAAGATATATTTTCTACATGCTCGTACAATTTCACGCGTTAGTTTAACCCTTATAAAGCTAGACATAGAAATACACATAGACATTCTTTAATAATAATATACATTACAGGTCAAACGGTATTAGTACATGCTCATCATTACAATCCGTACTAATATTATAAACCTGAGAGTTAGTGTGTGTGTATGTATGTATGTTTGTTACCTCTTCACGCTCAAACGGCTTGACCGATTTGGATGAAATTTGGAAGTATAACCTGGAATAACACTTAGGCTATGTTTTACTGCGGGAAAACAACTATTACCACGGGAAAATGAATGGCAGCGGGTAAATCGCTGGGTGGAAATCTAGTTGAATATGATATTAAGTATGGTAAGTACTTAGGTAGGTATCGGCGTTAATTTACACCTTATTTGCGATACCGTACGAACATGGCAGAGTTTGAATACCTCTGCCTTAGATTACTTGTCGTACAAGAGTATCTAGTGGTAGTAGTGTCTGTACTAATGATAAATAGTGAGATTGTGGGCTTGTGCCCGCCGCAGCATATTGTTCAGCGGTAAGATGCATCTAATTCAGCGATTGGTCTATAATTCATGCGAGATGTATGCGATGCGCAGGAGTTACTCTTGTAAGGGTTGTACGTACATTGTAGTTGTATTAGTGTGGACACGCATTTATGGTATTACATTTATTTCAGTTTCTAAGTACATACATACATACATATTCAATCATAACATTAGATTAGAACACATCTCAAACTTCTAGCAAAGCAATTAAAGTACACCAAAAAAATGTACGCCATTGACCTACGAATTCTATGGTAGATAGGTATAATAAAATAGGTATAATATTATAAAGTTTAGTAACAGTTTTTGTAAAGTCATTAATTTTCTAGTTTTACACTTTGTGTTGTTATTTCTTGATGGAACTCCATGTTAATTTACTACTCATAAAATACCACTACTACTACTGCCCGATGATGATGTTCGAAACCAGTCGCATTCAGTTTTATATCAAATTAAACAAATATATTTAATAAGTGGAACTAGTGAAAATTGTTTTATTAGTAAATCTTTAGTTTTCTGCCTACTCTACTTAAATCCTGAACCTATTACCACGGAAGCGACCAGCTTTGGTTGTACCCCCGACCCGCTAATGCGAAAATCGAATACTGTGCAACCTCTACACAACTATGCAACCTTTATAGAACTATTATACAGCTACAAGCTCCTACATTAAAGCCTAGAGCGTAACATGCTCCGTAATGAACTTTCATTATTCATTAGCTCGCTTATCTTGAATATTGTTGGTAATTAAATTGATGGAGTTGCTAAAGTTATTAGGAATTTCCTTTGCTTCTAAAAACGTTTAATGCAATATAAAAAGTGCAAAAAGTTTATGGCAGCTAGTTTGAAATGCAATCACATATTTGAAAAGAGAATAGAGTTTTCTTTTTTATTTCAGTTTTAGAATAAGTTGATAAATAAATACCAAAAATATTCAACATGTGAAAGCCTGCCTAAGACGCTTCTTCCAAATTTTTAATGCAGTTCAAAAAATCTAATCCATGCGACATAAATTTCTTAGACTAAGATCGTGCGTATAAAAGACATCAACGCATGCGTTTTTGCTTTTCCCGGTACAAAAAAGCATTTTTTTGTAACTTGGTCCCAAACAAAAAAAAATCCAAGTCGAATACATCTTTCGTCATATATTTTAATTTTGTTTCGTAAATATGTAAGTAGGTATACTCAAAGATCAATACACCATGCTCCTGCTTCTGCTCCTCAGGCTGCCGCGAAATTACCCGAAATACTTACGCGTAAATATCAACGCGAGCGAGTGTTCACACCTAAGGTTCACACACTGCCGTCATACTCTTCTCGCAGCAATATGAATGAGCGAGATAGCAATAAGTTCCACTCGCGCTAGTGCGGCGGTTCTTTTGACTCGCGAACGAAAAGCTGACACTAGCGGGAGCACGGGAAGTGGCAGCGGCATGACAAGTAGCGCGAGTAACCTGTTTACATGCTCGCGCTGCCCACTTTCCTTACTATTTTCCTGCCCATAAAGGCATTGTGTTAACGTCGCATTAACATTTGCTTAAAAATACGGTAAAGCTAAATTCAAATATATTATGTGTAAGTGTATCTATAATAAATAGGTACCTATTGAAACCAAAAGTACATAATCCGAAAGTCGCTTTTAGGAAAAATTATCTATCGAAAAAGCTAATAAAAAGTACAAAACAAACAACACCTATAGAAATGGTGGCAAATAGAAATGCTTTCGAATCGTGAACATGAACTTTCGATTAAGGCACAAAATCGATATTAAACAATCGAGTATCGCCCTAGTATCGCGGTGGAGCCAATCTGCTTGTATCATCGACTGAGATAGTATCTAGCGCGTGCCAGTTGTAAACTACTAATGATGGGGTAAAAAGGTCAGATTTTTATCGATAAAGTCATTAAAAGTTGCAGCTATGAAAGAGGGCTCTCAAACATCGAAATTTGAAGAAAGTGCATTAGTCACCTTATTTCAAAGTTTGCCACTTAACACAGTGTCGATTTCATGAAAATAAGAAACTGTTCACCATCTTTCGTGTGTCACACCGACTCGACAAACGTCCCAATATACTGGTGTCAGAGTTTGTCAAGCAACAATTATCATGGCACGTCGAATCTCGCAGAAGTAAAATTTTTTATCGATTGCAATTGGACCGTTCCTAAACTTAAAAGACTCGAATTGACTGCAGGATAATTCTTTAGAACAATATCAATAGTGGTACAGTTTAATAAAGTACGTGCCGATCAATATATCGATAATCAATAAAAAAATAATTATCGACAAATCAATATTTATCGACAGTGTCACAGCACTACGTGGCGCGTGCCGGAGCCGCGCCCTCACTGGAAAGTGCAGGCGCTGCGCCGTGCATCGACATAATTCATCGACTTTAGGAATTGCCTAGTATTTCAAACCCCAGATATAGAATTGCAGAATAAGGTTGTCTAATAAGTAGGGTTAGTTTTAAGTAAGATGATAATATCTGAATGCTTTTCAATTATATATGTTATCTCTACAAAGTCCATGTACTTTAAATACCAGCGTTTTAATTCATTGTCTTGCTTTTAGTCTCATATATTTATGACAAAAGTTCTACTCATTCTAGCTACGAAGTTTCATATCAACATCTTCTTCAAGTTACAAGTCCAGTAAGACACCAAGTCAACTAACAACCTATTTCAACCAATTCTTTCCTACTTGAAGAGAAAGTAGCGAAGCCATCTAAACAGCAAATCGTAAGACTTACTTTATAAATGATACTTTAGCCGAAACCCCTGCGGCTGTGGTCAATTCCTCAATAGCTTAACTATAAGTCAGAGTAACGGGTCAGGGGATAGATACTGGACTGGACTTAAGTACTGGACTAGGCCAGTGTTTGTTTAACGGCAGTTGAGTAGCACGTACTAAGTTACAAGTCAGAAGCACGATAAAGGTCGAAACGTGAATAAGTTCTGGAAACTAAGTCATTCGATATAAACCTGGGTATGTATATTTAATTCGCGGAAATTTGGATTGTTTCAAAATGCCTAAGAATATGCAGATGCATACACTATTTTGTCTAGAGGTACACTCTACAAAATACTCACTAATACAATTTTCCAAACGTTTGCACCGGTGATTGCAAGATCCAATACGAGGTCAAATTCAATACGAGAACGTTATAATTATGGCTTGATGTGATATTTCAGCTGTTGTTCAGTTGTTGTTATTCAGAAGTTGATCAGTATATGTTCAGTAACAACTGAGTAACAGCTAAAAACTAACAGAATATCTGCTGTTCAGAAGTTGTGGCGGAAGATGGCGGCAAATTTGGGTATTGGCACAGATCACTTCGTTTCATTGCTCCATTTTATCGAAACGCTGACAACATCCTTAAAACATACTACTACAACGATTGAGAAGAAATATAATTTCTGCAGATAGAATGCAAAAAGCTAATCTTTATACAACTGTTTTTAAGTTTGTACTCTGAACATTATGAGACGAGTTTTCGAACAAGTTGTCTTATACCATTGTATTCCATACTAAGTATCTAAAATTCCATGGCTGCACTTTCGCAATATCTAACAATTTCATGCAATCTAATTAGCTAAAAAGATACAAGTTTACTTATATTTATCTACTGTTATATTAACTCGAAATAAATATCAATCTTAAAAGAAGTAAACAACTTTCTGAGATATCGATTTACCCTAAATCAATAAATGTTTACAATCTATTGGCTTTAAATTACTTTTACATATCTACTATTCTAATATTGTTTATTATTATTACTAACTCGACCCGACACGTACATCCATTTAACCTTCGGAATGTTATTCACAATCGATAAAAGTCAATTCGAGTTAATATTCTATAATTTACACTTGCACTTATGTAAATAGAGGGCAGATTGTAAACGTGCTGTTTTATTACTTACCTAGTAAATGTAAGGATACGCGAACAGACTTTCAAAACTCATAAATTGTGTTTCATCCCTTTCCCAATAATTAGAAAGTATTTATACAAGTCTCTCTCTCTCTCTCTCTCTCTATAAGTACTAAGTACGACTGCATAATATTAATTGCTTTTGCCTACCTAAGTTCGATATTTAAGATAATCAAATGCGGCACAAAGTAGTTGAGGTCATAATTGGGCTTGTTTGGGGGCCGAATAATTACAAAATTTTAAAACTGAGGCTAGTAGTTAGAGCGAGGTATTTATGAAAGAGCTTGATGTCCATGTCACGGAACCCTCTCGGTGTAGCCTGATTTTTTTCTAATAAGGTTGCTAATCAACTTTGGGAAGATCTTTGACAACTTACATTTGACTGACTTTGTTGGAGCAAAAACAAATCACACATTAACGTAAGCAGTTATTATGTATTCTTTGACGAAGGGCTACATTCAGTTTACACTCTCTTATTATCACAGAAAACGATTACTATTCAAGCGTAAGCACAAATTACTCTAACCAGCTAATTACCCATTACTAGATATAGCCACATACTCGGAAACCCATACGTAATAGAGCTGGCATCCCAAGCATTGTTAACATAACACCACCAATCTCACTTGACCTCTGCAAACCTTGTAGCCAAACCAAGTCAAAGGTCAAAGTCGCTTAGCCGGTTACTTGCCAATGGGCGGTCTCTAGTTCGGAAGCACTCGGCGCGACTCGGGCAGGCAAGCCCCGCCCACCAGCGCGAGATTCTATTGCTACCTTTGTCTAACATTAGAATGTGCAATACTTCTGTTTCCATCTAACGCTATGAAAGCCGGGAAAAGACGCCACTCCCACTTGCCTTAGAGCTTTTACCGTCTCGACTCTCGACTAATAAGCTTTCTAATAAAATGTATGAGAAACAATGCTATAGGGATTGATAATTGGTAGTAAACGACAAAATTTCAAGGCTTTACTTAATTATCGACGCATGTCTAATTTACAGACAGCTTTTTAATGAATAATTGAGTGTTGTGCTAAATTCACCTTTGCATCTTATTCAAGTAAAAGTAACTGTCATTTGTTTATTAGCAACTAGTTGTAATAGTCTATTATAAAAACTGTATTTATTTATACCGGAGTACCTACTTATTTAACAACTGTAGGTACCAAAAAGTAAAGATGTAAGAAGATAATAATACTGTAACAACCTCCTACTACTTATGAGTGTCAGAAACGTAAAAGTGTACTATTAGTTTTAAAAAGAAACAGAAAAAAATACGGCATCGTTAAATTAACCTAACAGCATAATATAATAGCCATTTTAATTTCAATAAAAAATTTCAATTATCAATTATAAAATTGCCTCACTACCAATAAAAAAATATTTAAATCGCCAGTCTCATGCATGACCCCTTACCCTCCATATTGAAGAACGAAAAAGATAAAACCTCATCTAACAGTATCATACTGATAGCGGTTTTAATTTAGAACAACAATTTCAAATATCGATTATAAAATTGAATCACTATCACAACAAAAACAAAACACAAAGCTGCCAGTCTCATGACCCCTTACCTCCATCTTGAAAAAGAAAAAAGAAGCTCTGAGAAATGGCGATGGGCCACAGATTATAATTATGGAGCCAGCCGTGCACCGTCAGCTCGAGCTCCATGCTTTATACTTAATAGCAATCTTTATAGAGTAATGCGGGCTAGTGATGTTATCGCTTCACTGGGCGACTGGGCACCGATGTCGATACTCCCCGGTTTACTCTTTACTATGTGATTATAAAAATTGCGTACTGCAATAGCTACGCATTAGGTCGTGGTTTGTTTTTAAAGGAAATTCTTGTTAAAGCAATTGCGTTACAATCGCTAATCATGATTTGATTTTGATTTCGATATGGGACGGTAGTAATATGTAATGATATTAAACGTGAGATAAGACGTTACTTTTGATTGATATTTGACTTTCTTATATTTATTGAAAGTTCTTTTAGCCAAATATTGCGTTACATTTCATGCGAATGCAAAATAAAAAACAAAACTGTAGGTTTCCCACCCACTATGTATTTATTTTAACAGTTTAAAATATAAACTTATTATTTATTAGTAAAACTGAAGAAATAATAACATTCTAAAACTGTAGGTAAGTAAATTAGCATACAGCACCTAAACCTACTGCTAGCTAAGTAGTGGCTGGCTTCTTAGTATTCGCTGTTATAATTTCAAGTTTTATTTTAACATAGTTTTGCCATCGTATCTAAGGCTACTACTACTTGGCAGCATCTGAAATATGACAAAATAATAGCGTTGCGCGGACCGCTAGTCCGATCGGCGCGATAACGCGCGGGCCATTATTCGAGGTAACGATAAACTGGCAGCTATATTTCGAGCAAACGTGCTCCCTGTCACAGTTTATCGACTGCGCGCATCACTGGCCGGGAGCAAAGGTTCTTGCGAGTTCGGGATGAGCACAGAACTTGTTGGGGTAGAAGTGCCTTGAAAGAAAATTTTATGAATGAAAAAGCTGCGTCATTCAGCGACCCATTGTTCTACATGAGCTTTGGTTCGGTTCTGGGCTGGGTCCTGGCATGTTCTGCATAAGAAAATGAAGTAATTAGACTTTTCCAAAGAAACGAACATATAATTTTATACTTACTTTTAGTGGTAAATTTTTTATATCTCAATCCAGTTATTACTGCGTATTTTTAGTCATTAAATCAACAAGGCCGACAAACGATAGGTAAATGATACTACATTCTACGTTATATGGAAAAACGCGTTTCTCATCCTAACCTCTCTACATAACTAGTTGCATTGTAATGATAAGTTACTCTAAGTAAGACTCTCTTAACCCTTTATCGGGCAGACCTTGTCAAATTTTTTGATTGTTTTTGAAATCTATTGCGGGTAGTTAAGGTTAAGCTTTTAAGTGGGAACATTCTTCCCATCGCCTTATAAAGGTCCTCTTTACTTTGTTCCATAATGAAGCCACTTCTACTCCTCCCTCTCTTGAACCTCTCCGTCAGAGGGCGCAGGCATCAATTTGCGCAGTAGCTGCCGCAGGCGCCGCGCCGCCCCTGTCATTACCCCCCCTTCCGCCCACCACTACCGCACCGCAACCCCCTCCCCCGGAGACCCCCAGGGAACATACTTTAACCTTTTTTGCTCCCCTGCAACCTGTTCGCGGGAAGCTGCTTCTATACGTTGGGGTGGACATGGGTTAAGATTTTGGAGGACGTTTTGGTTGCAACTTTTTCTAGTAATCGGCTTTCTATACATACATACATCAGCCTATTACAGTCCACAGCTGGACGTAGGCCTCCCCCATGGTACGCTATAAGGCACGATCTTTCGTTTTCGCCATTCAATCGCTACCAGCCGTCATCGGTCCATCTGGCCGGAGGTCGTCCAACGCTACGTTTGCCAAGGTGCAACTCTTAGACATAGGGAAGATATTTTTAAGTAAATGGCTGTGTGTTGCCGGCTTAGAATGGCATTACCCCATTTCTTTCCCATGGGAGTCGTAAGAGGCGACTAAGGGACTCGAGGGTGTGTATTACAATTTTATACACAATTTTCCGAATGACCCACAAATATACAGGGTTATTTTTTATTCATCCTGGAAATTTTACAGGGTGATTCTACTCATGATTCTGAACAACTTTTATTATGGGGTCACCTGCGAAATCGCCAATAAAAAAACAGCTGCTCCATAGAAAAATTCATACCTACTCGAACAAAATGTATGGAACAGCTGGTTTTTTTTCGCGATTTCGCAGGTGACCCCATAATAAAAGTTGTTCAGAATCATAAGTAGAATCACCCTGTAAAATTTCCGGGATGAATAAAAAATAACCCTGTATGTCAGACGTGGCGTAAAAGTCCGTTTTTGCGGCCGTTTACGCTCTGTCTACCCCGCAAGGGATAATCGGCGTGATATGTGTGTGTGTGTGTGTATATTATGTCCCCAATATCCTATGGGCACTTTATCCCGAGCGCAATTTAAGCTCAGCTTATGGCTGCGGGCGCGGCCTGTATCTGTAACCTGTTAACCACGCTACAGTAAATATTGCGCGGTATTTAAAGCCCGGCCCTTATTCAGCTTGGGGTGCTAAACGCTAAAAGATGTATTAAAGCCCGGGCCTTATTTACCCCGTGTTACTAAACTTAGATCACATTTGGAATTGTGATCAGTGTGACTACATGCTAATCTGCAAGGCATCAGTCTCATGAGTAGCCGATAACACACACACACATAACACGCCTATAATCCCTTGCGAGGTAGGCAGAGTGCAAACGGCGGTAATAAACGGACATTTACGCCACGTTTGAGAAATATTTGAGGGTCATAAAAAAATGGTGTATCGCTATAGTGACAGGTTCTCAGCCAATCGCCTAGGATTGCAATACACACCCTCGAGTCCCTTAGTCGACTCCCACGGGAAAGAAATGGGGTGATGCTATTCTACGCCGGCACCACACGGCTATTAGCCGATAACAACTCATAAATGAGCTTCGTCCTCTAATATAAGCTCAATGTACCCAAGCTAAAAAAAACACTTGTTAAATCCTACTTGGGATGCTAAACATAAGAAGACGTATCAAAAGTGGTGTAATTCGAAACTAGAATGCAGTATGTTGGATGCTGGATTATTGGACCCTACTCTTCCTATATCAAGCTTAATAAATAAATCAAACTACTTAAACAAGAATCAGAGTCCAAAACACGCCTTGAAAGTGACACAAAATAGAACTCTGATTTAAAAATTATCGAAGTTGTCTTCCTATCATTAAAGTTTAACGTTTTACGGGATTTTAAATGAGATTAAAACTATTCACGCAACCTGCAATCTTCATTTCTGCCTGTTGTTTAATATTATCGGTTGAGGGCCGAAACAAAACATTTCCTTTCTTCTTTTACGTCGAGACAGCGACTCTTAAAGGGAACCGATCAGACATCCTTCTCCAACCCGTAATTTGACCCCCAATTAAACAATTTTCTCGGATATCATTCCGCTTGATTTGGCCGCGTGGGTCACTCAGGCCCGACTGCCCGACCCGGGGGCACGGGCATTAGGCCGAAACGAGCTTGTAACCCCCATTAAACATAAACGTGCCCCGAAACCACCGCCGAAGGTCGACCAGGTCGCGCCGACCCTTTGTTCCGCTTCTCCCACATATTTCTCATTTTACCGGCTCCCCCATTTGCATCGAAGTAAATTTAGCATTTAACTACGGCCGATATCAAAAGGAGCAATACGAGAGCGCAAATTGACCTGTCCTTCAGCGCAGCCGGCGCCGTCGACCTGTCGCCGCTAAATAACTCCGTTCCCATGATCTAGCCAGTAGCTATCTCACTTTAATTATTCATAGACTTTTTATATGCGCCGACGCTTTTTACCGCTGCGGCTCGAGAGGCCTTATAAAATTAAAAAATAAAATAATCGAACGCCGGCGCGCAATTTAAAAAAGGAATACGTCGGATGACACGGATCGAACTCCGGGCAAATGTCGCGCGGTAAAAAGTGGTCGGTTGAGGAGCGAGGCCTTAGGATGAGCGGGGGGCAGAGAGAGGGAGGGAGGGCAGGACGTCACGTAGGCGGCGTGCTTTTTGTCAACGTTCCCGCCGAGATGACAGGTCGCTGGACGCTGCGCGACCCGCGGCCAGCCACGCGAATCGTTTTGATACTCTCTCGATACAGCCACTTGTCGATAAGAAACGCTTTTTGGTTTTTTAGTCGGCCTCTCACAGACACTTGTCAAGCGCTTTGTTGTATTTGCTACAGTGACTCAACATATTTCTACATCGGGAGAGAGATTAGTGAGCATTGAATTTCTTGAAACGTTTCTTTTTAACCATATTCCGTTTTCTCGATTTTCTTGATTGGGATACAAGGTAAATAGCTCTTCACTTGAAGATTGATTAATGCACAAGTATGAAATATGTTTAGTCGCTGTATCTTGCGCACCGCAAGTATCAACCCCTCACGTCGCGCTAAGACCGCATGACACCGCGGCAGGTGCGTCCGGACCGGACCGCTCTGACCGCCTCAACTCCAACCTTCCCACACTGTCGATATACTCCCGATGTACTTATATCAGGATTATACCGAGTAATGCTGGCTTTGTATCGAGTGTCACATCTACATCAAATTCGAAAATAATATAGTATAGGTAGGTAGTTTACAGTCAAACTGTTGGGATGCCTTGTAATCTTTTAAATTAATTTACCTATTCTGACCATGACTTGCCGTTGACTTACCGTGCTGTTTCAAAAATAAGGTAGACCTACGAAAAATGTAGGCGGAATTTTTCACAAATGCTTTGGCTACTTATTACGTTGTCTTCAGATATTAAAATGGGTGTATGTTTGTGTCACAATGAACTATTTTTGTCCTAAATAACTTCTCAGTGCTGTTAATAGTTGTAGAGATCGATAATTGTGCTATTTATTCTCCATAAGGGGAACAATAGTAATTCTCAAAATAGTTCATGGTTATTATCGGTGATAAATAAAATTATGAGGCGCTTAACAGGTTACCAGATAACCATTGTTAATTGACTTGAAGAAGTAATTTCAAGCCAGTTTCTTAAGAATTGTATGTCATTTTATTTTTTGTGTCATATTTATTTTTATTCATGTGGGTTAGGATTGCTCTCATCGGTTTAGATTTAACTCATCTTACCCGTTGTTTTGGATTATATTATAAGATCATCTCTGCCTGCTATCATCCCAATTTATTTGAAATCAACGCAACATGTCTTTTTCAACATGTTTTTCCATTAATCCCTATCAAAAGTCAAATCTAAAACTAAAAACTAACGGAACCTTCTCCATCTTTCCAGAATTTCCGCGAGCAAAGAATCGACGGTGCTGGCCTGCCGCTCCTCACAGAGGACCACCTAACAGGCATGCTGCAGATGAAGCTGGGGCCAGCGCTCAAGATGAAGTCAGTGCTGGCGCGGAGACTGGAGCCCTGCGCGCACTGCCAGCCAGCACCCACCCTCACCTCGCCACAGAATAACAACATAACACCCAAGATAAATGGTAACGTTATGATGAAAGCGGAACCTAGGAGTAATACTACAAGTCCCAGTTAGAACGTACTTTTAGTCTATTTTCGTTTTTTACCGTATGTTTCTGCTTTGAGTGATCGCTGTTGTAGAAATTTGGTAGAGAGGATTTAGATGGATCTTAGAGATGTTGTCAAGACACTTGAGACCGATGCCTTGCCGATGCATCAATATAATACCTAAAAATATTAGGATAGTGATTATTAAAGAAGCATACAATCCAAAAAGATAAATCATTTTAACTGAAGTATCATTAAAAAAATATATGTTATTATACCATCAACACATACATATACATACACTCTATATTCTCTTTAACACATATCTACACAGACCAGTTGATATAACAAGCAGAATGTAATTAAGGTGATATTCCATTTCTTCCTATAATTATAACAGATTCGAAAGTCTACGAGTATGTTCATAATAATTCTAGTTAATTGCTTAATACTTAGTCATTGTCCATTTTCAGTCTTCCTGTTTATATAGAGTTTGCATTTAGATATGAATTAAGCCGCTTTAGATTAAAATTGTTAGTGATTGTTCAAAAGATTTTCTTTAATTTGTAAATATGGTGTGTAATTGCCGTCCAAATATTGTAAGTGTTAATTTTAAGTGTTTTATGGAGGTCTCCATGATTTATGAAAAAAGTTTAAGTTTTTTTTATCAATGATGTTTCCGCATATAAAAGACATCAACGCAATCGATTTTTAAATCGTTTTCTCAATGAGACCTCAGTAATAATTTACAAGAACCGCATTCATGGATCTAAAAAATACTAGGAATGTGAAATTCCCTTCCGTCTAATCCATGGATTGGGTCTAAGTAAAATGAGTGGATTTTTTTTACAACGAAAATGTAAGTTCATACTTACGCTTTATAATTTTTAAGTTTTAAATGGAACTTGTGTTGCTCATTGTACATGTGATTGTTTAATACAGGAATTAATCACAGAAAAATTAATTAACTAGTTAATATAGGCCTTAAACAGTATTTAAATATCCAGTTAATAATGATAGAGTCAAAATTTTCGGTGCTAAAAGCGTTAAGACCCTTAAAAACTAAATTTTGTAAATAGATGGGCCAATATGTAAAAATTACAAATCTTTGAGGCTACTTATATACATAATCGCATACAGGGCCACGAAGTTATAAACTTGTATATACGTTTTACATAGCTTATAAATAAATATTTGTATGTTGGTATATAAAAATAATATCATACATAGCATTTATATTTGTACCACACCTGAAGAAAGCTCAGTTAAATACCAATACAGTAAATTGTAAAAAACATTGTTTTACATGTTATTTATATAAAACAAAGTTATACAAGTTGCATGATAACAGTGTTGTCAGAAAAATAAAAAGTCTATTTACATCGACTATTTTGAAATACCTAGATACGTAACAGGTACTTAGTTCCATAACGTAATGACAACTTTATGAATCTTTTAATTATACACATTTGTCATATATTCATACTTTTAACTGATTCCTGTTCTAAGTGCTAAATCAAATTTTGAGACAGCCAAAACAGATAAGAAATTGTTATTTTTCTGACTAACACAAAAACAATGTAAATAGCTTCTTTTACCGTATGGCATGAATTGTAGGTAATATAATCAACGATGTATCAACATTAAAGTTTACCTGTGGTAATCTCCTTAATTGCCAAAATAGTGTATTTTAGATCGACATAAATAAATAATGCATAAATATAATAGTTTAGCTTTTCCGAAGAGTCAATATTTTGCCGGAACACAGGCAATATATTTTTAATTTCAATTTTGATACTTCCGTAACAAAAGAGGTGCTACAGTTATTGGTTTACTTAAAAGTAAATTGTGCCTTACAAGGTCTTCCTTTAAATAAACGATATAGATTATTAATATTTTTCGAAAAAGTATTACGGTTCTATGCTTTAAATCGAACGATAATAAACTGTAATAAAATAATACTTAATGTATAGAATAATCTTATCGAATTTGTATGTAGGCGATTTCATTAGTAGAATAAGTGCAACTGTCAGTATTGACTGACTACTTAACTATAAAAAAAATACAGAACAACACGGCCAGGCAGATGGAAAACATCTACCTAATTTTCTTTGTGTCTCTAAGTTGTTTTTCATCACATAATTTAATTAGTCGAATGTTAGGTACAAAATTGAAGTCTATACAAAACGTTTTGTTATAAATTTGTGTATAAACATCAACAACTGAAGATAGGCATTCCTAGCATTCGAATAAAAACTTGAATATATAATAAAAACAAAAATATTTTTTCAGATTACAGTCAGATAACGTAACATGTTACGTTTACGTGTTTTTATAACGGACCAGTGACTTACAAGTTATAAAAATGTTCCACGTATGCCTAGTTATTTTCTGTATATTTGTATGAATTATTTGCGAGTCGTAAAACCAGTAAATTAAATACTGTCTGTCATATATTCAACATATCCATTAATAACTTTGTAAAATCCTGGTAATACCAATTATATACAATACAACAAATGTTATCTATTGAACAATTATAAAAAATTGTATTTACACACAACATCTGTTTTACTTTTGTTGAATTGTGTATGTTTGTATTACACATATGGGATATAAAATGTTATAGTAAATTGACCGTTTTTCTTTTTATTTTAAAGCTTTTTATTTGTAAACTTACACATTTCTTTAAAAATGTATTACATTTCTAAAACAATTTTTAGGAAATTTTTCAAACCTCGTTTACAAAAACAGTTTTGAAATCCGACTCGATGTTTGTTTGTTGAATAAATATTGTAATTGTGTATAATGTGGTCTTAGTCACTTATTTAGTTAAAATGATCATTGTGTATGTACTTACGGATAATAGATTTTGTATTTAAGCACTGAATAAGTTCGATCCAACGTCTAAGTATTTATGTGGAAAGAATAAAACAATGATTAATTTCAAGCAAACGCCTCTTGTTTTATTTTCTTATTCAATTGTACAAATGGCTATGATATTTACAATGAGTTGTAAGTAAATTAAAATACAAATAACACAATAAAGATAAAATAATCTCTTTATCTATTCATATAAAGTGAGTTTGTACTTAGTACGCAATCATATGAGAGCACAGATTACACAAGAATCGAGAACTTGGACGAGATTCCTTGCTCAAAGAAAATTATAAGATTTTATTTTTATTTTTGGACAACTATGTTAATATATGGAAATATACAACAAATTACAATCCAACATATCTTCTTTATACGTACAGATTTCACTTTTTTGGATTAAGATAGAATAAAATTAAATAGCCGACCTTTGACACCCCAAACAAGATATTTTTTTGCGAACGAAGTTGTGGATGCATACTCTACTGGTATTCTATTGAAAGAAACCTGCCTGTCGTATTTCCATAAAACTTTTAAAGTTGAATTAAGTACTCGAAAACAAACAACTTATGAGTTGTATGTAAAAATTGTACCGGCAGGCTTTTTTTCTATTTTTGGACGCTAGGCAGTACAAATCATGAAAAATTCTACAAAAACAACCGCGTATGATTCAAAGGAAAAGGTAAAAAAAAATCCATACAACATTAAAAGATAAATAGCTTAGAAACTACAAAAATCGCGGAACCCTCTATTCCCAACGACCACGGGCAAGTCGGCCACGGCGCGGCCGATGGGAATAATCGGCCACTTCCTACGTCGCGCTGCTGCAGAGGGTGATTCTACTAGTGATTTGTATAAGATTATTTCTTTTTATATTTTTGTTATGATATTTCAAATCATCATATTATGCAGGTATATTAATAACAAACTATTCAAGGACCCGTAGCGCGTTTTATCCAAATTACTTGTCCATTTATACAAAGTGATATCAGCTTTAAAGCATTGCTTATTTTTCAATCATGATTATGTTCTGGTCCAGAGTTGAGAAGAAACAGGTTTAGTTAAAATAAAAATCAATACATAATCATAATGGAATCTTAATATAAATTATATACCTATTCTACTCGTCGTCATCTTCTTTCTTCTTGATGAGCTCGAAGTTTCTTTCTCTCTGATGTGCTTGCTTCACTTTATACTCCATCAGTTCGATAATGGTGTAACCAGAGAAACCTAGGATCAATAGACCTAGAAGGATGTAGAGCCTGAAATGATACAGCGAAATATAATAAAGGTCTGAGTTCATCTACTCACACATTTACTTTTTTTTTTTGCTAGCTATATTTTATTTTATATTTATTTGACTTGATTAATTTAAAAGAAATGTGCTTTGAATTAATTACGTTTTTAAAAGTTTGAAGTTCGCTACGGCAGCGTAGCAGTTGTCGTAGCAAAACTTCGTTAGTTAATCGTTTTGGATAGGACGTCTGGTGCCGGTTTAAAATAGCATCATTCCATCTCTACAAATGGGTGTCGTAAAAAACCCTGAAGAATCCGGGGAATTGGCAGCAGCGTTCTCTGTGAACATCTATAATACCTTGCATTGCGCTCGCCAATCCGCCTGCAAAGCATGGTGAGTATGGCAAATTCGCCCCGATAGGGAGAGGCCAATGTCCAGCAGTGTAATGTTGTGGCTGTTGTGGTAGTTAGTTGAAGTTTTTAGATTGAAACCATTTAAAATACACGTGAATCATCTCTTAGTTATCTGATTGACCCTCAAACTTTTGTCGGACGTGGTGTGAATCTCCGTTTTACGGCCGTTAAAGCTCTGCCTACCCCGTAAGGGATATAAGCGTGATTTATGTATGTATTATCTTAAGTACCACTAACCTCGTCCTAATACAAAGATAAGGTGCCGTAGCATACGCCAGCACGCTGCCTGTAGCTTCCCAGAGCCTGAAGTTGGAGTAGGCTGCTTCTTCATCACCAGGGAACAAGATCCCTGAAAGAGCTGCAAAAATAATGCAAGCCCTTAGAATCACCATAACTTGATTTGTATCCCAGAAATATGATTACAGAACTTCTTAACATTTGGAATCTATCTCCAAAAATATGTTCACAAAACTAGATTATCACCTAGAAATATGTTAACAAAACTAGATTATCACCTAGAAATATGATTACAAAACTAGATTTATCACCTAGAAATATGATTACAAAACCAATAATTATTGTCTTGGACGACTCGATGTCCCATACGAAAAGAGAAGAGATTGTCTTGGAATGAACAACCAGAAATATGATTATAAATCCTCTTAACATTTGAAATTTTTTCTCAGGAATATGATTACAAAACTACTAATTATTGACTTAGAATTAACACCTAGAAATATGATCACAAAACTTTTTAACTTTGGAATCTGTCTCCAGAAATATGATTACAAAACTAGATTATCACCTAGAAATATGATTACAAAACTACTAATTATTGACTTGGAATTGTCACCCAGAAATATGATTACGAAACCTCTTACATTCGGAATTTATCCCCAGTAAAATTATCACAAAACTACTAAATATTTGACTTGGAATTATCACCCAGAAATATGATTACAATTCCGCTTACCATTGACTTGCACGAGCCAGACAGCATCTGCAGTGCCCCACACCGCCGCCAACACGAAGAATATCAGCCATTGATCGGGACTGGGCCTCCATAGGAGTAGAGCCGTGATCAGGCACAAGTTTAGCAGCTGCAGAATGAAAATTGCAAGTGAAAAGATGAAAATAGAAACTATGCTTTGTTGCAATTTCTTTTTTATTTCTATAAAAATACGGATTTAACCCAGACAATTAGATACATACATACATACATAGATCACGCCTATATCCCTTACGGGGTAGGCAGAGCGTTAACGGCAGTTCAACGGATATTAACACCACGTTTGACAAAAGTTTGAGGGTCAATCAGATAACTTTGTATCACTATAGTGACAGGTTGTCAGCCCGTCGCCTAAAATTGCAATACACACCCTCGAGTCCCTTAGTCACCTCTTACGACACCCATGGGTAAGAAATGGGGTGATCTAAGCCGGCATCACACGGCACTTTGAATTAGATATTTAAGAATATGGAAATGGCTTACTAAAGCAGTGACCATGACAGGATACCTCCCCGTCAGCTTCACGATCGATCCAGCCACTGGCGCAGCCAAGGCGTTGAACACTCCGAAGCAGATCATCACGAAGCCAATGTTGTTGATACCGTAGGCACATCCGACGAATGCCTGCAAAAATAATGAAGGCAATGTTGCAGGTAAAATCATTGCTAACTCAATAGTTTTAGGCTCAATGGTTTTTTAAAGACAGGACTCTACGATTTTAGCCCCGGGGCTTTGAAACCTATACCTGACTGTTTGGTGGGGAGCGAGGGCTTACCTGGAGAAGTTTGTGTGTGTTTGAGAGCACGGATCGTACTGAAAACTAGGCTCAAGACGAGTAGATGCCTAGAGTATAATTTTGCTGTATCATTTTGGCCAGTAGTTACCATCTATGTGATCATAACTGAACCTTGGCTAATGAAACTACGCTCTATGAAATAAAGGGGAACATTGGTGCTCATTCCTGGATTTGTCCCTCGATTACATATGTGGTGATGCTTATTATTTGAAGACTGTTACTCGGCAGTCTGAACTGTGAGAGTCGGTTCACGAAGGAATACTCTGTTTCTGATGGAGGCAACAAAGAGATCCTCAAAAATCATAATTTTTTTTTTTTTTTTTTATTAATGATGGGTTTGCTCTTGACTCTAGTCTAGGTCATAGGACAGAGACAGAGTCTAAGATGGAGCGAGCTCACCCAGAAGAAGCCTGTTCACTCTTACTTTGAAGAGATTAGGGTTGTATGCTTTTGGAAACACAGACGCAGGAAGTGAGTTCCACTCTTTAAATAATAATTCAAATCATCTACTTTTGACGTACCTGAGTGAAATCAGCGGCCATGAACGCCTGCTCAGCGCCGATGTAGCCAATGACCGGTAGTAATAGCAGCTGGTACTTATGTCTGAGCTGTCGGAGAGTGACAGCTAGTAGCTGCATGCCGGATTTACCCTTCGCTGTCAGCTTACGACCTGATGTGTACCTGCAGGTAAATGCTTCGTGAAAAAAAATCTGACTTGATTTCACCTACTGATTTTGTTGCTGCTACTCTTGTTGTTTTTCCCGGGGGAATAGCATGTTTCTCCCCGGTAAAAGTAGCCTATGCGTTATTCCATCTGTTTTATCATATCAAATCCGTCAAGTTATTTGAGCGTGAAGAAGTAGGTAAAAAACATAAACACACACACATACAAACTCTTGGATTTATAATATTGTTTGTTTGTTTTTCGTGTGGGACACCGAGTTGACGAATGACGCGATTTACCCTGGTGTCAGAGTTTTTTAAACCGCCTACTACTACTCGGCCATTGACATGGTTGTGTAGCGACCGCTGTCTAAGTAATCATAGACAGCAGCCGGGACTGACGGTTTAACGTGCCCTCCGAAGGACGGAACCATCTTTCTTTTCGGACAATCAGGTTGTTCAGTCTGCAATGTCCTTACCAGTCTAGGAACTAATTAATGAAGTGATAAATATCCATCTTTGTGAGTGCCCCACCGAGAATCGAACCCGGAACCTTTGCGATGCAGGGCCACTGCGTCCATGGTGGGTGTTAATAGACTCGTTTAGTACCTGGTAAGAGAGTCGACGCCAACAGCAACCAGCAGACAGGCGGATACCATGCACGCGAGGTACACACCTGCAATCACCTGGATCTTCAATGGAGAAGGTGGCACCAAGTTCTCGTTCTCCTAGAAACAAATAATATTTTATAATACTTTCCTACAAAAATTGATTCATTAGTCAACACCCATAAATAGATATAGGGCACGTTCATTCTTTAAGAGCAAATCTTTTCCTTACTAACACCCAGTATTACATCACTAAAGGACTATCATGCATGATTGATTCCCTGATCGGAGGAAAAATACACACATACACATATCCATATCAATTTATGCCTTATGCCTTGCGGGGTAGGCAGAGCGTTAACCACCGTAAAAATACGGTCGCTATTGCCACGTGTTACAAATATTTGGAACCGTTTCAGAAAAATTATGTTTCACTATAGTCACAAATTGTCAGCCTGTCACCTAAAATTGTAACACACATGAAACCCTCGAGTCGCCTCTTACGACACTCGCAGAAATAAATGGGGTAATGCTATTCTAAGCCGGTATCACACGGCAAAAATGAGGAAAGTTACAATCTGAAATAACGGAATGAGTTCAAATTGATAGTGAACAGAAACGCGTCGTCTGGGTGAACTGGCTTTATCATTGACTCTGTCTCTGTCATTACCGATCTAAAAAAAAACAAACAGATAAAAAAACTAGTACATACATGTGAAGCACTGCCACTGCAGAAGTTGACTCCACATGTGGCTCCATAATCAACTGCAGGTGCAGAAGCAGTCGTGTTGGTGATGTTGGCAAACAGAGCTGATGCTGTCGGAGCCAGGGTCTTGTTTGTAAAGGTTGGTGAGTCTCCGAGAGATGACGAGAGTACTAGGGGCAAGTATCAAGTAATCTCCTGTGTTTACATACATGTGAAGCACTGCCACTGCAGAAGTTGACGCCACATGTGGCTCAATAGTCAACTGCAGGTGCAGAAGCAGTCGTGTTGGTGATGTTGGCAAAGAGGGCTGATGCTGTCGAGGCCAGGGTCTCGTCCGTTAAGGTAAGTAAGTCTCCGAGAGATGACGAGAGTACTAGGGGCAAGAATCAAGTAATCTCCAGTATCTACATACATGTGAAGCACTGCCACTGCAGAAGTTGACTCCGCATGTGGCTCCATAGTCAACTGCAGGTGTAACAGCAGTCGTGTTGGTGATGTTAGCAAAAAGAGTTGATGCTGTCGGGGCCAGGGTCTCGTTCGTGAAGGTAAGTGAGTCTCCGAGAGATGACGACAGAACTGCGGGAAAGTAACGAATTTCAGAAATAGGTAAACAAGTTGTAAATTTTAACATGCATACACATATCGCCTTTATCCCTTTCATGGTAGGCAGCGCTCTAACGGCCATAAAATAAGGTCGCTATCGCCACGTCTGACAAATATTTGAGGACCGCTTAAGAAAAGTCATGCATCAGTTTGTCAGCCTGTCACCTAAAATTGTAATACACATGAAACTCTCTAGTCCCTTAGTCGCCTTTTACGACACCCGCGGGAAAGAAATTGGGGTGATAATATTGTAAGCCGCCACCTCAAGGTTACTTAACCTTTTTCGTAAATTTAACAAAAGTAAACCAACTTGGAGAAACAAACTGTGATGGAGAAACGATTAATATAGCTTAGAGCTTATAGGATACATCGTGAAAACTGCGTAATCCAATTTTGATAAAATTTATCTTGACTCTTTAGTTAGGCAATTCCAAAACTAAAAAAGGATAACTAAAATGGGAACAACAGTTTTTGAGATATGCAAGTACCAACATGAAAATTTACAGGTTGTAAGGGGCAGCCCTCCAAATAGGAAACTGATCAACTTCCTATACGAAAATATTTTAGGAAACGACAACATTTTTGGACTTCCCATAGTAAATGCAGATGGCCGATCCTGATTTTGTATTGTTTTGACATGCGTTTCTAGGGAAAAGTTGTTCAATTTGATAGTCTGCATGCACCTTATCAGTATTCGGAGGGCTATCTGCTACACCCCGTATATTTCACGTGACATAATAAAATGCATTTTTTAAATCAGTAAGAATGTTTAAGAGCATAATAGTTCCCCTTAGTGACACAACTATCATAGCCACTAGGATCTAACCAAGCCTTACACAATAAACAATTACATTACAATAAATGTTTGCTATATGCATAAATTCCTATTGTATTGATTTAATAGAGTTTTGTTGTGGTATCTTATATGTTTTTCAATTATGGTCATGGTTATTATGAATTCATCTGCAAATGATGGATTTTAGTGTTTATCAATCCGTTTGTCTGTACTTTTATAACTATTTATGTCTTGTGCTGCCGGCTTATAATAGCAAAAATACTAAAAATAGTAAAAACACTAAAGGATAAATTCGTCCAGTAGTAGATCTCTGACATGGTTGTGTAACGACCGCTGTCGAAGTAATCATTGACAGCAAACCGGGACCGATGGCTTAATGTGCCCTCCGAAGCACGGAAACATATTTTACGGACAATCAAGTAATTCAGTCTGCAATGTCTTAACCAAACTGGGAACAAATTCACAAAATGATATATATCAACTTTTTCAGTGCCCCATCGAAAATCGAACCCGGAACCTTTGCGTCGCAGGCAGTCGCACTACCACTGCGCCACATCATCCGTCTTACTCACGTCTCACTTCTTACTAAGTCTTATAATATCATGCAGGTATTAACCGATTTAAAATATTTATATTTATTTACTGATAAAAGGCTTTGGCTGTGTGCTAAATGCAGGAACCCTTTACGACTCACATATCTACCTAGTATACCTACTTAGTTACATTTTCACGATGTCCGAGACATGGGTGGTTTGACCCTGGCATTGATATATCACGAGATAAACGACTCGTTTGTATGTAATCGTAATTAAATCATGCATTTAATGACAGTTATTGTCTAATCGATTGAAATGTATTAATAATAATTGTAATTGTAAGCTTTGATTGGGTATAAGACTGTCTATCACTTAATAGTGTAAATAAGATGAGTTGGTAAGTTTGTATTAGTTATACTTAAATGGGTAATAGAAAATTATTAAGTTTTGAACATGAACGTTTTTGTTAATACCATTCTCTGTTCTGGGGTATTTTTACATAAGATCTTGAAATAAAACATTGTACGTGGTTAATTGACTTTACGATCCAACATATCAATTTTCAAAAATCGCCGGTCTCCCACTTTGACGGTCTCACGGACGTATTTATATTGCATCCGTCTGTCAGAAGAAAGGAAATTTCGAATTCCCATACAAAAAAACGGATACCATGGCACACGGTAACGCTGCGATTGGGCCATGGTGTCTATCATTTAATTATAAAAATGATTATTTTTTCGCTTTGATTACCTGCTTTGAATATAAAACCTGCAAAGTTTGTTAACATTTATATTATGATTTGCATAAAATATATCCGGGTGACCTTCGCAAAATAAAGTAGAGTTGATACCCACAGGTTCACGCTTGACTTATTTTACAGTCCTTAATTCCTTTCGCTTTTCTGATGCGTCATTTGTTAGGTGACCAATGTGACCAATTACACGTAAGTACTGGTTTACGTAAATGTTTACAAATGTAGCTATAGTATGAGTATTCCATCAAAGGTTGTTTTTCCAAGGACATATCTGAAGATCACATCAAACCAAAAAACCACCTTTATACGTCGGTATAGGTACGATCTGCAATCAGCATTTTAAACTGTATAGGCTGAACCCGTAAAAGGTTGACTTGATGTGATTTTGCTTGTTATTAGGGTCCAGAATTTATAGTTTTAGGGACTTACTAGCTGAGGAGACCATATTTCCCCAAATCTGCGCCATTTGGTAGAACATGAAGAAAAGGCCGAAGAATCTCACCACCAGTACGTCTACTGGGATCCCTGACAACTTGGAATATGGTTCAGCTACCTGCAAAGAGATAGAACAGGATGTCTAGGTGTGCAACATACTCCATCACTGCTTCTATCATCATTACCTTTGATTGAGATGATTGAATGACAAATTATAAGTAAGCAGATGATGATATTTTAATGTTAACTAAAGTGACTATGGCTATGCCTATACCTTATTCTTAGGTGCCACTTACGTCTAGTAATTAGTTTTTTTTTTATTGAACGGTAAACGTTCCTCTAGAATTTTATATCGTTGTCGACACCCACTGATCAATTTATTACGTACCTAAGTGCAGCTACTCTAATTAAAACAATCAAAAACCGAGAAATAGCTGGATAGTTGCTAACATAGATTATTTTTTAGGGAATATGCATTATTTATGGATAAATCATACATCAACAAATTGCGAGAACTCAGGGATACACAAAATGACGAGTTGCCCATTGCTGCAAACTTAGTATGCTGGATTGAGTACAAATATATACTAACCACAGAGAGGTAGGTACACTTGGCGCACCAGAGCGGTCCCCCGCCGAATCCCACCATCATTCCCGCGGGAACCAACGTGTAGAGGCGCGGGTAGAACTGCGCACAAATGAAGGGCATATAGGCGATGAAGGAGAACGCCACTGCCCATTTGCAGCCCAGCCATCTGTGGGTAAGCAGATGAAGATCAGCTGGACATCTTCATCTTCTTTTAGGTTTAAAGAAATTTATTCTCAAAAAGAATTGCCTAAATTCACTTACATGAGAATATTATACTTACTTAAAATACAAAACATATTTTTTCACTTAAAGAGCGTAATAACGTAGGTAGAAATCTAACGATCTCGTAAACACTGGTAAACACATTAAGGAAGTAGTACAGCAAGACCGAATACAAAAGAATAAATATAGTGTGTGATACAAAGTCCACGAACCCTTGTATCAGAACTTTTCAACCGGCTACTACCTCTAGTTAGGCTTCTGACTTAGTTGTATAACGACTGCCGTATAAGTAATCATAGACAGCAACCGGGAACGACGGCTACGGCTACGGAAATATCTTTTACGGACAATCAAGTGATTCATCCTGCAATGTCCTAGCCAGACTGGAAATAAAATCACTAAGTAAACATAAATCAACATTGTGAATGCCCCACCGGGAATCGAACCCGGAACCTTTGCGTCGCAGACAATCGCACTACCACTGCACCACATTGGCCGCCGGGCATAACAATAGGAAAGTTTTTATGCATCAGGATTCAAACTAGCAACCCTCCTCGCTATCAGTACCTGGAGACGTTTCTTCGCCTGATACCAATTAAGCTATTATTTTACGCTTATTAAGTACTCTTATTTTCATGATTTCATGATTGGCAGACAGACTGGCATTGTTTGGCAAATCTATTATCCTGCAACACAATAGGTTTCTGTGTATGAATATTTTCTGTAATGATATGAACCAAATCTGTCAATCTGACTATCACAATTTTGCTGCTGGTTTTTTACACACAGGAAGTAATTACATGAATACGAACGATTATGCTAAGGTATGTGCCGTGTGATGTCGGCTTAGAATAGCATCACCCCATTTCTTTCCCGTGGGTGTTGAGAGAGGCGACTAAGGGACTTGATTGTTACATACACATACACATATCACGCCTATTAACCCTTTGCGGGGTAGGCAGAGCGTAAACGGCTGCAAAACCGGTCATTTAGGCCACGTCTGACAAATGTTTGAGGGTTATTCGGAAAATTGTTTATCGTCATAGTGACAGGTTGTCAGCCCATCGCCTAAAATAGCAATACAGACCCTCGAGTCAATAAGTCGCCTCTAACGTCTCCCACGGGAAAGAAATGGGGTGATGCTATTCTAAGCCGGCATCACACGGCATTGATTATTACATGTGTATTGCAATTTTAGGAAATAATTTGACAACTTGTCTATAAGGCGATACATAATTTTTCGAATGATCCTCAATTTTTTCTCTGCCTAGCCGGCAAAAATGTAAGGCGTAATATATTTATGTATGCTTTTGTAACATTGACTTACTTGATGACAATAGCTGGTAGGAAGATGTTGGACAGGATCAGAGAGAAGTAAATAGCAGCCAAAGTGAAGGTGCCAGCTCCATCGTCACTGTTTACAGAACTCTGAAGATTCGCAGTCCCGTGGAAGGCCGTGAACTGAATCATGAAGGCGAAGCCAAGGACGAAAATATTGCGATTGATCCGCCATTTTTCGTTTGTGCCGAAGACTACTTCTGGCATTGTGCTTTATCTGGAACAAAAGAGTAAAAATTAAAGTTGTACCAAATAAAATTTTAACCGACTAGCCGACTACCGACTAATCGGTTTAAAATCAGCCGACTAGTCACCGAGTACAAAATAGGCGATTAGTCGGCTGAGCCTTTTCGCGTCTGTGCACGTTTAAAAAGCCTTTATGAAAATTAAAACAGTTATGGTTTCATTTCGAAGATAATATTATTACTTGTTGAAATAAACAATAACATAAAAAATCATGTCGTTATTACAGCCGACTAAGCGGCTAATCATCTAACTATTAGCCAACTTTAAAAATGGCCGTGTGATACCGGCTTAGATTAGCATCACCCCATTTCTTTTCCGTGGATGTCGTAAGAAGCGCCTTAGGGACTCAAGGGTGTATTGCAATTTTAGGCAATGGGCTGACAAGCTGTCACTATGGCGATTCTCAATTTACCGAATGACCATCAAATGTTTGTCAGACGTGGCGTAAACGACCGTTTTAAGGCCGTTTATGATCTACTTACCCCGTAAGGGATTATAGCCATGATATACGTATGTTTAAAATGGTGTAAATCGGCTTTTCAGACTGGTCGGTGCAACTCTAGTTAAAATTTAACACCTAACGTTACTCTGAAACTATTTACCTACATTAATTAATTATTAATGTTTAAAAATCCCAATCACACTATTTACACATGGTTCAAATGCACTTTTCGCGCCAATCTATTTATTATTGATTTGCGCAGATACTTATTTGTATTACATTAATGCAATATCAGTTGTTATAGCCCCAGAACATAACAAAACCTACACAATAAAACCACAATGCTAATTTTAGAATAGACCAGCGAACAGTTTGCAAACCCCTTCGCCGTATCTAGATCATTCAAGGATACTGTACAGAATGAAACAAAACGTTGTTACCAAGTGTATTAATTTATTAAGGCGGTTCCCCCGCTTGTCGCTCGTCGCTGCGTTTTTTTAAACGCACTGTTACGCATGCGACTGTCAGATGAAAACAAATTGCTAATTCCGATCTTATTCCTATACAAATACGGTTACGGTGAGTTTACGCATCCGTTTTCGCACCGTAGCCGTATTTTTTATGAGAATCTTATCGGAATCAAGTACGATTCGGGTTCGGGTTTCGGTATTCGGGTCCGGGTTCGACTCGCATTTTCGTCTGACAGACGCATGCGTTACGTTGCGTTAAAAATACGCAGCGAAGGATGATAAGTGGGAGAACCGCCTTATGCACTAAAAGCTTCCCGATTTTGGCTGAAAGGCTACTTCTAGCTGTGGCGCAGATTTGAAATGAGGTTAGATCATTTTTACTAGGCTTTGTTGCGTGCGAATGCAGTTCCATCTTTGATACCACATTGATTGATTATAATATACACATAGGTATGCGACAGCTACGTCATAAATATCAATTTTAATTCTGAGAAAGACCAACTACGCTAACAGAGTAATATTTTAAATAGCGAAACCGCAGAAATATACTTACGTAGGTTGGCTGGAGATTCCCATTCAACAATTATCTTGTTTATAGGTTATAAAAATGTAATGAGACTCAAGTAATTAGTTGAGTATTTTATTTCTTTTCGAGTGTTAAGTATTTCTTAAGGCTAAGCATGTAAATACAATAAAAATAAAATAAGTGATCTAGTTGCAATGCGGTTGCAATATCATAATCTAATAAGAAACACATAAACTGCAGGATTACGTTATTCATGACGAGGACATAACTAGCGGTCCCGCACGATCAATGTTTAAACATGTCAAGTTACATATATAATCATTTTATTATTTTTTCACCCTATTTGTATTATTAGTAAAATTAATACACTTTTTTACGTCAGTAAACGCTTGACGCATGTTATCAATTCATTTTTCTAAAACACTTTCCGTGGTTAGGAATGAAATTTTTGATAACTCGTAAATTTTCAAGCGCGGGCTGGATTTGAACTTGTAACTTTCGCCGTCACTAGTGGCGACGCCTCTTGCATCTGGGCTACCGCAGCTCGTCCCTTGCCCGCAAATTTGGCAAGTGTATCTTGATGCATATCAATATCCTCTATTTTCATTGATGCATATAAAATACATAGAAATAGATCCTAAGTAATGAATAGTAGTCAAACATAACTGATTTAGCATAACGTTTAGGCAGTAGGTACAGTAGTTTACTTTAAGGCGCTATTTACCTATTTAGGGAGCGAAGTTCAACACATTCAATTATACTTATCTTAGTATGTAAAGTTCTCACACTAAATTATCATTTCGCTCTACTTTTAAAGGTTCTACTGTACATGTAAGCTAGTTATAATATAACTGCTAAGGTGTTTGAACTTGAGTTGGCTGCATTTTTAATTAACAGTGAACCTCAGTCAAACTTCAACCTTCAACTCTGACCTCATTAAGATATACAGGGTTATTTTTATTCACCCAGGAAATTTTACAGGGCAATTCTACATGATTCTGAACAACTTTTATTAATGGCGGTCACTTGCGAAATCGCGAAAAAAATCCAGCTGTTCCATACATTTTGTTCGAGGAGCTATGAATTTTTCTATGGAGCAGCTGTTTTTTTTTTTCGCGATTTCGCAGGTGACCACATTATAAAAGTTGTTCAGAATCATGAGTAGAATCACCATGTAAAATTTCCGGGGTGAATAAAAAATAACCCTGTATAGAAACGTTTATTAAGGCTGCAATTTGAAAGCTTTTGATAATAATACAATTGAATATTAATTCAATTAAATTGATTTGCTTTCCGCATTGTATCGTCACCACTGCATTATCCTTCTTGTAATAAATAATCTAGATATTGAGGATTCAGTCTATGCATTATAGATTCTGTAAACACGATTTCTGAACATTTATTTGTACAAAAATATCCTAAAGTTCCTCTTTTCAGCCGAAGAACGCTTTTCGTCATCATTGACGATTAAAAATACCTTCAGAAATAATAGTACTACGGACTTTCGAACAATAACTTTATGAAAATTTCAGCTCTGTACTTTTTTCACTCGTGCAATCTACCGTTTGGGATACGATACGATAACATTCTTTGACGCCTCTTCTTCAATGACCGCGTTCAACTTATTGGGGTGGTATGGGATCTACCTCCTAGCGGTCCACCCCGGGCAACGGCAACACAGGCTTGCCTGTGGATAAGTCCGGCTGAACGATCCCACCAAGCGGTGGAAGGCTCCGTAAGGGGCCGCCTGGCTCGCGACCACCATCCCACCGAAGTCTGGCGCCAAGTAGCTTGCTGCGTTCCGTCAGTGTGTGGGAGTGCCAGTGCCTTAATAGGCTTCTTCTGGGTGAGCTCGCTCCATCTTACTCTGTCTCTGTCCTATGACCCAGACTAGAGTCAAGAGCAAACCCATCATTAATAAAAAAAAATATCCGAGTTACTTTATCAAAGTTACTCTGTCTTACTAGTATCAAAACTCTAGTACTATTATTATTCATTCTATGCTTAAGAGCACAAAAGTTTACTATATAGATAAGTAAGTACGTAAATTTGTCCCCGTCTGGTTAGGATATTGCAGGGTGAACCAACTGATTGTCCGAAAAATAAAGGTTTCCGTGCTTCGGAGGGCACGTTAAGCCGTCGGTCCCGGTTGCTGTCTATGATTACTTAGACGGCGGTCGTAACACAACCACGTTAGAGGCCTACTAGTGGTGCGGTGCGGTTGAAGAACTCTGACACCAGGGTTTATCAGGTCGTTGGACGACTCCGTGTCCCACACGAAAAGAGAGAGAGTATGTAAATGCAAACAGAGGCAGAAAGTGAAATAACTAATTGCGAACTGACTTTACCTATGTAATTCACTGATGAGAGGATGACACTTTATAATTAGGTAAGTATTGGAAAAAACGTAAGAGTTTACTTAATTGTGTGCAAGTTCATTTAAAAGTGTTTCTATACATGTATGCTGATGAGTATGCGGTGTAGGATCGATTTGAAAGCAAAACTATAAAGTTAAACACGCCTGTAATTCGCTTCCAATCTAAAAGCCCTTTTTATTTACGCGGTTCTCCCACTTGTCGTCCGTCGCTGCGTAACGGATGCGTCTGTCAAGTCGTTTGACGCACCGTTGCCGTATTTATATGGGAATATGATGGGAATTAGCAATCTCCTTTGACAAGTGTAGTTAACTTAATTAAAACATAATAACATAACACAAACATTGACAGCCAAAACAGTCCACTGCTGGACGTTGCCATACTCACCACGCTCGGCAGGCGGATTGGCAAGCGCAGTGCAAGAATTATCTTCACAGGACGCTGCTGCCCATTCCCTGGATAAATTTATATCTTAATCGCTATTTACGACACCCACGGGTAGTATTAAAAATGTGTTTTTATGGATTCAATATAAGTACAAACATGACACGTTGAGCCTTGCGCATTTTAGTATCATTTCTACTAAAAATAGACTATACAGAGTATTTTTTTTTTCATCGTTCAGTAAAGAAATAGGAAGTGATTTTTTCCAGTACTACAATTATACTTTGAAAACCTTCAGAATAGTACATTCTTCACGCGCGAAGAAAGAGGCCGATTACTAACGAGCTGAGGGCTTTTATACAAACTAGTTAGTTGGTAATCGTCCTTTTTTCCTTAACCTTACTACGAGGAAAAAAAATACAACAACAGTTCATTAAACCTCAAATAAATTGCAGTAAAAAAAACAATTTTGCGCGATAGAGTATTTATTAATTTTCTTTTAAAAGCAATCGGAATTAGTCAATTTAGCTAAGTCTTTCATAATCTCTTTTACGAAAGTTTGACAAATGCGTGATTTGTATGGATTATACTTTCGCGCTAATTTGAAACGTGAACAATGACTAACGTTCCTTTTCATGTTTTAAAAAGCTAGAGGGCATTTTCTATGTAGTTGTAGTTTAACATTATTTATTGCTTGAATGAATCTTTCTAGTAAGTATAATAAGTTCATACATACATACATAAATCACGCCTTTATCCCTTACGGGGTAGGCAGAGCGTCAACGACCACAAAGCGGACATCAACACCACGTCTAACAAAAGTTTGAGGGTCAATCAGATAACTGTGTATCACTATAGTGACAGGTTGTCAGCCCATCGCCTAAAATTGCAATACACACCCTCTTGTCCCTTTGTCGCCTCTTACGACTCCCATGGGAAAGAATTGGGGTGATGCTATTCTTAGCCGGCATCACACGGCAAATAAGTTCATGGTTCATCATAATTGCTTACCTACCTACTAATTTACTATTAATACAGATATACAATATCATTATTTAGTAATATACCTATGCCAAGAAAATAAGTTTACTTACCTACAAATAATACCTAAATGAGACCGCAAATAGGTAGCGCTGACAAAATAAAAGATTTGAAGCGGAGTTGTAAAGCTTAAAAACTAAAGTTCGCAGGAATAATAGATATTGCAATACTTACAAAAATTGTTTTGCTGGTCACAAAATATTTTAATAGCTTTAAATTCCTTTTTTTCCTTTTGTACTTGTTTCTTGCACTGCACCACAAATTCACAGTCCAAAATTCGTCAAACTCAAACTAGGAACACGTGTTTTTATTTTTTATTCGCGAGCACTATGATCGTGACCGGCCAGTGCGACCGGTCCTATGATAATAGGTGACCAGCCAGGACCATTTCGTAGGATAGAGCTTGTTTCCATTCACTTATATAGGTACGCATTGATTTGAATTATTGTTCTCTTTTAAAAATGGCGCGTCGCGACGCGAGTCATGACGACTGTATTCGACGGTATATAACCAGATTGAGATTGAAAATCTGTGTGAAAGTTTTGCGTTTTGAACGTCACACGGTTCGACTACATGAAATCTGCATATTATTTTAATTTATCACTTAATATATTTGACATCTGACAAAAATTTTAAGCATTCTAATCATTAATTATGTAAATTTTCACACTCCCTTTTATTAAACAATCGGCCAAGTACGAGTCGGACGAATCACACTTGTTTTTATTATTTGTTGTTATGTGCGGCAACAGTAATACATCTTCTGTGGAAATATTAGCGGTCTAAATACTCTTACTATTATCGTTCATAAGATACAGCCTCCGAACCATTATGAACCAACCAATATTTTCTATTATATAACCATTTATTATATAACCATTATGTAGAAAATATTGTTTCCTTATTTTTATTTTTATAAATTTATCTTCTTATCTAGTCCCTTTGTTTCCAGCCGTTATTTTGGAAAGCAAATTTCACTGCTTTCATGAATTTGGTTCTGGTTAGGTCAGAATGATGTTATATCACGTTCACACAATGCCAATATGGGCAGGCAAATAGTAAGTGAAGTGGGCAGCGCGAGTTAGGTTACTCGCGCTGCTACTCGTCATGCCGCTGCCACTTCCCGTGCTCCCTCGAATGTCGGTTTTTGGCGCGCGAGTCAAGGCAGCATGAACGCGAATTTCGAACGTTTCGCTATCTCGCTCACTCATATTGGTGCTAAAAGAGTATGATGGCAGTGTGTGAACACTCACTCACGTTGATACTCCCGCGGAAGCATTTCGGGTAATCGGTAGCGGCAGGAACAAGAGCAGGCGCATTGTGTGAACGTAGCATTAGATTATTTGCATTTGCAGGGAATCTCAAGAGTTACTTACTTAGTTTCAATGGCTAGATGCTGACGTCAGATTTCATTTTTTATCTGATACATGGATCCTCAGACCTCTTGTGAACTCAGTGTCCTACAGGAAAATCCGTACTTATATTATAAATCTGAGAGTTTATGTGTGTGTATGTATGTTTCTTACCTCTTCACGCTCAAACGGCCTGACCGATTTGGATGAAATTTGGAAAACAGGTAGAGTATAACCTGGAATGACACATATGCCAGTTTTTACTGCGGTAAAACAACAATTACCACGGGAAAATGAGTGGCAGCGGGTAAATTGCTGAGCAGAAATCTAGTATTTCATACGATTGAAAAGATTTAATACAATTGATAGAAAAATATGTGTACGAAATGCAAGTTGACCTCGGAATGCAATTGAATATTGATAGATAGATAATTACATTGTACAAAATATATATAGGTGCCGTGTGATGCCGGCTTAGAATAGCATCACCCCATTTCTTTCCCGTGGGAGTTGCAAGAGGCAACTGAGGGACTTGAGGGTGTGTAATGCAATTTTAGGCCATCGTCTGACAACTTATCACTATGGAGACATACAATTTTTCGAATGACCCTCAAATATATGTCAGACGTTTTTGCGACCGTTTACGCTCTGCCTACCCCGCAAGGCGTGATGTATGTATAAATACATTCTCTAGAAAGACATAGACTTTATAAATGTGGTAGGCGATTTAATATCAATTTGTAAGAGTCAATGTTCTGCTAAGTACACGTTGACTGAAGGATTTTTTATTAATTATACCTACCTTCGACAAACTGGGGGAATAAAATCTACGTAATTGCTGCAAAAGAATTAAGTAAATAAAAATAAAATGTAAAGAAACAAAAATCATTTTAATAAATTATTTACAAACTCAACTTATAACATAAGATGCAGGTTTACGCGTACCTATTCATTGTTTATGATTTGGTATAAAGTTTAGCCCTACACGTTTCGGCTGCTTACTGTCAGCTGTGATTGCCGAACACTAAGTAAGTCGGGTTAAACCTACATCATAAGTGATACTTATTCGTTACACTTTGTGAGGTGATTTCTTAATGGACCTTCATATTCTAGGTAAATTAAAAACATAATTTTCTTTTTTTTGTAACAATTTTATATTGTTCTAATAGAAAACCGGCCAATCGTGGTAAGAGCCCAGTTTCAGTATTTTAAGTAATTATGTGTGACCGCGAAAGTTTAAAACTTTTTACACTAGTTTCACTACTATCTATATTTTGAAATATTACTGCCTGATGATGTTGTAACGAAACCAGTCGCTTTAAAGTTTAATTTAAAAATATATTAGTGAAACTAGTGTAAAAAGTTTTTAATTTACCTATGATACTTGTTCGTTTAATAATAAAATACTTATAACTTATTTACTCTAGGTAAAAACGTTCGCCATAGGCCTATGGCGTACCCTAGGGGAGGCCTACGTCCATCAATAGGCATGATGTATGTATGTATATGTAAAAACGTTCATTCACTACCCTTAAACGCGACATTATCCACGCCATTCTTCTCCAAGTTCCCAAGATTCTTCTTCTTCTCCCTATACTCTGCGGTGAAGTAGCAGCACATCCCAATAGCCAACAAACCCAGCTGCAGATAAATCTTGACCCACGCTCGCAGATACGCGGAAGTGATGTAAGCGATGATGTGGCCAATGGAGTCCCAGAGGCGAAAGTTGGAGAATGCCGCTTCTTCTCTGCCGGGGAATAGGATGCCGTTGTAAGCTGAAATAAAAATCGGTCAAGTGTTAGTCGGACTCGGGTGCGCTGGGTTCCGCATCGTATCAAAATGGCATAAAAATCATGTTTGTTGCATGGGAGCCGTCAGCCGCCTTAGCAATTAATTTCAATATATATTTTTTGTAGTTGTTGTAATACACAATTCTGTTAAAATTTCAACTCTCTCTCTCTTTTCGTGTGGGATACCGAGTCGTTCAACGACCGGATGAACCCTGGTGTCAGAGTTTTTCAACCGCCTACTACCACTAGTAGGCAAAAATTTCAACTGTCTTACTATTAATGTTCATGAGATACAGCCTTCAAACCATTAAAGACAAAATCGGGAAAATATAACTTTTTTTATCCCCTTTGATTTTCATTAAATTCTAATTTTTAGCGTTTGTTGTAATTACATACATACATACATCACGCCTTTATCCATTGCGGGGTAGGCAGAGCGTAAACGGCCGTAAAAATGGACAATGCGCCACGTCTGACAAACATTCGAGGGTCATTCGGAAAACTGTGTATCGCCATAGTGACATGTTGTCAGGCCATCGGCTAAAATTGCAATATACATCCTCAAGTCCCTATCAGCCACAGAAATACGGCGTCTGTTAAATTGCAACTCTCTTCCTATCACGGTTTATGAGATACAGCCTGTTGACAGACAGACAGCAGAGTCTCAGTAATAGGGTGCCGCTTTAACCTTTTGGGTACGGAACCCTAAAAATCACGTGCCTAATAATAATCATAATAAAAATCTTTAATGCACATAAAAAAGTAAATAACATCCTTAACACAGAAATATGTGTAGCAGGAACAACTAGGCGACCTTCTTGCTATGGTAGCAAGTTCTACCAGGCTACCTTTGGGTGATAGAAAAGTGCGTAAAAGTAAGCGGGATAGTCCATATTATATAAACATACTTACACATACTAGATACTATTGTAAACACTTATACTTACTAGCCTATTTGAATGAAATATCCTCAGCTTACAAAATTTTCAAGATGTTTATTTGAAAATTTGGTATTCAATCCACAGCTTATTTTTAAATTCTGCCTCCACGTACTTTTTGTACGAGAAATTTCCAAAATAGTGAAATATCGTCTAAATATGGCAATTCCGGTCTATTTTCACACACAGGATTTGCGTAAGTGGAAAAAGGGACGTTTACAAGTTCACGGCCGGCCCTTAAAGGAACACTTACCATTGAACTGCACCAGGAATATGGAGTTACACAGCCCCCAAAGCAGAGCTATGATGAACGGGACGTATGCAGCACCAGCTTGAGGGGGCCAGGACAACAGAGTCACCAGGAGTGAGCCGTGAATGATCGCTGCAGTCGCCAGTAGAGGGACACGCCCTGTTTTCTGAAATAATGCAACAAGTTAGTTTGATTCCAATTGACTGCCCCAAGGGCGCGATCGGGCTGGTTGTTTGAACAACCACAAAAACTTCTCCGGGTGAGCTCCTGCTCCCCACCAAAAGTCAGGTGTAGATTTTAAGGCCCCGGGGCTAGAAAAATACAAATAAAAATAAAAAATGATACAAATTACTTATTTCGCTGGTTTGCAACATAGGTGCATCTGTGAATAATTCAGTCACAGCACAGAATAACCATTACTATGTAGTAAAGAGGTATATGTTACAGTTTAGTTTCAGTGTTTTAGATATGAGACAACACGAGTGGAAAAGGAAAAAACTTGAGGCATGTTTATATGTATGAATAGGACATCAAAGGTGTATCCGTACATGTATGTTTTACAAAGGGACGTTGTACCACAGATGCTGGTGTTGCTCTAATCAAACATGTATTTAATGCTTGGGAAGAATCAAAAGATGCCATTGGTGTTTTTTGTGATCTTTCCAAGGCATTTGATTGCGTAGATCATGAAACTTTATTGCTAAAATTAGAACACTACAGTATTCGAAACGCAGCTCTGAAATTTTTGAATTCATATTTAGATAATAGAACTCAAAAGGTCCAAATAAACGGCGCCAAATCACTGGGGTCTCGTGTTAAAATTGGTGTGCCTCAAGGCTCTATTTTAGGACCATTTCTATTTCTAATTTACATAAATGATTTGCCTTACATGGTAGAGAATTTGTCCAAGATTGTACTATTTGCTGATGACACATCCCTTATATTTAAGGTCGATAGACATGCAAATAACTATGACGAAGTAAACAACACTCTTGGACAAATTCATAGTTGGTTTACTGCAAATAATTTAGTTCTTAATGAGAAAAAAACTAAATGTGTATTATTCACTTTACCTAACGTAGTACATTCTTTGAATAATCATGTCGTACTTAATAAAGAAAAATTAGAGTTTACTACCAGTACAGTTTTCTTAGGGATTACTCTCGACTCAAGTCTCCAATGGGGCCCTCATATTACATCTTTGTCGGGAAGATTAAGCTCAGCTGCATATGCGGTACGTAAAATTAGAGAGATCACGGATATTGCAACTGCGCGACTTGTTTACTTTAGTTATTTTCATAGCATTATGTCCTATGGAATTTTGCTGTGGGGGCGCGCCGCTGATATTGAAACAATTTTTATTCTCCAAAAGAGGGCCATTAGAGCAATTTATAAACTTTGCAGTCGTGATTCCCTAAGGGAACTGTTTAAGGAAATTAATATTATGACTGTACCATGTCAATATATTTATGAAAATATCATGTATGTTAGAAAAAATATAAATACTTTCACTAGAAATTGTGACAGGCATAACCGCAATACAAGGAGTAAAAATAAAATAGAACAACCTAAGCATAGACTCGCTAAAGTTAGGACTTCATTTGAAGGTCTAAGTATAAGATACTATAACAAAATACCGGAAGATATATTGAGTTTATCAGAAAGTAAATTTAAGTCTGTTATCAAGAAAACATTATGTTATAAAGCTTACTATAAGTTAGATGAGTACATTAATGACAAAGAGGCATGGAGCTCTGAAATTCCAGCGCAGCACAAGAAACACGCACTCATTTTTAATAACAAAATGGGGCGTGCGTGGAGTTTACAACTGACATAATTTTACAAATCTGCATGGATGTAATTTCAATTGTTTAAAGTAAATATTTTATAAGTTAAAACTGGTAGATTTATCTACTTCAATTTTTACAAAAATATGTAGCCATTTTTGGTCTATACATATTTTTTTTTACTTACAGAATTAGCTAGGGTAGCTTAGGGGCTAGTAAGATTGTTAATTTAGAGTAGGAGCACTTCTGGGCAGGTTTTTTGGTGGGTTTTTCCTGTTCAGGAGGTCCGATTAATTATACGCATGTAAACTACACGCTTTAAAAATCTTGACTTCAATTTGAAACAAATATCGTTTTCAGATGGTGGTGGCGTAAAGTTACATGCCGTGTGATTAACCTGGCCAGCCCCGTGGCAGTGCTTTGATTTTTATTTTTTTCTCCCGCCCGAGCCGGTTTTCTATTAGGACATTACAAAATTGTTATAAAAAAAAGAAAATTGTGCGATACAAATTTCTTTTTTTTACAATGACGGTTCATGACGTCAATAAGTGATATGATAATACTATCCTACATTGAATAAAGAATTTCAATTTCAATTTCAATTTATGTTGTATTTCCTATGATCATATTACCTACTTACGTTTATATAGGTACGTTTCCCAAAACATGCCCAAAACTTACAATAGGATTCTTAAGATTAACTGTTGCGTTCTTTTCCAAAGCTACTGATTAAACCTCTGTTAGAAATGAATGAATTTGTCACCGCCATAGACGTGTTATTCTCCCTTGATCGCTCTATTAGATCATCTATAAGTTTGTATAGCATTACCTTGGCAATGTAAGATGTGGAGGCACAGCCAAACACGTCTGCAATGCCGTGCGTCATAGCCACGAAGCCCACCGTGCCAGTTCCAATGTTGCACGACACGAACGCCTGAAACATTAGTTATAATAAATAAATATCCTGGTCATTTCACACAGCGCCATCTAGCCCAAAACTAAGCAAAGCTTGTAGTATCGGAACTAGATAGCTGCTAACTTATATACTTTTATTTTTGTATATAAATAGAAAACACCCAGTCTTACCACGAATATCTGAAAATTTACATAAATATTTGTGTGAAGTGGGGATTGAAGTCACGACCCTCGGCATAGCAGGCAGGGGTACTAACCGCTACGCCAGCAGACAGGGATACCATCGGGCCAGTTGTTAACAAGTTAGTGTCATAGCCACAAAGAGTCAATCTCACGTCCGGTTCTACACTCGAACCGTCAATGTAAGTCAAATAACGGTCCAAAGTCCAATCTGTCTTAACCAAGCCTGAGCTTGACTGTACCAGTTCCAATATTGCACGATACGAACGCCTGTAACATTGGATATATTACAAGATAGTGTAATCGCCACGAAGCAGACTGTACAGTCAAACTCACGTCCGCTTCTACACTCGAACCGCCAATGTATGTCTAAGAACGGTCCAAATTCCAAACTGTCTAACCCAGCCTGAGTTTGACTGTACCAGTTCCAATTTAGCACAATACGAACGCCTGTAACATTAGTAATTCTACAAATAAGTCCTGTCGCTGTTGTTCGCAATGTAAGATGGTAGACAGAGTAGCATGCAACGCCTGGTAATAAGGTAATGACGAATATTGTTTAGCTGCTGTTTTGCTCATGACTGAAAGCCACAGACTCACACTCAGGCAGTACATCACCCAGTCGAAGACTGAATAGGCTCTTTGGCCCTAAACTCTACTATTCAGGGTTCTGGTCTAGTTGAAATATACGGCCCGGCACTTTTCTTTGCCGAGGTTGCTTTTTTATTAAGGATGGGTTTCACATAAATACTACAGTTCTTGACTCTAGTCTAGGTCATAGAACAGAGACCGAGTCTAAGATGGAGCGAGCTCACCCAGAAGAAGCCTGTTCACTCTTACTGTGAAGAGATTAGGGTTGTATGCGTTTGGAAACACAGACGCTGGTAACAGAACATACCACCTCTTAGTAAATGGGATCACTCAGAGCGAATTTTCAACATCGTAATGTCAACTGCAGACCGCAGATTATTTTCTGATAAATATTATACTTAAGGAAGCCTAGATCTATGGTGGCCATTCAATAATTAAAACAACAATGTTCCACATAAGTTACGGGCGAACCAAGTCGTTATCTGCATCACCACTCGTTGAAGGACTAACACTGTTAAACAAAATAATGACCAACACAGATGTTGATATATTTGCGTCAAATGAGAGCAGATTCCTAGCATCAGCAGGAAACTTTCTAGAGGAATGTTTTACTAGAAGTAGTATTATTGTAATAGACTAAGATATCTGTGATCTAGTTATTAATCATAATGCTTACATGTTTGGCTATGACTGTTAGTGTAAGTTTAAAATAAATAAATAAATAAATATTTATTTTAGAAGATCAAATTTTACCGAAGTGAAATCAGAAGTGAAGAACCCTTGCGCACACCCGATGAACATGGAAGGTACGATCATGAGGAGCTGCTTGGGCTCGGATAGCAGTTTGAAGGTCACTGCCAACAGACTGAACCCTGACAGACCAGTGCCTGGGCGCCCTGAAGTATACCTGAAGGATAAAAAAAAGGATTTGGGAGAACATGATATATAGGGTAAAAAAAATCTAGTGTGCGATAGCGAAAACTCAAGACGGGCTTATAATAAGGAAAAACTTTTTCCAAGACATAGAAATATGAAAAAAGAAATTTGGACCGCCCATACAAAATTGCACAACAGATGCTTTGGGTTACTATGGAAGCTACGAATGTTAGTTGGGGAAAGTTGTTCCTTATCACCAGCCCGTCCTCTGTTTTCGGTATCGTCACTAGTAGAATTTCACCCGATATAATTATGGTGATTAAGAGCCAATTTAGACCAATTATTAAATTAAACTATTTTTCGTATGACCCTCAAATATATGACATATTACGTGGCGTAAATGTCCGTTTTTTGCGGCCGTTTGCGCTCTGCCTACTCCGCAAGGGATTGTAGTCGTGATATGTGTGTGTGTGTGTGTGTGTGTGGTGTGTTTGTGTGTGTGTGTGTGTGTATGTGTGTGTGTGTAATAAAGCTAATTATTGCCACAATGCGGATAACTTTGCTGCCTATTTACATCTTTTAGGTGTTAGAAGCCACTCAACAAAATTAAAAATACAGCTTTAATATAAGTTCACCTTTTTGTAGAATCAGCAAGAAATGCTACGATCAGTACTGCACCGGCCATGCACGCAAGAAAAATACCTGTAAAGAAAGAGCAATTTCCCAAAGTAAATAAAACGTTACTACTAGGTATAGGCTAAACACATATCTCACATAGTTGAAATAATAATTTGTATTTATTATCAAAAAACAAGGACTGGATCCCTGTCGAAGTGGAGGTTCTTACGATGCCTGACAATATTGTTGTAAAAAAAATGGTAAACAAACAATAGCCGAACGCCATACATTCTGCTCTGACAGTAAATAAATAAATAAATATCCTGGACAACTCACACAGCGTCATCTAGCCCCAAACTAAGCAAAGCTTGAAATTTGGGAACTAGATCGGTGATATTATTACTTCCATACTTTTTGTGTGTAAATAAATACATATTAAACACAGAAAACACCCAGACTAAACACAAATACTTGAAAATGGACTTAACAAATATTTGTGTCTGGTGGGGATCGAACCCATGACTCTCGGCGTAGCAGGCAGGAGTATCCGCTACGCCATCGGGCCAGTCAATGTATAACAGCTTGCAGCAACGTGCAGATTTTATCCTTGATTATAAAAGGTGTAAAAAAAATAGCTGAGAATATTTTAAGGGGTGAACCAGTACGTGAAACTGAACAACTTTCCCTAAGGAACATAGGTCGAAATATGAAAAAATAATTTGAACCTCCCATGTCGGCCGGCCGGGATAATTTGTATGGGAGGGCCAATTTATTTTTTCATATTTCGACCTATGTTCCTTGGGGAAAGTTGTTCAGTTTCACGTACTGGTTCACCCCGTAAAATATTCTCAGCAAATTTTTTTACACCATGTATAATTCAAAAGAGAAAAGAGCAATGTATAACAAATTTCTAACCTACAAGCAACTGTATCTTCTCCGGCGGCTGACGCAGCAGCGCCTTGCCCGCGTCGTGGTTGGGCAGGAAGTTGGCTCCGCACAACAGCGGAATTTCCGTCGCGTTCAGTTTCGTCACCGCCGCTTTGTTGTCGCTAGATGACAGCACTAGAAACAGATGAGTCATGAATCAATCATCAACATTTTGCAACATCTCTTTTATTTATTCGAGTAGATACTGTCTGTGTGTTACTGTACGGTGGATACTAAACTTATGATAAGTGTACTATGGTTTTATTATACACTCACAGTGCTATATTATTTATAAAAGTTGTTCATACTGCCGTGTGATGCCGGCTTAGAATAGCATCGCCCCATTTCATTCCCGTGGGTGTCGTAAGAGGCGACTAAGGGACTCAAGGGTGTGTATTGCAATTTAGGCGATGGGCTTCTTCTTCTTAGCGTGTCGATGGCAGACACTACACCGTCGCGGCCCAGAACTTGGCTACGTTGACAGCGCTGACAGACGCTGTCATAAGATCGTCCTGCGTGCAGGTGCTAGGGCACGCAGGACACGATGTTAGGTGGTTCATTGTTTGAACTGCACCACACAAACAACCTACATCGGAACCCTCCAAGAAGCCCCACTTGGTCATGTTTTCCTTACTCCGGCCGGTCTGAGTCCGAAGTCTATTTAAAGATTTCCAAACCGACCATGGCAAATTATGGCCAGGCGGCAAGCTCTCAGCAATCGGGACGAAAGGATCTGGTAGGGTCACCCCCTCCTGCCAAAGGTTGCACCTCGCTTGTTCGGGGTCTGTGCAAAGAGGAGTGACGCACTTAACAAAGCCATTACGGCTTTTCAGCCGTTGTGTCACTGGGATGTGGTCGTGCAAAGGATGCCGTGCATCTGACTCCATCTTTGCTCTTTCAAAGGAGCTAGCCACAGATCTACGAACAACTGGAGGCGCTATTCCGGCTAGTGGGTACAGTTGGCTACCTAACCGGGGTCGGTTTCAGGCAACCAGTTATGATCCGGCAAGTCTCATTTAAGGCTGTATCCACCAGCTTTGCATGAGCTGAACGGCTCCATACAGGACATGCATACTCGCCTGCAGAAAAGGATAACGCCAGCCCAGTAGTCCGCAGAACATGAGGTGTTGCTCCCCATCCAGTAGAAGTAAGGCGCTTTAATAGATTGTTCCGAGTGTGCACCTTCTTTTTTATGTTTTGGCAATTCTTACTAAAGGTAAGTGACCTATCCAGAGTAATGCCCAGATATTTTGAAAAACTATTGTGAGCTACAGGCACACCTTGCCACTCAATATTAAGCCTACGACCTGCTTGGCTGTTGCGGAGATGGAATGCGCAAGACTCAGTTTTTGATGGGTTGGGTTTGAGTGAATTTTCTCTATAATATTTGCTTAAGTCATTCAAAGCATCCGACAGATTCATCTCAACCTCCTCAAAACTGGACGCCTGGGAAGTCAGCGCAAGGTCGTCGGCGTATAAAAAGCGGCGGGTGTTGGGGCAGGATGGTTGGTTGGCGATGGGCTGACAACCTGTCACTATGGGAATACACAATTTTCCGAATGACCCTCTCTCTCTCTCTTCTCTCTTCTCTTTTCGTGTGGGACACCGAATCGTCCAACGACCCGATGAATATATGTCAGACGTGGCGTAAATGTCCGTTTTTGCGGCCGTTTACGCTCTTCCTACCCCGCAAGGGATATAGGCGTGATTTATGTATGTATGTTCATAATTCAAGAGTGCAATAAACATAATAGTGGCTATTGCACAGCACAAGTACAATAAGTTTAGACCTACTTCACATCGATTCTCAAAACTTCAACCATGATATTGCAAAAAAGTTAGATAGTTTAATAATTAAAATCGAATAAATAATTTAATCACTGCCTAAACGCGCATCTTACTTTTTTCTAATAACACGGTATGTATTTTCGATTAGATATCAATTAAAATTATGCTTAAGTCCTGAGCCAATAGGTAGACAAAAATACTTGTATTTGCTTGAACCGCTCACCTAAAGAAGATATGAGGTTTCCCCACAATTGGCTGGACTGGTAAACGGTGAAGAACACTCCCAGGAAACGCGCAATCAGCACTTCAGCTGTGTGACTTGAGATCTTGCTGAATACATTTGATACCTGCAAACAAAAGAAAATGCAGTAAAATCTAATAGTCTTCTTCGACGGAAAGGTGGGTAGATTTTTTGTGGAATGACACAAGGTATCACGATGCTGGTTCCGACTAGATGTTAAATAGTATGACAAGTAATTACTATACAAAGTTCTTAATGTTAACGAGTCTTTTTAAAAAGGGTTACTCTCTACGATTATTTTGTCTATGGTGTCGAAAAGTTGTGGTCTACTAAGACAACCAAGTTTCTGTCATTGTAGTTTCTTTTCTAGCGGCAGTAGGTACACCACCAGAACTCTATATTGCCTGAACCAACCTCAGTGATATAAATGCACTTGGAGCACCAGAGGGGGCCTCCGCCGAGCCCCATGATGAACCCTGCTGGCACCATGGTCCAGAACCGGGGATACAGCTGTGTGCCAATGTACGGCATGTACATCACCAGCGATAGGCATATCGTCCACTTCGTGCCTAGCCATCTGAAAAAGCAATTTGTTACTTATTTTATGTAGTTTAGTTCAGTTTTTACGCTGAACTGGTAAAGGAATACAAAGACGAAAAGTATATTTGCAAAATAAGTCGGCAACTGTTAGCGATTTATTACGTAAAGTTTAGCGATTGCCCCGCTCGGGTACAAGAAGCTTATCGTAGAGGACGAAACTCATACACGAGTTGTCGTAAGACACTCATGAGACCGATGCCTCGCAGATTCGCACCAGTAGTCCATATGGACGCAGTTTCATACCAACTGTAGTAAGGCAGATTACCTTACCTGATGAGCTGAATAGAAAGCGAAACAGTTGCCGACTTATTTTGCAAATATACTTTTCGTCTTTGTATTCCTTTACCAGTTCAGCGTAAAAACTGAACTAAACTACATAAAGTTTAGCGATTGCCCTGCTCGGGTACAAGAAGCTTATCGTAGAGGACGAAACTCATACACGAGTTGTCGTAAGACACTCATGAGACCGATGCCTCGCAGATTCGCACCAGTAGTCCATATGGACGCAGTTTCATACCAACTGTAGTAAGGCAGATTACCTTACCTGATGAGCTGAATAGAAAGCGAAACAGTTGCCGACTTATTTTGCAAATATACTTTTCGTCTTTGTATTCCTTTACCAGTTCAGCGTAAAAACTGAACTAAACTACATAAAGTTTAGCGATTGCCCCGCTCGGGTACAAGAAGCTTATCGTAGAGGACGAAACTCATACACGAGTTGTCATAAGACACTCATGAGACCGATGCCTCGCAGATTCGCACCAGTAGTCCATATGGACGCAGTTTTATACCAACTGTAGTAAGGCAGATTACCTTACCTGATGAGCTGAATAGAAAGCGAAACAGTTGCCGACTTATTTTGCAAATATACTTTTCGTCTTTGTATTCCTTTACCAGTTCAGCGTAAAAACTGAACTAAACTACATAAAGTTTAGCGATTGCCCCGCTCGGGTACAAGAAGCTTATCGTAGAGGACGAAACTCATACACGAGTTGTCGTAAGACACTCATGAGACCGATGCCTCGCAGATTCGCACCAGTAGTCCATATGGACGCAGTTTGTTACTTATTTGTTATTGTGAAACCTTCAAATGGTTTACTTATCGTGATCAGTCTATGGTATATTTTGCCCTGTTTTTATTTATTTACTTTTGTAGGAACCATGAACTCAAACCAACTAGGGATTGCAATCCGGATTCTCAATCCAGCCGGATTTCACCGAATTGACACCAATACAGCTGGATCAGGCCGGACCGGACCGGACTGGCTCTATAGTAAAAGAAAAAGGTCATCTTCTGTATTTTTAAAACATAAGTTTGCGATAACTTTTTAGATGTTATAATAAAGATGCAGGTTCTATGTTTTGACTAAAAGTACTGAAGTCAAATCCGACTCATCTGACTATACGATGCGACTAACATTATCGGGGCAGTTCGCTTAGCGCGAGAAGGTAGGGGTAATTATTTACTTAACCATCACTTATCAAGCTAGTCCGTATATTTGCCGACGTCGGTACTTCATTTGCATTACAAACCGAATAAAATATCACATTAAAATTAGTTTTTCATATAGTTTTCACGTTTCCCGGATCCGGGGGCAAAAAGGCTCCGAATCCGCGGACCCACCGGATCGAATTTCAATCCCTACAACCAACATATTTTTACTATCAGCAGCACATGAACCTACCCTTTACAGGTCAACCTACCCTATACTGTTTTTTTTATAAAATATATGAAAAACGATTCAAAAACGGCGACGTTGCGTTAACGGTGCGCAATTTCTTCTGAAAGACGAATGCGTTACGGATGCGCTAAAAATGCGCAGCAACGGATGTCAAATGGGATACCCGTCTGAGAAAGCATCTATAAAATGCATTAGATGCATCGCACATGCCTCTTGGATATATCTGCGCAATTATCAGTATCTGATATGCAGGGTAACAAACTTTAATCTTAGTCGTACTTGATAATTGTTTACAACAGATTTACTTGTTAATGGTATTATCTGACACGCTCTTTAGTTTAGCGGAACATGCACGTCGCAAGGACATGACAGACAATGTACAATGTACCTACGCTGTAAGGCCTACTTAACGTAAGAAATATTTTTTTTTACAAGTAAAAACTGAAATTCAATGTACTTAAACAGGAGATGCAGAGTAATATTTTAACTAAGCGTATGTAAAATGATGAAGGTATACGAAAATCTCCCCTTGGACCACTAGAGACACCGAGTAGAACCACTAGTGGTTCAAGTGGTACATACTGGAATCCCACTAGAACTCCCAGGTGCATATGTTATGAAACTACAGGCTACAAGTCGACAGGTGAAATTCTTAGTACATTGCGTAGACGGTTCATATTCCTGGTATCATAATGGCTAACCGACTACGGCTAACATCGAATTTCACATGTAAAATTGTAGCCTGTTGTTTGATAATATCGGGTACAGGATCTAGCGGAAAAACTACTTATGATTAAAAAATAAAGAGTATTTCGTCCACTATAAAATGACACTTATTTTTGCACTAGTAGCTCCACTAACTGGCGAAAAGCGGCGGCAAATAGGTTCTACCAGGGAAATATTTTGGCTTAAAACTTTTCTCTATTATATTGCGAAAATGTTTTGTCAACACAGGACTTCCATATCTAATACTTACTTGATCAAAACTGCAGGTAAGAAAATGCTGGATATGATAAGGCCGGCGTACACTGCAGCGAGCGACGCGGTGCCGAGGCCTTTCTCAGCATTAATTGAACTTTGGAGACTTGCCGCGCCCTGGGAATAAGGTAAATCACAATTTTATACGTGTTATTAATATTTATATTTAAAAGGACCAGTAGAAAACTTATGGCGGGTGACAGGAATTGATGCCAATAGACAGAATGGAGGGCTCCAGGTGGTGTCGGGAAAAGGTTAGCTACCCTGCCTGGCCGGGTGTTGTGGCCAGGGGACCGACTGGTCCACCTGAATAGAATTGGAAGTTGTATATAGGTATGCGTTGCGCAGTGAAACACTTCGTTACCGCGTTTTAATCCCTTTGTTTCTCTGAACATCTGTCACGTGGCGCCATCTTGCAGATATGTTGGAACTTCTGTTGCGTCTTGCTTGCTCGTCAACCACTTTGAGTGAACTTTCTGTCGTAACTCCTAGAGGTCGCTACAAACTTGTCGTAATATGGTTAAGAGGCATTACTTTCAGAAAAAGCAATCCTTGTCTATCGATTGATACCTATTTATATTCAATATATTATGTACAGAGCTGAATACATTACATGCATACACATTACCAGCCATATCAGTCCACTGCTGGACATAGGCTTCCCCTTATTGGGAGGTATTGGCATACTCACCACGCTTGGCAAGAGGATTGGCCAGCGTTGTGCAAAATGATGCATTCACAGGGATCGCTCCTGCCCATTCCCTGGATGAATTTATCACTCAGTCGATTTGTACGACATCCACGGATTGTATTGGGTTGATTGCTATTCTAGGTCCGCATCACAAGGCTAATAATTTTCCATGCATGGATAGCGGACTACTATTTCGGAAAATACTGTTAATATACCTATGATAACCTTGACGCTGCAAGATTATTTTTTGAATTCTCAATGTTGTGGATTATTTTTTACGGACAATAGTGAAGTGGTGGCGATACAAAAAGGAATCGTGTATGAGAACGCAATTGATAGACTGCCGATTCTTAAGGCGAGTCTCCACTCGCGGCTACCCGTGAACGACCTCGACAGTGGCGCCACTTCACAAAAAAGTTTTTCTTTTTACAATCAAGCTACCATAACGTTTTTTGCCCAAGTTGCCGTGTGATGCCGGCCTAGAATAGGTGCCGTGTGTTGCCGGCCTAGAATAGCATCACCCCATTTCTTTCCCGTGGGAGTCGTAAGAGGCGACTAAGGGACTTGAGGGTGTGTATTGCAATTTTAGGCGATGGGCTGACAACCCGTCTCTATGGCAATATACAATTTTCCGAGTGACCCTCAAATATATGTCAGACGTGGCGTAAAGGTCTGTTTTTGCGGCCGTTTACGCTCTGCCTACCCCGCAAGGGATAATAGGCGTGATATGTGTATGTATGTATGTGTGTTTTGTTTTATCTTTAAGTAAAATTAGAACCTGCAAACTCAATGAAATATTCACTGCAATTAAAGTTATGACAAAAAGTGCCAAAGCATCAAAGATCCTAGATATAGTATACCTACAGATCTAGGTGCCTACCTACTAACCAATACTTTTTTTCAGAAGCGACCATCATTACTGCAACAGCAACGTTCACGTCAATGATAAGGCGGTACTCTCACTTGTTATCCGTCGTTTCGTTTTTAACGGTGCGTAACGGACGCGTGTGTCAAACGACTTGACAGACGCCTCCGTTTCGCTCCGTAACTCACCGTAGTAGACGTATTTGTATGGGAATAACATTGGAATTCGCAATTTCCTTCCGTCTGACAGACGCATGCGTTACGTTGCTTAAAAAAACGGAACGGCGGACGACAAGTGAGTGAACCGCCTATTGATAATTACAGTATTCTCAAAAAATTATAAACTTTTATCGGGTTACTAAAAAAAAATTACATGGTCTAAGCTGTTTGAAAACGTCATATCGTCAGGATCAGAATTAAAATACCGTCCAAACGCACGCACGTCTAAATTTTTTGTAATACCACCATATAACACCGTTGATAGCCGCTCCGACTTCTACAAAGGGCAAGTGTTTTAGTGTTGAGAGAGATAATTGATGAAGCACATTTAAAACAGTAAAAACTAAACTAAGCATTATGCAAAAACGTTACTTACCTACTTAAATCATTCTTAAAATGCCAAGTACCTAATCTTTATTTATTTACGGCATTTACGAGTAGTAATAAACATTGCAAAAACCTGTATTTAACTTGGCTTAAATTATTCTTATCACTTGAAAGAAATAGTGACGAGTAGCGTGTTATCATCACTCTGAGAATACGATTAATCTCAATTTATTACATCTAGGTAATTAGCTTAATTTAAGTTATACAGCAGAATTAATTAATATTATGCAATATGTCATTCACATCACATCGTTTGTGAACATTTTAAATGTACATAATGGCCTCAAAAAAATCTCAACATACATAAATACTTACATATATTACGCCTATATCCCTTGCGGGGTAGGCAGAGCGTAAACGGCCGTTAAAAACGGAAATTTACGCCACGTCTGACAAACATTTGAGGGTCATTCAGAAAATTGTGTATCATTATAGTGACAGGCTGTCAGCCCATCGCCTAAAATTGAAATACACATATAGCCCTCGAGTCCCTTAGTCGTCTCTTACGACACCCATGGGAAAGATATGGGGTGATGCTATTCTCTTAACTTACCTTAAATTAGTGCTGTCACTGTCCATCAAATAGGTTAAGAAAAAGATACAAGATATCGATATCTTCTATATTTTTCCTGTTAAGTTCAAAAATTACAATGGGTTCTTCGCCATTTGTCGTCCATTTAGTCGCCATTGTTTTCATCGTCGCCTCATTTTGACAGATATCGCGTAATTTGCATTAAATTATAAGATATGAAACATGAATATCCCAATGGCAACTAAATTTACTAGAAATGGCAAAAAAACCAATTGATGACAGGACATATCTCCCATCCCTTTATGACGATGGACGATTCCTTAGATGACGGTAAGTGCCAGTGCTAAGTCAAGACAATGTTATCCCGAATTGAGGCCAATTTTCTTCTAGCGAGCCGATGGCATGCCCACACCTCAGGCTGCCCGCAGATAAAGCGATGGAATGTCGTATTCAAATCTCATTTTTTTTACTTTTGTTGAAATATAGGTAACTTTAGTTTGTTTAACATTGGTAAACGTGTTCATATTAAACTCGTGAGACTACACGATAAATTTATCATTAATTGTACCTGATAATAATAATAACAAACTTTTTTTAAAGTAAATAATGTACGGCATCAAAGATTTTCCCCGCAAATTGTCATTCATCTAATATAATTTTCAATTGCACCATTGAATTTATATACCTATCGCACGCAGGTACGTTTTGACATAACTAGGTTTTATTATTGTGGCAAGATTACTTAGGCTTTACCGCCCTTATTTTTACTTTTATATAAATTTAATAAATGCGTATGATGCCGGCGTAGAATAACATTACCCCAATTCATTCCCACGGGAGATTCATTCGTAAGAGGCGACTAAGAGACTCAAAGGTTTCATATGTAGAGGAATTTCAATTTTAAGCGACAGGCTGAAAACCTGTCACTATAGCGATACATGATTTTTTATGAAATGGACCTTACATATTTGTCGTGGCTTTTTAACGGCCTGCCGTTAACACTCTGCCTACCCCGCAAGCGATAAAGGCGTGATATGCGTATGTATGTATGAAAAAATACTGCTTCCGCTGTTGAGTTCTGACCTTGTGATAAATACTTACAGTATAAGCAGTAAAATGCACCATGAACGCAAGGCCGATCACGATCACGTTCTTTATTATCCTCAATCTTTCACTAGGTTTATAATCTCCTGGTACTTTTTCATCACTAGACATCTGCTCAGGAACTTTTGCACCATTTTCTTTGATAACTTTAATATCTTCTGATAATTTTACATGTTTTTCTTCATGAGTAGTCATAGTAATGTACACGGATATTTCCTTTCAAGTCTATAGTAAAAAAATACAAAATAAATATAAAAAATAAAATAGAAACGACTAATGTCAAACCAGATGGTCAGAGCACCATCGCTTCCGAACTCACACTAAGAAATGTTTTCAATACTCGTAGCGAGACGTCTACAAGTTTAGCAGTTATTGCTGACTTCAAAAACGGAGGTTATGTTATGTGTATGTACGGTCGGATTCATAAGTGGAGTCATAGTTAGACCACTTGACAGATTGCAATACGGGTTATTATCCTCTGTACTTACTTAACTAACTTACGCACACACGTAAGATTATCGACTGTAAGTAGAAAAGTCCACCTTAAGGCGTAGCATTAAAACTTAAACAGATTACCACCTATAAGCGACATCTATGTTATCTTTGAAATAATTACTCGGTGATAGCCTATTCGCCACCACATCACCACAAAGTATACATCACACTGGTTTGTCTAAAACTGTATTATAGTTATCCTTATTCGTTCACTTGTAGTAAAGCAATAGATTACATATCTTTATTTCGTCGTATTGATCACAAGCTACCGTAGCTTAGCGGTAATAGTTCTTACCTTCTTATCAGAACGGAATCGGGTTCGCATCCGATCTCTGTATGTTGAATAATGTTTTTTTATATGTTTTTACCATATTTTCTCCAGTAATAATTATTTATTTTATATAATATTTTTCTATATATTCATCTATGTATTATATCTATAAATGTTTATTGTAAATTATGTATCAAAATATTATATCTAAAAACATAAACCTATAATATTGTAATAAAACAAAAAGTAAGGTAAGAAATTATTTTATTGGTAGGTATGGTATTACTTTATGTAAATAACATTATGACATGAATAAGAACTTTTGGTAACCATGAGATACGAGTATGTAAAACTACATAAAATACTTGCTGTCGTAATACTTAGTTTATAGTTTTGTTTGAATGATAAAACAATATTATGTAAAATGATATTAAGTGTTCATTAGCTGAAACATCGATAGGTAATTATTTATAAGATCATAGGAATGATCCAAATCTTGGATTGAATCTTTCAATAATGTTATTTAAGTAATAATGTCGTTAGTAATTATTTTATTGTTCTATGTTTAACGATGATGCACTTTCCTCGGAAGTAAAAGTAATTGTAATAATAATAAATCAGTTATTTGCCTACATCTCAAGGTTTAAGCTTAAGTACTCGTTTTCGTAATGAAAAGATATTGAAGCAAGGCCTTAAGATAACTGACTAATAATGATCAATCTTATATAAATATATATCGATGTTTTAGCATAATTTAATTGCTAATGTAATGCTCCACAAATACCTACTGCAATAGTAGGCGGGTAAGCAGGTAAACAGAGGTTGAGTGAGCAACGATTTATCGGGCCCGCTTCGGCATACATTGCTGATTATTTTGTGTATATTCATATATTATAATGAAATACACAAGATAATCAGCAATGTATGCTAGATCGGGTCTGATTGGAATCTTAAGTAAAAATCGCCGCTTACATAATTAGTATTTGGTGTTACCTCCGCTGCTTTCAACAACACTTAATAAACACTTAATAGACTCGACCAAATAAGTGCATATATCTGTTCCTCTGGTACTCTCCCACACTCCCAGGCAGTGAGCCTCTAAAGCTTCTGTAGTTCTTTCATTGCGCATGTCCCACCTTTGCACCATTAAACCCCATAAATTCTCTATGGGATTTAAGTCCGGAGATTTTGCTGGCCAACAAATAACTTGGATATCTGGGTGCTGGCTAAACCAATTATACACCACGGCAGCTCGATGCACTGGACAATTTATCCTGGACAAATGCAAAACGAGGAACTTCACTAGCAGGATAAACAGTTAAACATTTCGCACCGTCGTCGGTAGCAGGCTTTCCTGTAGCATATCAACATAATTAGCGGCAGTTGCACGCCCTGTTTCTTGTGCTACTAATTCGCCTGGACCAGCGGCAGAACCATTTTCTTCATATTGTTACACCATCATCCTCCGCTGTGAATCATTAATAAGACGAGTCGAGTTTTTACGCTACCTTCAACTTCAAAACGTGTAACCCAACGTTTTACAGTCTTCCACTAAAACAAAGTAGCATTATTAATAAAAAAGTTTATACTAATCGGTTCACAGCTACCAAAATACTATGAGTCAAAGATTTTAATATTTAAAATACAATTGTAATGAAATAAAACTATACTTACGGCCAGACCAGTCTGAGTAGCAATTTGAGTTAAATTAAATCCAATATCATGCAGCGCCACAGATAATTGCAGCGCAACAATACGCTGCTTATCCTGCAAACTGATAATAGTATGCATTTCGAAGAAATAAACACTGAAGTTTAATAAATAAACTTAGGTTAAAAAAAATCACTTAGCACACGCACTATCTCGCAAACGATCTAGCAACAACTAAAATGTAATTCAAAATTTACTAAATTTTGCTTCATTTGATAAAATAAAAACTACAACGAAGATATTGGGATTCGATCCATTGTCTCCACAATAACGGTCAAGAATTTGCTTGACCGCGCTACTAACCAAGCTACCGAAGCTAATGATTCATGTAGTGAAATAGTCAATACTACTCAGCCTATTATACAATGGTAGTTCGTCAAATAATAGTATGTTATACGTCATTTGTGTCATTGTGTGAGTGTCGCCGCGGGTGCGAGCGACTTGTTTTCTGAGGTTTGTGTTAACTATGACTCCACTTTTGAATGCGACCGTACCATGAATTCTAAAATATATTCATAAATTTGGCTCTTGAATTTGAACAAGTGCGCAAAGTTATAGAAGTATGCCAATCTACTTATGTATTGTTTGCTTGTCCTCGCATACCTATCACAAAAACTTTTGAACTAATTACAATGATTATTTTTAATTGCTTTAGAAATCGTTTAGGACTTAGGCGGCACAAGAAAATTTCATGGCTAATATTGGCCTTCTAAAGAGAAAACGCTGCCAGCTTATAGGGTACCACGTCTCATGGAGGCACCTAGACAATTTCTTTGGCTCAATAATTTAGGTTAGTCACTAGGTACTTAATTTAATTTTAGTCTAGTTTAGTTTAAATTTATGTTGCCTTTATTTGTTGAACACTTTATGGCGAAACATGCTTGTTTGACACTCTAGTTTTAATATTTTTTGTTACTATGTTTGCTTACAAATAAATTGATTGATAATTTACATACCTGAATAAATTACTCAGCATCAAAATGTTTCATCAAAGTGGAATCAAAGATCCTGCTTACAAGTGTTTCTCCACAATGAAGTCGGTTGAATTCTTGCTGAATATGTCATTGTTTAAGTACTTACAAACACTGAAGAGATGCGAAATTAGTTAAGCGTATTGTACAAATACAGACATGGAATTAACCTGAAGATAGCAATGTTGTATGAAACAATCGTAAATGATTTTTAACACTTTAATTACCTCGCCACATTTACTTTAGCATCAGAAATAAATTAACGTTAAAGTGCCGTGTGATGCCGGCTTAGAATAGCATCACCCCATTTATTTCCTGTGGGAGTCGTAAGAAGCGACTAAGTGACTCGAGGGCGTGTATTGCAATTTTAGGCGATGGGCTGACAACCTGTCACTATGTCAATACACAATTTTCCGAATGACCCTCAAATATTTGTCAGACGTGGCGTAAATGTCTGTTTTGTGGCCGTTTACGATCTGCCAACCCTCAAGGGATTAAAGTTGTGATATGTGTATGTATGTATGTGTAATAAATTAACATGCGTACTGCATGTATAGTTCTCTTCTTATATAAATTTAATCACTGATTTTGTCAGTAGAGTTAGTAGAATAGAATAACCACCAGTTGTTTCTATCTTGTGCCTTCTCTTTGACCTCCTTATACGACATGACCATTATTTTCTCTTTTACTTAAATTAAATAACTTGATAAAATAGTACGTCACTTCAAGACAAGTGTCAAAATGTTGAAAACTTTGAAGTGTTCGGTCGAGGCGCCGGTAGCTCAGTGGTAGAGCGGTGGGAGAGAACTTACTCTACAAGTCCCGGTCAATCCCCGGCTGACGCTATAATTTTTTCAATTTATAATTTTCATTTATTTCAATAACCTCTTAATTTCTATGCCTTCCTCTCCCTCTCTTTCCTTTGATCTTATATAGTTCAGTAGCGTAAATTCGGATTGTTTAAATATGATATCAAAGATTTTCCGCGCGAGTTGTCAGATACCGACTATTTAGTCGGTTCCGTATAATATCTAACCCGTTTCACTATAAAATCTTCTACATCTACATCAGCCTATTGCAGTCCACTGCTGGACGTAGGCTTCCCTCAGGGTACGCCACTATAAAATCTTAGATGTCCCAAATTCAACAAGCTAAATAATAAACACAAGAAACACACACCTAAAAGCAAGTACCTATGCTACGAATACGTACAATAGAAAAATGGGTATTTTTGAATGCACGCAATTTTATTGGTGAATACGATAAACAACTTATTTTTGTGTATAATGATTTTTCATTATATTATCGAGATTTTGGTGGAAGGAAAATATGATTAAAAAAAGTTTGCTCGATAGATTTATTTTTCGAAGTTAGGTCTATTTTAACACTTTTTTGCGTAGTGTATAGCAATCTTATGAACATAACACATTATTTTTTGCGAATACGGTACGTCTTGTACATTACTAGATTCTTGTCGTACAGTTTTTTGATTACTTGTTTATCTGGCGAAAAATTTCCAAAAAAGTGAAAAATCGTCTAAATATGGCGATTCCGCTCTGTTCTCACACACATGATTTGCCATTAGCGGGAAAGGGACGTTTAAAAGTTCGAGGCAGGCCAGGCACTTGAAGTAACTATCGAAAATCACAATAGCAAAAGAATGACAAAAGAATGTCGATGGCATTACAATGGCAAAAATAAAAGAATCGGGGCCCAGATTTATAAAGTTACACTTTATTAAGCCAATCTTTATTTATTTAAATAAACACATCTTAAATCCGCTTAAAATTGTTTTACTGTGTTAAATTAATTTATCTACACTCGTCTCATAATGTTCGAATTATGAATTCGAAAACAGATGCATAATGACCTACTTTATGCATTCTGCCTATAAAAACTAGGGTTTACTATAAATTACAGAAGCGTAATGACTTAATGAGAAAACTCTTAATACGATAAAGTTGAGAAATGAAACGAAGTTTTTTTTTTGCCAATGCTCTTATTGCCAACTTCCGCCTGTTTCCAAACGTTTGGAAACACAGAGTTCCGCACCTGTCAGTTGTTGTTGTATGGTAATGTTGCGTTTGTTTTATTAGGTTGTTGTTGAGATTTTGTTTAGTTGTTGTACCGATGTTGTCCAGATGTTGGTCAGTTGTTGTTCAGATGTTGTTCAGTTGTTGTTCAGTTGTTTTTCAGATGTTGTTCAGATGTTGTTCAGTTGTTGTTCAGATGTTGTTCAGTTGTTGTTCAGATGTTGTTCAGATGTTGTTCAGTTGTTTAGGTAAGTCACTCCACATCTAAACAACTGCTAAATTACAGAATTTTAAAAAATTCATATCAAGCCATATTACGTTCTCGTATTGAATTTGTCCTTGTATCGGGCCTTGCAATGGCCGGTGCGTACGTTTAGAAAAGTGTTTCTGAGTTTTTTTTGGAGAGTGTAGATAAAATAGTGTATGCAACTGCATATAATGGGGGTCATTAGAATGCTCGTGTCAATCTATTATCACACTCGGCTACGCCTCGTGTGATAAACAGACACTCGCATTCTAATGACCCCCATTATATGACAGTTGCATAAACTACTATTATTATTACAAGTATCTACAGTACGAGCTCAATTTCCTAAGTGTTAGATATTTGACCATGAATAAGAGAAAATTCTCGGTTAGAAAAAAGCAATTTTGGGTATGCGCATGAGGAAAGGGCCATTACGTGTGGGATCCCAGTTACGAATACTGGGTAAATTAACTGGATTGTTCAGTTTTGCTAACTGTTCTGGAGGTCTTATATTCAGTTCAATCAACCATATTACAACACAAAACAAAATTACATAATATGATTATCTTATCTTGACACAGACACTTTCACAAGTTACACAACATATTAAAATTAAATTAGTAATCTTCTCTCAATACCAGGTTATCAGATCATCACTCTGAGCAGTAAAAAATCTAGTTCTAACCAGAATTCAGACTAGAAGATCAGGGGTACGTGTGATGCCGGCTTATAATATCATCACCCTATTTCTTACCCGTGGACGTTAGTACTATTATATATTCTGTGCCCGTGGGTTGTCGTAAGAGGCAACTAAGGGACTCAAAGGTTACATTTATAGGCGATGGGCTGACAACATGTCACTGTGGCGATACATAATTTTTTGACATTCTGTCTACCCTGCTTGGGACTTTTTCGTGATATATGTATGTAAGTTAGATATGAGCGCCACGCCGGCGCGCCGCCGCCGCCGCTGATTTTCCCGCGCCGCCGCCGCCACGGAATGGCAACGGCGCGCCGAGCGAAACAGATGTGTCCCATCTCGTTTGGCATGACGTTGCCATTTCGCGCGGGAAATATTGAGTTATTACTTGTCGCGTGTTATTTGCCACGATAGGACGCGTTATGTGCCTGTTTACTCAAAATGGCAGCATCAAATCTTCATCATAACAGAACTTTAGACATTTCCAAAGATAAAATTGAAAAATTACTGTGTCTGTGTTGTCAAAATTTAAAACAAAGCACAGTAACTGTTGGAACTTTTTTGGAAATTGAATGCTGAAATAGACGGAAAGAAAAGAACAGTGTTAAGTGACCAGGTGTTCTGTTAAGCTTGTTAAAAAACATGACACATTATAATTATACATGATACTTACCATACATAATCTTATAAATCTTTTGACTTTGTGTTATGTATGAAAATGAGAAATTGAATAAAATTATAGCATCGGCTGGAGATTGAACCTGGGACTTGTGGAGTACCATCCCATCGCTCTGCCACTGAGCTTTGCTAGCCCCGCCCGAACCCTTCCAAATTTTCAACCTTTGATACTCATCCCGAAGCGACGTACAAGCGACATCTAGTACAAGTTACTAATACCGTTGATTTCTCTGCATTTAAAATAATAAAAGCAGAAAAATTATTTAAAATTATGAATACAGTAAAATTTGATAAAATGTAGTTGAAATTCTGATTCCTATCTATTATATTGAAATTATATATTTTTATTTATAAATTTCGAGTTATTTCCTATTTTTCCCAGTTATTATAGAAGCATAATACGAAAAGATAAAAACAGCAAAAAAAAACGGTTATATTTCCCGCGCCGCCGACGACGCCGCCGCCGCCGACCCCAAACAGTCGGCGCGCCGCCGCCGCCCTTTTACCCATCGGCGCTCATATCTAATGTAAGTAGGTCAGGAGTATACAGTCTTTTTTCAAGCATATTTTTCATTAAATATATATGTCTGAATCTCTGCCCGAATTTCGTTGTTAGGTTCCGTCATTTCGCTTTATCAGTTCGCACGACCGGCGATGACGACGACTCAGAGACAACTGAGACGGCACTACTGATAGAAAAGGACAGAAACTGCAACTGACAGTGCAATAAGTGTTGCCATTTTGTAACGGATGTCGGGCGGATCAGCCTGATAAGTCATACACAACCGCCCATAAATGATCGACCATAGATAATTGGTTTAGATACCAATGACATTTAATCTTTAAAAAAAAAAGAAAATGTAAATGCACCCGACACGGCCATTCTGAAAATCAATGCGCTCTCGCATTGTTAAATAAAATCACTGTAAATGAATATTTAAATAAGATTTTTAAACATAAACACAGGCAAAGCGTAAAAGCTTTCAACTAAAACACAAGCAAAGTATAAAAGCTTTCAGCCAAAATACAAGCAAAGCGTAGAAGCTTTCAACTAAAACACAAGCAAAGCGTAAAAGCTTTTAGCCAAAATACAAGCAAAGCGTAGAAGCTTTCAACCATAATCCACGGCAAAGCGTAGTAGCTTTCAACCAAAATCCACGACAAAGCGTAGTAGCTTTCAACCAAATACATGGCAAAGCGTAGTAGCTTTCAACCAAATCCATGGCAAAGCGAAGTAGCTTTCAACCAAATCCATGGCAAAGCGTAGTAGCTTTCAACCAAACCCCCTGGCAAAGCGTAGAAGCTTTCAACCAAATTGAAAACAAACTTAAATTATCAATAATTATTTTATACTTTTATTACTCAGTCTAACAACAAGTGCTTTTCTTTTAATTAAACAAAACTTTACTCTAAATTAACTGATTTTAGGCAAAGCGTTTACAGCTTTCAGACAAATAATATAAAAATAATTTAATCATAGAAATTATTAAAAAAAAATAACCAAATTGGTCTTTTATTTTACTTGATTACAATCTAGTTTGTAAGACGACATAAAATATCAACCTTAGATATAAGCACTCTATAAGAATAAATGGCATCAACCTAGGCTCGCTGATAACTCTGGTGATGTTGGATACAAACGCAACCGCTCATGACAGGCATATTGCGGTCAACCCCCTGCGATCGGTTCAATTTTGTATCGGTCATTTAGGCATACTTCTAGAATTTTACATGGTCCTGAAAATTTTTCGCTCAGTTTGTTGATTGTCCGCGGATTTTTTTGTACCAAAACCAAGTCGTTTGTAGTAAATGGTCGTATTTTTGCTTTTTTAGCATCAAACCGTGCTTTATCTTTACGGCCTTGTTCGTCGATCCTGTATTTTGCTTCAGATCTGATAGCTTCAATATCTAATTTGTCAAACTCACTGATAAGACCGTTTAGACGTGGAGGACATTTATTACAGCCATACAGGAGCTGTAACGGGCTTTTGCCTGTACTCTTAGATTTTGTGCAATTAAGAGCCAGTTGTACTTCACCCACAATTGTTTTCCAAGACTTTTTTTCATGGTTTTCTGCTATGGTGAAGCAGTTCGTAAGCACAGGCATAAGACGTTCAACTTGCCCGTTTGCACGGCTTACACCACTTGCAATTTCGTGTAATTCTATGGACCACTCAGTACAAAGATCTTGGAATTCCTGACCAGTAAACGAGGTGCCCTGGTCTGAAATAATTCTTTTGGGTGTGCCATAAAGATACACAAAATTGCGCAGAGCTCCACAAGCAGCTTTTGAGGTTAAATCTTTAACCGGGGTTAGGTGACAAAATTTTGAAAAAGCGTCAATCATTACTATGACGTACTCTTTGGAAAGTTTAGCACCTGTAAGCTTTCCACTCGTATCTATGTGGATCGTGTGAAAAGGCTCAGCAACCTTTTCAATGGGGTGCAAAGCAGATTGTTTCCTGCCCGATGGATTCTTATTAGTTTTGCAAACTAGACAACGATCCACATAGGTGCGCACACATTTTGTCATATGTGGAAAACAAAAATGCTCTCTGATTTTTGTTAATGTTTTGTCCCAGCCAAGATGTTTTAATTCATCATGGAATCGCTGAATTATCTGCCAACGAAAGTTTTTTGGGATGATAACACGACGGAAAGTCTTACCGTCCACTTGGAATATTTTGTGTAATATTCCATTTTTCACTTCGTATGTAGATCTTAATTTGGGGTCTAGAGTTTCGTTTTCGATGGATTCAACCACATTGTGAATTTCAGGGTCAAGTTTTTGTTCGGCCATCAACCAATCATCACGAACGCAAGTAAGATTGACTAACTTTGTGTCCACTGGGTTACGACTCAAAAAGTCTGCATGTGGAATCCTTTTCCCTTTGCGGTATTCGATCTCGAACGTGAATGATTGCATATAAGCCCACCATCTGTACACAAGGGGTAATAACTCCTTTTTGTGACGTGACGCTTTTAGGGCGTTACAATCCGTGACCACTCGAAATTCTCTACCAAAGAGATAATGGCGAAAGTGTTTGAATGCTTTAAACACAGCTAGAGTCTCTAACTCATAACTGTGATATCTGCTTTCCACTTCCGTTGTTCTTTGACTAAAATAGCCAACTACGCGCAATTGATTGTCAAATTTCTGAAAAAGAATTGCACCGTAGCCAATTGAGCTAGCGTCGGTATGCAGCTCGATAGGTTTGCTTTCGTCAAATATGGTCAGGACGGGTTCGGAAGTCAGGTGTTCGATAATAGTTTTGTGAGCTTTCGTATGCTCATTCTTTCTTGGTCAATGCGTAAAGCGGTGCCATTATCGAGGAAAAACGGGGTACGAACTTTCGAAAATACCCTGCCAATCCGTTAAATTGTCTTAACTCTTTAACGTTTGTGGGTAACGGGACATTTGCCAGAGCCTCGATTTTCTTGGGGTTGGGTCTCACTGTGCCGTTACTGATAGTATAGCCTAAATACTCAGCAGAGATTTTCAGGAAGGAGCATTTTTTCCAATTTAGGTTAAAACCGGCCTCCGTTAGTGCATTTAAAACCTCTTCCAAGTTTGCAAAGGCTTCTTCTTTCGTTTTAGAGAATACGATTACATCGTCCATATAAACAAGACAGATTCTGTCTCTTAATTCCTTCAGGGCTTTGTTTATTGCGCGTTGATAGACCGCTGGGGCATTGCATAACCCAAAAGGCATCTTTAGGTACTCCCAGATTCCGTCAGGCGTAATAAAAGCTGTCTTTTCGACAGATTCAGATGCCACCGGAATCTGGTGAAACCCAGATGCCATATCTAGGCATGAGAAGTAACGAGCTTGACCCAAGGTGTCTATTTGGTCCACTATTAAGGGTAACGGATAACTGTCACGAACTGTGTTGGAATTAAGTTCCCTAAAATCAACGCATAGCCGATCTGAACCGTCTTTTTTTTTGACGAGTAAGGCAGGACTCGCATAAGGGGACGAGCTTTCACGCACGATGTTTTTCGATTCTAGATCCGCTATTATTTCGCGTAAGGCAGCGCGCTCCACAGGCGCCATCCTATACGGGTGACGTTGGACGATTCTGTTTGGATTTTTCAATTTAATTTCCATTTCACCTGTTTTGACGGTAGATTGAGAATTTCCGCAAGCAAAGTTTGACTTAAACTTATCTAAAATCAAATTTAAACGCTCCTTGTCCGTGCTATCTGCTAAATCGGTATCAACATGTTTGTCGGATGAATCGAGTGATTGAGAAAGGTTAACACAAACTTCGCGAGTTACCTCCACGCCACGACTGTTAATGACAAGTGACAAACCCGTATTTTTAAAAACCTCTCTACCTATAATAACATCATAGGGCATTTGGGATGATTCTACAATCATAAAAGTGACCTCCGTGTGAATGTCATTTAGTACAACATTGGTAGTTACTTTTCCGAATGAATAACACGGCACTGATCCGATCCCTACGAGTCGTGTAAAGGCAAATTCCTTCTTTTGGGGTAAGCAATCAGCGATACTCTTACGGATGAGGGAACACTCAGCCCCATTATCTATCAACGCTAGTAAATTATAGTCCGAGATTTTAATTTCGAGTAAATCTGAATTTGACAAGGAGCACACATTTATGGCGGGTGACAGGAGTGATGCCAATAGGCAGAATGGAGGGTTCCAGGTGGTGTCGGGAAAAGGGTAGCTACCCGCCTGGCCGGGTGTTGTGGCCAGGGGACCGACTGGTCCACCTGGATAGAATTGGAAGTTGTATATATGCGTTGCGCGGTGAAACACTTCGATACCGCGTTTCAAGCTCTTTGTTCTGTCACGTGGCGCCATCTAGCAGATATGTTGGAACTTCTGTTGCGTCTTGCTTGCTCGTGAACCACTTGGAGTGAGCTTCTTGTCGTAGCTCCCAGATGTCGCTACAGTACTCCCCCTCAAGACCGGAGGTCGATACCGTCAGCGAGCGAAGTGGGGCTGATGACATCATGTAGCGTGATGATGCAGTCTGGCGTGGCGATGCAGTGCTTCCAGTGGTTCCAATGTCCACGGTGAGTCGGGACGTCTACGGTGAGTCGAGACGATGATGGAAGACCAGTGAAGTTGCCGTGCTGTGACTGCGGTGGGTGCTGATGACGTAGTAGTTGGCTGCATGCTGTAGTGGTTGTTGCGTGGTTGAAGGCTGCGAAGTCCAAGATAGGGGTCACCAATATGGCGGGTGACAGGAGTGATGCCAATAGGCAGAATGGAGGGTTCCAGGTGGTGTCGGGAAAAGGGTAGCTACCCGCCTGGCCGGGTGTTGTGGCCAGGGGACCGACTGGTCCACCTGGATAGAATTGGAAGTTGTATATATGCGTTGCGCGGTGAAACACTTCGATACCGCGTTTCAAGCTCTTTGTTCTGTCACGTGGCGCCATCTAGCAGATATGTTGGAACTTCTGTTGCGTCTTGCTTGCTCGTGAACCACTTTGAGTGAGCTTCTTGTCGTAGCTCCCAGAGGTCGCTACACATTTACAGATCTTGTGCACTGGTTGGGATCATTTAATTGTGGTTGTTTTGACTTTTCCATCCTTTGTTTCATAAAACATGTGCGTTCAACGTGCCCGGCTTTTTTACAGAATGAACACTTAATTGCAGAACTATTTGTATCTTTACTAGTAGAAGGTTTCGGTTCCGGTTCAATTTGCTTCGAATTTTGCGAGTTAGTGTCGCAATGACGTGCGAGATGTCCGATTTTATTACATTTATGACAGCGCCGATTGGAATTGTGAGGATTACCCATGTATATTTTTTGCCGCTTTGATTGAAAAATATCAGAATTATGAACGGTTCTATCAGAAATTTTATCGAGACCTCTCTTAAGATTTTTAATTTTGGGATAGATACTAAGGTGCCGTTCAAGTGCTACAAAATCTGTGGGAGTATTCTTTAACAATTCAGAGCGTACCTGAGTATCCGATATTCCAGAGATGACGACCTCGATCTTGTTCGCCTCTGGCCAACCAGTGTCCAGCCGGTCGATCAGCGCCAACTTGGTAGACGAATACTCGACGTATGAGGTCACCTGATCACTTGTGTAGTTCACCATATCCAGGAACAAGTCATGGAATCTCCTTGTTGCTGCAAACTGTCTTATAATTTTCTCCTTGATTTCTGCCCACGTCTTACATTGTGGGTATATGCGTGAAGCCCACTCTTTCGCTCTTCCTTGAAGATGTGTAAACGCTGCATTTCTTGTTTCGTAGTCTGTCCAAGAATTTTGATTTTTATGATAGTCAATTTCTTCGCACCATTGAGCTGCAGTGAACTGACACTGATCCGGGTCAAATGACGGCAGATAAATCTCACTGAATTTTAATTTCTGTCCTGGTTTTGTTTGGAAGACCCGGCTTGATCTCTGGGCGCAAACGACGTTGCGAGACCACGAAAGAAGTTAGTCCACTCATCCATATTTCTAGGCGGTTTTGGAGGAGCCCGCCCGTCGACGCCGGCTTGCCGCTCTGCATAACCTGCCGTGCAGTATTCCTTTTGGGTACCAGATGGTGTGTTCAAGATTGGTGAAGCTGGAGTTTGTCCCGCCGCTGCTGTCTGAATCTCTGCCCGAATTTCGTTGTTAGGTTCCGTCATTTCCGCTTTATCAGTTCGCACGACCGGCGATGACGACGACTCAGAGACAACTGAGACGGCACTACTGATAGAAAAGGACAGAAACTGCAACTGACAGTGCAATAAGTGTTGCCATTTTGTAACGGATGTCGGGCGGATCAGCCTGATAAGTCATACACAACCGCCCATAAATGATCGACCATAGATAATTGGTTTAGATACCAATGACATTTAATCTTTAAAAAAAAAGAAAATGTAAATGCACCCGACATATATAAAAATATATATATATAATATAAAATTTTGTAGTCTTACTTAATACATCGACTCTTTAATAAAAACTTCATGACTTATTGTGATATGAATAGTGAACACCCAATCACACACATTTTCGGACATTGGAGAGCTTATTACTTGTACAAAAATATACTTTTGCAATCTTACAGTATAAAGGCTTGGGCATTTCAACTTCCAAATCCTTATATTTCAATTTCGTATTTGCCTTAATGCCAGGCTACTTAGAACATTAGCGATTGGGTTGAAGAACCCTGATCTTGGTGGTATCTATCCTATCGCATAAATGCTAATCTGTTCAACAAGATAATTATAAGTCGTATAAAAAAGTAAGTTCACATAACTTTGACGAAGTTCTGTTTGTTTGTCAAATATCTACTACCTACCACTATCACAGTCATCTTGACAAATACCTACTTACCTACCTAAAATTATTTTAGACGACAATTAACGTACCTACTTATTATCAGCAGCCACATCAGCACTATACCTATAGATAACCAGTATGCATTGTTTCCTAAAATGGGTTTCCTACTCAAAGTACTGCTCAAATTTACATAAAGTACAAAAAGTTTACCTACCTACTCGTACCGATTAAAAAAAATTCAGCCCACAAGCAGGCTACAATAATTCAGATTTTTTGCTTAATTAAAAAATTAAGTCCATACCTACATCTCCTACAAACCATCTATTACTATAAAATTACGGACATAAGTATGCTTTATTATCACAGCCTTTATTTTTATCAACTGGCTCGTCTTTAGTAACTTCAAAAGTCCTATTCCGATTCTTCTGTCGGTACTCTACAGTGAAGTATCCTGCGGATCCTACGCACATCATCACGAAGAGAAGGTAGATCTTGGAGCTGGTGCGGAGGTATGGAGAAATAGCGAAGGTGATGATGAAGCCGATAGCTTCGAAGAGACGGTAGCAGGCGAAGGCTGGCTCCTCGCGGCCAGGGAAGATAATGCCGTAGTATGCTGTAAAGAAACTCCATTACTTTAATAAAATGCAAAAACATAAATAAGTATATGGCTTCACAGAATTTTAATTTAGCGCTGAATTTGAGATGAGTATATTAAACCAAGTAAGTCGCAAAAATGAAGTTGCAGCAGCAACGGATAAAAACATTATAGAAATTCATATAGCAGAAGTTGATGTTCTTACCATTGACCTGCACAAGCCAGATAGAGTTGCACAATCCAGCAATGACAGCGATGATGTAGGGAACGAAGACGGCTTCAGGCTGAGGGCGCCACATCAGCATGAATATATGGAGGGCGGTGTTGAGAACTATAGCGCAGCAGACCAGACGAACACGTCCCATCACCTAAAGAGATCAGCTCAATTAGAAATATAAAATCCTTGTATTAGATATACAAGGAGTATATAAATATATAAAGAAGGAGGCTAAGGTTCCTTTGAAGGATTTTTACAATAAAACTGTGTTTTTTACAAGGTGATTTCAATAAATTTTTCAGTATACTGTAGCTTACGTAGGAAATTCAAGTATTTCTAGGTGCGCTCGTTTCATGGCACTCTCAAATCTTGGCCATATTAGAATCAAAAGCAAAACACACGAAAAACTCGATGAAAACAATAGCGATAATATTTCGACTTACCCTGACTAAGAAGCCAGTGATGCAGCACCCGCAGGCGTCAGCTACTCCGTGTGTCATCATCACATAGCCAACGGTGCCTGGACCGATAGCACAAGAAACGAACGACTGTAAAGAAAAAATATATTAATCTATAATAAATGCCATAAAACACAAAGAAGAAGAAGCAGAAAGAAAAAAATATTGGGTCAAGATTGTTATACTAAATCACAGTGTTTGAACACACTGAAATATTATTTTTATTAGTTTTTATACTCACCACAGTCATGTCAGCAGTGACGAAACCCTGCTGCAGTCCAACGAAGACGCTGATGATAATCAGAAGGAGTTGGTTCGGTTCTATTATCACCTTCATGGTCACCAGCAGTAAAGCGAGGCTTGACTTCGATTCGTTGCCGTCTTTGTTCTCTGTTTTGTACCTGTGAAATAATTATGTACTATTTATTATTAATTTCTTCGTAATATGGAATGATCATCATGAAATTTCAATACTTTTGGAAGTTTTTAAACTGGAAGAATAGAAAACGCAACAGAAATATAATATACCGTTTTGGGGAGTCGACTCCAAACGCTATTATCATCATTGCAACTGCCATACACGCCAGGTAAATTCCTGAAAACAAGATAAGTCATACACATTTAAAATTACCCAAGACTGTATTTGTTACTCATAAGGATCTGAAGACGTTAGTTAGAAGAAGTTATCGCTTTGTTAATTTGAAAGAACTTGTAGCAGATAATCTTAACGAATAAGTGAATAAAAACACAGGATAATGAAAACAGAAAACCTGACTCTAAAGTGCGCAAATGCGGTTTTATCGCTAAAAGCGATCTATTGGAATATCAGTTTCCTCTTTCTCTTTTTTTAAAGGAAGATGCTTACCCACAAGCATCTGAATCTTCTCTGGGGGCTGTGGTAGCAACGCCTTGCCTGCGTCTGCGCTGGGCAGGAAGTTGGCTCCACATAAGTCAGGAATAAGAGACGCGTTCATTGAGGTCACTGCTGCTTTGTTGTTTCCAGACAGCAACACTGTAATGTAAATTGCATGTTTCTGATTCACGTGCACTTGCATATTTTGTGGAAAAAAAGTTCTAAGAATCTTTAGCAAAGAAAAAACATCCGACAAAAGTGGAAATCAGGCTAATGTATTTTATGTAACTTACCAACAGAAGAAATAATGTTTCCCCACACTTGATTAATGTGGAACACCATAAAAAATTGCCCCAAATACCGAGCTATGTAAACTTCCATGGACGTTTTGGAAATCTTGCTATGTGCTTCTGATACCTGAAGAAGAACAAAATAATAATGAGTTTTGACATCTTACACATGAGCTTATTCACCAATTAAGACTGAAATTAGTACTCGCAACAGAATCAGACAAAAGCTGCAATCTGTCTGCTCAGGCATCGTTCCTCCTTCTAACGTCTGACAAAAGCGACAGAAGCCTAACTACGCCGACGACGACGTCATTTCTACTACTTCCTATACCTACATATATTTTAAATACTTCCATCCTGATAAAATTTCAAAGAATATTTCGAGAAATACTTACGATTGCGAGATAGGTGCACATCGCACACCAGAGCGGGGCAGCTCCCATTCCAGCCAGGATTGCAGCAGGGATGAGGGTGTAGAAGGTCGGGTGCAGCTGAGAGGCGATGTATGGCATGTAGGCAGCAAAGCAGACCATCATCGCCCATTTCGTGCCTAACCATCTGTAGAAATAAAATCTAGAGTTTAAAATCGTATCGAGACGGAATCCCCCAAATGCTGACCATACCCATCGTGTAAGTCGACCAGAGAATTTGATGTGATGGGCACACAATGACGGTATTGCTTGCCCTAGCAAATATCACCGATTAATGATGAAGATGTCTAATGATTGTTTCGTCCTAGAGCTATTTAATCCAGAGTCCTTACCCTAAAGCTTCGTTTTATTATTTTTTGTAAATCTATATTAAAAAATACATTCACACAATCATACAAGTCATACATATTAGTCATATATTATATTATTTGTTATATTTTATTATAGATACCTCCTAGTTTCCACGTGATAAGAAATTCAGTCAAAATGACACCCTGATGATTAACGATGTTAATTTCAAAGAATATTACAATACATACATACATACATACATAAATCACGCTTATATCCCTTACGGGGTAGGCAGAGCGTTAACGGCCGTAAAACGGATATTAACACCACGTCTGACAAAAGTTTGAGGGTCAATTAGATAACTGTGTATCACTATAGTGACAGGTTGTCAGCCCGTCGCCTAAAATTGCAATACACACCCTCGAGTCCCTTAGAGATATTACAATATGCCTAAAATAACTCACTTTATAATGACAACTGGCATAAAGAAGCTGGAGATCAGCACAGCTGAGTACTTGGCCGCTAAAGACGCCGTTCCAAGACCCTCGTCCACATTTATGGAACTTTGGAGATTTGCTGCTCCCTGTAAAATTAAAATTCCTGACTGACAAAACTAAACGATGAACTAATTTTTAACAGCAGTGGACTTTTGAAGTTGAAGTAATTTAAAACTTGTGTGTACGTCAAAACGTGTATCCTGGATTTTGTGTGATAGTTCTTTTATGTTTGAATTAGTTCTTCTTCTTCTTAGCGTGTCGATGGCAGACACTACAACGTCGCGGTCCAGAACTTGGCTACGTTGACAGCGCTGACAGACGCTGTCATAAGATCGTCCTGCGTGCAGGTGCTAGGGCACGCAGGACACGATGTTAGGTGGTTCATTGTTTGAACTGCACCACACAAACAACCTACATCGGAACCCTCCAAGAAGCCCCACTTGGTCATGTTTTCCTTACTCCGGCCGGTCTGAGTCCGAAGTCTATTTAAAGATTTCCAAACCGACCATGGCAAATTATGGCCAGGCGGCAAGCTCTCAGCAATCGGGACGAAAGGATCTGGTAGGGTCACCCCCTCCTGCCAAAGGTTGCACCTCGCTTGTTCGGGGTCTGTGCAAAGAGGAGTGACGCACTTAACAAAGCCATTACGGCTTTTCAGCTGTTGTGTCACTGGGATGTGGTCGTGCAAAGGATGCCGTGCATCTGACTCCATCTTTGCTCTTTCAAAGGAGCTAGCCACAGATCTACGAACAACTGGAGGCGCTATTCCGGCTAGTGGGTACAGTTGGCTAACCGGGGTCGGTTTCAGGCAACCAGTTATGATCCGGCAAGTCTCATTTAAGGCTGTATCCACCAGCTTTGCATGAGCTGAACGGCTCCATACAGGACATGCATACTCGCCTGCAGAAAAGGATAACGCCAGCCCAGTAGTCCGCAGAACATGAGGTGTTGCTCCCCATCCAGTAGAAGTAAGGCGCTTTAATAGATTGTTCCGAGTGTGCACCTTCTTTTTTATGTTTTGGCAATTCTTACTTAAGGTAAGTGACCTATCCAGAGTAATGCCCAGATATTTTGGAAAACTAGTGTGAGCTACAGGCACACCTTGCCACTCAATATTAAGCCTACGACCTGCTTGGCTGTTGCGGAGATGGAATGCGCAAGACTCAGTTTTTGATGGGTTGGGTTTGAGTGAATTTTCTCTATAATATTTGCTTAAGTCATTCAAAGCATCCGACAGATTCATCTCAACCTCCTCAAAACTGGACGCCTGGGAAGTCAGCGCAAGGTCGTCGGCGTATAAAAAGCGGCGGGTGTTGGGGCAGGATGGTTGGTCGTTGGTGTATATGTTGAAGAGCAACGGGGCAAGAACGCTGCCTTGGGGCAGCCCGTTCTTTTGCGACCTCCAACGACTTTTGTCCTGAAGAAGATGTACCTGAAAACGACGGTTATGAAGAAGCTCTCGGAGTATTGTGACGAATTTGAGGTCCCCTGTCATGATCTCTACTTTCCATAACAGTCGCCTAAGGTTAACTGTGTCGTAGGCTGCAGACAGATCTACGAATACAGTACCGGTTATCTTCCCCAGTTCAAAACCATCCTCGATGTGTTGCGTCAGTGTCAGTGTCTGATTGCTGCAAGACTTAGCCGGTCTGAAACCCGCTTGCTCTGGGATCAATTTTGGGTCAATGAAGCTGAATTAGTTTAAAATGTATTTGTCTTTTATTTTGAACCACTTGCATTTAAATTAGTTCTCTTACATGCCACGCAGTGAACTGCACCATGAATGCTATGCTGATGACGGCGACATTCTTGACGATGCGCCAATTTTCCCGAGGACCCCACTGAGAAGAAGGGTCTGCCTTCACTGTCATGACTGAGTCTGATGGCTCCTAAAACAAAAATGTTTAAAAGTTGCATATTTTATAGGAATGCGTCAGTCTGCCGTGTGATAACGGCTTAGAATAGCATCACCCCATTTCTTACCCTTGGGAGTCGTAAGAGGCGACTAAGGGACTCGAGGGTGTGTATTGCAATTTTAGGCGATGGGCCGACAACCTGTCACTATGGCGATTTTGTCAATTTTCCGAATGACCCTCAAATATATGTCCGACGTGGCGTAAATGTCGGTTTCGCGGCCGTTTGCGCTCTGCCGACCCCGCAAAGGATATAGGATAGGCGTGATGTGTGTATGTATGTATGCGTCAGAAGAAAACATACTACTACATAATTTATTTACAAGGTGTAAGTGCGCCTCAATGAGACCAGCGCTTAAGTTTGGCCATTCAAAGGGGAAACTTTGCCAGCATACTGGGGACCATGTCTTATAAAGGCGCACTGGAGGACATCTTTACAGTTAAGTTTTAAGTTAATAATATCTATAACTCATTTAGTTTAGTTAGTGTAGTATATTTATGTATTACTTTATAAATGAATCCGGAACAAAGACAGCTCCACGATCATCAGGGTAGGAAAGACTTGTGTATTGTTTGTCTGACAGTTGACATGTTGTAGCAATTTCATAGATAGGCACAACTTTTTTTATACCTTCACCTTGCTGTAAAAGTGACTTGATTTGATCCTGTACATAGATAGGTACTTACCGAACGCTTACCGGTTATCCCATTTTTGTATGAATCTGCAATGTCATTTTTCTTTAAAAAAAAAAAATTTACTTACCATCATTTAGTTCTCAAACTCTTTAAAACTAAACTCTACATAAAATGATACAATTCTTTTAACGTTTCGTTTTCGTCTATCTGTTAGTTATTTTTTTAATACAGGTATATAAAATAACATCCTACACTGCAGCCTTTAACGGAATACATAATTAAAGTGAAAAGTTTGATGCAATTTTGTTTGTGCAGTTGCTGAAATGCATTTATAAATACAATGTCACACATATGGTTTTTACGTAAACAGGGTTTATTTTTAGCTGTAAAATATCAGCCATGTTTTCTGTTTATAAAATTCAAAATAACAATGTTTTTTGTTTCACACTTCATTAACATTATCTTAAACGACTTTGTTACAGAAATCAAAAGATTTTTTGTGCTGTTTACCCAAGGCTAGTTAGTCCATTTGTCACAAATGCGTATTTTTGACGTTTGTGAGCTAGTAAGATGAATGAGACTATACCTTGGACTGGTTGTTGTCTTATCAGTATTATTAGAGTCGAGACTTACCTATATCCAATACACTAGTTTACTTGCGAAATTTGACTAACTATGGTATATTTGTACACAATGTGCTCGGAAAATTATTGAAATGTGACGATCTGCATGCAGGGGTATTCATATGTATGAGGCAATTTTTCCACTTTTCATCGGTCGCTGCGTATTTTGAAAGCTCCGTAAAGCATGCGTTTGTCAGAAATTGCTAATTTCGATCTTATTCCCATACAAATACGGCTACGGTGCATTAACGGCGCGTTTTCGGATACGTACCGCACACACACCGTAACCATATTTGTATGGGAACAAGGTCGGAATTCGCAATTTATTTAAGTTTGATAGACGTAAGCGTTACGGTGCGTTAAAATTACGCAGCGACGGACGGCAAGTGGGAGAACTGCCTTAGGTTAATACTTACAAAGTAGTTACCTGAATTTTTACGAGTATGTTTTCTACTTACAACTAACTCACACAATACAACAAAATCAACTAAACTGTAACAAAATAACTGAACTATTTGTAGAATACTAAATATAACGTGTGAATTTGGAACAATTTAATAAATTGACGGCACAAATCAGATTTTATTGTCAAAGAACACTTTGCGTTTTTAAATTGTTCTGAACCATTAAGTACGAAAATTATCTAATGACTCAATCAATTTTGTTGACTACAAAACAGTTTTAGAATTTTTGACAACGTCAACCAACAGTCTTTAAAATGGTATTATTAGAATTGATTCTCTATTCCACTTTAGGTAGTATACAAGAACTCTCTTTGACCGATCTTTCGAAACTGCAACTCAACAGTTCGAAGCTTTCATTAAATATTAGTCCTGAATGTATTTTCTCGAAGCTCATTTGGTAGAATAAATTATATACCCACTGAAATTGTACAGAAGTGACACCAATGTATTTCATTAGTGATCCCTTATCCGTTACACAGGACGCAACAGCAAACGAACGTCCTTAACGGAGTTAATGATTTATGAATCAGGTCTTTGATAAGCAAATAATCCGTACTAACCATATATTTTGTATAGGGAAATTTTACTAGTGACCGATAGCAAAAACTCAAGACGGGCTGGTAATAAGGAACAACTTTCCCCGAGGAACATAAGTCAAAATATATAAAGAAACAGCTGATTTAAGTTACTATGGAAGCTTAACTTTTTTTTGTCATATTGCAACCTATGTTCCTTCGGGAAAGTAGTTCCTTACCAACAGCCTGTTCTCTGTTTTCAGTATCGGTCACTAGTAAAGTTTCACCGTAAGTATATGGTAGGACCCAACCCGTAGTTAAATCTCTGTTTCTGCAGCATTGGCATCTGAAGTAAAAAAACGGTAACTGAATAAGGTAGATATTATCGGAAATAGCAGAAGATGAAGCATATCCTACTTCTGTTTCTACACTTTCTGATCAATTTCAATTTATTTATTTCATAAAACAGTTACACTGTGTGCGAAAGTATACAACCATCAAAATATTAAATACTACATAAAAATAAAATTAAAAATGTCCACAACGAGATAATTAATTAATTACAACAACAAAAAGCATAACATAGAAAGAATAATAATGTCTGTTGAAATAAAATATAATTGTTAACTAGATAAAATAAAAAATACAATAACATTTAATTGAAAAAATGGCCACTATACAATAATTAATTAATTACAAATCTAAATAGAATTAAACATTTCATAAATCAGATTTGAAGTAACAATTTATGTCAACTAAAATAAAAAACTTATCTAAAACTCATCAATTGTATATTATAAATTTTTCTCTAGCAGAAGCTGTCTTAATTCCTTTTTAAATTGACTGAAACTAGATATAGTTTTTAAATTTGTAGGTAGTTTATTAAACATAGCTACAGCCTGATACTTTGGGCAGTGCTTGGCAATGTTCAGAGCGTGTTTAAAAGGTTTGGCCAGATCTTTCCTTCTTGTACTTAAACGCAGTTGCATCTCCTGGTCAGACTCAAACAAGGTTCGGTACTTTAATACATCAGTAAGTAAAACCATTACGTACAAACTAGGAATAGTTAGTATTTTATATTTTCTGAAATATTCACGGCACGACTCCCAAGGTGGGATACGCGCGATGGTACGAATAGCCCTTTTTTGCAAAGTGAATGCTTTTTTCATATTATAGCTATAACTCTGGCCCCAAAATTTTACACTGTACCGCAACTTAGACTCGATCAAAGCGTAATAAACTTGGAGTAACTGATCAATCTTTAGGACGTCTCTAAGTGCTCTCAACGCGTAACAAGATGAACTTACAGAACTCTCTATTTCAGTTAACTCTGATTTCCAATTCAACATTTCATCCACGTGCACGCCTAGAAATTTTACTGTGGGGACTTGGTCAATTTTATTTTGCTCTAGATATAGCTCTAATGTGTCCTTATTTCTAGCCGTGGACTTAAAGAGAACAGCGTGTGTTTTTTCAGTGTTAAGATGCAAATCATTTAGGGTGAACCAACCACTAAAAGCCTCCAATGCATCATTTGCTAAGTTCGTTAAATGCTCTATACTGTTCCCAGATATCACCGCATTTGTATCGTCTGCAAACAATACTAACTTGGCACTAGGCACAGTAGCATGCAAATGGTCAATTATATCGTTCATGAAAATAATGAATAAGGTTGGCCCAAGAACAGAGCCTTGTGGTACCCCTCTAGATATACGAACTAATTCTGAACTCTTTTTGACTTCATTCCCATTTTTATCTTCTCCCGTGACTTCAATGAACTGCTTTCGATTTTCCAAATATGATACTAATAATTTTAAAACGCAACCCCTAATCCCGTAATATTCAAGCTTATTTAATAAAATAGAGTGGTTTATCGTATCAAATGCAGAACTCAGGTCCAGAAAAAGGCCTGCCACCTTCTCTTTATTATTGAGTTTCATTACTATTTCATCTATTAAACTATATACAGCCTCTGCCGTTCCCACCCCTTTTTGGAATCCATATTGTCTATCATTTAATATTTTATGTTTTATAAAGTGTGTCACTAGTTTATGGTTGATAATTTTTTCAAAAATTTTTGATAGTGTAGGTAATAAGGAGATAGGCCTATAATTCTGTGGATCTAATGGCGATTTCTTTTTGAAGACTGGTATAATTTTCGCAATTTTTAGCTGTTCGATCTTTAGATCTTAACGTACCTACCTAGATAATGCTCCGCGTTCTGTGTGATTTGTGAAGATCACATCTGTACGGTAACATGTTTTGCTATTCTATGGCCCAAGCCGGGTTTATTCCGTAGTTAGTCGTCAGTAATTGGTCTGATTGGTAAGGCGCGAGCTTGTTTTGCTCGTGGCCGAATCTTCCTGAACACTCCGGTTACTGAAACAACTTTGACTAACCAATAACATAGTCACACGTACCGCATGGTTTTGCGGTATTTGGCATGTGCGGTTTTATTGGCAAAAAGGAGTTGAATGAAACCGCATATAAACTGCATTGTGCTGTCACTTGTGGAATGGTCAACACTTCTCTTTACGAGTGGCTTAGACAATTGAGAGGTTCAAAAATCAAGTACGTGCTTTCTACGAGCAAAAAATGTGATTGTACTGTATGCATTATTTACATTTACTAAATGGTGAAATTTTACTAGTGACCAATAGCGAAAACTCAAGACGGGCTGGTGTTAAAGAACAACTTTCCCTAAGGAACATTAATCGAAACATGAAAAATATATTTGGACCTCCCATACAAAAAGGCCAATCAGCTGATTACTATGGAAGCTCGAATTATTATATTTCGACCTATGTTCCTTGGGGAAAGTTGTTTCTTATCACCAGCCCGTTCTCTTATTTCAGCATCGAACTAAACTAACTTTGTATTGTACGTAACTAGTAAAATTTCACGTTGTATATAATTTTTGTTGTATTATCTTGCATCAACCAATTTTTAAAAACTTATTCCTTACTACCCGATTGCCTGGAAAGTATTGCTCTCTGTTTTTTTGTAATAGTAATACCGGCTTGTAACAGCATCACCCTATTTTATTCCCGTGAGTGTCGTAAGAGGACTCGACGACTGAGGGACTCGAGAGTGTGTATTTCAATTTAAGCGAAGGCATCCTATCACTATGGCGATACATTATTTCCGAATGACCCTTAAATTTTTGTCGGACGTGTCGCAAATATCCGTTTTTAGCGGCCGTTTGCCCTCTGCTTAGCATGACATAATGTATGTAAAGCAACCGACTATCAAAGGTTACAAGATAGTACTGTGATAGTCAAAGTACCTACTATAGCACGTGATATGTGTAGGTCTGTAATAGTTTGACACAAGACGCTGGCTGTCAAAACCGCAATATCGTGCGGCACGTGTGCGAACGTTATTAATACTGAACTCGCACGGCCCATTCAATAGAGATCGATGTATATAGTTAGATGTAGTATACCTATTATTTTTATCTTTATTTAAAGTAGAGTTTACCTATTGGGTATTAAGTAAGTTAGTACTCGTACCTCCGGGTGAGCTCCTGCTCCACACCATACAGTCAGGTGTAGATTTAAAAAGCTCCGGGGTTAAAATCATAGGGTCCAGAAATAAATAAAAAAATAAAAAGTACTCGTACCGATTATGAATGGAATAACCGAAATTATTTCGGTTATAACGGTAAAGGGTATGACGCCAATCCAAAATATTGCGTTACATAACGTTTTGGTAACGAAATTTTCTGTTATTGCAGTAGTTTTAACGGTACCTAAAGCGCTATCAAACCGCAATATTATATTCCGTCATCAAAATTATTTCGGTAGCGGCCATTTACACCACGTCTCACAAATATTTGAGGGTAATTCGGAAAATTGTGTATCGACATAGTGACAGGTTCTCAGCCCATCATCGCCTAATACACACCCTCGAATCCCTTAGTCGCCTTTTACGACTCCCACGGGAAAAAAATGGGGTGATGCTATTCTAAGCCGGCATTACATGGCTAGATTTTTTTTATTATTAATGATGGGTTTGCTCTTGACGCTAGTCTAGGTCATAGGACAGAGACAGAGTCTAATATAATTAGAATATCTTATTATTTAATTTCGTTTTTTTGATCTACTTTTTATTCTACTTTACCTTACATTGTATGAAGCATTACTCGTGGGCAAGGAAATACAAACATTGTAAAAAGTGAGTTATTGTATTCGAAGAGTAGGTATTAATGCATGTAATGACAATGTAAATAAATTGCTTGCACGTGTGCTTTTCTTATCTATTTTACTTCATGAATTTTGTTCATAGCTAGCGACACCCGACAAACATATTATCACACTGGTCCGATGGCGTAGTGGATACTACCCCTGCCTGCTACGCCTAAGGTGGTGGGTTCGATCTCCATGCAGCACAAGTATTTGTGAAGTACTTTTCAAATGTTTGTGTTGAGTCTGGGTGTTTTGTACGTATTTATTTATAAAAAATAATATTATTTATGTATTATATCAGCTATTTATTTACCATAGTACAAGCTTTGCTTTGGGGCTGATGGCGCTTGTGAAATGTCCAAGATATTTAATATTATTTTAAAGGTGTATTTGATGACGATAACATATAGAGTGAAATTTTATTAGTGACCGATACCGAAAGCACAGAACAACTTTCCCCAAAGAACATAGCCCCGGCAGTAATGACATTTCAAACTTACCACACAATGACTCAAAATGTATAACAGCATATCAACTGACAAACTAGCACTAAGTCTTCACTTTTTGTAACAAAAGTAATAATTTAACTAGCACCATAGATGAAATGACCAATAACGTCACTTCCGGTAAAAAGTAATAAAATCACTATTGGATGTTCCAACAACCGTTGACCATTTTGCGTGACAGTTGGTCACTGACGATGAATGATTGTCATTGATGATTGTAGACTGGAACACAAATTAGAAATAAAACAGCAAGTTAATTGAGTTACCGTGAAGTTAGATTACAATAAGGCGGTTCTCCCACTCGACGTCCGTTGCTGCGCTTCAGCGCATCCGTAACGCATGCGGCTGTCAGACGAAAGGAAATTGAGAATGCGGAGATCACACTTGATGTAAGTTGCTGCGCATTTTTAGCGAACTGACGGCAAGTGTGATCCCTGCCTATATTACAAGAGTGAAAAGTATGCTGGAGAGTATACCGGTCTTTTTTGTGTACCGGTCTCGGCAGTGATGCCAAGAGAACCTGTATACAAATCAACACTTCATAGATATTAAGCAAGTTGAATCTTCTTCAATAACACACACTTTTATACTTTTAAATATTTAATACACTCACACAAAATAATCATGGTATACGGCTAATATCATAGTTTGTCGAGAACACAACGCTACCGCGTTTTAAAAGTTCACTAGCGACATCTCTCGGACCCCATTTATACTAAACACTACCTTTAATCCATAACGTTCATTTCATTACTCATAGGTTATGACTTTATAACGTTATTGAGTCATTGGTACTATAAACCTTTCAAAACATTGTTGTCGTATCGTGTCATTGTAAGAAAATCAACAGAAATAATACACCTATATATATTTACCTTTTTCTTTGCGTGTCGAAGACGAAACTAAATTTCCTTTGACCAGTATGTAGCCACATTCACAGCGTTTGGAGTGGCTGCCCACAGATCTTCAAGCGTGCAAGAATACAGGGTTATTTTTTATTCACCACGGAAATTTTACAGGGCGATTCTACTCATGATTCTGAACAACTTTTATTATGGGGTCACCTGCGGAATCGCGAAAAAAAAACAGCTGTTCCATACATTTTGTTCGAGTAGGTACGAATTTTTCTATGGAGCAGCTGTTTTTTTTTCGTCATTTCGCAGGTGACCCTATAATAAAAGTTGTTCAGAATCATGAGTAAAATCACCCTCTTAAATTTCCGGAATGAATAAAAAAATAACCCTGTATATTTACCTAACTAGGTATTCTGATAAGTCATAGTGCCGTGAGTTACGACTTAGTTTCGTCTCATTATCCGCACGAATTTGAAATTTATTTATTTCAATTATCTGACCTTTTCCGAGAATTGCTTAATTGCTTAGTATTGACGTAATCAGTAGATAATATAGTCTAGCTGAAAATTATGATGTTTTATTTATTTATCATCATCAATATTGCAAATTCAAAACTGAAATAGTATCTGCCATAAGAAATGACTATGAAAAAAACAATATAAGTAATAACGTAATGTAAGTAAGTATCATTTGTATAAAATTCTGTATGAAAATTAACAAATCAATTCAAAATATTGTTAGTAGTTTTATAGAAAAATCACAAAGTATAGAAGTCTACAAATTAAATGTAAAATAATATAGCGAGTTACCGACAGTTTGATATCAAAATCAAACACGATTTAGGATATTATTTAGGTAGAAAAGATACACAATTTTAAACAATTAAATTGATTGAAAGTTGAATTAAACTTGGTAGCCAATCAATTAAGTAGATGCTCTATATAGGTTAGTTATGGCTGTAAAGCGATAAATTTGAATAACACGATCATAATACTACAGCTTGTAATAAATACACTTTCTACAATTTAATGATGATCGTTACCCATTTCCAATTCGTGAAATATTATACGAACTTCGGAAAGTAATGATGATGACGATATCTTCGTAAAAGAAAATCTTGAACTTAGTTACTTCTTAACAGGCAGATATTATGAATGAATATGACGTTAAAGTTACAGACATCAAAATTATACGAACCGTCAAACAGAAAAGAATATTTTCGATTATTTCCAATAAGCTACAAGATTTTGCAATTAATACGTTCAATACTCTCGACGGACACACAACCAGCAGACGCAAGAAAAGTCGTTTACTTGTTATATTCTTAGCAGCAGTTGTCACTGGGTGTATTAACGCCTGGCAGTTGTATTACAAGAAACACCACGGCTATATGACAGCCAAGCTAGAAACCGTAGCGCCTGATGCTATGCAAGCTATATACGATTACATTCAATACATAGTTGACTTATATCATATACTCAAATACGATAAAGAAGCAACTAAAGAATACTACAGTCAATATGATGGAATAGACAAATTTCTTGGAAGAGAAGTGAATGTGGCAATAAATAAGAGATTGAATAAACTAATATGGCTTTTTACACTTATTTGGATAACAAACGTGATATATACTTCAGTTTGTAATCGTGAGAAAGGCTTAGGAGAAATATTAATACACGTATCTTATCATATATTCTTATTGACAAAAATATTGACCATTTTGTCTTTAGTTGCGCATACTCTTCGTATTGAGTATCGTTTAAAGTCAATCGGTGATATCGTAGAAGACTGTTACCATAAAGCAGAGGGTAGGCATCAGATTAATATTTTAAATGAATACAGAAGACTGTCAGCCAAAATCTTCAAATCGTTCTCAAAGATGCGATGTACAAGAAATATGAGAACACATAAGAGAATCAAGTTGTTGAAAACGTTTTCATACCAGTGTTTTACGAAGATCACAGGATTAAGGAAATGCTATTTTATACTTACGGAGCTGTGCGAATTCATCAACAATATGTTTGCAATTCGGGTTCGTAAAATCTGATATGCAATTTCTTGAGATTCTAAGTACAACCACAAAAAAAACAACCCAAAATGTCATATTCCATACAATCAAAACTTTCACTACTGATGGGGAAGTGCGTTTTAGAGTCAAATTATTCTTTTAATTTCTTATTCTGTTTGTATTCCTTTCCTTTTGTCCGATGCCTAATATGTTTTAAATCTTTCAGATATTGATGCATAGCCTAAATCTTACCATTGATATGGTTCGATTCATAAACAGTACCGTCAGATATGGGCAAGGATCACAGGCAAGTGTGTATTTACTATCTTTAATATAATAGTTATAATATATCAAATATCATATTTTTAAATACCCTTAAACTAGCTATTAATTTTTTTTAAACGTAGGTACTAAACATTTATTTTACGCTTCTAAATATCAATAGCTTCGTGAAAGACCAAATGACGTGTTTAAAAACAGTTGTAATGCTTCATTTCTTCATAGCTCACAAAATCTACGTCGTATTCCTTTTTTCCAGTACAACGGTGTAATATCCCCAATGTATGAGTCGGTAGTGTGGAGTGCAATGAGGACCTTCGTGCCAGCAGCGATCTTCTTCAGCCTGGTGCATCATTGCGAGCGAGCTTATAAAGAACACCACAGGATCGTCAAGCTGTCCAATTACGTCATCGTTGAGAAGAAATGCGGTAAGTACTCGTAAGAGCCATATCCCATTTGAATAAAGTTCAGTCACTTTCGTATTGTTTTAATCATAGCTTAAATATTTTTTACCAAGGTTTTCACACGATCCTATAATGTGTTATAATAGTATTCGTGACTCCATGCGCGGAAAATCTTTGACGTCATATTCAGCGTATATAAAAAACGTGACTGAATATTTGTATCTGAACCGTAAGAAGGTGCGAGTCCTTTACAATACAATTCAATATACGATATATATACAATTAGCCGCTCTTATCCTGTCTTCACAAGGCGGCTGTCTCGAGATTCCTTTCGCGAAGGAGGCGCTGGCGGCGTGGACTGCAGCCTGCCCTAATTTGTTCCCCCCAGCCAAACCACATATCCAACGAGCATGGGATGACCTTTGGGCAAAGTCGGTGATCAACGCCCTCACGGAGACTGCCACCGGAGCAGACTTGGCCCGGCTCAAAGCCGTCTCCTGCCGCGAAACTGGGGCATGGCTCCATGCACTGCCATCACCACATATCGGGACGCTACTAGATAATAATTCTGTGAGGACCGCCGTGGCCCTGCGCCTGGGCTGCAAAATCTGCGAACCACACATTTGCCGCTGCGGCGTGCAAGTGGACGCGACTGGCCGGCATGGTCTCAGCTGCAGGCTCAGCGCTGGCAGACACTCGAGGCACCACGCCATCAACGACTTGATCCGCCGCGCCTTATCTACGGCAAACGTCCCGTGCGTCCTCGAGCCTCCAGGCCTGTCACGCGCCGACGGTAAGAGACCAGATGGCCTCACTTTAATCCCATGGGCGAGAGGCCGCTGCCTCCTATGGGACGCCACTTGCGCTTGCACGTTCGCTGCCTCCCACCTGCCCAAAACCACACGCACGGCCGGCTCGGCAGCTGAGCACCTTGCCACTCTTAAGCTGGAGAAGTACTCTGATCTCCAGCTGAACTACGAGTTCGTCCCTTTCGCTGTCGAGACCACGGGCGTGTGGTGCACTGCAGCCAAGGCGTTCATACGCGACATACAAAAACGCCTAAGGGCCCGCGGCGGCTGTGACCCCCGTTCTGGATCGTACCTGGTCCAACAAATATCCCTCGCAATACAGCGGGGCAATGCAGTGAGCGCCATGGGCACCTTCGGACCAGGCACGGTACAGACAGGGCTCCACCTCTAGTTTATATTATCTGCTTTTATTGATAGTTTATTTTATTTAAGTTATCTATAATTTATTTCTATTTTATATTAAGCCTATGTAATTATGCTATCCAAATAAATTTAATTCAATCATTCAATATACTTTATTGCACAAGAAATAATAGTAAAAACAAAAATTGAAATAATAATTAAAGTTGAATATTTGGCCTTTTAGTATATTTTTTTCCGCAACAGAAGCAGACATACAACAAGCCGTGGTTAAGTTGCGCGCGTTGGCGGTATCGCGACCAATCTCCATCACGGCAGCAAACTTCTTCCGCTTCGAGTACCCGCTAGTCACCACCGTCGTCGCCACCGTCACTAACTACTCCATCATACTGTTTCAGAGCAAGAGCTAGAATATGTTGCTCTGTCAATGCTACATGACAACATGACCAACTCAAGCGTCGCACTTTACTAAATCCTTATCATTAATAACAACACCAGTAAAACGTCCACTGCTGGACATAGGCATAGGCCAGGCCAGGCGCTTTTAAAAACTGTGGTCTCGAACTGCATCCAACGGCTACCCGCTACCTTTATATGGTCATTGGCGCAGCAGGTAGGAGCCCTTCCTACGCCGCGATTTCCAATGCGAGGTTGCTACTCCCGAAACTTCACAGCACTTTACATAACCCATACAAAAGAAAATACTACAAATCATAAATTATCAGTAATTAGGTGACGTGATTAAATTGTGAGCTGCATGTAGGTTAAATTAAATTGTTAGATTATTCCATCAGAGTTATCGGTTATACTTGTATATTTTCAAAAACAATATAACCAACACTACAGGAATAAATAATAGGAATGGTAGGTATATAAATCAAATTAGAATTAGAAAAGCTATCCAAATAAAACATTTTCATTTAATTAAATCTACGACTCGCTTCAACTTTCACATCCTTTTACATAGTGCTTATTTCTTTCGGCTGCTATTTTACGTTCTATATTCGACAAAAAAATAGCACGCTTCTCGATGATAAGTAAGGTTAGAAGAAGATAAGCCGTTGCGCCGGTTCTCAAATAAGGTGTTATAATGTATGCGATTACGTGGCTCATGGAATGAAAAAAGGCTAATTGTTGAGAATGCTGTTTCTGCTAAGCCACATATGAGGATCCCATAATATGATATGGAAACAAATTTCAAAATTAATGCCCTGAAATTGTAAAAACTTGAGCCTCAGTTCAGGCAAACATATTTCATGGCTTGGTTGTTTGTGAACTACAGCTGCAATTTGCCTAATTTTAAAGAAAATTAAATTTATGCAAGTTTTTTTCTATACATCTTATATTATTTACTATTATTATTATAACTATACAAAATATATCACATAAACATATTTAATACTCAGTTTTTAGGGTATGATTCCACTTACGTATACTCATACTCGCGAATTTTATTGACTGAATTATGAAAGATTTTATTCCAAAATCTTATTGTCATATTATTTCTTACTAATCGTACATTCAATGACCGGACTATACGCAAATGAAATCAACGTTTTAATAAACATCACAGTATGAATGAATATACTTATATATCACTCTATGTTTTGAAACGCAATGTTGTCACGACCTCTATACACTTCTTGTTCCTTATTCCTACTAACTTGAAGTTTCTTTGTACTTTTCCTTTCTCTAAATTCTACAACAAAATAACACGCAACCCCAACAACCATAAGTGTGAGAAGAATGTAAGTTTTGGCACTGGTTCTCAAATATGGCGATATGATGTAAGCGATGATGTAGCCCATGGACTCCCACAGGCGAAAGTTTGAGAAGGCTGCTTCTTCTCGGCCAGGGAAAAGGACACCGTAGTAAGCTATGGAAAGAAAAAAAAATAAGATAGCTTTATTATGGATGCATAAGCAACTCAAATGAAATTGTGTGTTCTGAATAGGAGTGAATTAGTGAAGTGATTCAAGGGAATTAGGAGTGGTGATCATTCTACTTTATAATCCTCTGCCTGCCATTATCCCAATTTATTTGGGGTCAACGCAACATATCTTTTCATCAATCTCTATCAGCAGACAAATTTTCATAAATAGCTATATCATCCTACTTTAATCGCGTATCCTGCATTGGATTGGTCCAAAGCACAAAGGAGGCTAAATACTGCACAGTAAAAACTAATGTACTGTGGTTTATTATGCACTCACAGTGCTTTATTATTTTCATAATGAAAATAAGAGAGTGCAATATAATTAATTTTTCAGTAAAAACTGAATTTGTATAAAAAAAAATTAAAACACTTCCCGTATTACGTCTACAATTATACAAAACTTGTTTTTTTTTTTTTACTTCGCGCACTATTTGAATTTGCGACTTTCGCCATCACTCATCTGACTGATATATTGCATCACTCAATGGAAGTCAATGGAAGACCGCGGTAGAAAATTAAATTTGGCATGTTTTCTAAAAACTTACAGTAATTCTGTGGTTGTGGGTAGTTAAAGAGGATAGAGAGAGAAAGAAAAAACTAAAGAGTTTCCAGGACTTGCCATTCATCTGCACCATCCAGATGGAGTCGCACAGCCCCCAGAGCACTGCTATGATGTAGAGCACGTAGCCCTGGTCGGCTTGAGGTCTCCACACCAGGATTGTGATGAACAGCCCTAGATGGCCGATGAACGCACTGCAGATCAGGGGGATACGCCCGGTTATCTGGAAATATAAAAAATGGGACATTTTAGGTCCCTAATTCAGTTTATCACAAGTGTTTGTGTGTGCGTGGCAAGGTCACACAAGGTAAGGTATCCAAAATACCAACTCTCATCCAAAGTTTTTGTAGCGATAGCTAATCATCAACTCCAAAGAAATTGGGTGATGTTACTGAGCCAACATCATGCGGCACAAATGACCGATATACCTTGAAACAGCCCACCGCGTCTGCATGTGATGCTATTTTAAGCCGGAATCATACGGCTCAAATGGCTGACATACCTTGCCCAAATAGCCAGTGACGACACAGCCCACCGCGTCTGCGATGCCAAAGGTCATCATCACGAAGCCAACCGTGCCAGTTCCGATGGCACACGAGACGAACGACATGGGGTGATGCTATATGAAGCCGGCATCATGCGGCACCATTGACTGACATACCTTGCCCAAATAGCCAATGACGACACAGCCCACCGCGTCTGCGATGCCAGAGGTCATCATTACGAAGCCGACCGTGCCAGTTCCGATGGCACACGAGATGAACGCCATGGGGTGATGCTATTTTAAGCCAGCATCATGTGGCACAATTGACTGACATACCTTGCCCAAGTAGCCAGTGACGACCCAGCCCACTGCGTCTGCGATGCCAAAGGTCATCATCACGAAACCAACCGTGCCAGTTCCGATGGCACACGAGACGAACGAGATGGGGTGATGCTATATGAAGCCGGCATCTTGTGGCATAAATGGCTTACATACCTTGCCCAAATAGCCAGTGACGACACAGCCCACCGCGTCTGCGATGCCAAAGGTCATCATTACGAAGCCGACCGTGCCAGTTCCGATGGCACACGAGATGAACGACTGAAAAATGCAACAAAAACAAAAATGAAAATAAGTTCCAAATGAATTCAAAATTTTGCCAGCAGAAAAACGCAAAAAAATGTTTGATTTGCTCATCCTATTCATATATTAAATCCAGTTTTTTATTTTCTGCCGTGTTTATACTTTTCTGAATGACGGATCTAGCTTCCATGTAACAATTTATTTCGTTACTTAGTTTTGATATCATTCGTAAAAATGATTACGAGTATTACCATAATAACAAATACATTGACACAAATTGCAGTTTACGATAACGGGATTTCAAAAACAAGCCCAAAACACGATATCTTACTGCCGTAAAATCAGCACCAAAGAAGGCTTGCTGCAGTCCCACGAAGATGTTAATGATGACCAGCAATAGTTGGTTGGGTTCCACCAGCAGTTTGAGGGTCACAGCTAGCAGAGCGAAGCCTGATAACCCGGTACCAGAGTTAGGACGACCCACGTCGTATCTGGAAATAATTATATAATTTATGGACTCTAATCACCTTACAGGCGGCCGTACACATAGCTCAAGGCAGACAAGATTGGAGGAAGCTGGTGATGATAATAGCCCAGAAAATTCACGTCCCTCAGTCATGAGGATATGACGAAGAAGAAGAAGAAGAATACAGGGAGTAGAAAGGGGTACAAGCCGAAAGAAGGTCAAGGCACTCATGAATCTGAACAACTTTCCCCATGACACTTATGTCGAAAAAATTTTTTTAAACTTTATTTATTTAGTGTTGGAAATCCATTTTTTTTTCATAGGGAAAGTTGTTCAGTTTCATGAGTATGTGAGTAAGTTTCTTGACCTCCTTTCGGCTTGTCATACCTCTTTTTGTTACTTTTTCAATACATGATGATTAGAGTACATACTTATTTACCAGGTGATGAAATTGTTGTTATAAAAGTTTTGTTCAACAAAAAGTTCTTTGAGTAATATTGCAGAAGGCATATTTATACATCATATTGACGGAAGTACCCAGATAGTACCTACGCATTATGTTCTAGTCAAATTTTATTCTTATTATGAACAAGGCTTACCTTTTCATAGAGTCAACTCCTACGGCGACAATGATGGCTGCGCCAGCCATACAAGCGAGGTATATTCCTGAAAAATAAACCGTATTTACTTGTAGCTACTTATCAACATTATCAATATTACACCACATACTTCTTTCTTTAGATTTATACGTCTTCCATAATTGTATATTATAGGTACAGTCAAGACCAGGCTGGGTTAGACAGTTTGGACTTTAGACAGTTCTTATGCCTCGCGCATAAGACTTACATTGGCAGTTTGAGTGTTTAACCGCATGACGTGAGCTGGACTGTACATACGCAAGAAAATATTAGATTGAATAACCAAAACCACAATCTCATCACTCAATTAAAATAAAACATAATGTTTGTGGAATAACCACAGGAAGTTAGTTAAGATTACTACAGACACTTATCTAAGTAAGTCTGCATGACCGACATACAAAAAGTACCTAAAGAAGGTAAAAAATACGAACAGGAAATTTATAGATCCTCCGTAGTAGGCTTTGATAAATCTAATCTTGGAAGCAAGAATCTTCCTACCTACGAGCATCTCAATTCTCTCTTGAGGCTGTGTCTGCAGAGCCTCTCCAGCATCAGCACTGGGCAGGAAGTTGGCTCCACAGATCAGAGGAATGTCAGATGCATTCACTGCAGTGACAGCTGCTGCGTTGTGTCCCGATGTTAGAACTGGAAACAGATTATTTTGGTTTTTAGACAATGCTATCCCGAATGTCCAGTTATGCATGCATTTGTAGCATTTTCTGATGTAAATATATGACGCCAATAAATAGCAACTAAATAACATGAGAACGTTATTTTGTTGCAACCAATCATGAACTATGATCACGGAACAGCCATATAATGCTTACCTTCTACATTTATGTATTATGTGACATTGAATTTATTTTCCAAAAGCACTAAACGTAGAACTGGTACATTACTAATACAAATCGGCCAAGTGCGAGCCTGACTCACGCACAAAGGGTTCTGTACCATTATGTATACAGCCGCGTCTCAGGGATAAGGTACCGTTTTGACCCTTTGGGTGCGAAACACTAAAAAGTAGTAGTAGACTGATTGTCTGAAAAGAAATGGTGCCGTGCTTCGGAGGGCACGTTAACCCGTCGGTCTCGGTTGCTGTTTATGATTACTTAGACGGCGGTCGTAACACAACCATGTCAGAGGCCTACTAGTGGTATTAGGCGGTTGAAAAACTCTGATACCAGGGTTCATCGGGTCGTTGGAGTCTGTGTTCCACACGAAAAGAGAGACTAAAAAGTAGGTATACCTACGTACCGTATGTATGTAATGTTGGTACTTGATTTCTATGCACTTTAAAAAAGTGCCACGGTCCTGCTGCGCCGTAGCAAAACACTTTTGATAAATAGTTTCTTAAGTACCTAAAGAAGAAATGAGGTTGCCCCAAACTTGGTTCAACTGGAAAATCATGAAGAACAGGCCTAGAAACCTCACGAGTAGAGCTTCCATTGGGATGTTTGATATCTTGCTGTGGGCTTCTGATACCTGCACACAAAGTTAAATTTTATGCAGTTTGTATTGTAATTGGTTTGTCATGGTTTATAACTGTAAAGATAATGCATGTTTATGAAATAAATAAATAAAATAAAATATACGGAAAAACCATTTTAACGTCGAGTTTGAACAGTCTACCACGAACCACAGAGCCATAACCGGGTTTTGGCCACTTCCAATATTGTTCAACTTCTTATGTTTCATTAATTATCTAATATTTATACAGGTTGGCCCAGATATTGACGTCCAAAGACAAAATTTGAACGCCTCATACTGAGAGGTATCCGAATCACCCCCTATATGGGAGTATAACTCGGAAACTACAAAAAATCGCGGAATCATACATGGGAGTGATTCGGATACCCCTCGGTATAAGGCATACAAATTTTGTCTTTGGACGGCACAATTTGAGCCATTCTGTATATTGCCGTCTTACCACAGATAGATAGGTGCACTTGGCACACCACAACGGGCCTCCGCCTAAGCCCACGATCAGCCCCGCTGGGATCATGGTGTAGAAGCGAGGCCACAGCTGGGCTGCGATGTACGGCATATACGTGACGAACGAGAGGGAGATCGCCCATTTCGTGCCGAGCCATCTGAAAGTGAAAAAAATCTTTCTATTTGTGGAAAAGCAAATATAAAAGAATCAAACTTTTATTCGGTAAAACGGCAAACACACGTTGAGTTTCAAGTTCTTCCGAATATGACATCAAAGATTTTCAGCCAATGTTTTCATACATTGGCTGGGCTGGGCATTTTCCTAATTGGTCTTTATAAGTGGAAATTAGTCGAGATCAATTCGAACATAGTTCTACTTGCAGTTGACTTGACAGTATCAGTTTGCGTTTCGGCCTACGCTCGGACTCGTCGCATGAATAGGCCGGCGCCTTATACCACATAAGAACATTTTAGTGAATATTGGTAGTGTGAATTTATAGAAAAAGGATAACATAACAGTCAAGATTGTTTTGTTTTTGAACAATGATGATATGCATTGTTTCTCCGGCGCAAGTAGCTCCGACTTCAAATACAATATAAGACATTTCATGACATACATTTGATAGATATTGTAGAGTATTGTAGAAAATCTTTAGGCGTACTTTATGACCATAACCGGCAGGAATATGTTGGAGAATATGAGGCCTGCGTAGACCGCAGCTAGGGACGCGGTGCCCAGCCCCGCTTCCGCGTTGATAGAACTCTGGAGATTCGCCGCCCCCTGTAAATAAAGTAAATAATATATATATATATTACTAGGCGGGTCTCGCACTTGACGTCTAGCGAGGCGACGTTGCATGGGAATTTGCACTCAAAATGTGCAGCAACGGACGTCAAGTGTGAACCCCGCCATACCTACTTAGATACTGTGAACTCCGGGTGGAGGCAGAATGAAAAAGTAAATAAATGGCTTTTATTTATTTTATAAATGATTCACAGATAAACGAAAAACAAAAGGATTCGCATAAAAGGTATTCGCGACGCGCCAGCCATGAACATAAGGCTGGACTTTACAGTGACTTACTTGTCTAACTATTTTAGCGAAATTAACGCATGTGGTCATCGTCTCGGGTTTTTTCGGTAAGTACTGTTGTTTCAGTCCAAAAGCAATGAAGCTGTTTTAAGTCTCATTCTAAAATTGAGACTATTTAACACCGTGGGCGTGTGATGCCATTTTAGAATAGCATCACCTCATTTCTCTCCCGTGGAAAGGGACTCGAGGGTTGCATGTGTATTGCAATTTTAGGCGATGGGCTGACAACCTGCTACTATGGTGGTACAGAATTGTTTGACTGTCCCTCAAATGTTTGTCGGACGTGGCGTAAATGTCTGTTTTTACAGCTGTTTACGCTTTGCCTACCCCGCAAGTGATATAAGCGTGATATATGTATAAGACTAACCCGTCTCGGTAATTTACAGTGGTCTTATTGCGTAATCTTTAGCTACATTTTAGTAATGGGTAGGTACCTAGTTACTGAACAATCGATAATTCAGGTGAGATATCTGTCATTTACATAAATACGTTAACAGCCACAACAGGCCACTGCTGTCATTTAAAGAGAGTAGAATAATTCTACAAATGCCACTCATTTACTCAAAACAAATTACTTCCAGTGATTTAAACATATGTTTTAATTTATATCTGTGCTGTATTGTATGTAGGTTTTACGAACATATTTTCTTAAGTTTGCACAACTATTATTCACACACACACATATCACGCCTGTAATCTCTTGCGGGGTAGGCTGAGCCCAAACTGCCGCAAGAACGGACACTTACGCCACGTCTGACAAATATTTGAGGGTCATTCGGAAATTTGTGTATCGCCATAGTGACAGGTGTTGCCACTTATGACTTCCAAGGGAAAGAAATGGGGTGATGCTATTCTAAGCCGGCATCACATGGCACACAACTATTACTCATCACGATAAAACAAGTTTAAACGGAATACCAAATTTACTTCCCGTGTTAGGTATACAAATTGTAAAATTGAAAATTTTGCAAGTTTTAAAATAAAATAAAACGTTATATTCGGATTTGGGTTGTATTTCTTTTGTATTTAATTTAATTCCTACGCTACGTGATGTTAACATCCAGAGCTCGCGGTTACGGATGACTAAGTTGCGTCATGATTTTTACATTAGAATTTTGTATGTGATGCTGTATGATGTTGGCTTAGAATAGCATCACCCCATTTCTTTACCGTGGGTGTCGTAAGAGGCGACTAAGAGACTCGAGGGTAACATGTGTATTACTTTTGCAATTTTCAGCGATGGGCTGACAGCCTGTCACTATGGCGATGCACAATGTTCTTGAATGACCCTCAAATGTATGTCGGACTAGGCGTAAATTTTCGTTTTTACTACCGTTTACGCTCTGCCTACCCAGCAAGGGAAACAGGCGAGATATATGTAATTTTGTGTGTAGGTATACGGGGTGTAAGGGACAGCCCTCCGCATACTCATAGGGTGCATGCAGACCATGAAACTGAACAACTTTCCCCTAGGCACGTAGGTCAGGAAACGACAAAACATATTGTACGTCCCATACAACATCACGATCAGCTGCGTTTACTATGGGAATAATTACTTTTGACGTTTCCTAAATATGTTTTTTATGAAAAGTATAAATGCACCCTATCAGTATTCCGAGGGCTGTCCCTTACACCCTGTATATAGACTTGTAATACTTACACTGTAGGCGGTAAACTGCACCATAAACGCAATGCTGATGATGACGACATTCTTGATAATTCTCCAGGTCTCCTGAGGTTTGAGAACCTCTGGCTCTCCCTTCGCTGACTTTTCGTCTTTCCACATTTTGTCACTGTTTCGCAAAGTACTCACTGAACTAAAAAGTTCTCAATATTTTATTAAATTATCATGATTTGTTACTAATAGGTCTGTAAAGTTTTTTATTTATTACTTATATGTATTGGAAATTTATTTTATGTTGGTTAATTAGGTACTTTCATTCGTAGTTAGATACGCGTCGATTTAGTAAGCGTTTTTCAGGAGACGTATTGTTTGATCAGTAGAATTTTATGTCACATGCACCAGTCTGACCCCTCGTTTCATTCGTTCTTGAATACTGCACGAATCCATCTTAGACTCTGTCTCTGTCCTATGACCTAGACTAGAGTCAAGAGCAAACCTATCATAAAAAAGTATCCGTCCACAAATATCTATGGCGGTAGTAGAATGTGTTATACGAGCGGTTACAAGTGAGACCATTCCGTGAAGCTAGGACGCGAAATGTGTTTTCTACTGAAAAATATATTTTTCCATGATAAGGCAATTTTTTTAATCTGGAAATTGTTGTGGCACCGTGTTTATTTTGTTTTTCAAGAAAAATCGTTAAAATTAGAAAAAATAATTATGCTAAAATGCTTAGAACATTTACTGTTTAAAATCGCGTTTACTCATAATGACTCAAAATATCAAAATGGGCGTTCTTACCGCGATACTTGTTTTATTCAATTGTCTTGATATTTCAGCCCAGTTGCATGGGCCATCAAAATGCATTATTATGCAAACTACATACTTTCACACATTTTAGTTTTGCTAACAACTTTACATGAAAATGGTTGTACAAGTTCAAAGACATGAGAAACAAGTGTTATTTAAATGTAGAGAATATTTTCTGTCCTAAAACATGTGTGAAACATTCTTTTCATTTTGCTAGGTGTCATGGAAATAATGCACAAAGTAGTAGTATTATTATCTATTCTTATGGTAGTAGATGTAGTAACGAGCTGTAAAAGCTACAGTAGTTTTTTGTAATAGCATCAACAGAAATATATAATTCGTACAAAATTCGGCTTTCTAACTGTCACGGTTTGTGATAAACAGCCTTCGTCCCATTATCGAGCAAGAAAATAAATACTTTTGTATGCTTAAATACTTATTTTGTTCTATTGGGGCCAATGGAAGTATATGTAAATGATCTGTGAACAACTGTCTAAATGTCACGGTTTATGAGATACAGTACAGCCTGGTGGTATACATACAGCCGAGTTTTAGTAATACCTTTTTTGACTCTAGACCGAAGTAGGGTACGTAAATATAGTATTAAAACGTTATGTTACTTGCATCATTTTATTCTGAAAGTTATTAAAATCAAATCATATTTTAAACTGATTACACGATAATGTCAAATACAATTAGGTATCCTATACATCCAATTGCATAAGTTAAGGTGCTCCTGCACTGCGCGTGTAAAAGAGCGACCAAAATGTTGCCAACATACAAAACAAGCATAATAAATTAAAAACATAAATGATTTCTGAGATAAAGCCTAGCCTATGTGACACTCGGGAATTATCCCGAGTGTCAATCCATACATTAGTAAGGATTCTTCAGATACAATTCCCATTAGATTCGATTTGTTCAGTGGTTAACGAATGGGAAATTTTCTAGGGATTCTCGAATGTCATGTAGAGGGCGCTGAGCTTAATTGAAATAACGTTTCTTTACACAAAAACTGTACCACTTTATAAATTAGTCTTTATTGAATTGTTCTTAATTTATTATTGGTTATTTGTTTACTTACATGAATGACCCTCAATATAATAGAAAGGCGATAAGTTTATTTTGTAGTAAATCAAACTAACATAATTAATTTGTAACGAACACAGCGTGAAACGGAACCTGTGACAAAACTATGGCTGCCGCCAGCCATATTGAAACGTCAAAATTTCAGTTTAGCACAGCGCCCTCTGGTTTGACATTCAGAACTATCAAGAGAACTGTCAACAGAAAAACTCCCATTGCAGCACTTTAAAGAATCGCAAATAAATACATACATACATACATGAACTACAAAAACATTTCCCTCTTTTTTGGTTCGGCCGTCGTGTAAAAAGACCTAACTTTTAGTGGTCTTTTTCAATTCCGAATTGTTTGAACATTACATCTAAGATTTTCCGTGGAAGTTGTCTTATCTCATACCAACTCATACGATTTCAAATTCTGCAACTGAACTATAAGGTACGCTGGTTAATTACGTTATAAGTAAGTTTTGCCTCTTACATGAACAGTGAGAACAGTCCACTGCTGGACATGGGCCTCCCCGTGTTGGTGGGTATTAGTATACCTCACCACACTTGGCAACCGCATTGCTTTCACAGGGAACGCTGCTGCTCATTCCCTAGATGGATTCATCCCTCAGTCGCTTTTATCGACACTCACGTGTTGTATTGGGGTGATGCTATTCTAAGCCAGCATCACACGGCACTCACTATCTTTGCCTCTTCCTGCTAGTAAATACTAATTCATCACCTACTTACTAGCTGGTTTATACTTATTTTAACTTATTCTTTTAATTGCTTACATACTAAAATTGTTCTGTTTGCCGCTAGCCACACACAAGTGATTTGACCGTAAATTACCTATTCTATACGTAGTTAATAATTATAGTAATTACGATCACGATGATAACGTGTAAAAAGACAAAATATTGAAAGACAGAATATACTGAGTACATAAAACCACCCATCCACAATTTGTTGTTATAGACAATAACAGACAGATTGTTTAAAAAGACATAAGTATCTACTAAAAATTATCAGAAGATGTCGTTGAACGTCTGGGGAACATATTTGCTGGGGATTTGATTCTTAGTCTTTTCGTGTTCCAAGTGAACGTCCTTGAGAATTTATAAAAAAATATATAATTGTAGTTTGATTGAAAGTTTGAAAATAATATTTACGGTGCTAGAGGCGTTTATTTCAGTGTATTTTGATATCGATAATGAAGACCCGTAGTGGTCCGAAAAAGGAACGCCAGCAAGGTTTAAGGAGGAAAAAAACAGTTTTCTACTACTAGAACGCTAATTTTATTACCTTCGACGGCTGATGTGGCGCAGTGGTAGTGCGACTGCCTGCGACACAAAGGTTCCAAAAATGATATTTATCACTTTGTGAATTTGTTCCCGGTCTGGTAAGGATATTGCAGGGTGAACCACCTGATTGTCCGAAAAGAAATGGTTCAGTTCTTCGGAGGGCACGTTAAGCCGTCGGTCCCGGTTGCTGTCTATGCTTACTTAGACGGCGGTCGTTACACAACCATGTCAGAGGCCTACTACTATTGGTAGGCGATTGAAAAACGCTGACACCAGGGTTCATCGGGTCGTTGGACGACTCGGTGTCCCACACGAAAAGAGAGAGATTACCTTGCATGACTAGTTGAGAAACCCCCACATGTTCAACACCATCTATTGGCGTTACGAGGCGTAACTTTTTTAATCTCCATTAAAAGATCTTGAGGGTTACATGTGGGCGAAGGGCTGACAACCTGTCACTATAGCGATACACAATTTTCTGAATTACCCTTCAATATCAGTTAGGCGTGCCGGAAATGTTCGTTTTTACGGCCGTTTACGCTCTGCCTTCCCCGCGGGTATACCTACCTACAATACTCTTACGCCATTCTTACGCAGTAAGGGGCTACCAGCTGATCAAAATATTAGTTACGATATGAGGTTGCAAGGTCTTTTTAAAAATACCTTCACATGTTTTCGTATTAGTAAGTATAACATAAACGGAAAACTTGTAAATGACGCTGTTTTTATTTACCGTTTTCTTGTCAAAATCAATATTATATTTAGCTTTGAGTTTTCCTAATAAATTAAAATAAAATAAGATTTATAATCATTAAACCGTTGCGTCACAGATTTGTTGAATTAAATTTAAAATCATGCTAGGGTTGTCCGAAACTAGTTATATATCTTTGTTCCAATGCCAAGCCAAGATTACTTAAACATTGTAAGTATCACGTTTTTTAAGTTTTATAAGATTGCATAACACATAGTGCAGATAAAAACTCGTTTCGTGATTATTGGATTTAAGATAGAGCCTTATAACGTTCACGTATTAAATTTTCAAAACTTTACATTTAGCTATTCGTATTTGGGTGATAATTTGAAATCGGCTTCTTCTTTTCATGTGGGACAACAAGCCAACGAACAACCACCGACTACTACTAACTAGTACGCCTCTGACATGGTTGTGTAAGAACCGCCATCTAAATAATCATTGACAGCAACCCTCTTTGCCCTCCGAAGCACGGAACCATCTTTCTTACGGACAATCAAGTGGTTCAATCTGCAATGTCTTAACCAGACTGGGAATAAATTCACAAGGTGATAATATCAATTTTGTGAGTACCCCACCGAGAATTGAACCCGGAACCTTTGCGTAGCAGGCAGTCGCACTACCATTGCGCCACGTCGGCCGTCAAGTTCCTGTTACTTACATACCCGCTACCTGCGATATATGGATCACTAGCGGCCAGCCCAGCGGTTTTACCCGCTGCTAACTGATTTTCCACGGGAAACAGACCTTCTCCCGACATAAATCATACATAAAAACCTTCCTCTTGAATCACTCCATCTTTTAAAAAACAACACAAAACAACAAAAATATTATTTTTTCTCAGTTTTCGTGATAGTATAAATGCTTAACTACTGAAGCTAGAGAGATAAAACTTGGTCATTGTTTTTTATGTAATAAAGCAACCATTATAGATAAAATTCCGTTTTTTTTAATCCCCCAAGGGATGAAAAGGGGGTTAAAAGTTAGTATGAAAGTTCGTTGTCTTAAGTGTGATCCGTTTCAAAATTAGTGATTAGACTTATGACTTAAAATAATTAAACACGTGTTTTAGCATATTTGAAACTTGAACCCTTAATAGGGTAAAAAGGGGGTTAAAAGTTTGTATGAAAGTTCGTATTTTTAAATGAATCTGATCTGCTTCAAAATTTGTAATTAGACTAATAACTTAAAATAATTAAACACGTGTTTCAGCATTTTTGAAATATTAGGTCCTTACATATGAAATTGGCGTTTTGTATGGGAGGAACAAAAAGTCGATTTTTTTTAATATAGTATATTTATTTAATCAAAGTATGAGCCATTGTAATCTATGCACTTTTGCCATCTCATAGGTAGTTCATTGATCCCTTTACTAAAAAAACCATTCGGACGGGAATCAATAAAATCTTTGAAGGCGATTTGGACTGCCCCATCTGAGTTGAATTTTTCCCTTGCAAGAAGTTATCCAAATTTCGAAAAAAATGGTAATCTGTTGGAGCAAGGTCCGGGGAGTACGGTGGATGCCTTAGAAATTCCAATTGAAGCTCTTCTAATTTGCTAGCCGTCTGTTGTGCAGTGTGTGGTCTAGCGTTGTCGTGAAGCAACAGTGGCGTAGAGCGATTGACCAACCTCGGTTGTTTAGCAGCTAGCTTTTCCATCATGGTTTGCAATTGCTGACAGTAGACATCTGCCGTAATCGTCTGGCCAGATTTGAAAAAACTGTAATGAACGACACCGGCGCTAGTCCACCAAACGCTTACAAGTAACTTTTTATTGGTCAATTTTCGCTTGGAGCAGGCTTTGGCTGGCTTGCCAGGGTCCAGCCATTGCGATGAGCGCTTCCGATTATCGTAGAGAATCCACTTTTCATCACAGGTAATGATTCGATTTAAAATCCCTTCATTATTGTGCCGGTTAAGTAATGTAACGCAGCAGTTGACGCGCGTTTGCCGGTTTGCTTCACTCAATTCGTGAGGAACCCACCTTTCAAGTTTTTTAATCTTTCCAATTTGCTTCAAGTGGATTAAAACAGTTTTATCACTAACACCGAAGCCTGCAGCTAATTCGGACGTGGTTTGCGATGGATCCGCTTCCACAATAGCCTTCAATTCTTCATTATCAACTTGGGTCTCCGGCCGTCCACGGGGCTTGTTTTGCAGGTCGAAATTTCCAGAACGAAAACGTTGGAACCAAAAACGCACTGTGTTTTCTTTTGCGACACAACCGCCATACACATCATTAACCCTTCGAGCCGTTTCCGCAGCACTGGTGCCACGGTGGAACTCGTACTCGTAAATAACGCGATATTTCAAATTTTCCATTTTGTAAATTGAGCGATGCAAACAGAAAAAAGATAAGTAAAAAAACAAATGAATGACGGTTTACGAAACACAACTACATGTGGAAATAGCTGTATAAATTTGAATTTCGAATTCCTAACCAAATAGGAGAAATTTGTGATCAAAGTGGCCAGTACGACAAAACGACAATTTCATATGTAAGGACCTAATATTAACCTTTAAATGGGTGAAAAGGGGGTTAAAAGTTTGTATGAAAGTTTTTTATCTTAAGTGTGATCTGTTTCAAAATTTCTGATTAGACTCATAACTTAAAATAATTAAATACGTGTTTCAGCATTTTTGAAATTTTAATCCTTAAAGGTGTCAAAGGGGGGTCAAAAGTTTACTACCAGTTGGGCTACCCGTTTTCCCATGGGAATGCGATAATTTCCCGGAATAAATTATACTTGTAAACCTTCCTCTCAAGTTACTCTATCTAATAAAAAAAACCGCATCAAAATCCGTTGGGTAATTCTAAAGATATAAGGAGACACCAAACGGGAAGCGACTTTATTTTATACTATGTAGTCATGATGATGATCTATGTTGAAAGCCTATCACGTAACTAACAGGAATAGGAGTCCTATCAATAAGTCAGAGGATCATAGATCGAAGGTTGTTGATGTTAATCAACTGTGACCTGAGAAACAAGTCCCACACCTTCCTACCATGTTACCTGAAGTCATATATTCAAAACCCATTAATTAAACCTACTAAAGTACCTATTACCAAAGATAAATGCTCGATACAGATTTTTAAGTTAATTACGCATATACGTGCTTTATGAAAGACGTTGTTTGTGCTTATTGTAACCCGACTGCGCCAAAAAAAGGGTTATTATCAGTAAAATAAGCGTCCAATGTCGAAGGAAAACCAGCAAGAAGACTCTACGAAGCAAAATTATTCTTATTCGTATTTTTATACTTATTGCATACATACATGCTTCTTTCACTCTCTGTTTACCTTCTGGTTGGCCGGTACAGAATGCCGTCTGGCATTAGGCCCGCCTTTTGTACGATGTGCAATAAAGTATAAATAAATAAATACATACATACATATATCACGCCTATAATCCCTTGCGGGGTAGGCAGAGCGTAAATTGCCGCATAAAACGGACATTTCCGCCACGTCTGACAAATATTTGAGGGTCATTCGGAAAATTGTGTATCGCTATAGTGACAGGTTGTCAGCCCATCGCCTAAAATTGCAATACACACTTCTGGAGTCCCTAAGTCGCTTCTTACGACTCCCACGGGCAAGAAATGGGGTGATGCTATTCTAAGCCGGCAACACACGGCAATATTTATACTTATTGCGGATCATATATATATGGTACCTACATACATTCACAGCCACAACAGTCCATTGCTGGACATGGGCCTCCCCCTATTGGGGGGTATCGCCATACTCACATAGCTTGACAAGCGGATTGGCGAGTGTAGTACAAGATATTGCTTTCACAGGGAACGCTGCTGCCCATTGTTTGGCTGAATTTGTCCCTTAGTCGCTTTTTACGTTTGGGGTCGGTTTGCATAAAATATTAAGTCATATTTGTATTACGCATATTTAATATAGTCATAATTATTCAAAGTCAACAACACGCATAACCCTTGAAGCATAAATTACCAAGTCATAATGTCGACTACATACTCCTAGAAAAGCATGTTAGCGGCTTAGGGGTGGCCCGAGGGCCACCCCCGCCACACCATAACCTATTATTTTTAAAAGTGTTTCAAATTATAAAATAGGTCAAAAGGTATGAATTTCAATGCAGTATGACACATAAATATTATGCCAAACAAATAGTATGACAAGAAAATATGCAAACCGAGGTATGCCAAAGTATATTAGGAACTTTAACAATATGCAAAACGATGGTATCCCGCTTTGTTACGATACCCACTGGTTGTATTGGGGTGATGCTATCCTAAGCCGGCATAACACGGCAAGATGATGGTAGGTACATAAAATCATAGCTAGGTAATACTGACATAATTTCCAGCCCAAGACACCCTCTTTACAGCAGAGCTGTTGTTATATGAAGTTGTAGTGAGAGATAGTTGAAAGCTGTATGCACCATGTTTTACCCAATATGTCTAACCTATATATTCATAATCTTAAAAGTAAAAGTAAAACTAGTGCTTATTAAATTTACGTAAGTGGAAAGATAGGTTTATGAAGTAGCTATCATAATTCTGTAATGTTTGGTAAGGTTGTAGGCGATAATATTCACTTAGGAAATCATTAAGGCTGTAGTGCATATATCTATTAGGTAAGGTTTTAGTTTCTGTATAAATATGTGATCTTTTAGTCATAAAGATATTAAGGTGAATTATATTCTCAGCACATGTCCGAAAGGTTCTTTACCTCAGTCACAAGTACTGTTTGAAACAACGCAGTTATTGCTTACTAAAACAACCTTAATCCATGACCAGGGTCATTGCCATGAGCACTGGCATGAGGAAAGTCACTGCAATAGTTATTGAAATTCCATATATGCGCATCCTGAATATGTAAGGGTATCAGGTATGTTACACTACAAGATATCCAAGGAAAAATGTATGAAAATTGATTGATAGAGTCATTAAACTTAACTAGGAAATAGTAACCTATCCAATCAAATGTATGAGACCAGTCGTCACTCGGGGTCGGGCAGTCAGATTTTCCAAAAGACTATCTTACACTTACATACTTAGAACGGGTACAGTACGCAGATCAATAGAAAAGTAGACAAATCTTAAATCAGACTTGAATTTCGTTATCCTAGCAGCAAGCGTATTTGTGTCCATTAAATTATAACCGTGCTTTTAAAAAAAAGTGAGACGCGCATTTAAACGCTAGCTAATTTTTCCACACAATTTGATGATGTCAAACGACTTAGACACGGGTTCATCGGGTCGTTGGACGACTCGGTGTCCCACACAAAAAGAGAGAGAGAGGCTGTTTAACTTTTTTTATAACATAGTAAGATCTTTTGTAAGTACAACATGCAAGCAGAAATAAAGAATTGAATGGATTTGAAAGTAGGCCCTCAGAAGGCAAATCAATTTACCCGATTCCAATATCTATAAAATGTTTTTTATTAAGATTTTATCGAATTATTCCTTGTTGTTGATCCGTACAGTCCAACTGAATACTTTTTCGTAACATATAAATTAGAATTTTAGGAATTTGGAATAAACTGCTCCGTAAGAAAAACTCAGCTTTCAGTTATTAGGTATTGAATTTACTTTTACTCCATTCCTACTTTATAACAACCACAAAACAAATTAACTATATGACTGTATCAACTAGGAAATATTTTATTAAAAACCGTATTGCAGCCGCGATGCTAAGTTTTTGAATGAAGAACATCAACGCAAGAACAACAAAGAAAACATATCTTGTCATCATCATCTTCAAATAAAGAATTGGCGCTAGCCAGCATAATTTGAAGATGCTCAAAAGGAGGTGGCGTAACGAAACGCCACAGGAACTCCCATAGGTATATTTTTATGTTAGAAGATCGGGTAATTTTGTATGGGTGCTATGGTAAGTTAATATTTTTGTATCACATTTCGACCTACGTTCCTTGAAGAAAGTTGTTAAGTTTAACGGGCTGATTCGCTGTTAAAAAAAAACGTAGTAGGTACTATAATATTGACTCAGTGGAAGGTTTGCTCAGGCTGCGTCGGTCTACATACGACTAAGCCACAATTCTGTATGCACTTGATTATTCTCAAGGTACGAGATAATAAACCCATTTATAAGCCCTTTACAATCCTAAAAATAAACGAAAACTGCAATAAAATACGTTTAAACAACGAGTGGCTTGGTATAATCTTATTCGGGAATTAGGTGTTTAACGACCATTTACATGTGTGTTAGTTTAATTTAACGTCATACGTTGAATTATGTACTTACTTACTTTTTAAATAAGAAGCGGCTGTATGGCAAATTTTGATAGAGCATGTACAGTCAAGCACAGGCTGGGTTAGACAGTTTGTACTTGGGACCGTTCTTATGCCGCGCGCATAAGACTTACATTGGCAGTTTGTTTGAGTGTCTAACCGCACGTGATCTTGACTGCACCACAGAATATATAATAGTACACTGCACCTATAATTACAATATTTAGATATTGTAACCATCCGTAGTTACCATCTAGATCAGGATTATATCTTGATATTTCAAGTACCAAACCAAAATTCATTTTCATATTATAACTGTCAACTGTGCCGTGTGATGCCGGCTTAGAATAGCATCGCCCCATGTCTTTTCCGTGGGAGTCGTAAGAGACGACTAAGGCACTAAGGCACTGGAGGGTGTGTAATGCAATTTTAGGTGACGGGCTGATAACCTGTCACTATGGCGATACACAATTATCCGAATGACCCTCAAATATTTGTCAGATGTGGCGTAAATGTCCGTTTTATGCGGCCGTTTTATGCGACGCTCTGAGTAAAGGGATCATAGGCGTGATATATGTATGTATTATATATAACTGTTTATGCTCAAACACAAAAGTGTAGAATCAAGCAACGCACATAATAAATTGAGAATATAGACACAAAATCTTTAACTTCTTATTACTACATATAGTAGGTATAACACAACGTCGCTTTTCGTGTTCTTTTATATGCTTAGATCTTTGAAACTAAACAACGGATTTTGATACGGTTTTAATAGATATAGTGATCCAAGAGGTAGGTTTTTAGGTACCTTTTACCGCGAAACGCGTTGTTCCTACAGGGCTCGCTGGGCGAGTCGTAATTTAAGTTACTAGCTTGTAGCTGGTGCATCAACCTTAATTACTTGCTTAACTAATTATTCACCGACCTAAGCACCAGCCGGAAGACGGAAGCATTTTATATTCAACCTTCGGTTAAGATTAAGAGCATTCACAAAAAATTGGTAACCTTTACCATTTGACTCGAGATGATCTGATAAATATACATTATTATCGAGATACCTAATAATAATTTAGTGGAAAAACCAGATAGAATACAAGATGATATCTGTCTGGGTGTACCTTTATAAAAAGGCATTAGACAAGTGTGTAACCTCTGAGGCGGTTCTCACACTTATCATCCCTCGCTGCGTATTTTTAACGCACCGTAAATGTACCGTAGCCGTATTTGTATGGGAATATGATCGGAATTCGCCATTTTCTTTCGTCTGACAGACGCATGCGTTAAAAATACGCAGCGACGGACGACAAGTGAGAGAACCGCCTAAGATGATCTGATAAACACATTATTATCGAGATACCTAATAATAATTTTGTGGAAGAACTAGATAGCATTTAAGAAGCTGACTGCGTGTTCGTTCATACAAAAGGCATTAGACAAGTATGTAATCTCTGACGTTGGTAAGAGATAATTAAAACTGCCTCAGTTTATGGGATCGGAAACACCAAAACCTGTACAACATGTAAAAATATTAGCTGCAAATATTTTAAGAGGTGAACCAGTCCATGTAACTGAAAAACTTTTCCAAGGAATATACGTCAAAATATGAACAAAATAAACCTCCCATACAAATTGACCAGGTCGTCGGCTGACACATAGGTATTCTAGAGGTCAAATCTCTTTTTAATTTTTCGGCCTGTGTTCCTCGTTCAGTTTCTTCATAGGCTGGTTCAACACTTAAAAATATTTGCAGATAAAATTGAGTCAGAGAGGGTGGGAGAGCGGGGGAGGCTTTAGCCCAGCAGTGGGATTTGATAGGCTAATTATATTTTATAATAATAAAATAATATATTTAAATCCTGTAAAAGGTCATTTTAAATTCAGTGCAAATCCTTTCAAAGCGTGTTCTACCTACACGTAAAACCAAACAACTTACTTAGTAACTTATTTCGAAATATGAAAAAACTAATAGCACCATCCTTGTAAAGGACTTATCTCGCGCGTGAGAAGACTTCAGACGTGCCAATTTTATCAACATTTTATCAAGAGTAAGACATGTGACATACCTAAAGTGAAAATCGAAGTCGCGTGCCGCCTGCTCGGTTCTCCCACTTGTCGTCTGACGCTGCGTATTTTTTGACGCACCGTAGCCTTATTTGTATGGGAATAAGATCCGCAATTTCCTTTCGTCTGACAGATGCATGCGTTACGTTACGGTGCGTTAAAAATACTTCAGCGTCGGACGGTAGGCAGAGCGTAAAAGACCGTAAAAGTACGATCGCTGTCGCCACGTCTGACAAATACCTACTTGAGGGCCGTTTTAGAAAAATCGTGTATCACTATCACTATAGTAATACACGATAGTCACTCACTTGGTTGTCAACCGGTCGCCAAACTTGTAATACACATGAAAGTATGAAACCCTCGAGTCCCTTAGTCGCTTCTTACGACGGGTGATGCTCTTCTAAGCCGGCATCACACATCGACTAATACTGGTTTATTTTATAAATGTATGAAAAGCCGGTATCACTTAATCCTTTAAATTTTTTGGTTGATGTACTGCTGATAGTACCAGATAAAATAAAAATAATCGCTAACGTAGGTACAAATCCGAGAACGTGCCTTTCGAAGACGGGAAATTAAAAAAGTCATATTGAAAAACCATTGTCAGTTGAGAATCATTTGACAGGTTATTCATCGTAAGTAATCAATCAATGAGATTCGATTGTCCTAATGTAGGACAAAGAGTATATCAATTTGATAGCGTGAGATTTTTTTATGAGTTTCTTTTGCCTTTCTATGTAATAAGACAATAATGAATTAATCATTTACAGTTATTGTTTTTTAAACGACGTATATAAATTCCTTTGACACGTGTACCTTCGTTACGTAACTACCAACAACTTCCAAACATAAGTAGGAGAAAAGATACCTATCTCGTTTTGTATCAAAAAAATCAAAATGTACCTAGAGTCCTGCATTTCAATTAACATGACAAACCTACTATCAGCAGCACATTGAAGAGATTTAATTAAACTCACACAGTTTATAAAAAGCCCAATATATTGATGACCGTGTGATGGCTTAGAATGGCATCACCCCATTTCTTTCCCGTGGGAGTTGTAAAAGGCGACTAAGGGACTCGAGGGTGTGTATTGCAATTTTAGGCGACGGGCTGACAACTTGTCACTATGGCGATACACAATTTTCCGAAAGTCCCTCAAATATTTGCCAGACGTGGCGTAAATGTCCGTTTTTGCGGCTGTTTACGCTCTGCCTACCCCGAAAGGGATAATAGGCGTGATATGACCCATATATTGATCCCATAAAAGGGTTGTTTTGCTGCTAAATATTTTTTACTAGGTCATCGTATTTGTACTTATATGGCGTAAAGATCGATAATATGGAAATAAGTAAGTAAGGTAGGTAGGTAGGTACCTACTGAATAAGGTTAACCAGTTCCAAGGGCTAAGTTACCAAACTACACCAATTATCAGACCATAATGTATTAATTAATAGAAAAAATTATAACTGAGGCCGGTTTTTAGTAATTGATCTTAGTATTTAGGAACTGCGTTTGTGTTACGATTTTATTCATTGACACAATTTCTATCATGCTAGCTAGTTACATCCTATATTTAATTATGAAACTTGACATTTCGGTTTATTTTGTCTCTGAGTAAAATTACAAAATTACTTTACATTATTTACTGAGACATTAGTCATAATGATGAAATGGATGAATAATTACGTTTATTTTTCGTATTCCAATAGGAAAAGTACGTAGGTAGGTAATTCAGTACTTAGTAAACAGTCAACGTAACGTATGAAGTCAAAGTTTTTCATTCCGTTTTTCCTTTACAACTAACAAAAACCAATATTAAGATAAATTATGTCAATTTCGACTTTTCAAGGATACAATACAATACAGTTTGTTGTCTTGCCTTAACTGTATTGCAATAAGAACGCGTACAAGATAAAAATGTCTCAAGTGCTTGTGCCCATGGATTTGCCTGATAAGATGATTTGAATAATAGAAGATATCTACCTACCCACATCCATATTTAAGCCTAAAGAGCGCTGCTTAAGCTGCAGCACTGTCGCAATGTTTAAAGTTGTTCAAATCAATAATCTTAGATAGGTACCTATCATAAGAGTATAAAACTTACCTTCCAACATTAAATTTTTACATGAATTTTAAATTTTATAATTTAATGTTGTATTTACGGTTATGGGTAATATTTAAAAAACATAAGTTCCTATATTTTATTACTAGCGGCCTACCCAGCGGTTTTACCCGCTTCTAACCAATTTCCCGCGGGAATAAGACATTTTAATATAACCTATGTTCATCAGGGATAATGCAGGATTCTAATGGTAAAAGACTTCTTTAAATCGGTCAAGTAGTTCGGAGCCTATTCAATTCAAACAAACAAATAAACAAACAGTCAAATCCTCCCTCTTTTTAATATTAGTGTAGACTACAAACAAAAATCTTACTAATCGTCAAGGTACTTTACTATACCATACAAAGTTCCTTATAAAAATCTTCTGAAATCGTTAAAATTTAATGTAGAGTTCTCTCAAATAATTCACTTAAGCATAAAAATTATATTAGTACGCAAATCACTTAGTTTATTCACTGAAAAAAATCACCGAATTCACCACCATGTATAACTGCGAGATATTTGTTAAGTTTTTAAAAGAAACACGAAAATGAGAGTGTGAATGGTAGCGCGCAAGGTAGCACGGCCGACGCGGCGTTAGCACTGAGGAGGTCTTGAATTAGATAATCGGCGGCGTACGGATGATCATCTTTCTTGAACTTGAAATGCAGGTACTGGAGACTGTTACCAACTGTAGCTAGTACAATCGGCAACAGCTCACGCTCTACATTTTGAACGTGATTACGGGTGGCCCCAATAGTGACGTTAAAGACAAAACTTAAACGCCTTACACTGAGAGGTTTCCGAATTACCCCCTGGTATTTTCCCCGATTTTTTGCAGTTTCCGAGATATTTGAGGAAAACTCTACTGGGAGTCTATTTTCTTTTTTTGTTCGCTAAAAAGAACAAATCATGAAGATTATGCTACAGAAACAACGGAAATTTAAAAAAGTAGGAAAAAAGCCTGTTAGTCGATATTTTCACAAACAACTTTATAAGTTGATTAACTTGGAAACTACAAAAAATCGCGGTCACTCTACGGGATACGGGCCACCCTGTATAACTTCGTACAGTCAAGAACAGGCTGGGTTAGACAGTTCGGACATTGGACCGTTCTTATGCCGCGCACATAAGACTTACAATGGCGCGTGAGTTTGACTGTACAATGCAGCTACGCCACGACGTTTTATCAAGTTGATTTTTGACCATGTATTGTACGTGCGACGTGCATTATGTACGTTCGACACAGGAATATGTATGTTAAGTATTTAGCGTGTAATTTAATAATTTACGGTAATTGTAATTTAATAAGTACGGAGCATTCTCTCTCTCTAGCTGCGTCATTCAGTTCTCCTACTTACACTTTTTTTTCATGGTACGTTTGTTTTGATTTCAGCAGATACATAAATGGGTAACAATTTTCAGCAACTGTCGAAAGTATAAGCATCAACAATGTATGTTAGTAACTAGGTACCTAATTATTTATTACAGAATGGTTACATATGTAGCTCTGGTTTCGTAGGCGGCCCAAGGGGTTTTAGAAGTCATAAGACTTTTTCTGTTATTTAATATGAATGTGAGCTAATCGTAAGGGCAAGTATTTCAAGGTAAACCATATTTCCTACCGGTGTTGAAACCACGACATATGTGCGCTAATTCTAGAACTCTTAAACCATTGAAAGAAGATTTTTTAACTCCAGCTGGGCTGCCTCTAAGACAGTTCTCTCGTCATATTGCCAAGAAAGAAGACAAAGAAACTGTATGGCACGATTGTCGAACTATAATAAGCTACGTATTGTACCTACTAAAGTATTAATTAACTCTGCTATTGTACAGACAATAATATAGCATTGTTTATGAATGGATTACTCAGTGTCATTGACGCTGCTGCTACTGCTATATCAGGTTAACATTTTCTAGCGACGGGCTGGTGATAAGGACCAACTTTTCCCGAAACTTAGGTCGAAATATGACAAAAATAGCTTCCATAGTAAGGCAAATCAGCGAGGTCCAATATTTTTTGCGTTTATGTTCCTTGTGAAGTTTTTTCTTATCACCAGTTTTCGCTATCAGTCAATAGAAAAATTTCACCCTATATTATAATTTACAGTTCATTCCATAAACTTCACTGTATGTAGATTATACAGGATGGTAGGAACTAAAAACTTGTAGGTAATTAAAATTATTATTCATTTTTAAAATTTAAATTATTCAACCCATGTCATAAGAATAGATAATAATACTGCGTATAGAAACGAAACTCCTTTGTCCGGGCCCCAAAAGCCGCGCTTTAAATACCTACTTCCCCCCGCAGCCCGTAACGCCCCGCATTCTCCCGCGCTTTAAGTCGGGGCTGTCACGTGCCAATAATTTTATTCCAGACTAGCGGCCAGTCAAGCGGTTGCGACCGCTGCTAACAGTTTTCCCGTGGGAACAAAATATTTACCCATTTTAAAGTCTTACCTTACCATTTTATTGTTAATAGGTAGGTATAGAATTTTAAAATAGATGCAAAACATACCTACGATACGAATGTGCTTATTTATCATTATCAGCTAACAAGTACTTAGGCACCTAGGTAGTTTAAATTAGAAAATGGAAACTAGGTACCTACGTAAGTAAAAATAGGAGTACACACAACAATTACGTATAATAACGAATGGTAGGTACCTAGGTATTTACTGTAAAATCATCACTTACCTTGGCTTATCTTTAGGCAAATTAAAAAAACTTAGATGCGGAGTCTTCCTCGCATCACTTTTGCAGCCATACACACCACAATAATTCAGCATTGCTAAATTTTTCACAAAAAATGAAAATTCGACCCGCATGACGAACGTTTCCGCGGCGAAACGCACTCCCGACTGAATTGTTCTCTAAGAGACAGCCAGACGGATTGACCTTGAGCGCGTCTGGAGCGGGAGTGTCATCTCTAATGCCCATGTCAAAACGCGACCTAGCTTTATAGTCGTTACAGTCAAGTACCCTCGGATGACTGTACCGTTTCTACGCCACGTGTAATAAGATCTACAATGTTGCAACCGCAGTTGAATTTGACCGTAACGAAGCGGTGTGTGTCATTTTGACACGGCCACCATGGAATACCATAAGTTTGATGGTGTGAAATAATTGTTTGCAGCGACCCTAATTGTCTCTAATTGACGCACAAGTAAAAAAAATTTCTCGCCGCCGCCATTTAAAAGATATTCCATGAGATAGGTAACCGTGACAAAATGACGTTTCTATGGCTGGGCCACCATTAAAGCAGCCACTTGGCGGAGATCTGATTTAATTGTCTATTCTTCATGTAAAATTTCATCAATCTTCGAAAAGCCTTATCAGAGTTATTTGAATGGTTATGTGGCCGTTCCAAGATGACGTTTCTACAGCTAGGCCACCATCTAAATCGTCACGTAGCGAAGACATGTCTATTACCTACCAAAAATTGCTTATTTAATTGACCATAATTGCCTGCCCAATCATATTAATTGTCTCGGCTTCGTTAACGAGAAAAACTAAATTTTAATTTTTTGGGCATAGACCAGGAGCCAAACATTATATTACATTCTGATGAAACTGAAAAGGCTCTTCGAATACTGATGAAATTTTGCATGAAGAATAGACAATTAAATGGGCAATTTTCAGAATAATTAGATCACCACCAAGTGGCTGCTTTACTGGTGGCCCAGCCATAGAAACGTAATTTTGGCACGTCTAGCTATCACATGGAATATATTTTATTACTTGTGCGTGCATTTTTTTTTACTTGTGCGTCAATAAGAAACAATTAGAGGACAATTATTTCACACCATCAAAATTATGGAATTCTATGGTGGCCGTGTTAAAATGACACACACAACGAAGCGGTTTATCGCGTCCTGAGCTAGGGTTGAATAATTTATTTAAATGGTTTTGTAAAATAGCTATAATTATAAGAATTTTAATTATTATTTTCTAAACACGCTTTGTTATACCCACGGGTTATACCTATAGAATACGAAGTTTAAAAGAACGCAGTACTTTTCCTAACAGCCGGTATACAAAATAATATAATTTGCAATCATGAAAAAAATTAAATAATGATATATTTTCATATCAATGCTTCTTGTATTTTGACTTAAATAAATATACCAAAGGAAGTTATGAAAAGAAAAAGTAATTTGAGTTTGTCAAAATTTTATTTAATTTACGCTATAGTTACTTACAAAAAGAGAACGGCTGTGATTAGATAATTTAAAAAATTACAACTAAGCCATGCCATCACTAACCATCTCTGTAAACTTGTAGCCAACGTTTCGTGAACGTTTTGAATAGTACCCACGTTTTAATATCAACAATATCTATTTTTCATTTTCAGATAAACTCGGAAAATTAATATTAATAGAGAAGTATTACTATCTAGCAATCCACAACTTTCTGCTAAGTATGTAAAGAAAAAGTACCTAACGTAACAAGAAAAATAAATATTGCCAAAATTTAGACCTGGGTGTATTCTCTTTTATACACTTTTCGTGAGTCAGCAGAAGCACGTCTTTGGATGTCCAATCAAATCCATTTTAAGGCGAGTGTAGCCGTCAACGACCTCGACGGTGGCGCCACTTCACAAAAAATAATGTTTTCTCTTTATACAAACAATCTATCAGAATGTCCGATGCCCAAGTTTTTAGTATTATTCTTGAGTAAAATTTGATACTGCAAACTCAATGAAATATTCTCTGCAATTAAAGTTATGGAAAAAAGTACCTAAAAACGGCCACTTTTGTTATTAATGCCATAAGTTTAATTACAGCGAATATTTTGTTGAGTTTGCAGGTTCTAATTTTACATAAGGATACTACTAAAAACTTGGGCATCGGATATTCTGATAAATTGTTTGTATAAAGAGAAAACTTGTTTTTTTGTGAAGTGGCGCCACCGTCGAGGTCGTTGACGTCTACACTCGCCTTAACGAAGTATACCTTCAAATCGTGCAAATGCCAAATCGTAATACATAACTGTATAAAGTAAATATTTTCTTTAACCAACCTTATAATAACAATGTACCCATAAGTACTATAAACTTATTGCTAGAGGTCGTTATTTCATTTCACGGTTATTAAGATACTTGTTTGTATGAAACATTCTTTTTGAGATCTTACTTTTTAGTTGTGTTTAGTATATAGTCTTGTCACACCTCGGACACTGGCGCTCAAATGTATGAATCAAACGCGTTGCTACGCACACAGTCTAAGCTCGCGTAGGTGAACGCGGACCATGCTTGTGTGTGTGAGACAACATGTCAGGGTTGCCGCCATTTTGCGTTCGCGAATCGGGAATGCAATGTGCGGCAGTATGAATTGACCTTCGTCGTCGCGTCCTTGCTAGCCGGAGTCTGAGCGTCCTCCGAGCGCGGGTGGGCGGCGCTTGTAGGGGGAGGCAGGGAGTGACCATACTGTACGCTAGTACTATTAATTATACTGTGGTCTTGTGGTGCCGGCTCAGAATAACAGCACCCCAATTCTACCCGTGGGTGTCGTAAAAACCGACTTAGGGATAATCATCTAGGCAATGAGCAGCAAGCACCGTTACCTGTCAATGCAACATGTTGCACTGCGCTCGCCAATCTGCCAGCCAAGTGCGGTGAGCATGGAAACTACCCCCAATAGAGGTAGGCCTTTGTCCAGCAGTGGACTGTTGTGTGTTTTAATGTATGTAATGTAGTATATAAATTACAGAAACTACTGTAAGTAAACGTTTTGATACGCTGGTTTTCATAATAGAAACCCAGTTTGAATTCAAACAATACTTTTGGACTTCTACTTACTAAACTGATGCGATTATTTCAACTTTTGCTCATAATTTATGAGCAGAACTTGAAATAATATAATTCGCATAGAGTAAGATTTGAACCAAATCAAAATATTTCATGGTGAATATATGAAATTAGTGCGCATCAGGACTAGAGTATGTGCGGAAAGAGAATAGGCGTGGAAATTGAGGGCGCCTTCAATCATCAGAAATATCATAGCAACGAAGAAATTTTTGCGCACGCATTTTCTCTTTCCGAACAGACTCTTCACCACAAAATAAACGCACAGCTACGAATATATCGTAATGAAAAATAAAAGACAAATAAATATCTACAAAAAGCATAGACAAGAAAATTAAATGTGGAACGTGGAACTACATTATGATCTATTTATACTTGACAATGTAAATATTCTTACAATAACCATCACTTTCGATCATAATATTTATAATATCATAATCAAAACATTTTTATTCCAATATGCTTAAAGACTTCTTATTTTTTCCATAATTAAATCAAAGTTATGGTTATAAAACCGTGACGTGGTTGTGAATCGAAGAAATGAGGGAGATTGTACATTTACAATTTTGAACACATTTGGAACTGTTTTTAGAACTTACAAATAAAATTCGCTACTGCATTACAACTCGGACGATAATCAATTACAATTAAAATATAAATAAGTTATAGTTCACACAATTATTTTAATTGTTTTTAAATTATTTTTAAAGGACAGTGGGCAAAAGTGGTCCAAGAACCTCCACCATTGAGACTTATTGGAAATGGAAGAACACACTTATCAGATTATCCGAGACAAGTATTACCGAAATCTGCACCGGGATTTCTTTTTTATAGTCACTTGAAGTTACTATAAAAATATTGTTCAAAAATGATTTTAACTGGAGCGAGCTATTTATTTTGACAGATTTCATTGATATTGCGTGTCTCTCCAATGTGCCACAATGTAAACTCCATGTAACGACACTCCACATAACGTCAAACTCCCCAAAACATTCAAATAACATGACTTTGGTTTGAAAAAAGTGGTCCAAGAACCTCCACTGTTGAGACTTATTGGAAATGGAAGTACATACTTGTCTGTGACACAAGTATATTGATATTACGTGTCAGTCGAATGTAATACAGTGTAAACTCCATGAAATGATACTCCACATAATACAAAACCTCCACTGTTGAGACACATTGGAAATAGAAGTACATACTTGTCTGTGACACATTAATATTGAGATTGCGAGTCAATCGAATGTAAACAATGTAAACTCCACATAACGTCAAACTCCCCAAAACATTAAAAAAACATAACTTTGGTTTGAAAAAAATGGTCCAAGAACCTCCACTGTTGAGACTAATTGGAAATGGGAGAACACACTTATTAGATTTTTTGAGACAAGTATTACCAAAATCTGCACCGGGTTTCTTTGTTTATAGTCACTTGAAGTTACTTTAAAAATATTGTTCAAAAATGATTTTAACTGGAGCATGCTATTTATTTTGACAGATTTTATTGATATTGCGTGTCTCTCCAATGTGCCACAATGTAAACTCCATGTAACGACACTCCACATAACGTCAGACTCCCCAAAACATTCAAATAACATGACTTTGGTTTGAAAAAAGTGGTCCAAGACCTTCTACTGTTGAGACTTATTGGAAGTGGAAGTACATACTTGTCTGTGACACATTAATATTGATATTAGGTGTCAGTCAAATAACATGGTTTGAAAAAGTGGTCCAAGAACCTCCACTGTTGAGACTAATTGGAAATGGAAGTACATACTTGTCAGATTATTCGAGACAAGTTTTATCGAAATCGGCTGCGGATTTTTTTTTATAGTCACTTAGAGTGACCATAAAAATATTCTTAAAAATAATTTTGAGTGGAGCGTGCAATTTCTCTTGACACATTTATAGTGACATTGCGTGACTCTCGAATGTAAAACAATCTTAACTCCATGTAACGTCAAACTCCCCAAAACATTCAAATAACATGACTTTGGTTTAAAAAAAGTGGTCCAAGACCTTCCACTGTTGAGACTTATTGGAAATGGAAGTACATACTTGTCTGTGACACATTAATATAGAGATTGCGTGTCAGTCGAATGTAATACAGTGTAAACTCCATGAAATGCATTTAAATAACATGATTTTGGTTTGGAAAAAGTGGCCTCAGAACCTCTACTGTTGAGACTTAATGGATATGAAAGTATATACTGTGTGTGCTATAACTAATACATATCTATATGATTTCGATAAAACTTGTCTTGAATAATTTGACAAGTATGTACTTCCATTTCAAATATGTCTCAACAGTGGAAGGTCTTGGACCACTTTTTTCAAACCAAAGTCATGTTATTTGAATGTTTTGGGGAGTTTGACGTTATGTGGAGATTCGTTACATGGAGTTTACATTGTGGCACATTCGAGAGACACGCAATATCAATAAAATCTGTCAAAATAAATATCACGCTCCTGTTAAAATCATTTTTTAAGAATATTTTTATAGTAACTTCAAGTGACCATAAAAAAGAAATCCCGGTGCAGATTTCGGTAATACTTGTCTCGGATAATCTGATAAGTGTGTTCTTCCATTTCCAATAAGTCTCAATAGTGGAGGTTCTTGGACCAAGTTCCATACAATTTTGCCCACTGTCATTTAGTATATCGTTTGCTCCAAAATTGGATTCGAGCAGTACAAAAACAAAACACCTCTCAGTCTATTTTAAAACGAATTGAGTGGGTATAATCAAACCACGACCGGTGCTGGGTAAGGAGAGTTTTTGGGGTAGGTCGCCAGTTAAAAAAGTTATCAATCAAGAACCTGATATATCCAGATTTGGTTATATATCCAGCAATTTTAGAGGTATTTAATAGAGGCGTATAATCATCTCAATATGTATTCATCCTTCTTTTTTCTGAGATAAACAGAACTTTATACCAGTAGGTATATGAGTAATGTGAATTCTAATGCTGTATTTATTGCCTATCTCTTACACATATATTAGTGCCGGGCCACCGCGCGTAGCGTGTAAACGTACCGCATGGCTAGAATGAGACCAGATTACCACGCGTTTGAGTACAGGCATATACTGAGTGCTAGGGATTTGTCTGTACAAACTTTGAACGCGTGTTCTAGACGAAAAACTGATAAATTTTTCTCGATATAATTTTTTCGAAAAAGGAAAAAAATATCAAGGGTGGCCTTTGTTGTTGCTGAAGTAATTTTGTTTGGAAGGACCATTTTTTCGTTTATCGAAAAAAATGTGCTAAGAATTTGTTCAGTTTCATGTATAAAACACGCCCTGAAGTTTGAACAGTCATTTCTCTAACACACTGTACTAGAGACTGGTTTAGTTCTCATCATAAAGCAGCGACATAAACCTTGGCGACGTATTCGTATGCGGAGTAGACCTTCCTGAACACCCATGGGGGTTCATTCGGAGAATGTATAAAAAAGGCGTATCACTGAAACTAGTACTAGTCAAACGCGCTACATTTTGAAAACGATATTTCGTGTGAAAATCTTCTGTTGTGACGTCAATTTACACGATTTTGGATGGCGTCAAATAAAAGTTTTTAATTGTTTCTCAGTTTAAGGGATCATTTCTGGAATATTTCGAGAAACGATGAATGTGATTTAACCCTTTTATGGGCAGACCATGTCCAATTTTTCATTGTTTTTGAAATCTATTGCAGGTAGTAAAGATTCAATTTTAGGTGGAAACATTCTTCACATTGCCTTATAAAGGTTTAAGACACCCAAGTCTCGTATTTCCTTCATTACCCAGGAAAACCTTGTTGGTTTAGTTCTCATCATATAGCGGCGTGCCGTCACCCAGCGACATAGACCTTGGCGAGGTATTCGTGTGCGGAGTGGACCGCACCGAGTGCGCGCGCGACGACCGGCCCGAGTGGCCGTGCGGGGTGTGCGGGGTGTGGGGGGTGTGGGGCGTGTGGGGGGTGGAGCGCGCGTCGTGGCGCGGCGTGTGGGGCGTGTGCGGCGTGCGGGGCGTGCGGGACTCGTGGCGCGGGGTGGTGCGCGCGTCGTGGCGCGGCGTGCGGCTCGATTGACGCGGCGTCGACATGCCCTCGCTGTGGACAAAAAAGTTCGTTCAGTTATTTGAAATAGAACTGGCTGAAATGATAGTAGTTAATGCAACTGTCGTATAATGGGGGTCATTAGAATGCGAGTGTCTTTTTATCACACGAGGCGCAGCCGAGTGCGATAATAGTTTGACACGAGCATTCTAATGCCTAATTATAGCAGTTGCATACACTATTTTATCTACAATCTCCAAACAAAACTCAGTTTAACACTTTTCCAAACGTCCGTTCCGGCGATTGCAAGGCCCGCTACAAGGTCAAATTCAATACGTGAAAGTAATATGGCTTTATATGAATTTCAGAATTGCAGAATCGAAATATACTCGAAGCAGATAGTAACTGCAAAATCTAGGTTATGAAACTAGAATGTAATAATGACCTGCTTCGCGGCGTGGCGGGGGTGTCTCGGCCGGTGTCTCGGCCGGTGCCGCGATGCCGCACCCAGTCCGCGGCCGCCTTCTGCCAGTCCGCTGGCTCTGTATACACCGGCACCTATAATAATAATAACATGGTTATTTGACGGCCGATGTGGCGCAGTGGTAGTGCGACTCCCAGCGACGCAAAGATTCCGGGTTCGATTCTCGGTGGGACACTCACAAAGTTAATATTTATCACTTTGTGAATATGTTACCGGTCTGGTTAGGACATTGCAGGCTGAACCACCTGATTGTCCGAAAAGAAAGATGGTTCCGTGCTTCGGAAGGCATGTTAAGCCGTCGGTCCCGGTTGCTGTATATGACTACTTAGACGGCGGTCGTAACACAACCATGTCAGAGGCCTACTAGTGGTAGTAGGCGGTTGAAAAATCTCTGACATCGGGTCGTTGGACGACTCGGTGTCCCACACGAAAAGAGAAAGAGAGAGAGAGACGAAAGGCTCATCAGGTCATTCAGCGAGTTATTTCTCATGTAAAGTAAGTAACGGCATGCATGAATATTTCATTATAATTCAGAATAGGTCAAAATTACAAAACGCTCATTTGACAAACCGACAAATGTTTAAGGCGCGTAGTCATTTGCAAACATTTGTTTTGCGACATTGATTCAAAACAAGTTCCGCAATGTTAGGGCCGCCGCAGAGCAAGAGCAGTTATTGTGAGTTATTACTTTCTTCTAGAAATCCGGGAAGGAACTCTATCGTAATTGATATAAAAGTGACAATGCCCTCAATTCGGGATATTAATTCTCCTTACTTGCCTTAAATTAGTGCTGTCACTTTCACACTGGATAGGAGATAAGTCCTGTCATTTTTAAAAACTTCAATGGTTTTTTCGCCTTTTCTAGTCAATTTAGTCGCTATTGTTTTGATCGTCACCTTATTTTGACAGATAACACGTAATTTACATGAAATTATGAAGGGCGGGGCACACCGGCTCCGTATCCGTTCCGTATCCAGCTCTCGTCCGTAGTCACGCACGTGATCACGTCCGTACACCCCTGCCACACCGGGTTACGGACACGATACGGACGTGGTTACGCAGGTTACGGCGTACCTACGGACGAGAGCTGCAAGGGATCTGTTGCGTACCCAGCCGACGCCATATTGCTTTCATGCTTATTTCTCGAATCAAAAACTTACGCGATGTCTCGAGAAGATTTGGAGGACGGCCTAAGTAGTTCTTCGGACGAAGAAGAAGCATTATTTCTTTTATTGTGCCAAAATACTGTGACTACTACGAAACGAAAATGGGTCCATTAAATTAACCAATTAAGAAGAAAATCGTTTAATAAGAATCGTTTAAGAAGAGAATCGTTAAATACCATTACTCTTCCCTAGGTTTGCTGTAAGAAACTGAAAATGTTTTGGTATGGCCCGAAATACTTCAGCACGCACTGTAGGGTTACGCCGTAGTTACGCCGTACAGCTTCCAAAAGACAAACCGTTTGCGTACTCTGCGTGCAGTGATGACGTTGTATTCTATGAGATTCCCTATTGGACGTCACACCGAACACGTCCGAACACGCACAGCTCTGTCCTGCGCGTAGTACGAAATCGATAGCCTTTCTATAATTGGTATCTTCTTTATGAATTCTGGGTTTTATGAGCTCGTGTAATTCTTCAAAAGAATTTTGTGACATGTGGAAATAACGAAAGAACCAATCCTCGTCGGATTCCAGTTCGCGACATAGGCTATGGTATTCGCTAAGTGTTTTTCTATATTTATTTATTTACTTACGATTTATTGTACACATGAACAGTAAAGAAAAAAACACATAAAGAATACAGGCACTGCTTATCTCTAATAAGAAATTTCTTACAGCAGACCTAGGGAAGAGTAATGGTATTAAACGATTCTCTTCTTAAACGATTCTTATTAAACGATTTTCTTCTTTTTTGGTTAATTTAATGGACCCATTTTCGTTTGTAGTAGTCACAGTATTTTGGCACAATAATAGTAGTTTATGCAACTGTCATATAATGGGGGTCATTAGAATGCGAGTGTCTGTTTATCACACGAGGCGTAGCCGAGTGTGATAATAGATTGACACGAGCATTCTAATGCCTAATTATATGCAGTTGCATACACTATTTTATCTACACTCTAAAAAATTAACTCAGTTGAACACTTTTCCAAACGTCCGCACCGGCGATTGCAAGGCCCGATACATGGTCAAATTCAATACGAGAACGTAATATGGCTTGATATGAATTTTTGAAGATTCTTTACCAACAGTTGTTTAGATGTCGAGTCTCAACAGCAAATAACTAATCAACTGAACAACAACTGAACAACATGTGAACAACATCTCAACAACAACAGAACAAAAACCTATTAAAACAACTGAACAACATCCGAAAAATTTCCGTACAACAACAACTGTCAGGTGCGATGGAAGATAGCGATTTGAGTATCGGCAAAAAAAAACTTCGTTTCATTTTTCAACTTTATCGTATTAAGAGTTTTCTCATTAAGTCATTACGCTTCTGTAATTTATAGTAAACCCTAGTTTTTATAGGCAGAATGCATAAAGTAGGTCATTATGCATCTGTTTTCGAATTCATAATTCGAACATTATGGGACGAGTGTAGATAAAAGCAATAATGCTTCTTCTTCGTCCGAAGAACTACTTAGGCCGTCCTCCCAATCTTCTCGAGACATCGCGTAAGTTTTCGATTCGAGAAATAAGCATGAAAAGCAATATGGCGTCGGCTGGGTACGCAACAGACCCCTTGCAGCTCTCGTCCGTAGGTACGCCGTAACCTGCGTAACCTCGTCCGTATCGTGTCCGTAACCCGGTGTGGCAGGGGTGTACGGACGTGATCACGTGCGTGACTACGGACGAGAGCTGGATACGGAACGGATACGGAGCCGGTGTGCCCCGCCCTTAAGACATGACACGACTAAAATATCTCCTATCCTTTTCTAAGCCTATTTGACGGAAAATGACAACACTAATTTAAGGCAAGTAAGGAGAATTTATATCCCGAATTGATGCCAATGGCTAGAATGACAAACGGCTCTTACGGTCGTCGCCCGGCGGAAACCAGCTGCGTTTGTCATTCTAGACAATTCGCCTTTATTCAATTACGTACAATTATTTTATGAATGTCTATATGTATAAAGTGCTCAAACTATCGCTCGCAAAACGGTGCTTTGGTCTGCGGCAGCTCTCACGTGACAAAATGGCGGCGATCGGAAACATCTATTCGATACAAAAATGTTTTGCAATTTGGCAAGATAATCTCACCTGCATCGGTACCACGGGCTTGTGCCTGGGCACGGTGGGCGCCAGGAAGTCCGGTTGTCTCGGCGTGGTCGCAAACGGGGTCATGTACGGAGTCTGCGCCGACGGAGTGTACGGGGTGTTGATGTACGCCGGCCCGGGAGTGTGCGCCGGCGTGTGGAACGCAGGCGTGTGCGCCGCCGGAGTGTGGTATAGGGATGTCATCCCATGCGGCGTGCGCATGGCCGGCGTACGCTGCACCGGCGTCCCAGACGGCGGTGGATCTCTAAAGTGCTCCTTGAACCATTTGAGCAACCCTCCTAAGGAATCGAACAGGCGTTGCCTGAATTTGTAACCGTCCGGCGTAACGCTGACGTATTCGTGAGTGCATCTCGCTCTAGGTAAGTACGAGAGCAAGAACCGTCCGGGATGGTTCTTCGCTGCCGAGAAGACGTAGTGGATTTTGTTTGCGTTTTTAGCTTTTTCTTCCTTCAGCCATTCCTCGGCTTTGTCTCGCATGCCGCCAAACGGCTTGTAATACTTATAGGCAATGAGGTCTCTCGCATGGCCGGCCATGGGGGTGACGTGACGAGCGATGATTTCATCCAGGTCTTCGAATTCCGAGCCCTGGATCCACAGACTTCGACCGAGGGAGAAAGCGTTCTCTTTCCCTTCCTCTCTAACGTCGATGTGTTGGCAAATACCCTCAGCTACCTTCCACGTTACTGTCAAGTGGTCTGAACCCTGCATGAAAAGAAAACTTAATTAAATGAAAACCTATTAAAAAACTTGTAGCACCAAAAATAAAAACACATAACAATTGGAAAACCGAAATGTCCAAGACTGAGAAATGAATCCACCACTATAGTGATTTGGGTACAAATTGTGTCATCTTGTTACTTTAGTGTTCGAGAGACAATCATTTTGGCTCGGGTGACTTGACCACACGATCCCTTAGTGACCAAGTGATGAATTTTACTACTTTACATTCAAAGTGGCCTAAAAACACAATATGTATACGAAGGCATTTTTTTAAATATTTAGACTACAAATTTCGTTTTGAAAGTTGTTAAGTTTCATGTGCGGTCGATGTGGCGCAGTGGTAGTGCGACTGCCTGCAACGCAAAGGTTTCGGGTTCGATTCTCACAAAGTTGATATTTATCACTACGTCAGAGTTTAATTCACGTAGTGGTAAATTTGTTCCCAGTCTGGTAAGGACAATGTAGGCTGAACCACCTGATTGTCTGAAAAGAAAGATGGTTTTGGAGAGCACGTGAAGCCGCCGGTCCCAGTTGCTCTCTATGATTACTTAGACGGCGGTAGTTACACAACCATGTCAGAGGCCTACTACTAGTAGTAGGCGGTTAAAATATTTGCTAAAGAGTGGAACTCACTACCTGCGTCTGTGTTTCCTAAAGCATACAACCGTAATCTCTTCAAAGTACGAGTGAACAGGCTTCTTCTGGGTGAGCTCGCTCCATCTTAGACTCTGTCTCTTTCCTATGACCTAGACTCCAGTCATCTCCAGTCAAGAGCAAACCCATTCATAATTTTTAAAAAAACGCCAGGGTTCATCGGGTCGTTGGAAGACTCGGTGTCCCACACGAAAAGAGGAAGTGTTTATAGGATGATGTATCTCACCTTGCTACTAGGTCGCACGATCACCTCTCCCTGTTGCATGTTTTCCATGAGTTTCTCCGCTTCTAACGATATGTTGTGTGTATAATATATGTATCTCACCTTGCTACTAGGTCGCACGGTCACCTCCCCCTGTTGCATGTTCTCCATGAGTTTCTCCGCTTCTAACGATATGTTGTGTGTATATGTATCTCACCTTGCTACTAGGTCGCACGGTCACCTCCCCCTGTTGCATGTTCTCCATGAGTTTCTCCGCTTCTAACGATATGTTGTGTGTATATGTATCTCACCTTGCTACTAGGTCGCACGATCACCTCCCCCTGTTGCATGTTCTCCATGAGTTTCTCCGCTTCTAACGATATGTTGTGTGTATATGTATCTCACCTTGCTACTAGGTCGCACGATCACCTCCCCCTGTTGCATGTTCTCCATGAGTTTCTCCGCTTCTAACGATATGTTGTGTGTATATGTATCTCACCTTGCTACTAGGTCGCACGATCACCTCCCCCTGTTGCATGTTCTCCATGAGTTTCTCCGCTTCTAACGATATGTTGTGTGTATATGTATCTCACCTTGCTACTAGGTCGCACGATCACCTCCCCCTGTTGCATGTTTTCCATGAGTTTCTCCGCTTCTAACGATATGTTGTGTGTATATGTATCTCACCTTGCTACTAGGACGCACGATCACCTCCCCCTGTTGCATGTTTTCCATGAGTTTCTCCGCTTCTAACGATATGTTGTGTGTATATGTATCTCACCTTGCTACTAGGACGCACGATCACCTCTCCCTGTTGCATGTTCTCCATGAGTTTCTCCGCTTCTAACGATATGTTGTGTGTATATGTATCTCACCTTGCTACTAGGTCGCACGGTCACCTCCCCCTGTTGCATGTTCTCCATGAGTTTCTCCGCTTCTAACGATATGTTGTGTGTATATGTATCTCACCTTGCTACTAGGTCGCACGATCACCTCCCCCTGTTGCATATTCTCCATGAGTTTCTCCGCTTCTAACGATATGTTGTGTGTATATGTATCTCACCTTGCTACTAGGTCGCACGATCACCTCCCCCTGTTGCATGTTCTCCATGAGTTTCTCCGCTTCTAACGATATGTTGTGTGTATATGTATCTCACCTTGCTACTAGGTCGCACGATCACCTCCCCCTGTTGCATGTTTTCCATGAGTTTCTCCGCTTCTAACGATATGTTGTGTGTATATGTATCTCACCTTGCTACTAGGACGCACGATCACCTCCCCCTGTTGCATGTTTTCCATGAGTTTCTCCGCTTCTAACGATATGTTGTGTGTATATGTATCTCACCTTGCTACTAGGACGCACGATCACCTCCCCCTGTTGCATGTTTTCCATGAGTTTCTCCGCTTCTAACGATATGTTGTGTGTATATGTATCTCACCTTGCTACTAGGTCGCACGGTCACCTCCCCCTGTTGCATGTTCTCCATGAGTTTCTCCGCTTCTAACGATATGTTGTGTGTATATGTATCTCACCTTGCTACTAGGACGCACGATCACCTCCCCCTGTTGCATGTTTTCCATGAGTTTCTCCGCTTCTAACGATATGTTGTGTGTATATGTATCTCACCTTGCTACTAGGTCGCACGGTCACCTCCCCCTGTTGCATGTTCTCCATGAGTTTCTCCGCTTCTAACGATATGTTGTGTGTATATGTATCTCACCTTGCTACTAGGACGCACGATCACCTCCCCCTGTTGCATGTTTTCCATGAGTTTCTCCGCTTCTAACGATATGTTGTGTGTATATGTATCTCACCTTGCTACTAGGTCGCACGGTCACCTCCCCCTGTTGCATGTTCTCCATGAGTTTCTCCGCTTCTAACGATATGTTGTGAGTATATGTATCTCACCTTGCTACTAGGTCGCACGGTCACCTCCCCCTGTTGCATGTTCTCCATGAGTTTCTCCGCTTCTAACGATATGTTGTGTGTATATGTATCTCACCTTGCTACTAGGGCGCACGATCACCTCTCCCTGTTGCATGTTCTCCATGAGTTTCTCCGCTTCTAACGATATGTTGTGTGTATATGTATCTCACCTTGCTACTAGGTCGCACGATCACCTCCCCCTGTTGCATATTCTCCATGAGTTTCTCCGCTTCTAACGACATGTTGTGTGTATATGTATCTCACCTTGCTACTAGGTCGCACGATCACCTCCCCCTGTTGCATATTCTCCATGAGTTTCTCCGCTTCTAACGATATGTTGTGTGTATATGTATCTCACCTTGCTACTAGGTCGCACGATCACCTCCCCCTGTTGCATATTCTCCATGAGTTTCTCCGCTTCTGCAAACGATATGTTGTGGAAGGCGGGGTGCACTATGACTCGCTTCACGTACTGCATTCGCTCCTTCGTGGCTTTGGCTTCGGTGTCCTTGCGTACGTCCTTGTCTTCCGCCTCTTGGTCGTAGTACGGGTCTTTCGGTGGTCTGTGGTAGAATCAGCTGTTAAAAACTTATTCTAACTTTTTAAAGAAACAAAATTTTATCAGTCCAGTAGTCTAGACATATTAACATACATATATCCTTTGCGGATAAGGCTGAGCGTAAACAACCGTAAATAACAAAATTTTCGCAACGCCTGACAAACATTTGAGGGTTATTCAGAAAACTGTGTATCGTTACAGTGACAGGTTGTCAACCCATCGCCTCACACATTACCCTCGCTGTCTAGACACTACCTATAAAATATTAATATTTAGCTAAACATCAAATCTTGTATAATTTAAAGGTACATAAAACACTACGTTGCACAAAAAAATGGCTAGTATAGGTCACCTTCGTGACCATTCATGACACGATTACAAATCGAATAATAGCATTATCAATTAATCAATGTTAACCTTTAAAACTATCCGCATCTAAAAAGACCAAAGTAACGGACATAGTCTGGAAATGTAGCAAACTGAAGTGGCAGTGGGGTGGGCACATTTGTCGTAGAACCGACGAACGGTGGAATAAACGGGTTCTCGAGTGGAGGCCACGCCTCGGCAAGCGTAGTGTTGGACGAAATCCGGCCAAATGGACCGACGACTTAAAAAAGGCGGCTGGTAGCGACTGGATGGCGAAAACGGGAGATCGTGCCTTATGACGTACCCTGGGTGAGGCCTACGTCCAGCAGTGGACTGCAATAGGCTGATGTAGATGTAGAACCTTTAAAAGTATAGCCGGTATATGCTAGTATTTCTTACTCACCTCCACTCTTTATTTTTGTCTAACAAGTCGGACGATTTCGACGAGCAGTCCACAGAAAACCTTTCCACATCAATCTTCAATATCCTACAGTGCACCGTCTGTCCTATTCTAACTCGTTCAGTGGGGTCGGCCACGTGTCTGTCTGATAGGTTCTTGATGTGAATATAGCCGGAGAGGCCGTTGTCGAGCCGTATCCGCACGCCCGTGGCTTGCCCCGGACACGCCCCAGCGTCGAAATGGTTCCATACCTAAAGAAATTTAACGAATCTTAGTGATGTATGTAGTTTACGATATGTTATGTAAAGCATCTAGGTAAAGTCGGTTGTAGCACACAAGGTACCAGGTGTACTCCAAAAGAACTGAATTATTTTATTCCCAGTTTATACGTCGTAAAAATTTAAACATTTCGCATAAAATAAGTCATTTTGTACTAATATTAGTTAATTTAAGTTATTTGTTTGTCAACAACAGTACTTTTATCTTGATAAAAGTACTGTTGTTGACAAAAATAATTCAGTTCTTTTGGAGTTCCCCTGGTACCTTTTATGCTACAACCGCCTGTACATGCAAAACTGATGAAAAACTTTCAAATTAACTCAAGATCTGTTTCATTGCAATGGAAAAGCTCCGACGCGCGTTCGGGTTTAATAATCAACTATGACCTAAATTCGGGATATAAATTCTATTAAATTAACTTAGATAAGCGCAGTCACGATCCTTTCGGGGTGTAATGAAATGACAAAGGTGTCAAAATTACCAAGGTGCTAAAATGATCAAGGATGCATTAAGTATATCTAAAGTTACAAAATGATCAAAATTGTATAATGTTCAGAGTTGCAAAATGTGCAAAATTTGTAAGTTGCTGTATTTTGTAAATTAATTGTTCCATATCAACACAGATTACTCATGTATTTAATGACCAGTGTATAATATTAGAAAAGTATGTTTATTCAGTTTAAGGTCCTCCGCGTTTGGAACGTTAATTTGTTACCACAAATTGTCTGAAGGTGGCGCTACGCGTTTCGATCGCCCCTTCCATTTTGAATTTCGTGTACTGCGTATGTTGGTTTGGCAAATAAATTAATAGTTGTCTATAAGACGTTTTTTCTGTCTCCAAAACCACCTAGGGCTTCTTTAACCAGTTCTATCTATACCGTTTCCGATAATTTAAAATATATAAACTTTATCAAAATAAATGTTCAACATGCACCGTACGAGAACCTGTACCGACAGGCCCCCCAATAAAACATGTTACTCAATGTGCCACTAGAAATTAGGTCACAGGCTATAGAATAACCCACAACCCCTGATTCTGTGGCATATAAGCAAGTTTCGTGCGACACTGATTAGAAGGGAGAAATACGTAAGAGTTCAAAAATAAAAATAAATAAGATTTTGAGTTTACGTTTTCATTTCAGTGCCCGATATTATCAAACTACAGGCTACAATTTGAAAGGTGAAATTTGATGCTCATTGCTTAGTCGGTTAGCCATAATGATACCAGGAATATTAATCGGCTACGCAATGTACTACGAATTTCACTCTAGACTTGTAGCCTGTATAACTTTTTAAGCACTCGCGATCACTTTCACTCATTTAAATTGTAGCCTGTAGTTTCATAAAAAAGGTCACTCACTGGTATCCGATTTTCATAATTAATCCTTATCTATTCCTTAGCCAAGAAAATCTAAAAATTCTTCTATCTGCATGTATTATATTATGATAATATTTGGTTTCTCAAAAGAAGGAAGATGATGTGGTTAAAAGTTATGTGTATAAAAAAAATAGAATTAAATGTCATTTTAAGAATGTGCGTAGCAGTCTAGTACTAAATGGACACTCACCTCTGACAACTCCGGGAAATCGTTCTTATGGCAGAAGGGGCACTCCCACAGTCCAGTTTCATCATTCCTCACGGGGTTGGCCTGATCCAACATTTCTCTTTGTGGTTTTCTATGAGATATCCCCACTACAGAAGCAAGCACCATCTTCCCCACGAAGAAAGTATCCGGAGATTCTTTAGTTAAAATGTCGAATAATTCCTCAGGCGTTGCCGAACGGAAAGGAACTCTCAAATCTTTATACCTAGAGTTCAATTCTGCTCTGATATCGTAAAGTGTGATACTTTTATTTCCGAAACCTTGCCGTTCTAATTCTTCAGCAAAAGCGTCTAAGTCCAAGTCTTTAAGTCTCTCTGGAGCCTCGAGGATTTCTTCTAAAGCTCCAGCTGGGTTTGCATCTTCGTCTTCGTATTCTAAAGCGTCGACGGCCATCTTTCTCGCCCACTCGTAAGTTTCTGGATGCACTCTAGACCCGTCCAATACTTCTATGTACGCTTCGGTACTATCTCCTAAACTGCTCGTATCAATTTTGATGAAACCGGAACAATTGATAAAGACTTTCGGTCCCATATGACAGACTGTGACCAATTGCGTTCGGTTTTCTAGTTTCTGGTTGGTCTGTTTGAAGAGTTTGATTAAAGCTTGCGCTTTCCTTGGACCTAGACCGCAGACGAACTGTAATAGTTCCGTTCCTCGACCGGTTAGGATAGCTTCGTTGACATCCACACCGACCTCATTGATTCTATTGACGAATTCTAGTTCGATTCCTTCGAGTAGGTCTTCCTTGGCGATTTGGTCTTGCAGGGGGTGGTACCTGAGGCACAGTATTTCTTCGTCGGGGCCGCACAGTTGTGAGATCTCCATCAGCGGGTCTTGTAGCAGGCGCCCTTGGCAGATCGCTTGGCGAAGGATCTCGGGGTATTCTCTAAAGTCAGTCTGTAACAAAATATCACTTTTATAATGTATTTACGCCTTTGCAGCAGATCGTGGGTGTCATGAAATGGATAGTGAAATGGTTTTTTTGTTGATACTCAAGATTTTAAAAAGTTTACATTAATTGCATTTAAGAAAATCATAAGCATAACAGAGCCTCCGCCTTAGGGCTCACACACATAACTGCTAATTGATATTACATCGCAAATATCTAGGACAGATTTCATAAAATTTGTCAGTTTTATGTAATCGGGGTCCCAACACATATAAACTCCGTTTATTTAAGAATGACTTATAATGTAAACAACTTTGTATGTCTCAACTGACTGTCGCGAGCTGTCAGATTCATACAAAGTTTGTTTACATAATAGGTCATTCTTAAATAAACGGAGTTAACACTACTATCGAGCACCAGGGGCGATGAACTGTCCCACTCAAACAGAATATTCATGGCGAGAATATATCATATTTCACGTACAAAAAGCAAGAGACGAGTAACGCTGCGCTACACCACCACTACACGTGAAGCAAGCAAGTGACATCAGTTTTTTTTTTATTAAGGATGAATTTGCTCTTGACTCTAGTCCAGGTCATAGGACAGAGACAGAGTCTAAGATGGAGCGAGCTCACACAGAAGAAGCCTGTTCACTCTTACTTTGAAGAGATTAGGGTTGTATGCGTTTGGAAACACAGACGCAGGTAGTGAGTTCCACTCTTTATTAGTGCGCATTATAAATGATGACTGATGAGGAAGCGCTTAGTCCGAATTGCTGGAATGGCAACCAGTTTCTTGCGGTCGTTTACGCTCTGCCTAACCCGCAAGGGATTATAGGCGTGGTATGTGTGTGTACGTACCCTGCCGCGTATGCTGTTGCTGTATATGTTGGAGATGTGGTTGTCGACGATCTCGATGGGGATGCGCGGGAACTGGTCGTGGTCCATCAGCTGCTGTATGACGTCGTGCACGTCCGCCTTCACGTTGAGAGCCTCGCGCGACTCGCCGCCGATCACCACCACGTGGGGCTTCTTGTGGAGAATGAATCTGGGGAATAACATACGTTTGTCAGGAACATATTCAACAGTTAAAGTAACTTTCTTTAATATACAGGGTGTGTAAGGGACGGTGTACCGAAAACTTTGCAGGCGTAATCAGACCATGAAACTGAACAACTTTAACTATGGAGCCTATGTTGGGAAACGAATTTTTTTTTTCCAGTTTCCATAGAAAGTCAGTCACCTGATCGGGAATTTTGTATGGGAGGTCGGAAAAAATTCTCGTTTACCAACATAGCTTCCATAGAAAAAGTTATTCAGTTTCATGGTCTGATCATGCCTGCAAAGTTTTCGGTACACCGTCCCTTACACCCCGTATGTATACCCTTATACAGGGCTTGCAATCGGTTTCGACAATACAGGTATTACATATCGGCATTAGCATGTACTTTGGTGCAATACCTGTATTGCGAAGATACCTGTATTTAGAAACCCATATCGACAATACCTGTAATATACTGGTATTTACCAAGCGTCAATACAGGTTGCGAATACCGGTATTTGTACAAATCGTAGTTGAATTTCGCGCATTGTTCAGATTCAGGCCGGACGCGGCTGCTGCACCATTGGTCGGATCTCGGATATAAAGTTTCCCATTAATACGTGGCGCAGATTATTTATTTTTTTCATTTATTTTGCTTTTAAAAATGAATACAAAAAACATTAAATGACGTCACTAAACCCGAATTTAAGTCGGCAATATGTTTTTACAAATAACGCATAAATAATGCAGCGATCGGACTACCTTATTCATCTTGCCCGATTCAGCATATATTTCTGGTTATATTAAGTAACCAGTTTTGAAATATTTGAGACACCCAGCAATGTATGCCGAATCGGGTACGATGAAGTATATTTTTATGTTGTAGATAGGGTCCTACCACGAACATACTGTCAATTATTTTTCTATACCTACATAAACCAAGGTTCTACATGTGTTTATTTTATTCTTGCACACATCCTATCTTTGACAGAAAACCGATATAGATTTACCAATAAAATACCTGTAAGATACCTGTAAAATACCGTTAATATACGGGTATTATGATAAATACTACGGGTATTTGTAAGAAAATACGGGTATGTTGAATACCGGTATTAAGATTCGATCTGTTAAGGCGGCGCTGAGTGAAATCCGACCGTCCAGTGGCGCCCTCCCATGTTTTTTAAATAATTTCTTAAAATCTAGGACAAACATTAAAAATCTAAGACGGACAAATTGTTGTCCTATACAATATGTTTATTTTAAGGTACAACAATGATGAGCTTTTTCTTGTGTTTGAAATTTTAAATCACTAAAACAGAAAATGGTGGCCACCGTTTTCCGTTCCTGTGATATTCTCTGTAATTGAAGTTATAGCAATTAATACCGTGTGGTCGTTTTTAGGTACTTTTTTCCGTAACTTTAATTGCAGCGAATATTTCATTGCGTTTTCAGGTTCTAATTTTACTTAAGGATAATACTAAAAACTTGGGCAACGGACATTCTGATAGATTATTTGTATAAAGAGAAAATATTTTGTTTGTGAAGTAGCGCCACTGTCAAGGTCGTTCACGGCTACACTCGCCTTAAGGAAAGTGTTCTAAATACTTATGACTGTTTACAAAAAAAAATGGTTTGTTTACCTCCTCAAGGCGACCATATCGGCCTCCTTGTTGGTCCTCTCCATGGCGTCCCAGGCGTTCCTCCTGTACAGCAGATGTGGCAGCCGCAGGTGGTCCACGACCTCTCCCCCGCCGGCCACGAGGCACGCGAACGCAGAATGCTGCCGGTCCGGCACGTACGCGATCGATAACACGCGGAGACCTACAACAATTATAAACCGTGTGAAAATTTATAAAACTCATAAATTAGACAAATAGAATACCAAATTTTTAAAACACTTCCCGTGTTAGGTATACAATTTTTGTAAACTTGCAACGTAGCCCAGATGGAAGAGGCGTCGTCACTAGTAATGACGAAAGTCGCAGGTTCAAATCCCGCTCGCGCTTGAAATTTTTGCAAGTTTAAAAATAGACATAAAGAAGTCTGATGAATGTGGAGGAGGCGAAAGAAGTATGCCAGGATCGTAGTAAGTGGAAGGAAGTAGTCTCTGCCTACCCCTCCGGGAAAGAGGCGTGATTTATGTATGTATGTATGTATAAAGAAGTCGAATGCTGAATTTGCAAAGACAATCTATACTAATATTATAAATCCGGGTGATTGTGTGTGTATGTATGTATAATTGTAACTTTATTATTACACGACTGCATAACCAAAAAAGGAGTGTTTTGTTTTTAGAGTTCATGTATGTATGTATGACGTATGTATGTATGTATGTATGTAAGTATGTATATATATGTGCGATTTTTAAAGGACTGAAACTATTTAACCACTGAACAGATTCGAATGGGAATTGTATCGGAAGAATCCTTACATTATCTCGAGTGTCATAGGCTAGGCTTTATCTCAGATAGCGGTCGTGTTTTTATTTTTAATTTTTTATAATGCTTGTTAATTGCTTTGAACCTTACTAATCAACAGTTGGCAGTGAATACAATTTGGTGGCCATTTTGGCTCCATAATATTTCGTTCATTACATACATGCATCTACACAGTAAACCCAATAATCCTCCTACTCTTTTTTGAAACCGAATGCACAGGACTATTTGAGGCAGTATCGACTGTCTTCAGAAAATATAGGGTGTAATTTTACTAGTGACTGATAGCGAATATTCAAGACGGGCTGGGTAATAAGGAAAAATTTTTTTTCAAGGACCATTGGTACCATACAAAATTGCCAATCAGCTGATTTGATTTAGTATGGAAACTCAAATATTATTGTCAGATTTCAACCTATGTTCATTAGGGAAAATTGTTTATTATCAGAGATAGATGGACTGTCTTAGGATTACGCTATCGGTCACTAGTAAAATTACGCCCTATGTACCAAAATATTGTTCTACAAAAGATACATTTTAGAATTATATAATCCATTTTCGTTTGCAAAGCACTAGTAATGACTAACAGCAAGATATGTACCATTAGTGGTGTCCCATTCGTCATCCTCGTCCTCTGATATCCGAGACTCGTACGGGGCCACCTTCAGCCAGTCGTACAGGCGGCGACGACAACATCTATGTACAAAATAATTAACGTTAATTATAAAGGTCAATAATATAGAAATTCTTTGAAGTAGCAACAAACCTCCGCAGGTAATGATTTAATTGTAACAGGTTCATGTCCGAGATTAAGATGTTGTGAACAAAACATAAAGCAACTAGGAATTCAAATTCAAGCTGAAGATTGGAATTATGCAAATAATTCCGATCTTCAGCTTGAATTTGAATTCCTAGTTGCTTACTTTTAACAACACTACATAGAAAGTGCTCTATAGCTTTTTCAAACATAAAAGGAACGTGAGTCAATAATGTTCACGTTTCAAATTAGCAGAAAGGAACAATCATTACAAATCACTTTCTCCTCTCGGGAATAAACGATGCAACTGTCAAAACTTTCGTAAAACGGAACGTGTCTCCTAATGTTTTAAAAGACAGAATAGAAGACTTGGCTGAATGGACTTATTATTGCGTTTGCTTTTAGTTTGAAGTTTATTGGACTGTTGTTGTTTTTTATGATCGTAGGTGTAGTAATAGTACATTGTTGTCGAGGTATGGAAAATAAGACTTTGCTGGACGAGTATAATTTGAAGTCCGGGCCGCAGGCGAGGACTTCAATTATACAAGTCAAGCAAAGTAATTTTCCCCGAGGCTTACATAGTGCTTTTCTCAAAAAAAGGCTAGGAAATGAAAGATTGTACTTCTTATAAAAGTTAGCTAGCGACCACAACACAACGAAACAAATAAAAATTTACAATTTTCCCACCAATTGTAATTTTTTTTAAATAATTTTTTTTTTTTTAAATAATTTTTTTAAAAAAAATAAAATTCTAAACGCCTGTAAGGCACAGTATTACGTAATATTCAGCCATACTAAATGTTTAGTTCATTCTTTTCTTTTTTAATTCTGGACAGGCAAGGGTCTTCACATCATACAGCCTCGTCTTTAGTTACCTGTTTCATACAAAATTACGTTCCGTTTCTATGAGAGTCATCGAGATAATTTTGAAATCAAATTATGTGGGTTTAGCGTATAACGAATTTATCTTAATGGACACCAGCAAAGGATTTCCATACAACTTTGCTGGCGTGATCTGAGACGTGACAAACAATGTAAAACTTCGCGGTTTCTTTTTTTGAAAGAAATGAACACATTTCCTAGCATGTTTGAGAAGAAAGCATTATCTATCACTTGGAAGAAAGTACGATTACTAACTCGTGTATATTGAAGCCCTCAGCTGCGCTAAGGGCCTCAAAGTGCACCCTTGTTGGTAATCGGTCTCTTCCTTCACGCTGGAAGAGTACAGTCGGTTGTAGCACATAAGGTACCACGGGTACTCCAAAAGATCTGAATTACTTTTGACCCCAGCAATATTTTTTTCGTGACATGAATATGTATTAGTAGAAAATTACTTATTTTATGAGAGTAAGTTTAAATTTTTATTATTTATTAACTGGGGATAAAAATAATAGTTTTTTTGGAGTACCCCTGGTACCTTATGTGCTACAACCGACTGTACTATTGTCATCTAATACTTATCCAATACATGCCAATTTTATAAAAATAATAAGCAGATAGCCGTGTGATGCCGGCTGAGAATAGCATCACCCCATTTCTTACCCATGGGTGTCGTAAGAGGCGACTAAGGGTCTCGAGGGTTAGATGTGAATTGCAATTTTAGGCGATGGGCTGACAACCTGTCACTATGGCGATACACAGTTATCTTATTGACCCTCAAACTTTTGTCAGACGTGGTGTTAATATCCGTTTAACGGCCGTTAACGCCCTGCCTACCCCGTAAGGGACACAGGCGTGATTTATGTATGTATGTATGTAATAAGCAGATTGAGGTTATTTTGATTGATTGTACTGACTTGAGCACATATTCCTTGGACTCCTGCAGCAGCACGGCGTTGAGCTCCCTCCTCAGTTCCGGTATGACGATCTTGTTGAGCGCGATGGTGACCGCCTCCGCGCGCAGCTCGTTCCACGCTTGCACTGTCGCCGCGAATTCATCCTGAAATGTATAAGCGAGTTTAGAACTGGCTAAGCACACACATATATGTGTAGTATTAATTGTTATTATACGTATGTACATATTACTGAGTTATATATATTCAAACCTTTTTTTTTTGTGTAATGCCTTAAGGTAGACTGGGAGATAACGCCTTTGGCCCGTGTACATTTTTGTGCATAAAGTTAAATAAATATAACGCCTTTATCACTTCCGTATAATACAGTCGCTATCGCCACGTTTGACGAATATTTAAGGAAAGTTTCAAAAAAATCGTGTATCACTATAGTGACAAGTTGTCAGCCTGTTGTCTAAAATTGAAATACATATGAACCTCTCGAGTTCCTTAGTCGCCTCTTACGACACCAACAGGAAATAAATGGGGTGATGCTATTCTAAGCCAGCATCACACCGAACTGGCTAATCTGCTTTGTATATTCTGTCCCTCACACAAATTACTCGTCACTGCCATTATTCACAAAACAACAAAAAATAAAAAATCTTTTTGTTTTTTAATTCGTTGCTTCGTAATTTTAACATGTTTAAATATTGAATAAATTTCATCGAAATCTTTGAATGAAGCACTAACCTTTTGGTACAGCTGTTTCAGTTCTTCCAAGTAGCTGGGCCCAGTGTTGCCTTCAATCTGTTCGCTGATAGTGAGTTCCAGCAGCTTATCCTCCACAGCCATCGACAGCTTGAGGAACTGGTCTCCGGAGAGGTCACGTACTGGCTTCTTCTTCAGGTATTTCATACTGGAAATTGACTAATGGATTAACTTTTTGGTAAAATTTTGATTATAGTAATGTGAAGCATGATCTATATGCAACTTATGAGTTAGATATTCAGATACATTATAGTGTCACGACCACGATATTTAAGTGCCATGGCACAAATAATAGCGTCTACAAATCAAACTCCTTTGTCTGGGCCTTAAAATCCGCGCTTTAAAAACCTGCTTCCCCCCTCAACCCTCTTCTAACGTCATCAGCCATGATTATCATGTGCTGATAATTTTATTCCAGAAGGAGGTATCACTAGATATTTTTCAGGTAAGATTTTAAGGCATTTACTCAATAATATTTTTTGAATATTTACAGGTCTAATTTTAAGTTTGATAAGCTGAAGAACAGCAATTAATCGACATCACTAAAGAAATTAATAGATCATATAAAATGTGGCCCCCGCGAGGAGCATGCAGCGAGGCGCGCGCGCACCCTGGCTGAGTTGTTTGCTAAGCGCCAGCCAGACTGTAGGCAAATCTAATGACCTTGAGCGCGTCTGGGGTGGGAGTGTGCGTACTCTGCGGCCATGGGCAGAAAAATCATTAACCATGTGGTCTCATGGCCTGAAAGTTCGATAACTGTTTAGAATTCAATACCGTGAGCAGGACATTCAATCACACTATCTAACTGTGAACAGGAACACACAGTTTCATTGTATAATTGAACACAAACCTGTAGCAGGCGTGGTTCTCATCGATCTCCTTCAGTCCCCGGGGCGTGGGGCGCACATTGATGGTCGCGCGCTCCCTCAGGGCGTCCCGCAGAGTCGCGCGGAGTTGCGGTTCCCGCGCTAGCTGTGTCACACGTGTGTATACTGACCTGTAGCAGGCGTGGTTCTCATCTATCTCCTTCAGTCCCCGGGGCGTGGGGCGCACATTGATGGTGGCCCGCTCCCTCAGGGCGTCCCGCAGAGTCGCGCGGAGTTGCGGTTCCCGCGCTAGCTGCACGCCGCACATGTACACGGCGCGGCGGAGGACCTCTTGCGCTGACCCTATTTGGGCCGTCTGTAGGGTAACGAAGCATCATTAAATAAGACGAAATTTTACTATTGAGTAGTGAGTTAGTGACCGATAGCGAAATCTCAAGACGGGCAAGTGATAAGGAGTAACTTTCCCAAGGAACATAGGTCGAAATATAAAAAGATACCACATAATATATAAAAGCGACCACCCAAACGAAATTGCCGATCAGCTGATATGGTTTACTATGAAAGCTCAAAATATTATTGTCATATTTCTACCTATGTTTCTTGGTATAAGTTGTTCCTTATCACCTGCCCGTTCTCTATTTTCAGTATCGGGCATTAATAAAATTTCACCCTATATATACAGGCAATAACGGTATAGCAACAAGCCGAAAGAAGGTTAAGGTACTAATTAAACTAAACAACTTTTTTAAAAAGAAGATGGGTCTAATATATTTTTTTATTGGGCCTTCCGCACGAAATAGGTAATCAACTTAATTTAATATGAAAGGTTCAAATTTTTTAAATATTTTTATCTATGTTTGAAAGTTGCCTGTTGTGTCTGTATTCTTTGTGTTTTTCTCTTTACTGTTCCTGTGTACAATAAATCGTAAATAAATTAATAAAGTTTCATTAATATCTTGACATGTTTATGTGAACACAAATACACTTACGTAAGCGGCTGCGGCCTCCAGCGGCGGCACGGGCGGTTGTTCCACCTCGTGTCTCTGATAGTTGTCGCGCACGTTCTCAGCGAACTGCTCCGGGGTCAGACCGAACTGTTTCACTAGCGGATCTGGAAAACAAAGTCAACTGTAAAGTAAGAAAATATCTAAACGTGATAGTTTATAGTATGTGTTTTTTTGTGTAGTGCCGTGTGATGTCGGCTTAGAATAGCATCACCCCATTTCTTTCCCGTGGGAGTCGTAAGAGGCGATTAACCGCTTGTCTGTCACGTACCGGGAGCCGGACAACAATTTTGAACCTTAACTACCCACAATAAAATTCAAAACCAATTAAATTGTTATAGTATGAAGCGACAGACGAGTGATTAAGGGATTCGAGGGTGTGTATTGCAATTTCAGGCGATGGGCTGACAACCTGTCCCTATAGCGATACACAATTTTCCGAATGACTCTCAAACATTTGTCAGAGTGTAAATAGCCGTTTTTTGCGGCTGTTTACGCTCTGCCTACCCCGCAAGGGATTATAGGCGTGATATGTGTATGTGTGTGTATGTATGTGTTTTTTTTAGTGTCATGTTGATATGACTACATAATTTGGGATTTTTGCAGATAGATCTATCCTCATAGCATCTTACAATATGCTGAAAAAATCCCACCCTATGAAACAAAGAAGCAAAGTTATGAACAAGAAATACAAGTAAAATGTAAACGAGTAATTTTGTTTGAAAAGTTTAAGTTAATTAATCAGGTTAACCTCTTGAAATACATCCAGCGGTTTCGTAAACTGAATAAATTTTTCACGGATTCAATATTGGTACACTCATTAGAACAAAAAAAAAGGAAACCTTGAAAGGACACGGTCTCTGCCTATTAGGTGATCCAATAGGCAGAGGCCATGTCCAACAGTGGGCTGTTGTGGCTGCTAATGTACATACATACATATTTCACGCCCATAGTCCCTTGCGGGGTAGGCAGAGCATAAATGGCCGTGAAAAACAGTAATTTACGCCACGTCTGACAGTTCGAGGGTCAATCAGATAACTGTGTATCACTATAGTGACAGGTTGTCAGCCCATCGCCTAAAATTGCAATACACACCCTCGAGTCCCTTAGTCGCTTCTTACGACAGGCAAGAAATGGGGTGATGCTATTCTATGCCGGCATCACACGGGACACTGCTAATGTATATAATGAAAAAAAATGTAAATCTTACCGATGCCGGCTTTCCTGCACAGTTCATAAGGTCCTGACCTGACGGCGTACTTCACCTCGGTCTGCTCCAGCTCCTCTGGCTCAGCCGCCTCCACAGCTGCGGCCGCTTCTTCTGGATCTTCGCCGTTCTTCTCCGCTTCCTCGCGAGCCGCTCTCCTGTGTACAAACAATTAAGTCCATTTTTATACACATACATATATTACGCCTCCATATACAATTTCCTGTACCTAGGTTGCCTGGAAGAGATTGCCTGTTAGCAATAAGGCCGTCTAATTGTACGCTAATTAAGTTCTACTTTGGCTGTATATATTCATGTTGTTTCCTTTTGTGTGCAAATAAAGTATTCTTTTCTTATCTTATCTTACGCCTTTATCCCTTGAAGGGTAGTTGCGTTCGCTATCACCACGTCTGACAAATATTTCAGAAAAATCTTGTATAACTATAGTGACAGTGCCTGCCGCCTAAAATTGTAATACACTTGAAACCCAGAGTTCCTTACTCGCCTCTTACAAAAACCCGCGGATAAGAAATGGGGTGATGCTATTCTAAGCCGGCATCACACGGCATATTTAATATCACTAAAGATATTAATTAATTTACCTTTTGCAAAGCGAAACTGAAATGGCAATGGACTAGCCAGTTTACTCAATTTTTAAGTATGTATATGAACAAGAAAAATACAAAGTTTTACAACTTTTGCTATACAAGTTCAGAGGATTCCGAAACGGACACCCACATACCACAAAGTAAGTATTGGCGGCTGCGCGCCGAATACAGAGAGCCCACTTCAAGCAAACGTCACGAAACTCTCCACAATTTGACACGCCGCCGTTTACAAGGAAATCCAAACCAATCCAAACACACTTGTAGTCGAGTGTCAACCGCGTTTGAATATCAATAGGTTTATTAGTATACGATGTGATTTGTACAAAGTTCCTATAATATTTTGTACCAACTTAAATAAAAACTTGCTTTCATAAAAGAACAAACAATATATTAATAACTCTAATCAGTATATTTTTTTATGATGTGATTTGAGTTTTTTGATGTACATACATACACATATCACGTCTATTATCCCTTGCGAGGTAGGCAGAGCGTAAACGGCTGCAAAAACGGATATTTACGCCACGTCTGACATAAATTTGAGGGTCATTCGGAAAATTGTGTATCGCCATAGTGACAGGTTGCCAACCCATCGCCTAAAATTGCAATACACACCCTTAAGTCCCTTAGTTTCCTTTTACGACTCCCACGGGAAAGAAATGGGGTGATGCTCAGTCTCAACAGCCCCAGAGCAGATATCTACCTACTCGTCATTCCCCATTTCATAATAATTTGTGCCATGTAAATACAGGGAGTAACAGAAAGGGTATATCAAGCCGAAAGGAGGTCAAAGTGGGGAAATGGGGAAAGTTGATCAGTTTCATGAGCACCTTTCGGCTTGATATAGCCTTTCTGTTACTCCTTGTATGTTTAGGTTCCTACTCCATTGAATAAAATCGGTAAGAAAACTGTGGCAGCCCTTGCCGAAAGCGGAAATAATCTGAAAAAGAGCCGAGTGATCCTTCTGAACATTCTCTATTTTGTGCACATACTGTTTTTTCGAGCCGTCCAAGTTTTTAAAAACCAAACAGTTAGTGGACTTTAAGGTAGTTCGAGAGAAAAACATCCCTGGCTGGACACGCTGACCCACCCAGCATAGCAAAGGATTTGTACAATAACAATGACAATTCCTTTATTCATAAAATACATTGTATACGTCAATTCTTACTTTCATTTTATTTATATTACATTTCATTCTTCTTTCACTTTGTTACATATAAGTTTGTAATAATAATTAAATTAAAAGAAATATATTTCACGTTTCCTTTATCATTTATTTAAATATCTACTCAGTAAGTAAGTGTGTTGTACGTTAGTTATAAACCAGTCAAGTACGTGATGGTAGTAAAGTTACATGCCCTGTGATTAACCTGGCCAGCCCCGAGGTAGTGCTTTTATTTGTATTCTTTTATCCCGCCCGAGCCGGTTTTCAATTAGGACAATACAAAATTGTTATAAAAGAAAGAAAATTGTGTTATACAAATTTGTTTTTTACGATGACAGATCATGACGTCAATAAGTGATAAGATAATACTATCCTACATTGAATAAAGTTCATTTCATTTTATTTCACTACAAAACTTGTGCTATTTCAGTATCCCCAATTAATACATAATAAAAATTTAAGTTATTGTCATAAAAGAAGTCATTTGCTACTAATACATATTCATGTCAAGAAAAAAATATTGCTGGGAACAAAAAATCATCATCAGTTTCTTTCGGAAAACCCCTGTTTCCTTATCTGCTAAAACCGACTGTACATTAGGTAAATATAGCCTGTTATTACTAACTTTTTGTCCTCAAGTTGTTTCTTCGCCTCCTTAGCTCTCTGTACCTTCTGCATCTCCGGCAGCTCTGTGGAGTAGTACAGAAGGAAGTGTGTGTGCACGTCGCGAAGCTCTTCCGGGGTTTGCACGCTCTTCAATCTGTAGGATAAGGGAATTTCATTTGTAACAAGCATAATAAATTGTATTGTTTCTTATGTATTGTATACCTACCTTTAGTGCGAACTTTAAGTAGATTATATTTCGTTTTTTTGTGTTTGGGCACCCGCTTTGACTCTCTCTGTTTATCTTTTGGTTGGCCGGTAGAGAATGCCGCGAGGCATTAGGCCCGCCCTCTGTACTTTCTGTGCAATAACGTTTAATAAATAATTAAATTAATTAATTAAAAAAACACAACTGCTTTCTAAGATAAAGCCTAGCCTATGACACTCGGGATAATGTAAGGATTCTTCCGATACAATTTCCATTGTAATCTGTTCAGTGGTTAGAGCTGCAGTATTTTAAAGAATCGCACATACATACATACATGAACTCTAAAAACATTGCACTCCTTTTTTGGTTGGACAGTCGTGTAAACATAATACAACGTATAACTTTTTAGTTCTAAAGAATAAATTAGCCACTGGGAATTAGTTGCAAAACCATCCCGGAAGATGGGGGCAAAGATACACTTGCATGATTCAATTTGACGTTTCATACGGGCAGGATTTGAACTTGCGACTTTCAATATTTTGTAAGTTTTGTAATACGAGAAGTGTTCTACAAATTTGGTTTTCAGGTGGCTTTTTCTTTCTTATTCCGTTGATTTTTTAAATTTACACATGAATTTCTGACAAACAACTAAAAATTATGGAAACGTAAATTGACTGGAGGGGCTTTCCCAAAATTGAAAGAATAAAAGTTAATCAGCTTATACCTTGTAACCTAGTATATAATAAACTGACCTTTCGATGTCCTCATCCTTGATGAGCCGCATGTTCTCGGGGATGGGCGCGTCGGGGTTCACCATCAGCTTGTCCAGTTGGAAGTCGCGCATATTTTCCAGAAGTTTCAGCAGGTTCTCCTTTCTTTGTTTCAGTTGGCACCACTGTCAAATAATATAGGGAACTTTAAATAAACTATGTTTTGATCTTTTAGTTTCAAGAGATGATTAAACCTACAAGGATTTTCCACTACTTCCTTTGTACTTTCGGTGTAGGAAACTCCAAAGGTTGGACGATTCAGTAATATAAAAGTAATCATTACTGCTGCAAAACGAATAACTCACAATTTTAAAAAATGTTTTCTCGCATAACACGAATTTCATTCACCGACCATACCGTACAAGACGACCGTACCGTACAAGAAACGACCGTACCGTACAAGACGACCGTACCGTACAAGCAACGAACGTACCGTATAAGAATTGAACGTACCGTACAAGAAACGACCATACCGTACAAGAAACGACCGTACCGTACAAGCAACGAACGTACCGTACAAAAAAAACGACCGTACCGTATAAGAATTGAACGTTCCGTACAAGCAACAAACGTACCGTACAAAAAAAAACGACCGTACCGTACAAGAAACGAACACACAGTACAAGAAATTAACGGACCATACAAGAAAAGAACGTACTGTACAAGAACGAATACGTCTGATAGACAAAAGACCTACACATATAAAATTTAATTCCTAGTTTAAAAATAAAATATGCGAGTGAAGCAAAAACCTTACCTTAGCGTCATATTTGTAGACCTTCCACAGATCATTGATGCTCAGTTCTGGCTGCACGTACTCCTTGCGGTAAAAGGCAATGAACGGCACTTCCAGAGTTTGGTTCCGCATGAAGTCCAGCGCTTGGCGGATCTTTACGATCGTACTCGACCCTCTGTTGATGGAAATGAGAACTTGATATAGCGAAACTCAAGTATATATTGTCAGAGAAACATATGGGTGTGACAAAACCTCCTATTTTATATATATTTATTAAAAACATTAAAATTACAGAAAAATCTTAAACTATAGCCAGTACCTCGCAAACCTCTGAGGGTTTATATGTGTACTGACGAGCCTTATGTTAAGTGACATCTCTATCATTATTTGTTAGGTAGTGAGTAACTACTACTACTAACTTATATTACAAATGCGAAAGTTTGTTTGTTACTTCTTCACGCAAAAACTACTGAACCGATTCTAATGAAATTTGGCACACATAAAGAAGTAAACATGAATTAAGACATAGGATAGTTTTTCTCTCGGGCTACGCCGCGGGTAACAGCTACTATAATATAATATGAACATCAAGATGTCTTCCTTCTTCAATAAACTTACAATTAATATGCATGGTTCATATATTGTAATTTTCGAAACAAATTACTTCAACCTATCCGTCGAAGAAAATAACATTTAAGTTTCTTTTTAGTCACAATATAAATGTATATCAGAAGTCCGAAGCTTCAAACCTCCGAAGCCAAATATGCACCTTATTTCCAACACCTGGATAACACGATATACGAAAACACGAAAGGGAAATCAATGCTATTATACTATTTAAACTGAAGTGAGACATAACTAAACCATTTAAGTAAACACGGATCGAACTCACTGTTATTTTTGTTGCGCGTTATCGCGACGTATTCGGACCAGTCGGTGGTCTTCCTTAGGCTGAGCAAAAATGACAGTGAGTTCGATCCGTGTTTACTTAAATGATTTGGAAGTGTATGCGTTTTATTTGTTACCTGCGCGATCGTTCCCTGGCCTCCTGCGAGTCCGCCTTGGACACGGGCGGCTTGAGGAAGGCCTGCTTGTAGATCCACTCCGCCTCATCCTCCAGCTCCGTGCTGCCCTCCTCCACCGCCGTGATGGGCACCGACCGGATCTGCATGCGCTCCGGCACGTCCGTTTTACGTATCTGTGGCACACAGTTACCATGTCAGTGGGCTATAAGGAATACAGACTGATGTGTTTGTAGAACATGCAGAGTGTAAAAAAAATTATGGCAAATATTTCAAGATACTGAAGGACTTTCTCGAAAGAGCATAGTTTGACATCGTTCGGCATATGAAAAAAGAAATTGGACACCATCATCATACCATCATAGTCAGTTAGAATGTGAGATCCATAAAGGTCTTTATTGTTGTTCAGTTTCGTGGTTTCATTTACACCTTGAAATATCTGCCGTTTTTTTTAATCCTATATTTCTATTTGAAACAGTAATAAGTAATACTTAGTAATGACTATACCTCATTGTCCAAATCAGTGAAATGGCTCCTTTTCAATTCACTCGGTTCATAGATTTCAAAGATAGATTTCTTGCTTGGTCTCTTCGCTTTGCCTTTCTTGGTTCTGCGTCTTTCTCCTGCAAAAGAAAACAGACTTACACATGTGCTTATACCAAAAATACTTTTATTTGATGTAAACCTATCACATAATTAAATCTCAATTTACAATGGGATTTCTTTAGCTCTATATTTTTATGACAGTATTACCAACAGCTAGTTGAATTTTGCCAAATGTGACGTATATTCGCATCTCAAGTTAGTACCGATTCTTGTGTCGTTAGACGACTCAGTGTCCCACACGAAAGCGGGGAGACTACATAAGTACGATAGCCGTTAGTGCGACAACACTTTTTTATTTTATCGTATGGCAAAATATCAAATGACTTATTTATAGAATTATGTCTAGGTTCTTGATCCAATCAATCACGTCATTTTCTAAGGTAAATATGTCTCCAGGATCCCAGGAACACTTGATGACAAAAGATGTTGTTACTGCTCCGACAAATTAGATCAACATATTGCAAAGAATGCAAGTTCAACATTGATTTATTTAGTTTCCTTTGATGTACCAACCTTCTTCTTCATCAAAGTCCTCCTCGGTCTCGTAACCATCTGTTTCCTCACTCTCGAAGCCGTCTTCTCCGTATTTCTCAAACTCATCGTAGTCGAAGTCTACGCCGAAAATATCTTGACCCTCTTGCAGTGATCTGTGCACATTGGAAATAATGATACATTGAAATATGGAAATAACGAATATAGCACGTTCACACCATGCACCTGCTCCTGCTCCTGCCGCTGTCGCAAATATTACTCAAAATACTTCCGCGGAAGTATCAACGTGAGTGAGTGTTCATACACTGACGTCATACTCTTCTCGCACCAATATGAGTCAGCGAGATAGAAATACATTCCACAAGCGTTCGTGCTGCCGTTCCTTTGACTCGCGCACGAAAAGCCGACATTCAAGGGAGCACGGGAAGTGGCAGCGGCATGACGAGTAGCAGTGCGAGTAACCTGTTTACACACTCGCGCTACCCATTTCCCTGCATTGTGTAAACGTGTTATTAGACATAGCTAGATAGATTCTTTGTTGTCGAGCCAGCCATTGAGGATGAACATGTTTCCCCTTTCGAACGAAAAACTAAAAAGATTTGAACCTCCCACAATAATTTACAGAGCCAGAACATTGTGCATGCGGTGAAACGATTCAATTCTATTTTTTTTACCTATATGTGTTGACAAATGTTTTCCAGTTACATAGGCTGTATTGGCCAAATAATTTAAATATATACACACACATTTACACGGCCGAAAAACGGAAATTTACCCCGCGTCTGACATATATTTGAGGCTCATTCGGAAAATGTGTATCGCTATAGTAACAGATTGACAGTCCATTGCCAAAAATTGCAATACACACCCTCGAATCCCTTAGTCGCCTCTTCTAAGCCGGCATCACACGGTAATACATTTGAAGTATCAACTGCAATTTTTCTCCATATTTTATAAAATAAAAACTCACGAGTCAGTGAATATGGGTTTCCTGTGATCCTTCTTGATGGGTTTCCGGCATCACATGGTAATTCATTTGAAATATCAACTGCAATTTATCTCCATAATATAAAAAAGAACTTACGCATCAGTGAATAGGTATGGGTTTCCTGCGGGCCTTCTTCTTGATGGGTTCCGGCATCACATGGTAATTCATTTGAAATATCAACTGCAATTTATCTCCATAATATAAAAAAGAACTTACGCATCAGTGAATAGGTATGGGTTTCCTGCGGGCCTTCTTCTTGATGGGTTCCGGCATCACATGGTAATTCATTTGAAATATCAACTGCAATTTATCTCCATAATATAAAAAAGAACTTACGCATCAGTGAATATGGGTTTCCTTCGAGCCTTCTTCTTGATGGGTTTCCCGTCGTCGTCCACGATGAAGTCGTCAGCATCTGACTCATCTTCCGCCTCTTCATCGTACTCCGCCTCGCGAGGCATCGCCGCCTCCGAGTGGTTCTCATCATCCTGAACAAGAAACACGATTTATCAAAACTCAAAATAAATTTATCAATAAAGTGACTTAAAAACTAATGCAGAGGTACTCAGTTTTATGTATAGGCTTACAGCCTGAACCATAAAATAGGAAGACGGGTGAGTCAAACCGCCATTAGTGGCAAACCTACTAGCTTAGACAAAAACCTATTTAGTATATTAGATAGACAATTATAAATCTATATAAAGTAAAGAAAAATTTCCAATCTGTTGAGCCAAGTGCATCGAGATAAAGCATGAGAAAAAGCGATACTTAATGAGTAGGTGTAACGTAAGTGTGGCCGTAGTCGTGGCAGGCTAAATACCACTTCTGTTTAATAAATACTAGCGGCCCGCCCAGCGGTTTCATCCGGTAGTAACCGATTTCTCACAGGAAACAGACCTTCTCCCGACATAAATCACACATAAAAACCTTCCTCTTGAATCAGTCTATCCATTAAAAAAAAGAACATTTAGATCCGTTGGGTGGTTTTCAAGATTTAAGCATACATACAAACAGACATAGGGACAGACGCGGGAAGCGACTTTATACTACTCGTATGAAGTGATGTAGTGATTGCACATGGTACAAAAGGAGGGCCTAATGCCACGCGGCATTCTCTACCGCTCTATGTATCACTTCTGTTTAATAAATTTAATATGGTAAGAGCTATTACACATATCACGCCTTCATCCCTTGCGAGGTAGGCAAAGCGTTTACGGCCGTAAAATACTGTCGCTATCCCCACGTCACCACTTCCCTTACTATTTTCCTGCCCATATTGGCATTGCATGAACATGCAATTAAAGCAACATTCTATGGCTTGGTCATGTAGGCAGGACATTTACCGCACACTTCATTTCTTTATAACAGACTATTGCAAACTGATAGACAAAATAAGAACTACAACAATAAGAAAATACGCAAAAACAAAAGATGTCACGCTAAACATTAAAAATCTCAAGTGGAAGTGGGCAGGCCATACCATTAGAGGAAAAGACAAATGGTCGAAACTAATGATGAACTGGTACACAGGCAACAGGAAAAGAAAACGAGGCAGACCACTCAGAAGATGGGTCGACAAGATTAAGGCTGTGGCGGGCAGTGCTTGGACATCGCAAGCCAGAGATAGGGACAAGTGGAGGCAGTTGGAGGAGGCCTTTGCCAAATGGCACACAGACATTAGTGATAGTGATAGATAAGGATAAACTATTAAAAAATTAATTAAATAAATAAATACAAAGTGAAATGCAAAATGAAATTAATTTTATTGTAATTAATTAATAAGTATTATACTGTTATAATTTATAAAATGAAATGTAATTAATAGAGTGTTAATATATTGAATGTAATTTTGTCTGAATAAAGGGCTAATAATAATAAAAAAATAATAATAATAATTGCAAATGTTATACTTACTTGGTCATCATTACCCCCAACAAACAGTGACTCCGCAATGACTTCTCTCTCCAGCTGAGGATCATCAGCCCCTTCATTATCACTGTCATCATCTTCTAAACGACGGAGACGTTTGAATTTATTCTGTTGAAAAAAGAGATTGGATTATCCCTAAGCTAAAGTAACTTTAAATAACATTTTAAAACAACAATCTTTAAATTATTTGATTTTTAAAAGGCTAGCAATCTCTCGCAATAAACAGCTGATTGAAGATAACAATGAAATGGTAATTAAGATACTTTGTTTTCTTTTTGTACATTGATAAGGTTGTTGATTAGCTTAGAGGAAATGTTTTGTTTTAGAACAACTCTCTCACAGCATATAACTAGAAAGATAAACTAAACCTGGGTAACTAACACTACTTTTGCTGCTGTAACAAGTATTATTCTATACAAAATAGAGACAATGTGTCAAATAGCATGGTAGTGGTATGGTAGGTTCCCCTAATTATCCAGGCCAGCTAGATGTATTATAATTTTTGACTAAATTTCAATTTACATTTGATCTTACCCTAGCAACTTTAACACCCAAATTCTCCTCAATAAGATCATAATCCTCATCTTCTAATCGATCATCCAGTTCATCGTCACTTTTCTTTCGTTTCTTTGTTGGTCCTGCACTCGCGTCTGAGTCTTCTCCATCACTCCCAGACTCTTCTATAGGTGCATCATCAATAAGATCTTTTAACTCTTCGCGGAGACGCTCCTCATCATCTAGAAATGAAATTCGTCATAAAATTGTACAAAAATGTTAATTAGTTAAATGAAGCGAACTCATTTTTTTTTATAATTAGCCAACTGACCAAATTAATTTAAGATTTGGATGACTCATGCAGGGTGCAATTGTGGTCGAAAAATATTGTGTAACAAAAATCTGAATCGGGGCACACTAATTTTGTAAACATTAAGATTACATACTATTTTTAAGTGTAGTTTTTATATGGTCCTTAATTGCTCCTTATGACTAATCCCAAATATCGTGACACATGTGTATATTTTTCAATGTTAGTCCCCAGCTTCACTAAATACTCTGAATACAAACTAAAAGTGTGTCAGTCTTACTTAAAAGTAAGGTTATACTTTTTTATAGAGAATTGAAGAGGTGCTGTGATTTCTTGATGACTTCAAAGGTCAGTTTAACCTTCCCAGGACATTAGGCGGTCAAAAAGAAGAGTAACAGTGGCAAAAGTACACGGAAATGGGGACATACCTTCCTCCTCTTCATCTTCATCGTCACTTTGCACGGCGGCCTTTCGCTTGGGTTTCTTACGCTCCGTCGGACCCTGGTCTTCTTCAGACTCCAACTAACGATTGAAACAGAGCAGCCATCAAAGAGATATCCACCGAAATAGCAACGTAATCAACAAAAAGGAAGCATAGCAAGCTTTCTACTAACCTCGCTTTCCTCAGCCTCAGACTCCAGAAAATCAGCCATAATCACCGAAGATCAAGCCACAACTGCGTCAATACATATAAAATTACGACCTACGAAGCAAATACTGAAAATTCTTATTTCTTCTTGAGTAAAACTGTAAAAATACGCTTGGAATCGAAACGAAAAGAACTCAACCACAGATCACAGATCACTTCAAGATCACTTATTGTACATAAATGGAAGTGTCTATACAGCGGGGCGCCCTGCCACATAGTGGTTTAATCTATGTGGCAGGGCGCACTGTCATATAGCGTTTTGTCTGTGAATTGGCTATTCATCGGTGCTCTTATTGCGCCTTAGGCTGTACCACCTGATTAATGGTCTGTAAGAAATATGGTTCCGTGCTTCGGAGAGCACGTTAAGCTTACAGTCCCAGTTGCTGTTCATCACTACTAACACGGCCGTTGTTGCATATGTCAGAGGCCTACTACAAGTGGAAAACTTTAACACCAGTGATGATATGACATGACATATGATATGACATATGACATGACATATGACATGACATATGTCATGTCATATGTAATGGCATATGAAATGGCATATAGATAGCATGACACATGACATGACATGATATGACGCAACGGGGACTGACAGCTTAACGTGCTCTCCGAAGCACGGAACCATATTTCTTACAGACCATTAATCAGGTGGTTCAGCCTACAGATTTAACAAGGCGCAATAAGAGCACCGATGAATAGCCAATTCACAGACAAAACGCTATATGACAGTGCGCCCTGCTACATAGATAAAATCACTATATGGCAGGGCGCCCCGCTGTATAGACACTTCCTACATAAATGTCCTCCACAGATTAACTATTTGTAGACCACAGATTAATTATGTAGACTACAAACGGAACCATTACTGCAGGACATTGATTATGCACAACACAATTACGCCCGATAATGTTTTGTACAACATGACTTTTTACGACACAGTCATTGGGTTCAGTAACTGGCCCGGGAAAATGATGTACAAGGTTTTTATTGGAATCCAAACAAAGTGACGTCCTAGATAATGAAGTGATATACTAGTGTTGGCTATAATCTGTTAGGATATAATCTACCTTTGTGATCACGTGGGACACTATCACTTACTTCTTCTTCTTCTTTTAATTTATGGCTATATCACTTACTTAGTTACTGAAATAAACAATTCTATCAAACCTTCCAAGATTATTATTCTTCTTCTTCGTCGATACACTCTTGTCAGAGCGGTCGTGGTCGTCAATACGGGTTGGTGGCACGCTTTACAATCCGTCGCCATTCCTCACGGATGGCTGCTTTTCTGGTGCACTCAGTCACGGAACCTTCTTGTGTAGCGGCTTTAATCGGTGATCTACCTCGAGGGCGCGCACCCTCGACCTTCTCCTGGACCACGAGCCGCTCGATAGATATGTCCCCGCGTTGGGCGACGTGTCCAAAGAATGTAAGGATGCGATGGAGGAGAGGCATTGCTTGATGCCGAGTTCCTTGAGAATGGAGTCATTGGTGCGGAATGCTGTCCATGATACTCTAAGCATTCGTCTCCAGCACCACATTTCCAGTGCGTCTATCCTCTTCTTTTCAATTTCCCGCAAAGCCCACGTCTCCGCAGCATAGAAGAACACGGGGAATATGAGTGCTCTCACGAGTCGTGTTTTGGTGGCTTTCGTGATATTGCGATTTTTCCAAACCTTATCAAGCTTGCTCATGGTGGATCTAGTTATCGCCATACGTCTTTTTACCTCGTCTATGCAACCGTCGTTGTAGGAAATCAGGTATATGTAGGATTGGACAACCTCGCAGATTATTATTATTATATATATTCTTTATTGTGCATTAACAATACAATAATATTTGTTTTAAAAGTAGTTCACAAAGGTGTTATCTTTATTTTAATATGGTAGCAGAGCGTGGTTCCGATGTACGGTTATGGGCCCAGCACGCTTCCCTTATTTTGATGTGCGAGCCTTTCATGGTTTGTTTGCAGTGGGTTGTTTAGTAACAATTAGACATATAGATTCTGGGGGCAATACATTTTAGTTTTAATTTATATATTCCACCTCAAATCTCTCTAGTCCCGATTACTTTTGGTTTTAAATCCACTTTTATTGTACATTCTTTAGGCTTAGATTCAAATGAACTCAACAGAGAATTGTTGTGTACAGAGAGAACTAAAAACTGGTTACTTTTAATTTTTGGGACGTACCAAACATAGTATTTGTTCTATTTGTCCATTTATGTCGACTTCAGCACGTATACGTTGACGACGGACTTATATCATCCAGCAGTGAGAAAGAGGCTGACCGTTTTTTTATGAGATGGGAGCTCGTTTCAAGATTACAATGAAACCCGTAAGCTACTTCCTTGGTATGATAATAAAAAGATACTCTCATGGTTCCATTCTGCTATGTCAGAAAGCGTACGCTACTCGAGTTTTAGAAAAATTTGGCATGGACAAATTCAACCGGTAGCAACGCTAATTATTATGCGAATGAATGATCAACCAAACAGTAAAAAAGAAACTGCTATGCTCTTTCCATACAAGCAAGCTGTTGGGAGCCTAGCATACTTGATAACAGCCTCAAGGCCAGACATAGCATATGCTATAAGCGTTGTCTTAAGATATTTAGACAAACCTACACAAAAAGATATTCTCACTGTGAAGAGTATAATGGGGAACTATTGAAGAAGGCATTTTCTACAGCCCAGATAAAAACTTCCACCTAGAATGCTATAGTGATGCTGATCATGGTGGGTGCATAGAAACCGGTAGGTCAACGTCCGGAATCACTTGCTTGGAGTGCTACGTGGAGTAGCAAGCGCCAGAATACCGTTGCTATCTCATCCACAGAAGCCGAGATTGTAGCAGCAAGTGAAGCCGCGAGGGAAATAGTTACAGAAGGTCATCAAAGACATAACTGGGCAAGAGTGCCAAGCGTCTCTCTGCGTGGACAATAAGTCTGCGCTCAAACTAGCTAAAACCCCACCGGAATTTCATCAGAGAAAGAAACATATTATACAAGTTAGGTTTTTTTTTTACGTGAATGTCATACATACATACATACATACATAAATCACGCCTTTATCCCTTACGGGGTAGGCAGAGCGTTAACGGCCGTAAAACGGATATTAACACCACGTCTGACAAAAGTTTGAGGGTCAATCAGATAGCTGTGTATCACTATAGTGACAGGTTGTCAGCCCATCGCCTAAAATTGCAATACACGCCCTCGAGTCCCTTAGTCGCCTCTTACGACACCCATGAGTAAGAAATGGGGTGATGCTATTCTAGGCCGGCATCACACGGCGGCATTCACATACGTGAATGTCCTCGAGATAAAAATATCGATATCCACTATGTGCCTGCAGCCAGGCAAATAGCTGACACAGGCGCGGATCCAAGGTTTGGCTTAAGGGGGGGCCATTATGATTACTTACCTACCTATAGTATAAAATTTTACAATTATAACGTAACTATTGAGAAGTTTTTTTTCTTATCATATTGCGAGTGAAGCGAGCCCGGTTTTTCACATTTAAACTGGTGTGGTGCAAGTATCACTAAGGGAGAATAAAAGAGGCACGAAACCAAAACAACACTCATTGCGAGCGGAGCGAGCCCGACTTTTTTACTTTTAGACTGGTGTAGTGCAAGCATAATTTAAGGAAATTGGTAGAGGCACCCCACCAACACAAGACGAATTGCGAGCGAAGCGAGCTCGACTTTTTACGTTCAAACTGGTGTGGTGCGAGCAATACCAATAATGTAAAAAAAACTTTGTATGTAACTCGTATGACAGCTCGCAACTATCAGTAACATACAAAGTTTGTTTACATTATTGGTCATCCTTAAATAAACGGAGTTTATGGGGCAGTGAGAGACGCAGGGCACCAAACTATCACAAAACTAATTGCAAGTGAAACGACCCTAATTTTTTACGCTTAAACTGGTGTAGTGTGAGAGGGGGGGCACCAAATCAATACAAAACTTATAACAAGAGAAGCGAGTTTGACTTTTCACGTTCAAACTAGTATGGTACAAGCAGCACTGTCATCTATAATGCATACGCACGTAGCGTTCTTGAAACTAATTCAATTATATGGTCTCCCCATGAAGAGTATTACAACAGTATGGTGGAAAAAGTGCAGAAAACTTTCTTAAGATTCCTATATAAAAAACTGTACGGGTATTACCCATTCCTATATCCAACTCCGTTTATAATGGGAACTATATTTTCTGTCACCAACATTTACATTTGTCATCAAGTAGTATCACCAAATAATGAGATCTATCGTCACAAAATATTTTCGTTCTCAGATAAACAAATGTGTTCCCAGGTATGCATCACCAAATTAATGTTTCAAAATGTGTAAAATAAAAGATGGATTACCAAAGAAATTGTAAAGCATTGATTGAATTTATACTTCGTTCTCATAATAATAATTTTGTTACTTATTTATTAGGTTAGTACTCAAAATGGTTGATCTGTCACCAAATAAATCAATTTTCGTTCCCAGACTGCGATTCCCTTTAATTTGCTATTTTGACACCAATACAGTGGTAACATTTTATTTCATTAAGTTATCAAAATAATATGGTTCGCTACCAATTTAATACATCATTAGTCAATTTGAATAAAAAAATATTCAAATAGCCAAATTGGCGCGCTTTAAAAATTTACCAATCAGACCTCAGCAATACGTCGTAGGATCATACGATCTGTGGCGCGGGCAGCGAGGTGCAACTTTACTTCATTCGCGTCAATTTCATTGCCGAGGAATGAGGATGCATTACCTTTTTTTGTGGTAAAGGCTAACGCTTGACCACAATCGCACCCGATGGAAAGTGACGATGAGGTCTAGGATGATTCGCGTTTGCCTAGAAAATGCCTTGTTTTATTAAATAGGAAAAAATGTTGACTATTTGTTGTGTTTTACTATCCAACTAGAAATTTTATCGAAATACTGCTTTTACCTGTGGGAATTAAGCTCCTTGGGGGAGGCATAATATGTCTAGTAATGTAGTAAGTAGACTGTTTTCGTTGAAACGATGATGATGATAACTCCTAATTTTTTTGAAACTTTTTGAAATTTTTCTAGGGACAAAAATATGATTAATTGGTGATCAGTTTAAATTAATTTTCTTCAATACTTCTGAGGACAAAACTATTTAAATACATTCAAAAATATTAATTTGGTACTAGAACTTATATCTTCATGATTTTAGGTAATTTTTCGTGGAACTGATTTTATATTGTTCGATGACTAGATTTTGGTGACAAAACTATTATTTTGGGGACAAACTCTATTATTAAGGAAACAGAAAACTAATTAAATTGGTGACAGCTTAAATCATACCCGTTTATAATGGGTATGGTCGAATATAATTCATTAGAAGTGCGACGGAAGCTATCATTAGTAAAATATTTTTATAGGCTCATCCGCGGAGATGTAGCTAACCCACTACTTTTAGGACAAGTTTCTTTTTATGTTCCCCCTTATCGCACACATGACGTACGTCCTCGTCGAACGGCGACGTTCCTCATTACGTACGGGCGAACAAAGTCATTATTAAAAAACCTTTGGTGGAAGCCTTAACACTTCTGAACGAAGTTATGATGTATGCTCATGTCGACATTTTTGTATCAACAGAGAATAAGTTTTTAGCATCTGCAGGACATTACTTGGAAATTACTTTTACAAGAAGTAGCATAGTAGATTTAGATCTTAGTTAATAATAATAAACTGAGATGTAATTAAGGCTTACATGTTTGGCTTGTCTGTAAATGTAAGTTTAGAAAAATAAATAAATAAATAAAAAGCACTACAGTAAGGGAGAGTGAGAGAGGCAACACACCAACACGAAACGAATTGCGAGCAGAGTAAGAGCGAGCAGCACTAAGGAGCTACACCGCAATATAACATAGTACAAGTAGCGCATTTTGCGAGCGAAGCGAGCTCGACATTTCATGTTGAAATAAGTGCCCGTTCCTGCTTTCGTTGGCTATAAATTACTCGGATAATATTTTAGGTCCCTCCATGTAAAAAATATATAATTGGCTCTATTTTGTAGTGTGAGTCTCAGGGTCTTAGGGAAGAGCATTGCCTCTATGCTCCCCCTTTGTTACCGCGCCTGAGCTGACATGCTAACTAAAGCTTTATATGGCCCCAGAACTCTGCTTATTACAAAAATTGCTGGAATAGCAGCAAACAGGGGTGGATGTTAGGTTATAAGCCTCCTTTGTGATCACGTGGGACATTGTCACTTACTTAGTTACTGAAATAAACAACTTTATCAAACCTCCCAACCAACCAAGATTATTATTATTTTTACTTTAATATAATCAACTTTTCGATTCATCATTCGAACATGACATGTAAGGCAATCCGTGGAGGGGGGGGGGGGGGGGGGGGGGGGGCAGGAAAAAAGAAAGAAAAGGGGTTTAAGGGCGCATTCTCCCGCATTACAAATAAAACTTTCAGACAAAAATCCGACATATCGGGTTAGGTTAGAGTTGTGACCCCCTGGAGCGAACGAAGTGATTGACCAGGCCACAATAACGAATATAAAATTATATATAGAAAAAAATATTACCTATTCAGTTACCTATACAAGTATGTTAAACTATCGATTTAGTCACATCATCACCGCAGATTTTAAAAATGTTCACTTGATGTCTTTGATGATTGTGTCTAGGGCATGTAAACCGGAATTCCGGAATATCGTAAGTCCGGAATACCGGACCAATTTTTCCGATGTTTTAATTCCGGTTTTGGCAGATTCAATATCGTAAAACCGGTTTTGAGAAGTTGAAATAACAAAGTTGTTTTGGTATAATTTTGATCATTCCTAAAACAAATATTTGAAAAACATGCATTTTCTACCACCTGCGCTCGGTATTTTCGTAGCACCCGTCGCGGTGGCAAGTTTTTTGTCGGGAAAAAACATAACTACCTATACTACTGAGCCGCGTGCACCGCGTTCATTTTCGAAAAAGAATCTTAAGTTATTTTAATATGATCACCTGCTTACTTGTACGAGTATGCTTTGCTTGAATTATTTTGCATACATAAAATATGATTGTTTTCTTTTTTGTTGATTACTCATAATATTTTATCTTACAAAAAGTAGTATATATGCCTAGAAGAACTATCTGATTTGATCTCATTTAATATACTAAGCAAGTTCCTAATTTGTTTTGATTATTATAATTTTAGAAGAATTTAATATTAAGTTATGATTACGAATGTGCGTGCATAACTATTTGCATACAATACATAGTACAAGATTGTTTTGTTACTGTAGATTACGCTTATAAATTAGTTTTGTGACAATAACTTGATTTAAAAGCTGGAAAATTATATTTTTTTTTTAAAAACACCAAAACCGGAATTAAAACCGGAATTCCGGTTTTGAGCGTCCGATATCGGAACTCAAAACCGGTTTTGGGGATCTTCCGATTTTACATGCCCTAATTGTGTCGTGCATGCGGTACAGGGGTATATTTGGTGACATAATTCTGATTCCGTTGCCACTATCGTGCGTGCTTGGGTAGTACATAACTCTGTCGTTTATGACTATGCTTTGCAAAACACTGTCGTACAGTACAGGGACTTAAGTCAACTCCATCCTACTCCACATGTTCTCCCCACTGCTCCCCACACATCATAACTTTGTTCATAGCGTAGCTCAACTGTACGAAAAAAGCGCGCTGCTAATATTTGTCACGTTGGCAAAATTGTTTTGGTGTTGCCATTATTAACCAATTTTTTATGACGCGTTTTATTAGAAGTGATTAGTTTTTTAAATATCGTTCGGCTAACAAAAGTACTATCTCGACTATCATTCGATTACGCTTAGGACATAATTGTAACCCACTATTTTTGGCAAAAATCAGGATCCAGGATCACTCTTTATGTGAGTGTGGCCTGGATGAGGGTACCTTAGATCACATTTTTTTCTCTTGTTCTCGTTTTCCTGTCTCTTTATATGATCTACTTCCTGAATGTATCCCTCGTCCTATTTCCTTTTACCATCTGTTGTCCAATGTTAAACCTCCCTTTTTGTTTATTTTATGTAAGTACATTAATATGTTTAATATCCGTTTATGATATTTATGTTCTGTATATATCTTAGCAAATCTTTTAGATATTTAGTTTTTGCGTAAGGTCTACAACCGATCAATTGTCAGTTTCGATCTTTTTCTCTTTTTAAAGTTGTAACGTGTATCCCCCAACTTAGACATTGGCAGAATTGTCCTTTGCTGACAGAGGCCATTAAAAAAAAAGAATAGAATAGAAGTGATTCAACTCATGATGAATTAACTCGTTTTTGAGTTTGATTTGACGTGACATTGACATTTTACTGATAACAAATTCAGCTGCTGCTATTTCACGACCTTTTGTGTGTTTTAATTCAAAATATCCTTTTGTATTATTCTAAGATGAGTGAAACTCAACCAATTGTCAAGAAAGTTTTACATGTTGGCCAGAAATATATCCCTATTGCCGACGGAAGCAAGGTAAAGTCTAAAATTATATTAGAAAGAGGGACACCAAAATTCTTCCGAAATTTATATTGTCCTTTTGATTTTCTAGGCACACTTTCACTTCCAGACATGGAAACTTGGCAAAGAGAGAGTCCTGCTAGACGACAGCAAGAAAATCGGCAAGAAGGAGCCCATGGTTCTGGTCATAGGACATAAATTCAAGTTAGAAGTTTGGGAGACGATTGTGAGGATGATGGCTGTAGGGGAAGTGGCTAGCTTCACTGTCAAACAAGAGGTAAGTAGAATATTGAAAAACATGAATTTAAGTCATCATCCGTTTATTTTATGTAGGTATTTATATCCTATGTCTCCTTTTCATAGGTGTGCTTCCCTTTAATTATATTGGCCTAAACTATTACACTGGTGATCTATTTACTGTCTTATATTATTTTCTGAGATAGCCAGAATGCAATGTATTTAGAAATTTTGCATTTCTAAATGTGTGTGTATCTTTATTTGCAGCTGGTTTATAGTTACCCATTTGTGTCTAAAACTCTGAGAGAGCTAGGACAGGACCAGAATAAAATAAAACATACTTGCACCATGACTCTTCAAACTGAGGGCATTGGGTATCCTGACCTAGATGAGCTCATCAGCACCCCTTGTGATTTGGAGTTTATTATAGGTAAACAAAAACAAAAATACATTTTTTTATTTGTTAATTTATAAAATTTTAGCCATAAATAGATATTTAGCATAGGTAACTGAAATCTTGGTAATTAATTGGTAAAGTTTTGTCCAGCTTTTGTGGGACAGACATCTCAGGTTATTATTTATTAACTATAGGTAAGGTTGATTTATAGATTATTGTTTCATAATCATAATTCTTTTAGTTATAACATGTGGTAAATAAGTAAATATATGACCTATGAAACCCTGCTATGCTAGTGCACTGCAGAGACACAAATTTTGTATTATCTTAATAACTTACATAACATTTTGTTTATAGACCGTAACTTTTCATATGTTGTTGCATTGGCTAAAAGTAATAAATCTTTTAATTTCAGAGCTTTTAAAAGTGGAAAGAGCTGATGAATATGAAAAAGATGTGTGGCAGCTGAGCGTCCAAGAGAGACTGGAACTGATCCCTACACTAAGGGAGAAAGGAAATCAGCTGTATAAAGATAAAAGATATAAGGAAGCTGAGGATGCATACAGTCAAGCTATTGCTGTTTGTGAGCAGCTTATGATTAGGTAAATATCTGAAATTGTCTTGCAGTGGTGTATCTAAATAAAATTGAGCATGTATGTACTAAATGTGGTAACAAAAATGTTTAATTATAACTGTGTTGGTTTGTTTTTATGGCTGTTTAGGCTTTGCCTACCCCGCAAGGGATAGGCATGATATATGTATGTATGTGTTGGTTATTATCTCAGACTAAAAAACGCGCGCACTCTTTGGGTACTCTGTGGTTATTATGGTACTCAAGGTTAAGTGACAGTCCACTGCTGAATAATACTATGAAAATCACTAATTACATAATTATTCACTGAAACAAAACAAGATCTCATCATTATTGAATGCCATCTTCAAATTAAAGTATGACTTTCCAAAAAAACTTAGGCCATATTCCGCTATTTGAAAAGCATCTCAGTTGTGATTAAATAGAGTGTCAGTTGGATGGTTTTCGCCTTTCGTATTCCGCTAACAGTTTGAAGTATAGAAAATCACAATGGTATAAAAAATATAATTGAGACTCAATGGCATACAAAAATATTAGAGAAAGAAAAATATTAGGGGCCCTGGGCTACGCAACACTTAATCCCTTGAAATAACTTTAATTCATTTCATTCATATTCATAAAAATAATTGTATTATTTCAGAGAACGAAAGACAGACGACGAGTGGAAAAACCTAAATAAAATTAAGTTGCCCATTTTACTTAATTATGCTCAATGCAAGCTTTTAAATGGAGATTATTACTCAGTTATTGAACATTGTAATACAGTTTTGGAATATGATAAAGGTAAGTTCTCTTCTCAGGCTTCATCATAATTGGGCAGAATAGTATTAGTAAAAATACATTTTTTATGACTTATGACCTAGACTAGAGTCAAGAGCAAACCCACCCTTAATTAAAAAATAAAAAGAAAACTGTCAAACATGCTTACCATTGTAGTGCAAGTAAATAATGTATGTCTGATTCCACTAACTTGCTTTTTGCTTTACAGTTGCTATCTAAGATTGCTTTATCTACACTCGTCTCATAATGTTCGAATTATGAATTTGAAAACAGTTGTATAAAGACCTGCTTTATGCATTCTGCCTATATAAACTACTAAATTAACCATTTTTTCCAGATAACGAAAAAGCACTCTACAGAAGGGCGAAAGCACATTTAGGCGCATGGAACCCAGATGAAGCGGAAAAGGATTTCAAGCAATTGAGGGATATAAATCCTTCTATGGCACCCACGGTCGACAAGGAACTAGATAATATTAAAATATTACGTAAACTGAAGGAACAGCAAGACAAAGATGCAATGAAAAAGTTATTTACGAAATGTGAAGGAACCACATAGTTCATCGTCTTTCGTCGCATTGGACACAATCATACGGCTTGTACATTTGTTATGTTTATTGATATTTTTTATTTATTCTCTGATTTGCACGCGCTGCACACATATGATAATGCGTGTGTACTTTGATAGATATGTGTGTATCACATGCAAGGGTAGGTACTTAAGGCCAGGTTTCTGTAATTTTAGATCACAGATCTCTTACATATATTTTAGATACGTGTGAGTAAATACGCAAATAATCTAACTTTTACGAATTCTAATTATTTTTTCCTTCGTTTTTTCAATATAACATATAATTTTAAACAACTGGCGGCGGCGCGGCGTTCAAAATATTAAGGTAATAATCATTGTTCAGCAATGGATGAATTTAGGAAATTGAAATAGAGTACCTGAATGGTGTATTGAATCTATTTTTCATATCCGATATTATCTACCTCATGAATGTCATAGAATAGGAAATAGTAGCGAATTAAAAAATAAGACAGAAATGAGCCATTGCAAACTAGGGGTTGGATACAAAGATACAAAGGATGTGGTGCCTGATTTATACAGAGGATCATGGTGGATAACTATAGATAATTAAGATTTATAAAACAAATTAACCCAATTGATCAAGACAGGCAAACATTTAGAAACCATTACTAATCGAGTTTTAAAAAGATAATATTAATAGTTTGTTTAAATAGCTAGTTTAGACAATCTTAATATCACAATGTTTCAAAATTATTAAAAAACATTACTGCAAGTATCTGCAAGTATTTTTGTGACTGTTTTTATATGTGTTTACTGGCAATTAATGCATTTTTTATTTTACTTTATTTTAATCATTTTGACCTGCCCACTCCTAAAATGTTGATATGTATTGAGTAAGTACCTTCGAGGTATGCGCCACTGTGGCGACCGATGCCATTTTGGAATTGTGCATTTTTTTAATTAAATTTCACATTAAACTTGTAGCGACCTCTGGGAGCTACGACAAGAAGCTCACTCAAAGTGGTTCACGAGCAAGCAAGACGCAACAGAAGTTCCAACATAGCTGCAAGATGGCGCCACGTGACAGAACAAAGAGCCTGAAACGCGGTATCGAAGTGTTTCACCACGCAACGCATATATACAACTTCCAATTCTATCCAGGTGGACCAGTCGGTCCCCTGGCCACAACACCCGGCCAGGCGGGTAGCTACCCTTTTCCCGACACCACCTGGAACCCTCCATTCTGCCTATTGGCATCACTCCTGTCACCCGCCATATTGGTGACCCCTACCTTGGACTTCGCAGCCTTCAATCACGCATCAACCACTACGTCATCAGCACCCACCGCAGTCACAGCACGGCAGCTTCACTGGTCTTCCATCATCGTCTCGACTCACCGTAGACGTCCCGACTCACCGTGGACATTGGAACCAGCACTGCATCGCCACGCCAGACTGCATCATCACGCTACATGACGTTATCAGCCCCACTTCGCTCGCTGACGGTATCGACCTCCGGTCTTGAGGGGGAGTACTGTAGCGACCTCTGGGAGCTACGACAAGAAGCTCACTCAAAGTGGTTCACGAGCAAGCAAGACGCAACAGAAGTTCCAACATAGCTGCAAGATGGCGCCACGTGACAGAACAAAGAGCCTGAAACGCGGTATCGAAGTGTTTCACCACGCAACGCATATATACAACTTCCAATTCTATCCAGGTGGACCAGTCGGTCCCCTGGCCACAACACCCGGCCAGGCGGGTAGCTACCCTTTTCCCGACACCACCTGGAACCCTCCATTCTGCCTATTGGCATCACTCCTGTCACCCGCCATAAACTCTTTTGAATAAAAATATGTTAACTTGAAAATATCAGTATTCGGTGCATCCTATAAGTATTCGGAGAACTGTCTCTTACAACCTGTATATTAAGCCTTTAGTATATAGGGTAAAATTTTACTAGTGACCGAAAGCAAAAACTAGACGGGTGATAAGGAACATACAAAGTAAAGTCAGTCAGCCGATCGTGATTTTGTATGGGAAGTCGATATTTTTTTTGGGAAATTTGATCCTATCAGTATTCGGAGGGCCGTCCCTTACATTTCGTCCCTGTATAGAGGTCAATGGAGAGATTGCATGTTTAAATGACAACATATTTGAAGACAAAAGTTTGACCATATATGTTAAGTGTATTTTTTTTAGAAAGAACATAATCGTAATTTTTTTCCTACGGAAGGAGCAGTTTTCTAGTCGAACGCATTACGCCCAAGACAATGTACCTGATGCTGGCTTAAAATTGATATGGTTAATGCACGGGTTAATGCTTATTGTTTGTTATTTATTGTTTCTGTTTGCTGGTCTCCAGAGCAGCTACCTTCTAGGGGTCATTCTTCGCCTCCAAAAAGTCCGGAGCCCATCATTTAAACTATGTTACCAAAAAAGCGAAAAAATTATCAATATCTTCTGCTCGGTATTTGGTGTCTGGTGGTGGTGGGTCTCACCCCTATTCCCAAAATTCTTACCCAAATTCCCAAAAACTGCTATACAATGCCGTGTTACGTAGTCGTCTTCATTATTTATATTAATAATAAGTCTTGATTATATTAAGTTTAGGTACTTTTTAGTAAGTATATGTGTTACACTGTAATAAATTCTTTCTATTTCTATAATGGGTCATTTTTATTGGAACCTTGTAATAAGACCTCTTGGCTAGTTAAGCTAAAGTGCAATCCTAGTGCTTACGTATTATTTGTGGGACGATGAAGTAGTCTCTCTCAGGTGGAATGTTCGCAACCTCCCCTTTATTTAAGACGCAAATATATCTGTCAGACAGGTTTCTGTTTAAAGCAATTCAGTCTTCTTACCACCCTCTTATCAATAAACTCCATTCCCTTTCTGATTTCATTTCCTCTAACCAATACTGGCTACATGAAGACTTTCAAAAGTTTCGTTAGGTTTATATGCCTCCCTTGCCCAGTCTTCCAGTGGTCTTCTAATCCTCTTTTTGAGACGCCTTTGATGCTGTGATATAATATATCATATATTATATCTAAACCTAGTGATTTGCTAGGTTTATGGAAAAAGATTCCCCATCGGCTAATTCCCAACTAAATCGTCTTATCGGTAAGAACTGGTATGATTGGTTAACTTTGTACACAGATGCGGTCTTTACTGGTTAATCTATCACAATCTTGGAAGCTCTTCAGTACATCCAGACCCATAACCTTGATTAATCTATCATCTTCACGCAATCTAAAAGCTGTTTGCAAGCTATACTAGCAGACCAACTCATTTCCAAATCAAAACTTCCCCTTATTTAAAAAATTTAGAACGTCTTAGGTGCAAAATGAAAAATATTGGAGAGATTTTAGCTTGGATCCTTGTGCACAGCGGCATTCGTCGTGACGATATGGCAGATAACTGTTTTTTTTTGTGTGAGTCACCGAGTTGTCCAACTATCCGATGAATCCTGGTGTCAGAGTTTTTCAAGCGCCTAGGTCTATAGGCCTCTGACATGGTTGAGTAACGATAACGACCGTCGTTTAAGGCCGTACGCTCGCTAACGCGGTTTCACGCGCGGGCCAGCCCGCGCGTGAGGCCGCGCGCGGTCTCGCGGGATCCGCGCGGCGGTCTGACATCGCCGCCATTATTACCCGTCCAAATTTAGAAGGCGCATAGTGCCTAGGTAGTTGTAATATGGCAAGTGTCGTCGTGTTCGTACGGGTTATATTATGTCGCGGGTTGCTGAAGCCGCGGCGCGGGTGACCGCAGGCCGCGTCACGGGGCGCCAATCTTGTGTTTTGTCAAATCTGGCCCGCGCGGGCCGTCCCGCGCGTGAAACCGCGTGAGCGAGCGTACGGCCTAAGTAATCATAGACAGCAACCGGGAGGGACGGCTAAATGTGCTCTCCGAAGCACAGAACCATTTCCCTTTTCAGGTGGTTCACCCTTCAATGTCCTTACCAGACCAGGAACAAATTCACAGTGATAAATGTTAAGTTTGTGAGTGTCCCCACCGTGAATGGAACCCGGAACCTTGGCGTCGCAGGCAGTCGTACCACCACTGCGCCACATCGTCCGTCATTGTGAGGCTTCTGTTTTAGGCTGTGAGTGAATTATTAGTGAGTTTATTTACTCTGCGGATCTTTTGCCTTTAGCAAAGAAACGTCTATTCTGTAGCAGGACTCTTCGATCTTCTTCAACTGTAGTCTTCAATCTTCTTCAACCCGTTGCCACCCAATGCTGAGTGTAGGTCTCCTCCAATGTTCTCCACTTCTGACGGTCAAGTGTCTATCTCGTGAATTTGAGCTTAATTGTTTCTATTTTTAGATATTAGGTAGGTATGTTTAGTCTCAAGAACTAGAAATAATAGTCATTCTGTAGTTTGTAAGACCTCAGTCCCTGTAGATTTAGTAGGAATCTACCTCAATCATCTAATATTATCAGCCCACATCCACCCACATCAGAGAATAGGCCTCTTCGCTATTGCGCTTCAAAAACTTCTGATATTATTGTTAGTAGGTAATAAGTAACTTTCATTCATAATGAAATTCAGAAAAACTACAAAAAGGTACCTACTTACATACCTACCTATAAAAATTAATTATAAAATGCAAACCTAAAATGATTTATTGCTAATGAATATATCCACGTAAAAAGGAGTAGTAATATTTATTGTAAAATACTGGTAAGTAAATAATTTTTTATCACAATTTACATAAAAAGGCTTCCTTACAAAGTATGAGCACATCACAATTATTTCATAACCTAAAACTGGACAAATCGACTTGTACTTATTTATTAAATTAATTAGTTTAAAAATTAGGCCCAATTATGCGCGCGCGCCGGATTAGTCATCGCATCGCAAATCGCAAATGAATGTTGCATAGCGCTGCTGCCGTCGGCCGGTTCTCTACAAATATTTTATTTAGTTCTACCTATACGTCGCTCTATTCAAGTTGTAGTAAAGTCCTTTGTGTTGTATGAGTTCCTGATGCGTGCCCTTCTCGGCGACGCGTCCCTCGTGGACGACGCAGATGGCGTCGGCGTCGCGGACCGTGCTCAGCCGGTGCGCGATCATCACGCACGTGCGCCCCTCCTTGGCGCGGTCCAGCGCTTCCTGCACCACCTGCACAAACAAACATTTATTGAAGCTGATGATGCACATTTCTGCAGGACAACAAGATTCGAGGAGGTGACGCTGTCGGAGCACCAGTGAATCCAGTGCCCCAAACCTGGGAATTGGGTGAAATAGTTCCCACCTAGCGGAGCTGATCACCCGTCTGCGAGCTCCGCTGATGTCCCAAACCGAGGAAGAAGAAGAAGAAGAAGGAGCTGATGATCAATCTCATCAAGATAAGACATCAGATAATTTCCTCAATGGTGTAGTAATCCTTTTACGTCGTTTCTACGAAATTTATCGAAAGTAAGGGAAGTGGGCAGAGCGAGCATATAAACAGGTTACTCATGTTGCTATTCGTCATGCCGCTGCCACTTTCCGCGCTCCCGCGAGTGTCGGCTTTTCGTGCGCGAGTCAAAAGAACGGCAGCACGAGGGCGAGTGGAATGGGTGACGTCTTCAGTGTGACACTCACTCGCGTTGATACTTCCGCGGAAATATTTCGAGCAATATTCGCGGCAGGAGCAGGAGCATAGTGTAAAAGAGCCTTATCAGATGCTTTTATCTCTATCGTTAACATTTACCTTCTCGCTCTCAGTGTCGAGCGCACTGGTGGCTTCATCCAGCAACAGCATCTGTGGTCTTCGGATCAGAGCTCTTGCAATCGCCACCCTTTGTTTCTGTCCACCGGATAACTGCGTGCCTTTCGAGCCGATGTTTGTGTCGTAACCCTGCGAACATTTTGCATTTGTATCTAAATATCATCCACGGCCACTTCATCTTACTTAAATATGCCGTAGTCTTACCAGGGGCAAAGATAAAATAAAGTTATGTATGTTGGCCTGCTTCGCCACTTCACAAATTTCGTCCATGCTTAGTTTTCTTGAATTGTCTCCGTAAGCGATGTTTTCTTCTATCGTACGGTCGAAGAGTATCGGCTCTTGCTGGACGAAGCCGATAGATCGCCTTGCGTCCACCAACCGAATCTTATTCAGGGGGATACCGTCTTGAGCCTGGAAGTGGAAGGGATAATCTTCAGATACAGATACAAATTAAGAAAAAAAGAAAGCTAGAATTTATTTATAATATTTTCTTGAGTTTGCACAACTATTACTCATCACAATACAACAATTTTAAACGGATTTAAGTTGTGTTTATTTTGGACAGACAGTCTGCAGTGTGTGAACATATCATGGATAACCCCACCCATTATGTCAGATTTGATAAGGCTGCAATCCTAGCGAGAGAGAAGAGATTCATTCCTAGGAAAGTACGGGAAGCCATAGAAATTCAAAAACATCCGAATTTCAACAGAGATACTGGATGGGGAATCTCATCAACTTGGACTCCGCTGATTACACAGCAGAAGAACCAGATCCAACATACTGTAAGACCTACTACACAAGATACGGTTTCAGCATTTTGTGTGGAACCAGGACGTTACGCTAGGCAATTAAGAAATAGATGGCGGTAGAACAACAAAAATAATTTCAATTCTAAATAATGACGTCTAACACCTTAGTCATCCGTGACCACGGGCTCTGTAAAGAGCTCGAAACGTAGGAATTGTAAAATCCAAAATAAACACAACTTAAATCCGTTTAAAATTGTTTTATTAGAATTTATTTAAGTCACAACAAATCAAAGCCGTTTTATTCCTAGTGATGTAGGCAGAGCGATAAAAAAGCAATAGTTTCGCCACGTCTTGACAAAATTATTGCTTTTGAGATCTGATTCCACACTTACCACAATCCCTGCATCCGGGTCGTAATATCTCTCCAGCAGTTGAATGACTGTACTCTTGCCGCACCCACTGGCACCCACTAAAGCTATGGTCTTCCCGCGTTCTACCTCAAGGTCTAACCCTTGCAGCACCGGTATGTTCTGCCGTGTTGGGTATCTGAAGTGTACCCCTTGGAGGCTTGCTTGGCCAGATCCTTTCTGAAAAGCATCGACATCTTGGATTATGGTGTCTTCTTTCCTACACTTATCGAATGTTTTGCTCAAGAATATTTCTGATACACTTACGAAATTCTCAACAGCTGGTTGAGGAGGATCTGCGATTTTGGATACTCTTTTGAGGAGCACTATGACTCGCCCTGCAGCTCTGGTTCCCTTTTGGAAGTTGGGGCCGAAGGCGAAGGCATTTGATGCTGAAGAGGTCGCCATTAATAATGCTTGTGCCGCACTAGAACAGTCAGAAGTGGGATCATAAAGTACTAAACTTGAGGACTTAAACTGCTTAATAGTCAGCAAATCAGAACAGAACGTACTTGAATATAACTTCGTATCTTATTCCCTCGGAGATAATAAGCGTGACACCGTAGTACAAAGCAGCAGCATATACGAAGTTGAAGAGACCACGCGATAGACCAAAGACGATTGCACGAATGTGCGCTGCTCGTCTCGCTAGCTGCAAAGCTGGTGTAAGCAAGACCGCGTATTCTTTTAGGAAATGTTGTTCACGTCCCAGCGAGGCTACCGTGCGGACGTTTGATACAGCCTCGACTGCTACCTACAATTATTCAATATTTTAGTCCATGAAAAAGAAACTCCTCTGAAGATCAGTTCTAGTTAAAACTAAGCATACCTTTGAACTTTGTTCCATGGTTTTAGCAGTACCGTGTGATTCTGCTGTAACCATTCTGCCTTGTTTGATTAAAATAACAGCCATAAGTGGCACAAATGACAGGGCAACCAATCCGACTCTCCATTCGTATGTCATCGATAAAATCAGTGCGAATATTAGTGTACCTGCAGCGTTCAATACTGTTCCTATTCTTTGACCGGTCGCCTGCAAAAAAAAAGGAAGATGAGCGATCTAAACGATCAAAAGTCAAAAGCTATGGTGCTAACTAACTCCTACCAGCGTGCACCTTTAGGATCCTAAAGAGTCTGCCTACCTAACGACTGACCGCCCTTCCGTCGTCGCTAAACCTGTTAGTTGTGTTTCGTCGTTGTTGCCAATTACCTATTTAATTTGCGTAGCCTCGATCCATCTTCCACTCTCAGCCTCATCTGGCCTAAGCAGGTTTCACAAAACATGATTGTAAACCCGAATTTATATTTTAAAAACATTTTTACCCCTTGCACTGCAGCGGATTCTCCGGCCAGCTTCGCGCAAAGTGCTCCTGTGGAATTGTTTTTGTCGTCGTAGTAGGCTATTTCTTGCGTAAGCAACTTTTGGAACATCAAATTCCTCAAGCGTTCCGTCAGGTACTCTCCGGCTATCGCGTAGAAGAACACCTGTGAAATGAAAATCATATCATACATAAGAAAAGAAGAAGAAAGCGGTCGAAGGAGACTCAGAAGAAACTAATAACTGTTTCAAACATTTCGTGGTAACAAATAATTACACAAAACAAATGGGCAGAAAAATCGGTCAATGCGATAAAATCAAGTATCGCGGTAAGAATCTCGTTTTAGTGTTTTGCGCCCGACGGAAGCAACAACTTTCAACAATTGCAAGAAAAAGTGAATGTTGTGTCGTATTAACACACACACACACATATCACGCCTATTATCCCTTGCGGGGTAGGCAGAGCGTAAACGGCCGCGAAAACGGACATTTACGCCACGTCTGACATATATTTGAGGGTCATTCGGATAATTGTGTATCGCCATAGTGACAGGTTGTCAGCCCATCGCCTAAAATTGCAATACACACCCTCAAGTCCCTTAGTCGCCTCTTACGACTCCCACGGGAAAGAAACGGGGTGATGATATTCTAAGCCGGCATCACACGGCAAAGTGTTATGTATGTGTCGTATTAAGAGGGGAGAAAATAGGAATAAATGGCGTATTAATAAGTTCATCTCTCTCTTTTCGTGTGGGACACCGAGTCGTCCAACGACCCGATGAACCACAGTTTTTCAAGTTCATAGAATACCTACTTGTATGAAATTCGATACTCCTGTAAATATTCCAACTCCAACAAAGATCAGAGCGTATCTTCTTACATCTGCTATAACTTCTTCTTGGTTTGTATTGGAGAGTGACTGAAAAGGAAATTTACATGTAAATTTTAAATCCTGTTATCTAGAATTCCTATAACATATGAAATGTGGAATAACACTCACTCCGATAAAATCACCTAAAACAACTGCCAGTACTGGCATAGCGATTCCACTGACTAGTGCAGCAACACTTGCGAATGTTGCGGATTTCCATTCGGGTTTGTTAAGTTTTATAATTTGCGAAAATGGTATTTCTTCTATCTCCTTCTCTTCAACAATGACCTGAAATGTGCAGATGTCATAAAATTATTGCATTGTAGCTTTGCGATGACGTAAATCTAAAATATTAATGTTGTTTGCCTACTTACTTCTTCATTAGATTGGAATATTTCATCTTCGTCGTCCTTTTCACTTCTTACAGATATTTCCCGTGTAAGCATATTGCCATCTAAAAAGTATTTTGATTAATATTTATTTATTTATTAGTAGGTACAATGTACAGTGAACAGGTAAAACCTAAAAATACTGGACAAGGAACATAATATAAACATTTTAAGAAAACAAGAAAAAGTTTAAGGTATCCTTAAGTCTTTGCAATTATGTAAATATAAAATAGTAGTTTATGCAACTGTCGTATAATGGGGGTCATTAGAATGCGAGTGTCTGTTTATCACACGAGGCGCAGCCGAGTGTGATAATAGTTTGACACGAGCATTCTAATGCCTAATTATAGCAGTTGCATACACTATTTTATCTACACTCTCCAAAAAAACTCAGAAACACTTTTCTAAACGTACGCACCGGCCATTGCAAGGCCCGATACAAGGACAAATTCAATACGAGAACGTAATATGGCTTGATATGAATTTTTAAAAATCTATACTTTAGCAGTTGTTTAGATGTGGAGTCTTAACAATAACTTAACTAAACAACTGAACAACATCTGAACAACATCTGAACAACAACTGAACAACAACTGAACAACATCGAAACAACAACTGAACAACATCTGTACAACAACTGAACAACATCTGAACAACATCTGTACAACAACTGAACAACAACTGAACAACATCGGTATAACATCTGAACCACAACTAATCAACATCTGAACAACAACAGAACAAAAACCTATTAAAACAACTGAACAACATCCGAAAAATTACCGTACAACAACAACTGTCAGGTGCGGCGGAAGATAGCGATTTGAGTATTGGAAAAAAAAACTTCGTTTCATTTCTCAACTTTATCGTATTAAGAGTTTTCTCATTAAGTCATTACGCTTCTGTAATTTATAGTAAACCCTAGTTTTTATAGGCAGAATGCATAAAGTAGGTCATTATGCATCTGTTTTCGAATTCATAATTCGAACATTATGAGACGAGTGTATATAATAGTAGTTTATGCAACTGTCGTATAATGAGGGTCATTAGAATGCGAGTGCCTGTTTATCACACGAGGTGCAGCCGAGTGTGATAATAGTTTGACACGAGCATTCTAATGCCTAATTATAGCAGTTGCATACACTATTTTATCTACACTCTCCAAAAAAACTCAGAAACACTTTTCTAAACGCACGCACCGGCCATTGCAAGGCCCGATACAAGGACAAATTCAATACGAGAACGTAATATGGCTTGATATGAATTTTTGAAAAATCTATACTTTAGCAGTTGTTTAGATGTGGAGTCTTAACAATAACTTAACTAAACAACTGAACAACATCTGAACAACATCTGAACAACATCTGAACAACATCTGAACAACAACTGAACAACATCGAAACAACAACTGAACAACATCTGAACAACATCTGAACAACATATGTACAACAACTGAACAACAACTGAACAACATCGGAATAACATTTGAACAACAACTCATCAACATCTGAACAACAACAGAACAAAAACCTATTAAAACAACTGAACAACATCCGAAAAATTACCGTACAACAACAACTGTCAGGTGCGGCGGAAGATAGCGATTTGAGTATTGGAAAAAAAAACTTCGTTTCATTTCTCAACTTTATCGTATTAAGAGTTTTCTCATTAAGTCATTACGCTTCTGTAATTTATAGTAAACCCTAGTTTTTATAGGCAGAATGCATAAAGTAGGTCATTATGCATCTGTTTTCGAATTCATAATTCGAACATTATGAGACGAGTGTATATAAAAAAACTAACCTTTTGTTTCGGAGTCAGGGGAATACTGCAGCATGACCATGTCGTAGTAATGACCTTTCAGCTTCAATAACTCATCATGGTTGCCCACTTCCACGACCTCACCGCTCTTGAACACATAGATCACATCTACGTGTTTTATAGTCGTCAGCCGATGTGCTACTACAATTGTTGTTCTTCCTTCTTGTGCCTAAAAACATAATCTGTGTAAGTTTTCTCGAAAAATTATAATTACATTGTAATGACATTTTGTTCAGATTAAATGTTACCTTGTCAAGGGCTTTCTGGACCTTCGCTTCGGAGGTTAAGTCGAGAGCACTAGTGGCTTCGTCAAGGAGCAGAATGCGAGGGTTCCGTACAAGTGCTCGAGCTATAGCAATGCGCTGCTTTTGTCCACCTGAGAGGGATGCTCCGCGTTCGCCAACCAAGGTGTCGTAGCCCTGTAGAAATGACCATTAGTTCGTAAAGCATTGAATGGAAAAACTATCAAAAGCTTCGCTAGCAAAGCATGATTTCACGATGGGATGGATTCAACTGGTCCTTTTCAGTCACTTCATCCGCTTGTCACCCCACTTGTAATTTTCGAAATTCCAATTTAGACTATTTGTTTGTGACTGTTCAAACGATTGAATGCACAATTTTATAGCGTGCTTTGCGAGTGCCTACACCCGTCCACAGGATGACAATTCTGGGGCAGAATAGAGGTGTAACTGCTGTCAACTAAACGCTGACAAGAAAAGTTAGGAATCCCAACCTTGGGTAGTTTCATGATGAATTGATGCGCATTGGACTGTCGAGCCGCTGCCTCGATATCCGCGTCGGAGGCGTCCTCGCGGCCGTAGCGGATGTTCTCGCGCACCGTCGTGTTGAACAGCACGGGCTCCTGCCCCACCAGCCCCACCTGCGCGCGCAGCCACCGCACAGACAGCGAGCGCACGTCTTTACCGTCCACTGACACCTACAGGTTACAAAACACTATACAGTGTGTCCTGGGATAAACTGAAATCCCGAAATGTGGTGAACCAGCACATAACACTGAACAACATTTCTTAGTAGCATTTTGTCGAAATATGAAGAACAAATTGGATCTGCCATATAAAATGTACCAGCCGGTCGATTCTATTTGTTGTGAAGTCCAGTTCAAAATTTTCATATTTTGAAAAAAGTTACAAAAAATAGTTGTTCAGTTTTATTTGCTGGACATTTCGAGATTACAATTTATCCAGGGACACATTCTAGAAACATAGGTGGAAGAATCTAGCGTGTGTGAGAAGAGATTTGTTGTTGAAAATTTAGGTATAAAGGTACTACAATATCTTAGAGTAATGATGAGCTGGTTTAGTATTCTAGATTATTGTGCTTTTGGATGATTTAAATGCAAATATTTCTAATTCGAGGTAAAAGGTCTATATCTCTTATCCAAGTTGACTCTACACAGTCTTTCTTCAAGTAGGCGAGTTCGTTCAATCTTTGATAAAGTATGTCTCAGTCATCCTTATCTGCCCTGGACAAACATATAACTATACTTACGCTGCCGTCAAGGACGTCGTAGTACCGGGATATGAGTTGTATGATGGTAGATTTGCCGCTCCCCGAGTGTCCTACCAGCGCCACTGACTGGCCTTTTTTTACACTTATATTGACACCTTTCAGAATCTGCAAAGTTAATAAAAAAAATATTCTTATTCTTAATTCTATTGTGTGTTACTTTTTATACTATTTAGTTTGAATGGATTTATTTTAGCAGACAGAAGCAGCAAGCTTATTCGCGAAACGCTTTTAAAAATAATTTCACAAAATGGCTATTGCAGTATTTATTTTTAAGATTTGTAAGTAGTTTATGATATCAAATCAAATCAAATCATTTATATTGCTTTTAAACAAGGTATTTACATAAAAATGCAGGTGTACAATAGTTTTAAGAAAGATCGCTTGTTTAGCCATTAAAGAATAGCATGCAAAATTAATAGTACAATCATGTCAATGTCATGTTTAACAAAGGTCAAATAAATTAAATCAATCTCAATGTCAACAATTATTTTCTTAAATTTTTAATATTAAACAAAACAAACAATTAAATATTATTAACAAAATTATATAAAACAAATTCTAACCACAAAATTATTTTTTCATCATAGAATGTTTATGTAACACTAGCGGCCCGCCCAGCGGTTTCACCCGCTGCTAACTGATTTCCCACGGGAAACAGACCTTCTCCCGACATAAATCATACATAAAAACGTTCCTTCTGAATCACTCTATCTTTTAAAAAACTTTAAATTCCGGTTTTTTTATTCCCTCAAGGTATGAAAAGGGGGTTAAAAGTTTGTATGAAAGTTCGTTGTCTTAAGTGAGATCCGTTTCAAAATTAGTGATTAGACTTATGACTTAAAATAACTAAACACGTGTTTCAGCATATTTGAAATTTTAACCCTTAATAGGGTCAAACGGGGGTTTAAAGTTTGTATGAAATTACGTTTTTTAAAATGAATTTGATCTGTTTCAAAATTTGTGATTAGACTAATAACTTAAAATAATTAAACACGTGTTTAAAGTTTGTATGAAAGTACGTTTTTTAAAATGAATTTGATCTGTTTCAAAATTTGTGATTAGACTAATAACTTAAAATAATTAAACACGTGTTTCAGCAAAAGGGGGTTAAAAGTTTGTATGAAAGTTTTTTGTCTTAAGTGTAATCTGTTTCAAAATTTCTGATTTGACTCATAACTTAAAATAATTAAATACGTGTTTCAGCATTTTTGAAATTTTAATCCTTAAAGGTGTCAAAAGTTTACTACCAGTTGGGATACACGTTTTCCCATGGGAATGTGATAACTTCCCGGAATAATTTATTCTTATAAACCTTCCTCTCAAGCTACTCTATCTAATAAAAAAAACCGCATCAAAATCCGTTGGGTAATTCTAAAGATATAAGGAGACACCAAACGGGAAGCGACTTTATTTTATACTATGTAGTGATTAGGAACTGAACTGATCCTAATATAAATTCCAAAATGGAGTAGAAACTGTGTTCTAACAACCATTTACGCAGCTGCCGTTTAAATTGGTTAATCGGTCGGTCTTTTAATTGTTGTGGTATTTTATTAAATATCTTCACACACATTGCCAAACAGTTTTTCTGATATCGCATGCTCTAGCTAGGGACTGTGCTTATATACACTGGACCACAAATAAAACGGGTCGGGACGAAAATTGCCAATATCTTAAAAAGTAGGTACCAAACGTAGCTTAATGTAACAAAGACTATATGAGGGACCATTTTAATTTTATGGCGCACAGATGTTATTTAATTATTTTTTTGATAAACCTGCAAATAAAAAAACATGGTCGTCATAAACTGACAACCCAAAAATTCAAATCAATTGACTAGAGTTTGTTTTAGTTTTGACATTAAAATTGCTATAAATATGATGTCTCTGCTTTGTAAACTTTATAATTCTGAAGTCATCATTTCATTGACCATCGAAGAATTCACTAGGATCCTGACATTGCCCGAGGTTGGCCGAAGCCAACGAGACATCGCAAGAACTGTTGGTGTGAGCCTCTCCACGGTTCAGAGTTGTCCAGCGGTTCCGTGAAACTGGGTCTAATCTGAGTAGACTAGGAACAGGTCGACCAAGATGCCACAACGGCGCGGGAGGCGGCCTCTATATGGTGTCAACCATATTAAGAAATCGCTTTCTCACGGCTGTTGATGCCAGAAATCAACATTTACGAGCTGGAGGAAACAAACGGCGGCGGCGTCTGGCTGAAGCTAACCTAAAGCCGTTAAGACCAGCAAACGGCCCAAAACTCGAACGACACCACATAAACTCAAGGTTGAGTTATGGTAGAGAACACCAAGCTTGGACTCTTGAAGATTGGTCTAGAGTTATATTTTCCGACGAGTTCAGGTTCTCTCTGTACGAGCACGACGGGAGGAAAAGAGTGTACAGAAGGCCGAACGAGCGCTATATTCAAGCCTGTATAGTAGAAAAAGTCGCATACGGCGGAGGCTCTGTTCACGTGTGGGCTCTTCTGAAAGCCGCACTGAGCTAGTGGTGATTGAAAATTGCACTTTGATTGCAGAAAGATATGTCATTGAAATTCTAAATGACCATGTTGTTGGTCCATTTTTAGTGGAAATGGGCGAGAATGCCATTTTTGTGCAAGAAAATGCCCGCCCGCATGCAGCTCAGATAGTGTAGAGTATTTTCATGAAGTTGGTATCACACACATGGAGTGGCCAGTACGCAGCTTCGACTTAAATCCAATCGAGCACGCCTGGGACGACTTGGGAAGACGTGTTCGTCAGCGGAATCCTCCGCCAATCTCGCTTCGTGAACTGAAAGAAGCTTTGATTGGGAATGGCAGAATATTCCGCAGAATCGCCTCAAAAACCTGGTTGAAAGTATGCCAGATCGCATACCTATCAGCATTATTACAAGCTCGCGTACCTACGCAACACAAAGTATTAAAATATGTGAAAACGACACCTCTGTAGCCATTTCACATTCAGCATAACAGCAAAAGTTACGCATTTTAAGTTATTTTACATTTGTTCTGAAACAAAAGGTTCAGTTTATTTAAATTTTATTTCTATGTAAGCTTAATAGTCTTTCATTTAGCTACGTTTGGTAATTTTGAAGATATTGGCGATTTTCCTCCCGACCCGTTTTATTCGTGGTGTAGTCCTGTGTAGTTGAATTAGTATTTAAGAGGGAAGAATACCTTCGCCATTTCAAAAAAATAGGTATTTAAGAAAACTCATGCTGTCGCTCGCGCGCTGAAGTCCCCGCGTAGTGCGCACAACACATACACACAACCTCACGCACACAGACAAACGCTGCCGCCAGACCAAGCGAGCGCAGCGACGCCAGCGACGACTGCGAAACGCGGGGTGATATTTTGTTTTCTTAGATCATTGTGGCGTACCCGAAACTAAATTGAGGATTATATTCACAGAGTAACTTATATATCGACGCTTGAAAGGCAAAATGATCTAAGCGACATCCGACTAACTTTACAGTAGAGCAGTTTAAAGTTTGAAATTTTAGAAAAAAAATCGTGTCAATTCGTGTGATTAAGATAATTGCGCAGTTCTTAGATATATTTTTCATGATTTTTTGAGGTACGTATTGGTAAATGAATTTATTAAAAATAATGCTTAGTTTGAAAGTTAGTGTCGCTTAGTCAAATTTAACCTAAAAGTAGCGACAGGAAAAATTGACTAACCGACAAGGTTTGGGTAAGAAAGGTAAGGTAAAATTTTAATACATGCTTTTCTAAACAATTTTCTGCCGAGTAAAAATTATCTAACTTAAATTGAGACTGTTTAAAAGTTGAGTCAAAACAACCTAAATTAAATTTATTGGTTAAGAAAGGTAAGGTAAAACTTTAATACATGCTATTTTAAACAATTTGCTACCGAGTAAAAATTATCTAACTTAAATTGAAACTGTTTAAAAGTTGAGTCAAAACAACCTAAACTAAATTTCGTATTTTAATTTTGATTGTAAATTTGTCATAAATGATGTTCTCACCTAAAATTGGATCAATTATTTTCTTCAAGAATGTAAATAAAACTGTCTTCAGTTTTAATTATCACTATAAAATCAACACTGAGGCACACAGAAGTAGCATAGCTAGCTATTACATTTTTCTTTGCTTCTTGGTAACCAGTTTGTAAAATGTCCAGCAGTGAATTTCAATAGGCTGATCTGATCTGGAATATATTTTATAGCAATATTCATACTACATGCCTATTTTGAAACTTACTATAATCTTAGAACATGTTTTAACCGGGCGCGTTTTCCAAGTCCAATTTCCAATTGTCCGAATGATTTATTATCTGCTTTGTTTGCATATGCTTTTATCTTGAATCAGTTTTTTTAACTATTTATAAAATTTTCAACTTTTGAATTATGTAACTTCAAACGAAAAAGTTAATAATCAGTACATTAAAATTGGTTGTTGTTAATTACTTTTGCCTCGATCGTAATTTTCAATTTACCAAACTTGCATCGTAAAGTACTATACCATCCTTCTGGAGCAGTCCGATAACCTAATGTAATATTAGGAGCGAAATTTATCTTCTTACATTTTGAAACAGAAATTGGTAACAAGGGATATCGATTCCTTTCTCATCTCTACTATCGACTTTTTCGTTAACACCTCTTCAATACGTGAAACATTACTTCACCCCCCGACCCCCGATAGTGCGATAGAGAGCGTTGCCGCTCGCGACTGACTGTAGGTATTTTTAAGGTGAAATTTGCGTCTTGGGAGAAAACGTTTCCCACATACTAAATCACAACCAATATTTTTGATTTTAGTGTCCATCGTTTCAGCATATTATATTCTAGGTTTATAGCTTTTAATTTTTTCTTAAAACAACTTTGTTTTGAAAATACAAACGTTTTACTTCAAGGGAGATTTCGTCATAAAAAAAGTGACTTTTAGACGCCTATAACTTTCAATCAATTGCAAAATTCGAAAAAAGGAAAAACTATAAACCTAGCTTTTAACTGTGTCAACAACATTCTCAAAAATCATCGAGATCGGAATTCATTTAGGGGTAGGAAAACGTTTTCTCTTTTTGTATGGACGAGAGCTCGGTAGTCGATTCTCTTAAGGTTTTTTTTTAGAAACGTTTGTAATAGGCCTTTGAGGCTATTTCTTTTACATCTTAGAATTAAAGTAAGAAACTTAATCCATCAAAAAATTATTTCGTGCATTTTAAAAAAATTTGTTTGGGAACTCATGGTTTTTAAATGTAGGTAATGTGTTACGAAAAAATATATCAGGCTAAGAATGTAAAATAATTAAGTACTTGGGGTTCCGTACGTAAAAAGGATGCGCGAGCTCAACCGCGGAAACGCTAGTTGTTTAATAAAAACAAGTTAGTATTACTCATTCTATGACGTTATTTTGTTATCAACGCACGTTGGAATTTTACCCAGCTATCTACCAATATTATATACATAATATTTAGGTTCGTAAAATGATGACTAGACATTTTTAGATTCTTGGAAACTGAAACTGTATATTGGTGTTGTTAAACAGTAATACTATGTTGATAAAATCGGTTGCTTGCGTATCTACTTTTATTTGGTAGCGTATGCTATTTTGCAAAGACAAAACTACATTTAACAAAAGAAAGTCCTCTTACCGGAACGTCTGGTCGTGACGGATAATGGAATACAACATTCTTCAGTTCGATATTGCCTTCGATACTATCCGGGACTGTGCCCTCGTTGAGTTGCGGGTTGATGGTAGGCTTATTGTCAAGCAAGTAGAAGATCTGAGCACCAGCTCCTCGCGCTATGCCGAACACTTCCATAATCGTGGATGATATGCCGAAGTTCACGGATCCCATCATTACTCCGAAAAATACCTGTAAAGTCATTAACTATCATCATTCAGCACTATTATTCTTTGTGACAATACTAGTGATACTGCGTGGCTGACTTATCAATGAGAAGTTAAGCTTTATTCCGATATTTGTTGATTTTCTCTGTGATTATGATTTGTGTTAGTTATAGTTAGGTAAGATTGGACAGGTGCTCTGTGAAAGTGGGTCTGGCTCTCGTCTCGGCCATCTTGATGTCGCTCTATCTCGATTCGGGGCAGAACTTTTTGAAAAATTGACATAGTAGGTTTAGAATGTTGCAGTGATTTAACCAGTTTTCCGAATGTTGATTGATTAGTTCGGGAGCACTTAAGATAATCCAACGATCCCGGTTACAGTGTATGATAAGTACATCAGGCCATTGGCTCACTTTTAAACCCAATCGAGGAAGCAAATACTCACGGAAATCATGGTGGAAACATCGTAGTTTTCAGGCTCGTCTCGTATTAGTCGATAGCCGAACCAGAATGAGAGCGCATACGAAGCAAAGATGCAGAAGAACAGCAAGCCCATCGACAACCCGGTGAAAAACCCTAAAAAAAACACTGGTTTAGTTGACCAGCAACCTGAAGCCTTCTCTACTTTTTTGTGCTGGGGTCTTGATTGGCTGTCGTCGACTATAAGCAGGTGATTTGATTGTGTGTAGAGTCAGTCTTCCAGAGAGGTCTTCCTCTTGGCCGATTGGCAAACGGATAAGATGATTTGATCGACGTTTATTTAAAGTGTGTGCGGAAAGAGAATAGGCGTAAGCAAAAAGTGAACTAATCATTTTTTCATAGGTAGCTATGACATTTTTCATACTGAGGCACAGAGGCGCTCCCAAATCTTAGGCCGGTTCCTATTCCGCACAAACTCTAATCGATATTTTATTTATTAGAGAATATGGCAAATTCATGGACTCTTTGCAATGCTTGTTACCCAGAAAGATAAGAACCATCGTCGCTAGCAACGTAAATTTCCTCCCACAACTTTAATATTTGTTCTTCCTCTCTTGCTTTACCTTTACATACATACATACATAAATCACGCCTATATCCCTTACGGGGTAGGCAGAGCGTTAAAGGCCGTTCAACGGATATTAACACCACATCTGACAAAAGTTTGAGGGTCAATCATAACTGTGTCTCACTATAGTGACAGGTTGTCAGCCCGGCGCCTAAAATTGCAATACACACCCTCGAGTCCCTTAGTCGCCTCTTACGACACCCATGGGTAAGAAATGGGGTGATGCTATTCTAAGCCGGCATCACACGGCAAACTGCTTTACCTTTCTTGATGTTAATTTTCCTGATCTCCTTCACATGTCTCTGGTACCGTTCAATTTCCTTGTAATGCCCGCTGAAGGCATACACAGTGCGTATTGATGACAGCACTTCTTCAGCTATGGAGCCGGCCTTTCCTGCCGCTACAGCTTCTTTCTTCGAAAGCCTTGCAGCTATCTACAAAATACCAGTCGAAATGAGAAAAACAGCAAAGTTATCATTTTAATATTTGGTTACTTAATTATAAACAATGTCTACTTATTTCATCTGAATTATCTACATAAATATCCGGGATTCAGTTGGCAATTTATTATCAAGACGCTAAACTGCTGCACATGGGCATCCTCCTATCGGTAGGTTTCATCCATTCTCATCACGCTTGGTAGGCGGGCTGGCAAGCGCCGTACATGTGTATTCACAGGGAATGCTGCTGTCCATTTCGTAGATTATTTGTCATTTATTTACGGGCATCGGGTACCTTAAGCTATTTTAAGCTTGCATTGCACCACACGGAAAGTACCTATACAATAGGTGTTGACTTATCTGGATACTTACGTAATTAAATTAAGTCAGTGTATCAGAGTAATATTTTTTCATTGTGTCTAAAAATAATTTGGATTTACGTAATAATACGAGCGGCGGTGGCGGCTGGGTCGATAATTTGTTTATTTATCGCGGGGTTTATTTTGGATACAGTGTACCTAGTTGTAGGTCATTTCATCTTGATCCAACAAGCCCGGCTAGCTCAGTCGGTAGAGCATGAGACTCTTAATCTCAGGGTCGTGGGTTCGAGCCCCACGTTGGGCGCAATGTTTTTGTGTCAAGAGTATATTATTAATTTTTTCTTTTTTAAAAGATATACAGGATGTTAGGGACAGCACTCCGAATACTGATAGGGTGCATTCAGACCATGACTTTGAATTGAACAACTTTCCATAAGAAATATTTCAGGAAACGTAATTTATTTTTTATACTTCCCATAGTAAATGCAGTCAACTGATTGTGATTTTGTATGGGAGGTCGAATATTTTTTGTCGTTTCCTGACATATATGTTTGTAGGGGAAAGTTCAGTTATCAAATCAGTATTTAGAGAACTGTCCCTTTATTTTATTTCATGCCTGCATTGTTTATTGTATGGACTATCTTGCTAATGTTTCATCAGACTAAATTAACCTGTAACCGGAAAATGCTCACTAGAGGTGTCAGATGCCGTGCGATGTTGGCGAGTAGTTTTTTATTTATTTTATTATTAAGAATGGGTTTGCTCTTGACTCTAGTCTAGGTCATAGGACAGAGACAGAGTCTAAGATGGAACGAGCTCACCCATAAGAAGCCTGTTCACTCTGACTTTGATGAGATTAGGGCTGTATGCGTTTGGAAACACATCACAATGGATTTAATCCATTAGTATCACTAATTGATTAAATCCAGGAAATCAACACCCCATAATGAGTATTAGGGAGAGATCCTTGTTCAGCACCTTTACTGTTGTGGCCGTTGTGGAAGTTGACGATGATGCTTACCAGGTCGGCGACTCCAATGAGGATCATGAAGACTGGGAAGGCAGAACAAATCCAGTTTCCATCCCTTGATGAGCATATGTTAACCAGATCACGAACAATAATAAGAATATGCTCACCAGGCCGGAGACTCCAACTAGGACCATGAAGACTGGGAAAGCAGAACTAATCCAGCTTCCATCCCTTGATGAGCTCATGATGACCAGCTCAAGAACAAGAATAAGAATATGCTCATCAGGCCGGCAGCTTCGAAGAAGATCACGGCAACGGTGACTGAGAAGTTGTTGGGGCAGAATAAAGCCAGCTTCCATGCCTTGATGAAATCATGATGACCAGCTCACAAACAAGAATATGAATATGCTCACCAGGCCGGCAGCTCCGACGAGGAGAATGGTGACTGGGAAGGTGATGAGGCAGAATAAAGCCAGCTTCCATCCCTTGATGAGCTCATGATGACCAGCTCACGAACAAGAATATGAATATGCTCACCAGGCCGGCAGCTCCGACGAGGATCATGAAGACTGGGAAGGCAGAACAAAGCCAGCTTTCATCCCCTGATGAGCTCATGATGACAAGATCACGAACAAGAATATGAATATGCTCACCAGGCCGGCAGCTCCGACGAGGATCATGAAGACTGGGAAGGCAGAACAAATCCAGCTTTCATCCCCTGATGAGCTCATGATGACCAGCTCACGAACAAGAATATGAATATGCTCACCAGGCCGGCAGCTCCGACGAGGAGAATGGTGACTGGGAAGGTGATGAGGCAGAACAAAGCCAGCTTCCATCCCCTGATGAGCGCCATGACCACCGAGCTCACGAAGGCAGACTGGAAGAAGATGAAGGTCGACAGATTCTCCCCTATGCCGTCCTCCACCTTTACAACGTCACTGTAAAAAATATAAACTAAATTTCTATAACAGTCTTAATAGTACCTACACTGCTAACAACAAAATATAACTATAATTACTTGAATTTTTTTATCGGACGTGGCGCTTATACGGTCGTGTTTACCCTGCCTACTCCCCAAGGCATAAAGGCTTGAGCGTGAAGTATTTTGAAGAAAGTTTTAGGATACCGTTTACGTAATTTACATACTCAGTAGTTGCTGAGTTAACATACATTAATGTTAAAGTAAAAGTTACCAATGAGGATATGAAGATTAACGGAAACTTTATGGACACTTTTAGGAGGAGTGATGATGAGGCTAGTTGGCCGAGTGACGTCTGTGAGGTAAAAAGGTAGCTAGTAGAATAGGCGAGGGCAAAAACTGAACTAATAATTTTTTAAAATATATTGCTATGACATTTCCCATACTGAGGCACAGAGGCGTTAATCAATTTCCACGCCTATTCTCTTTCCGCACACACTCTAGCAAACCACTGAATGACTGTTGCTTCCGGACATATTTGCTAGTTGTACTTACAGGGTGTAAGGGACAGTTCTCCGAATACGATAGGGTACATTCAGACCATGAAACTGTACATACATTTTTTTTACTTCTCATAGTAATTGCAGTCAGCTGATCTGAATTTGTATGGATGGTCAATTTTTATGTCGTTTCCTGACATATTTTTCTAGGGAAAATTTGTTCAGTTTCATGGTCTGCATGCACCTCATCAGTATTCAGAGCACTGTCCGTTACACCCCGTATATAGCGATGAGCGAAAACATTTCATTACCGCGTTTCAGGACACCATACACTAATTGTGATGTAAAATCTGAATATTTATAATGAATTGATAAAGACAACTCACACAAATGCAGCCAAACTCTAACCTTGTCATCTTCGATGCGAAATCTCCGGTTTGATTCAAGTCGAAATACGCGAAGTCTTGATTCAGCGCTGCTTTCAGGTACGCCTGCCGCAGCCTGTAGATCTGACAAATGCAACAAATAAGCCTTTATAGATGACCATCTTAAGTCAATAAAAAACTACAGTGCTATATAATTTTCATAAATCAAAATAAGAAATTGAAAAAGTGTTCACGTCGGCTGGGGAAATTCAGATGGTAGAGCAGTAGGCCGTTCGGTATCTACGGTTCAAGCACCGGCCGCCGCTAACAACTTTTAAATTATCTTATTTAAATTTACCTACGTTAGTTAACTCAGATAATGGCGAAAACAGTGACATTTATCTAGTGAACCTATCTGACGAGAGGTTTCAAAGACCTTACCTGATTATATGCTGCTAAATTCATAAGCACAGTGGCCACATAAGTGAGGGCCACTATCGCGACTCCGACAGCAGAGTTCAATATGGCGAAACGCTGTACTGCTGCCTTCAGGTCGTCGCTGCCGTCGATCTCCATGGTCAGGGACAGCCCATAGTTGACCATGGCTTGCAGCAGGTCCGCGAATAGAATCGTGTCGATAGGTGCTGTACACCCGCATGCTATTGAGCATATCACCGCTAGTGCGATAAAGATTTTGTCCTTTGTATCCGCGAATCGGTACTGCAAGAAAACAGTTTTTGTAATAAAACGTTCTTACAGCGATACACCAGTAAATATATAAAAATTTTAGGCACAGAGACGCCCTCAATTTCCACGCCCATTCTCTTTCTGCACAGACTCTTACCAATTAATTAATTAAAAGTATTTGCAAAGATCCTTACCAATGTGAAGAATGATATACTTGGAACCTCTTCTCGCTTTGTTTCTTCATCGATACTGCAATATAAACGAAGTGTTCATTGTAAATACCTACTAACAAATAAGATACTCGGATTTTAAAGGCAGGTAGGATCAGGCAGGGTAGGGTTATTATTATACTTTTAAGTATAGTATAGACCCACTAACTAGCGTTTCCGCTCGCGGTTTCAGTCTTGCATTTATTTTCGTACGCAATACCCGAGTCAACGAACAACCCGATAAACCTACAAAAAATTTCAAATAGGTACGTAAAGACAGTTGAGGTACAGTGGAACTAAAGACGTGCACCGTTTTTTTATAATATTTGTTTTGAACACTCAATAATGTAATGTGTCATAAAACTAGATTAAAAACCTATTTTAAACCTGAGAAATTTGCAATTTTGAACAACACTTCCTTTGTTCCATTCCGCCCGAGGGTACAATGAAACTTCTCCGACTAAATATAAAAAATAAATGGTTCTGACAAGTGACACCTTTTTTTAACAGTTTTGTATGGGAGATCTAATTTTTATTTTATATTTAGACCTATGTTTATTGCGAAAAGTTGTTCAGTTTACGAGTAGAGCCTACCCTAAAAATATTTGCACTGAATAGTTGTAGTTGTACTTAGTTAGTATAATAAATTCGAAAATAACTGTCTATTACGTTTTCACGCCTAAACTACTGAATCGATTTTGATACAATATGGCACAAGCATAAACAGGAACCCAAGAAAGGACATTACCTAAGAAAGGCTACTTTTTACCGCAGGAAAATCTGTCAATCTTACGGGAAACAAAGTAAAACATAAGAAACATAGAGCGTATAACGCCAAAAAATATTATCAGACGAGGATACGTTGTGTGGATTGCTTTGCTTTTTGTGTCAGGCACAATTTTTTACAACTACATATACTATCTAATGCGGATGAAGTCGCGGGTAAAAGCTAGTATTAAAATGAACCTACTACCCAAATTTCATATTTCGAGCATTAATAGTTTAGGCTGCGCGTTCATGAATGAGTCAGTCAATCAGACAGTGACTTTTGATTTTATAAATGTAGATAAGACCGCTGCCAAATTTGCTATTGTACGCATTCGTTATTTGATTATTAAAAACATTCTAGTAAGTCGATCAATCGTGTGCCAATATAACATATTTTCACTAAACAATAGCCTGTCTGTAAAGATAGATGATTGTGCAATAATGATACCTACTGTAATCTTAATTGATTAATATATCTTCCTCCGTGTGCCGACGGCATGGCATGACACATAACATCTAAGATTACTACAAATTTTAGTCCCTCGAAAACATGTTGGCGATTTCATGCGGGAAGATATCTGGCCACAGGGTGTCTATTTAGGCGCTACCGACCCCCTGTGTCACAATGGGAGTTTTTCTGTTGACAGTTCTGTTGATAGTTCTTAATGTCAAACCAGAGGGCGCTGTGTTAAACTGAAATTTTGACGTTTCAATATGGCTGGCGGCAGCCATAGTTTTGTCATAGGTTCCGTTTCACGTTGTGTTGGTTACAAATTAATTATGTTAGTTCGCGATATTGAGTGATTCGTGTAAGTAAAGAAATAAAATAACCAATTATAAATTTCGAACAATTCAATAAACACAAAATAAAGAATATTTTTTAAAGTGGTACAGATTTTGTGTAAAGAAACATTATTTCAATTAAGCTCAGCGCCCTCTACATGACTGACACTCGAGAATCCCTAGAAAATTTCCCATTGTCACCGCCCGCGCCGCCGCCTTTGACTAAAGTGCCTACATAATTTAGTCTAGTGAATAGTGATAGGGGATATTTTAGAGTGTATTTAAGTTTTTTTTATCGTATAGTCGTATTTTATATTTATATTTTATTATGTGGAACATATATGTTGGTTAACTGTTTACCGAAGACACAGAATTATTCTTAGTTTAGGAAATAGTGTAGCCTCTTGTTTTGTAAAGTTTTATCTGTAATTATGTTTAATAAATACGTAAAGAATTTTGTATTTGTATTTTTGTAACTATGTTTTATTAAATAAACATTTAGAGTGCACGCTGTAGTAGCAACCTATGCAAAAAAAATACCTTCCTATCTTATTCGTTTGTATATATATCTTTAGATACTTATTGTATTTAGTTTAGTTTCGATATTATATATCTTTAGATATTCTCTCCTTTCAGAGGGTTTCCCTATCTCACGGACCTTAGCCAAGCGAGGAGGGGTCTTATGAGTCTGTAGTAGGTAACAGAATTTGTTAAGAATTTTCCTGACTGTTCAGTACGTTTTCTAAACTAGCTGTAGCCGCGAACTTCGTTTCGCTGACTTAATATTAGGGTTAGTGTTTCAGCAGAAGCGGCATATCATGCTTAATTACTTTTGTAGCTGGCGGCCTAAAAATCTACCTTAAATCGTTTTTCCCGCAGGAATGAGCAATTTTCCCGATTATTCTAAATTTTGACCAACCAGACTTAATAGCTATACATAAACATCCTAAATACTAACGTTTACATTACAAACTAAAACATGTTTTCTAGACTTGGCGAGGCTGGTGTTAATAGTACGCTGTAGTGTTTTCAATTCAGTTAGCGTCCAATTCATTATTCCGAAAGAATATGTTACGTAGAATATGAATATGTTACGTAGAATATGAATATGTTACGTATAATATGAATATGTTACGTAGAATATGTAAAATTCACACAGCTGTTGTACTGGGGAAACAGTTGACCCAGTTGTACATTTAGACCTACAGCAACATAAAAATAAGCAATAATATAAGTGTGTGATACCGGCTTAGAATAGCATCACCCCATTTCTTCCCCGGGGATGTCGTAAGATACCACTAAGGGACTCGAGGGTTACATGGTGTATTGCAATTTTTGGCGATGGGCTGACAATCGATTTCCTGAATAGCGTAGGAGTTATTTATTAGCTTTAGAAAGTTTCCGTAAGTTTAATGAGTTTTAGTATTTGGTTCGGTCTCTGATTAAATTTTTTGGTCAGTTCAAATTTTTTTCTGCCCCTCTTCCGTTTTTCATTCAAGTTAGGAAATTAATAATCATGGGGTGTATTTTATACAGAGTTGGGATACATAGAAGCCGGCGATGGGAGGCCGAACTGAAAGCATTTCTATAATCAATATACCTACATACTGTACATACATCTCTTTTTTTAAAACTTGCTTCGTAACAGTCGTGTCGATAATTAACTGCTCTTTGCACCACTGGCGATTTTTCCTGCACCCCTTTTGTTCATCGTGAAGAATATTATAGTCATTGATGTGTGTGTTAAATGGCATTTTGCTGGGTTATTAGTTTTTTTGGTAGCATGTATGTTTTACCGTGTGTAATACTTATATTTTACAATATTTTCAGGAGACTTTAAAAAGTTATTGATGTTGGTATGTAAAAATGGGTGAACGTGTGTGAGTTTTTGTGATAAGTGCGCTTAACAACCTTTATTAAAGTTCCTTTCTGGTATGTGTAGGGGATGGAAACCGGAATTTCGAAAACCGATCCGATATTTCAATTCCGGTTTTTATAGATATTATATCGTTAAAGACGGTTTTGAAAAACGGAGGTTATTTTTATGTTTTACCAACATTTTTCGGAGCATCACCTTTGAATATAATTTAGTTTGCTACTACATGCTCCTGTTTGCAAGCGTTTTGTCACGCAAATACCTAATAACTGTTCGATTCTTGCAAAAACTTACTGAAATCAGAAAAATATTAATCCAAAATTTGCTTAATACAACCTAGTAGCCACTCTGAATCTTTATAGTGTTGTACCTGTTTCATTGTCTGGATGCAACCTGTAATTATTCGGATGGCTTTCCCTTACACCCTGTATGTAGTTAATTGAGCTATATCTTTCCTTATTTTTCTATGTGTTTTAATTTCAAGCCTAACTTGCCACACTGGTTTACTTTTTAATTCAACCCATTGCTGGTATGGTAGCTATTGATTAAGCTGCGACATAGAGTAGTATTTAAAACTCCTGTTCATGGTTTACATGTTTTGGTAGAATAGCTTAATTAACGTAATCAACTATTGAAGCAAGCTTGCTTGATGTTTTCTGTTTGATGCGGTCTGAGAGTCGGGCAGTGGTTTTTTCAAAATGTCAACAACAAAAAATTTGTACTTTTGACTTTGAGGACCAATGTCAGACAGTAAACATCTCTGGGGCTTGATTTATCTTTTTTTATTTTTTTTATAATGGAACAAATTAAATGTTAATATATAAATTGATATGGTCAAATATGGTAGAACTAATTATTCAGAGCATCAGTTACCCCGCTGGATATGGACGCTGAAATTTTAACACTTTGCCAAAATTCTAACGTTTCGTCCTCAAAACTTGATAAAAGTTGGAAATATAATATGATAATATTTCGAAATATAAAATGACCTTTATTTTCAAAACATAACAATTCAAATATGATGCAGCATGACATGAAATTTTAACACTTTGCCAAAAATTCTAACGTTTCGTCCTCAAAACTTGATAAAAGTTGGAAATATTATATGATAATATTTCGAAATATAAAATGACCTACATTTTCAAAACAAAACAATTCAAAATATGATGCAGCATGACAAATTTACACTAAGTACTTAAATAGGGAAAGCAAGCACTTACCTATCTTTGTCTTTTTCCTTCGGTGGTGTAAACTGCACATTACTCAAATCATTCACACGATACGACTTTTTACCTAAACTAGAATCCACACGGTTATCTTTTCGAAACATTTTGATTCATTCAATGTTTGTTCACTAGGTTACGTTAGAAGACCGTCTGTTGGTACTTAATATTTTTCACTATTTAAGATGTTCTTTGTTTTTTATTATAATAAATGTATTATTCAAATTATTTACGTTCTTACACCTTATGTCTTTGTGCAAAAATTTGGATTCAGTATTTTAAATGCTCTAAACTAGTGGGACGTTCATCCAGTCCCTGATACCTTTATAAATAAGTTATCGTTACAAGTTTTTATCATATATAATGTTTATCTGTGTGTTTATCTACCTTTATGGCTAACTCTATCTTAGTATAGTGCTACCTTCACACAATGCCTCTATAAACAGGGAAAAAGTAAGGTAAGTGAGCAACGCGAGCATGTAGGTAAACAGGTTACTCGCGCTGCTAATCGTCATGCCCCTGCCGCTTCCCGTGCTTTCGCTTGTGTCGGCTTTTCGTGCGCGAGTCATGGGAAGACCAGCACGAGTGCGAGTGGAACGTATTGCTATTTCACTCACTCGTATTGCTGCGAGATGAGAATGACGGCGGTGTGTGATCACTTAATGTCGCAATTAATTTTATGCAACGGCAGGATCAGGAGCATAGTGTAAACGTAGCATAAGGTACCGTTTCATTATGCACAAGTATTTTAAGGGTGAGTTTTAAACGTGATACTGAACAACATAAAAAAATAGATTTTATGAATTACGGAAAAAATATTTCTTGCACCTTTTTTATTATTATTTTACTCTTTGCACAAAAATGAACACGGGCCGACTTAACGCCAAAGGCGTTATCTACCAGTCTACCTTAGGGCAGGTGGAAAAAGAGGAGGTTTTTGTATCGGAGGTCCAATTTTTTTTTATAATTCGGATATAAATGATACGATAAATGTTTAAACGCTTAAACAATAGGTAGCCTCTGCCGGAAGGATCGAAATTCGAAAGAATCGTTCCTGAGTTTATAGCTATGGCAAGCTTTTCATGTTACAAAAATAATTCGTTTATTTTAGCTTATATTTTCTGGACCATAGGCCGAACCACAGATAATATAATACTACTACGTACGGCCGAACCAAATTTATAATTTTGTGTCATTTTAGGAAAATGCTAACATAGGTACTTTTATTTGCAGTGGATAAAAAAGACACATACTGGGTTTTTACACTGTGTAAGTAAGTGTCACTTAGACAAGACAAGACCTACCATACATTGAATCAAAAATTTACGCAAGCGTTAAATGTCCCAATATATATAATATATGTTTTACAGACACACACTATATTTTGTGTGTAACGTAATCGTACAAAAATCGTACAAAAAATTGAGCGACTTAAGAATTTTTGTAAGTCATGCCCTCAAGTAATGCCTGTCGTACAGACTATTATCACTATTATCACATTTTTTAAAAAACAACATTTTAATATTTAGATCTTTTATACAAGTGGACTTAAGTATTTAGTTTTAGTATTCCAATTTATCTGGGGTCGGCGCAACACGTGTTTTTCTTCCATTCATCTCTATCATCTGTCAAATCTTCGTATACACCCTTTTGCTTTATATCATCTTTTATACAATCCAACCAAACTTTTTCTTCTTCTTGTTCACATTCATATTCAATACTTTTTTGTCACATGATTTTCATCCCTCCTAATAACATACCCATACCACCCTAAACTTTTCTCATCTTTTCTGTAACTGACGCTACTTTCAAACTTCCTCCAATATACTCATTCCTTATCTTATCTATTCATGTCACAATTTTGACTATTCGACATTAATTAAAAATAACTGCTAAACACATATATAGAATCTTAACTGTCGACTCACAAATACGAAAAAAAATCTTCAAACGTATCAACTTTTTCAGGATAGCTTGGATAGAGGATGAATAATATTACACAGAACATCTACTCATACTTATAATGTTGACTCGTAACTAGACGTCCATTAAACAAATAAATTTACGAATAATGCAAATGCGTACTCGTAAAGTCCATGTTTTTGTCTAGTGATGGGTTACTACACCACTTTGTGTGTAGTAACTCTTTTTTTTTTGAGTCGCTTTCATCAGCCGTCGTTGCCATCAGTAAGATTTCAACTACTCTCTTATTAAATCTATCTTTCGTTAAGTAGTAGTGTGGTAGTGATATAACATACAAATGCCGTCTGCAAGGGAGAGCATAGAGACTATAGTGTGCTATAGTACAAAGTATAAAGAAGTCGATTTTCACAGCTGTCATCTCCATACTAAAAGAGATGTCAACAAAGGAAAATGGACACTCTGCCAAGTTATTATTCTGTGACTCTGCCATAGTATTATCACGAATCTGACAGCTGTCAAATACGTCTTCTCTCGGCGGCGGTACTATACCACTCGATCAGCTAATCTCAGATTTCTGACTTGCACCAAAGCGTATTATTCGATGACAAACTACTAATTGGTCCATGCTACTAAGTGGGTGGTAAACCAGTGCCTTCCTGTCATTTTCAGTTGAAATTAAACATGACAATCCGTACTAATATTATAAATCTGAGAGTTTGTGTGTGTATGTATGTTTGTTACCTCTTCACGCACAAACGGCTTGACCGATTTGGGTGAAATTTGGAACATAGTTAGGGTATAACCCGGAATAACACATAGTCTACTTATTAGCGCGAGAAAACAAATGTTACCACGGGAAAACGGTTAGCAGCGTGTGAAACCGCTGGGCAGGCCGCTAGTTCACTATAAAATTGATTTCGGAATTTTTAACTTGTAATGACTTTATCTGATAGATTACGTTATTCGGATACCTAATAAATCATTCTTAGTACCTTAATTTGACCCTTAGAATATTAGAATTCAATCCAATATTTTAAATTTTCCTTTAGATTTTAATACGAGAACCTTTTTACAAATTATCGATTTTTCTTCTCTGTATTTTCTAACCGCTTATATGCGTTCGTTGTTTATGTTTTATTGCGGTATAGTGGGTTGTTACAACTCTTTAACTGACCAAGTTAAATCGTGTTTAAATCCAATTCTTTGTGCTGCTATCTGTTATAAAATTTGCAAGTCACACTGTTTTGGCACGTTGATAACCGTATATAGTGATGTGTATTATCAGGAAAGATAAAATACCTCTATAACAGATACTATGACTCTTACATTTAAAGACTGATTCACTCTGGATGCGTGTGCAATGCAATGGTGTGCGTTGCACTTGCAGCATAGGTAGTGTCTTCTATTTTTTTTTTATTTAACTTTATGCAATAAATTTACATGGGCGGACTTAATGCCGAGGGCATTATCTACAAGTCTACCTTAGGGCATGTGGAAATGGGCAAGACAGGTGCAAAATAAATGCAATAATAAACCTAAATCAATACACTAAAATAGTATCACGAACACTAATAAATGCAATTAATAATCATATTTATATATATATATATATATAAAATATAAAATATATGCTTACATAAATATTAGGTATACCTTATCACAGGGCACAATAATCGTGCAAGGTGAAGAAGATAGTAGGATTAGGAAATTAGTTCCTGAAGTTACACAACCGAATGCGTATGTAGGTATAATAATAGATCCGATCAAGACGACTGGAGTGACTTTAGAAAGTGTTCATGTAATTTGGCCTTGAACACCCGGCGACTGGGGGCTTTCCTTATTTCAAGAGGCAACTCATTCCACAGTATGACAACCCGCGGAGTATGGTCTTCTTTTCTTCTGTTTGCCTTGTGGTCCTTTCCAAGCTGTCACTTTCAATGTCCATCTCCGATCCTAATGCCGAAGACTATCAGTTGCCTTAGTGACTTTCCTTATTTTTGTTTATCGGATTTTGTGTATTTTCTTTATGTTCTACATGCTGCGTTCTATTCCTCGTTGCTCATTAGGTATTTTCCGTTGCACGTTGTTATTATAATTCCTCGTTGGAAATGCATATTTCAGGCATGGTATCAGACATGAGTTCAATACTTTATTTGTGTATAATATTTCTCTTAGACAATATTTTTCCACGTCAACTGTATCCTACGTCCTACTTTCTAAAGGTTGTTCCTTTGTCGAAGCTAATTTTCTTGCCTAGGTGTGTGTATTGGTCCCTCCCTATTCTTTAGAGGTTCGATGCCGAAGAGTAATTGTTGTTTTGTTTATTTATTATTTATTTACCGTTTATTATGCACGAAAACATTACAAAAGAAACACATACAAAGAATAACAACACAACAGGACAACTTATTTCTACTAAGAAATTTCTTCCAGCTGACCTACGTAAAGTGAGAAAACAGGCGGCTTAGGCGTGCACAATAGAATATAATATGATAAAAATAGACCTACACACGAATAGATTAAATATACCTAAATAAACTTACAATCAAAAATATACCTACATTTAAATAAATGTTTTTGTTGCTGTTTTTCATCAACACTGTTTTTGATAGATTCATTTCTAATTATCTTGCTAGCTTCGTTTAGCGATTCTATCATAGAACGAATTTCTGGCCCTGCCTCTGATATCAGCACCAAACGTCTGCGAACCTTAGATGATTTAAATGTGAATTTTCTACCTATATGGCATATTTTTTTCCAGTCTAGTTTGCAAATTACAGACCCTAAAATGGCAATAAATAACTTCGGTGAGAGTGGATCGCTGTCTTACCCCTCGTTTGACTGGACACTGTACGGTTATCATATGCCATATTTGACATATCCCTCACGCATCACATCAGCCTATATGACCACTGCCCATCGCAAACCTCCCTCAGGGTACGCCAAGGCAAGATCACCCGTTTTCGCCACCCAGACGCTGCCAGCCGACATCATAAGTCATCTGACTAAAGGATGGCCTCCATAAATTAATTAAATGTAAAAAAAGACGTAAAAACCACAGAGTAGTTTTAATATTACGATGGGGTAGTAAAAACCTAGTTTACCATCTTAGAAGATTCGCTCACCAAGTTCGCAAATAATCGGCACAGAAGAAAGGTTATAAATACATATCGTTGATCGAGGTGAAATTGTCACTGTCATTCATTAGATTTACTATTTTTGCATCTCTAAAAATCCGGCCGATGGACCGATAGACCGACCGCTGCTTGTGAACCGATACAATTCAGCAGGCAACCAAGGCCACTCTGCATTTTTTCCCCCGGGGCTTTTTAAATCTACACGTGACTGTATAGTGGGGAGCAGGAGCTCACCCGGAGAAGTTTTTTGGTTGTTTGAACAAAGGCTACGCTGGTGTGAGCAAAGGCTACTCTGCCTTACGCAGGTGGTGTAAATTCTCACCTTATTTCAAGGGAGAGTTTGCTCTTTTTGTTCAACATCGGATGTAGCCCCACTGCAGGCGTCAGTGCACATGGCATAAGACCGCGGAGCCTGGAGGAGTTTGGCGGAGCAGTAGCTCAGGAATGAGGCATCGACTAAGAAGAAGAAAAATCCGGCCGGGGGTAGGTACGTGATCTAGTTTCATAGTAATTTGAACTCAAAAATGCGGCCGACTTTAGACGTCCCGAACAACTTATAGCCGGTTGCATCCAAGTAAGTACTTCCAAGGCGCTGTACAGAATGTTCAAAAGTGGTAAGAAAAATATTTTTACTTGTTTTAATTAAGTTTTATTTTTATTTACATATTTTTATTGGAATCATGTTATGATTGGAATTTGAATCATATTTTTATTGGAATCATGTTTGACAACTGATCGTTCAGTTTAAATCACTACTTGGTTTATTTACATGGTTGAAATTACAGTCACAAATACAGATTTGTGTTAAAAGGTCATTATTTCTGTGTTTTGTGTCAATCCTGCACTATCTTACATAATATAAAACAAATGTATATTATGTGGTATTTATGTGATTAAAATGTCAAACAACAATCTTGATTACTTTATACCAAGATTTACAACTGCAATCAGGATGATTTTATTCGCGGTATGATATCAAAATGATTCGCGATTTTATACTAAGTTAATCCGCGTATGTGATTAAATTAATTCACGGTTCATATCAAATCATTCTTTTACTGTGGTTTCTATATACTTATATTATGCTTTGTCATTCATTCATAAATATTTGATTATTTTCCATTGTACACAAGCTTGTTATCTCTTCATCGACACCGAGTAAACTACTTCTTCAGAACTAGGTAACATACACGTACATTCATACACACATCACGCTCTTTATCCCTTGCGGGTTAGGCAGAGCGTTAACGGCCATAAAATGCGGTCGCTGTGAGGGCCGTTTTAAAAAAAATGTTTCACTATGGAGACAGGTTGTCATCCTGTCGGCTAAAATGATGAAATACACATGAAACCATCGAGTCCTTTAGTTGCCTCTTATGACACCCACGGGAAAGAAATCGGGTTCGGGTGATGCTAGTCTAAGATGGCATCACACGGGCAGTTCACGGTTCAGAACTAAAGTGTAAGTCAATCTATCATAAGTTCGTCATGTTTTGATATCACATCACCATCAATTTCATTTATACCAATCTTCATACCTAGCGTAGTGGTGGCATTCTAGGGGGAACCTTTCACCCTATATAGGATAGGGGGATGCCCGGCGGGTACCTGATGCCCAAAGGATAGAAGGGAAATAAAATAGCTCCCGCAGACCAAACAGACCGGAGAGATAACTTCTTTACCAAACTAGCTTAAGAGCTTCTGCAGAGGTGTCAGGGTGTGATGCATGCTCAGGCCCGAAAACTGGCAACGGAAGAACCCACTAGGAAGGGTCCACAGTGTCACTCGCAATTCTTTCCCGATGATGGAAGATGCCTTCGCGTCAGGAGGCCGTAAAATCAAAAAGCCAAATTTTATACTGATCATGAGGTAATAATCGAAGTATTGTAAACACTAGGGCGTCCCCGTCAATCAAGCGACGTTGTAGATGGAATTGCGATTAATGTGCGTCGATAGCGATGGGAGCGATGATAAAGCGAAACACTGAACATGGATAATAATAAGAAAAACAATCAAACTCGAGGCTGAGAAATTTAATCCTACTAATAATTTTATAAATGCGAGAGTTTGTATGTTTGTTTGTTACTTCTTCACGCAAAAACTACTGAACCGATTGTAAAAAACATGGATTAACACATAAGCTAGTTATTTTCACCACTTATGCGGGCAACGCCGCCGGTAACAGCCTAGTAAAGCATATGTTCAATAATAAGGTAATACGTATAAGTACTTATTAAAGTTTCTGTTAGATTGACTTCTGCAACATTCTATTAATGTGCCTGAAGAAACGGCATATCATGCTGAATCTATCTATATAATCTACTTTACTATGTAGACATTTCTGTATCGCTCATACTGTAGCTGGAGCCTTTAAAACTACGTTTAATTGTATTTCCGGTGAGAATGAGCAATGCTGAATCTATATCTACTTTACTATGTTGACATTTCTGTATCGCTCATACTGTAGCTGGCGCCTTTAAAACTACGTTTAATCGAATTTCCAGTGAGAATGAGCAATGCTGAATCTATATCAACTTTACTATGTAGACATTTCTGTATCTCTCATACTGTAGCTGGCGGCTTAAAACTACGTTGAATCGTATTTCCCGTGAGAATGAGCAATTTTCCACAGTAAAAAGCAGCCTATGTCCTTTCTTAGGTTCCTGTCTGTGCTTATGCCAAATTGTTTCAAAATAGGTTCAGTGGTTTAGGCATGAAAACGTAACAACAGACAGAGTTACTTTCGAATTTATAATATTAGTAATGGATTATAACAAGTACATTAATTTTCCAAAATTAGCTTGACTTTAATTATTCTTCCAGAATTGGTGGAACACACAGTCCCTCTCAAATATATTTTTCTATTCTTCTAAAATTTCCCTCTAAAATAGGTATATTATTCTATTCTTTTCTTATTCTTAAATATAATACATATTTTTTCTTTCCCAGATCCAGTAATACACTTGAGCTCAGACTCTAACTCGGATGTGGATTTGGAGAGGCTAGATCCGCTTCCTTATGAAGGTTATTATTTATAACTGCGTGTAATCTCTAAATATCTCGGCCTGATATAGATAATCAATAAAGATTAAAGCACGTACTTATCATTTTTGCCCAATCATCTATCTTTACAGGCTATGTTTTATGAAAATATTTACCTACCAACTTATTTAAGCACATGAGTGATCGACTTTTTACAATCGTTTTATAAATGTGCATGTAACTGGAAATTTTGCAAAGGTCTAATTATGGGACTTTAAAGCTATGAACTCGTAAATAAAAAGAAAGTATACAAACTTACATCCATGAAATAAATATAATTGAATACATCAGTCAGGGAACACAAACAAATGCATATGAAAATATTGTTGAAGAAACTACAGAATATCATTCAGCTTCACCAGAACTATTAAATAGCAGAAAGTTATTTCGTTCTAAATCACATTAATGTTCTCCACCAAAATATTGGATTAATTAATAAACAAGATCTTCTAACTAACATTCTTGATGACTTAGAAAGTATGGATAAATCTATTGACGTAGTATGTTTAACGGAGCACAACATGTTAACTGCTGATTGCGATTTGTTAAATATTCCAAATTTTGTACAAGCACCTACTAGCCATAGAAGCCGACATGGTGGTGCGTGTATTGTGGTTAGAAATAACGTAAAGTATAAAACTCTTGACCATGTCTCATGTTTTGCTGTACTGAATACTCTAGAATGTTGTGCGGTAAAATTAATTGATCATAAAATAATAATCATATGCATTTATAGGTCCCCCAAGTATAATACTGACTCCTATGATGAAAGTACTGGCTATGATGATATAAACACCTCAGTTATCAATTACGTTTTCAACGTCATATGTTCACCACTAAGCCATATAATAAACTTGTGCATAGCTGAGGGCGTGTTTCCAGAAGCGCTAAAGGTCACTATTATAATACCACTTTTTAAAAAAGATGATAAAGAAAATATTAAATGTTATAGGCATATTGCATTGATACGTGTTATTTAAAAAAAAAATTGAATAAGTTATATACAAATCACTTCATAATTATTTTGAAGCTAATGACATACTTGTAGAGCAACAGAAAGGCTTTAGGAAAAACATAGGACTATTAATATGGTAATTTACGACATGATCTACACAATATATCCCCGTATGGACAAAACATTACCGATTTTCGCCCTGTTTATGGATCTTACTAAAGCCTTCGACTATGTAGACCACACAATACAACTGCACAAACTCGAAAGGTACGGAGTAAGAGGCAACGTGCTGAACCTTATTAAATCCTACCTTACTGACAGGACTCAACAAACACTTATTACAAGATTGTGTCCTGTCACAAAAACAGAAATGGTGCATTAGTCTTTCCCTATAATGTGCGAGTTGGAGTTTCACAAGGTAGCATTGAGGACTATTATTATTTGTTATATTTATAAATGACATTATAAATACTATACTATTTGCCGATGTCTGAACTATGTTGTACTTTAAGGATACTAAAGGATTAATAATAGTTTAAGCTGGCTCCAAATAAATAACTTACAAATAAATTTGACAAAAACTAAGATCATCAACTTTAAACAAAGTCAACCGGTAAAATTAGTTCTACAGTTGTATACAGCGGCACAAATATTGAACAAACAGATGAAACAAAATTCTTGGGACTACACGTAGACTTTAACATGAGCTGGAAGACGCAAATTAAAAATATATGTGACAAAATAAGTCAATCATCTTATGCACTGTACAAAATTAATATAGTAGCCAACCGACAGGCGGTTCTTACGGCCTATCATGGAGTTGTAGATTCAGTGCTACGGTATGGAGTTATATTTTGGGGCAACGCTACTGGATGTGATAATGTATTTAAAGCACAGAAACGCTGTATTAGGGCTATTTGCGGACTTAAGCGCACCGAAAGCTGTAAAAACTATTTGAGCTAAACATATTGACGTTTCCATCACTTTATATAAATGGGACCGTAATGTTTGTACGCTCTAATATGGGCTTATTCCCACGTTTTGAAAGAACTCATCGAAATGATCGGCTGCGACTTCATGCATGTAAAACTACTCTGTTTCATAAAAGTTTATTTGCAATGGCGCCAAAATTATATAATGCACTACCAAAAAGCATTCGTGACGTTGATTATCTGGCCTCGTTTAAGAATCAGCTGTGCAAATTTTTGATTGTGAGGTCTTTATAGCATTCATGAACTTTTAAATGACTAATCTAATCTTGACTACTGATGTACCTAACATTAAACTTATTATAGAAATTTTATTTATCACATTGTTATTTTAATATATCGCACATTGCTAACTCATCATGACATTGTGAACAATTTAATAACCTGATTTGCATGCTAGGAAATAGCAATACATGAAAGATCTATGTTAATACTTATTTACACCGTGTTTTGAGCAAATAAATGATTTGATTTGTACTTGGATGAATCTTCTGTTTTTGTTTCTTTATCGATACTGCAATTTAAACAAAGTGTTCTCTGTGAATACTTACAAATAATATAAGTACCTACTCGGAATTATTTCATCTAGGTGAAGTAGGATCAGAGTCATTATAACATTTTGGAATTAGCCCATTAGACCTTTTCTAAAGTTCCTATTGTATCTACCTACGTACGTACCTATGCATATTTCGTTTTTTTATAAAACGATTCTGGAATATCGATTAATCATGTGTCTATATAAGTACCTACTAGTAAGTAATGTTTACCTACATAAAACAAAGCCTGTAAAGATAGATGATTGTGCAAGAATGATACCTAAACCGTTTATCTATATCAAAGGATTAACTACCCGATAACCATACATGTACTGCGCTTGCCAGTCCGCCTGCCAAGTGTGACGAAAATAGATAGAACCTACCGATAGGAGAGGAGGAGGCACATGCTCAGCAGTTCAGTATGCCACTTGAAAATAAATTACCTACTACAAATTTTTTGTACATAATTCAAACCAAACACATCATTTTAACTAAATATATAATGACATCATTTCCTCATTTCGACTAAAATCCTACAGATAGCTGCAAGGCTTTCTAAGAAAGAAGCCGTTGCGACAGGCAAGGCCGGCTTTACAGCTAAAGAAGTGCTGTCATCAATACGCACCGTGTATGCCTTCAGCGGACATTACAAGGAAATTGAACGGTACCAAGGACATGTGGAGGAGACCAGGAAAATTAACATCAACATAGGTCAGGAAAGAAGTAAGAACTTGTTCAAGTTGTGAGAAGAAATTTTACGTTCCGTACCTACTTGTATTTTGTAACAGTTTCAGTTTCCAAGAATCTAAAAAAGTTAAGTCATCATTTTACGAATCCAAATAAAATACTAATCATCTAGAAAAAAATCCAATGTATGTCTTGATAGTAAAATGATGTCATTAAGGATTTTACAATATTAAACTATATGGACCATTTAGGGCCACTCATTTTTAGCTTGGCTATCAACAATTTAATAAATGCGTCAGTTATTTAGAAGCTGTCTGTCATTGCCTAAACTAGTACGTATATACTATGAGACCGTCCCCAAACTGGCTGTTCCCCAACGAGTTCAACATGTCAGACGACAGCCTCAAAATTATGTTGGGTGAAATTCTCAATGTAGACCTCAACGAGGGTCAGTCGCTGACTACAGGACTCCCTTCCCGTGCGTCACGGCGTTACGGGCATCAGAAGAATGGCTGATGTGGGTGTTCTAGCCTTCTTGGCCTCGTCCTACGGTGTGATTAAGCTTGTTACCAGTATTCTGAATAACCAAGATGGCAGCGTAATCACCTTCACGGACGAGACTGAAGGCCTGGACCCACAGAAACACCTTCCTGCCTTTCACGGTGGAGGTAACCAGTGCTTGGGGTGCTGAGGCGGAGGACGTTCATCACTAAACTACACGTCTCAGACCATGCCGACTAGAACCCCAGACCGAATTGTACCTGATGCAGTACATATCGCTCGCTATCCAGCGCGGAAACGCCAGCGTGTGGGCACCTTTCCTCCAAGTACGACTAGCGCGGGTTCTTTAATGTAGATAGTATTTATTTGATATGTAAACAGGTTCTGTAAAAAGTGTTTAATATTATTATTTGATCAACTTTATCTTTAATCTTTAATGTTCGTGTAAATATTATGGATAGAAATAAATTCCAGAATCTAGTAATACCTAGTACTATCTGGTTATTTCTAGTACTCCACAGTAGTATTATAATATCTGTGGCAATATTTACTTTTTTTATTTAACAATAATCTTATCATCAGTACCTACCTACTTAATGCCCAAAAATTGCGATTATCCGATCATGATGTTTAATTTTTATTGAATGGGATGTTCACAAATTTAAATCTTATCGAGCGATACACTATGTTAGCACAGAATTACCGAATGATAGATAATAGAAATATGAATGTATAACTAATGTACGTAGTGACGCTTATATATAAGCCTGTTTGTGATGCGCCGTGCCGTGTGATGCCGGCTTAGAATAGCATCACCCCATTTCTTTCCCGTGGGTGTCGTAAAAGGCGACGAAAGGACTCGAGAGTATGTATTGCAATATTAGGCGATGGGCTGACAACCTGTCACTATGGCGATACACAGTTTTCCGAATGACTCTCGAATGTTTGTCAGACGTGGCGTGAATGTCCGTTTTTTGCGACCGTTTACGCTCTGCCTATTCCGCAAGGGATAAAGGCGTGATATATGATGTATGTAGCTCTATGTATGTATGTTTGGTAGCTACGGGTCCAAAAATTAAGGCTTGCTGTGGAGGTTACGAGAAAGAAAACAGTTAACTACTACTAGAACGCTTATTTTATTACATTGCCTCGTTAATAAACCCCTAGAGTGCACCCAGATGTTTAACGGCATCTATTGGCGTATAGAAGCTAACTGAACTGAACTGGGGCTGACAGCTTAACGTGTTCTCCGAAGCACGGAACCATATTTCTTACAGACCATTAATCAGGTGGTTCAGCCTACAGCTGATTTAACAAGGCGCAATATGTACCGCCATATACACACTTCCAAAGAAAAAACTGTTTGGGACCCCTTACTTCATATCATCGGCCCGCTAAACAAAGACTAAATTATAAAAAAGTGATAGAGCGTTATCTCTCTCTCTCTTTGCGTTGAAGCCACATCCATATAGGCAAAAGGCAATGCATGCTGTCAAAACAACAACGGCATAACCTGAAAGTTTTATCGTAAGATAGTAAACGTAAACCAGTGAATAATGGCAGAAGAAGCTGAAACAAAGCCTGAAATCAAATCAGAACCAGAGGAGAGTATGGAAACGAAAGAAGAGTACGCATATTTAGACCGAGGTGGTTTCTCCTCTGAGAAATTCAAGATTGAAGTTCGCGGGTTACCAAAGTTCTACGGTATTGTGGTAAATATAACATAATTTACATTATTTATAAGTGTTTTACATATGCAACTTAGAATTGTAACGTAGTAATGTCATTGTATCACATTATATCCCGATATTCGTGAATTAGAAATATGTAAAAGTTAGGTTAGCAATACCAAACACTTGTGCAAACAATGAGGGTGGACCATGATAAGGAGACAAAAAAAAACTTTTCCGCCCTGAAAAGTAAACTCTGACCATTTTTTTAAATTTCCTTACATCCTGGGTATACGAAATTACCCAAGTATCTTCAGTGTTTTTTTGTAGTTTCCGTTTTATCCAACTCTTAAATTTGTATTGGCAATATTCCAGCATAACATTCATGATTGCTTCTTAATTCTAGATTTACTTATTGCCTAACCATGTTGTGGATCTCTGGAATATTCTCCCAGAAGCAGAAGTCAGTGCACCCAGTATCAACAGTTTCCAAAATAAATGAGACAAACATTTAAAAACTGTACAATCAAAAATTAAGAAACAAGTGATATACACACATCAGCTTAATGGACCTACTAGAATATTAAAATATAATAATGAAAATACTAAAATAGAAGAAGCCTGCCAGTTGCTTTTACCCATTCAACTTTTAAAATTGCATAACTTGGAAAAAGTTGCAGAACATAAATGGGATATTTTTGGGGACCCCAGGTTGTGAGGAATCAATTCTTTTTTATTCATGTTACTTCATGAATAAACAAATGCCCTGTATATAATAGAAGTAACAACTACCCTAATGGTTTCCTCAGCGAAATGATATGTAGCTGTCTAGGATTTCCCTAAATCTTGTAGAAAGAAGAAGCATTATGCAGGTAAACGGTCATAAATAACAATAATTTGTACCACATTTATGACAAACAGTTGAGGGTCATTTAGAAATTTGATTATTTTATTTAAAAAGTGTACCTACAGCGAATACCTACTGATATAAAAAGAGGTGGCCGTAGCAATCCACGCTAATCATGTCGTGACATGCATCTACAGAGCAAAGTAAACTTTTATGCTTGTGTGCTTTCATTCATTTTAGCTTGCATTGTCTGGCTTCTTGAAAGAATAGGTTATTATAGAAGTAGGTATTGTAATTTTTCTGTGAAGTGATATATCTGTTACATAGTAACTACTAAGTAATCTGTGCCATTACTTTTAGAGATACCAAAAAATAACCTAGATTTTTATTACAGGAGCTAAAGAAACTTATGAATCAAAAACTTGGATTAAACACATCCAAGATCAAGCGGCCTAAAAATGGCAGCCACTGGCTTTTCGCATGTTTCCAGAATGAGGAGGAACGCAACAAAGCAATTGCTGCCTTAAATGGATACTCTTGGAAAGGTTACATTTTTTTTTCCTATTCCTAGAAAAATAAAAAAAATATCAATTTCAAGTTCTGGTTATTTATAAGTTAAGCATAAAATTTATCTCTTGATTTATAAAAATTATAAATATTTATAACAACTATAAAACTTTTGAACATTTTGTTCCTCCTTCTCAGGTAAAACCCTGATTGCTGAAGCAGCAAAACCTGCCCCAGATCCTCTTGTTCGAAAAAGGAAGCAAGAAGAGGATGGATCTGTACAAGATAAGAGGAAGAAGGAAGATGATAACAGAAGTCAAGACGAAAGACTAGCCGATGCCACTACACCATATTGGAAAATACCTTATGATGAGCAGGTAAAGTATGAATAATACACACATAAAATTTTTTTTGTTCATTGGGTGTGGAAAACTCGGTGTTGCTCACACAAAAAGAAGAAGACATCTCTTTTTACAGTTAAAAATGAAAGAGAAAGAATGAGCGTAATACAATAAATATAAAAATAAAAATGTATCTCATCCATCATCATCGTCATCATCAGCCTATTGCAGTCCACCAGCCCCCTAAGTGTATCTATTTTAATAAAAACCACTTATTACCTAATCAATTCAGTGCAGATATTTTTGGGGTGAGTTCTACTCTTGAAACTGACCAACTTTCCGCTAGGAAAAACGGCCGATTTTTTAAAATGATGTCTTATTCAAAAATGTTCACACAGTGTATGACTTTGTAAAGGTCATTTTTTTTTTATTTTGACCTGTGTTGCTTGAAGAAAGTTGTTCAGTTTCACGAATAGAATAGTGCTCACCCAAAAAATATTTGCACTGAATTTAATAAGACTTTATTTATCGAATGTGATTGTAAAGCAAACCTTTCTATTTTAGAGATTGGTATAGGTCTTGGCTTTATAAAGACCACAGCAACACACTTTATTGATTCATTAAAATATTTTTTACAGTTGAAAATGAAAGAGAAAGAAATAAAGAATCTTCTTCTGAGGTATGACAATGAAGTCTGGAAGATGGCGAGGGAAAGAAGAAGTCATATAGAAGAGAACAGGAAGCTCCATGATGGTGTGTCCTTCGAGCTGATGCCCATACAGAGGTCTCCAGTTACAGAAGGTAATTAGAGATTACAGATTTAGGTTATTTAAAGATTCTTATTCATCTAATTCATTGGCTGACTGGCCCTATGGCGTAACGGATAGTACCCCTGCCTGCAACGCTGAGGGTCGTGGGTTTGATCCCCACAACTCACAAATGTCTGTTTAGTCATTTTCAGATATTTGTGTTTAGTCTGGGTGTTTCTATGTATAAAATGTATTTATTTCCAAAAAAACAGATTTAAGTATTAATACTAGCTATCTAGTTCCCATAGTACATGCTTTGCTTAGTTTGGGGCTAGATGGCGCTGTGTGAACTGTCCAGGATATTTATTTATTTATTAGGTGATTAAGAAGTACCGAACAACTAAAAGGTACAATAAAAACTATAAAGTAATTTTTTCTGATATTTTTGGATGTTGTTATGTTGAAAAATATTGCGTATGCCGGCCGTGTGGTGCCGGCTTAGAATATTATCACCCCATTTTTACTCGGGGGTATCGTAAAGGCGACTAAGAAATGAATCCGGGGAATGGGCAGCAGCATTGTCTAATATCTATAACAACTTGCAATGCGCTTGCCAATCCGCCCGCCAAGCGTGGTGAGTATGGCCAATACCCCAGCAGTGGACTATTGTAGCAGTTGTAGTTGAAAAATCACTCTTTAGTTGTCAAAACATCATACTTTATTTGTCGAAAGAGAAGCCTATTATTTTGTCGTTTTATATATTTCAGCTTGTCTGATTGTTGTTTTTTCCTATAATATTTCCTATAAGTCGTTTAACTCTGCAAAAGAGTATCTAGATTTTAAATATTAATTTTATTTTAAATTACATTACTGACATTGTTTTCTATTATTGAATATTTTGGTACGTTTCCGAATCTCGGGCCCACAGGGACCCGGTCCTTTGAGGCATGAGTGGGGCCGAAGCCAACAGCACAGAGGCCTTTTTGCACCAAATATAGTGTTGTGATGTGTGTGTGTATTATTTTGATGTTATATGTTTTTGACGTGCAACTATGCAAATTCTTATAACGGATATCTATAACTTTTTAATGTAATTTCCATTGTGTGATAAATCAATCAATATTTTTTTCAAATAGATTTGCAACACTACTATCATCTTCTTTTCAATATAATAATTCCACCTTCAAACAATAATAATGTAATGTTCCGTTTGTTGCAGGTTACAGAAATAAATGCGAGTTCACCGTTGGTATAGACGAGGAGAGCAAACTGCCCACAGTGGGGTTCAGGCTAGGCAGTTACACCACGGGGACTGTGGCCGTCGCGCCCGTGCACTCCCTCCTGCACATCTCTGACCAAATGAAGAAAGCTGTAGCGGTATGTTGTTCAACGCAAATAATACTGGCTTCTATAAAAAAAAACTCAGTTTCTTTTAAGGAAGACTAATAATGTAAACAAACTTTGTATGTAACTGACAGCTCGCAACTGTCAGTTACATATAAAGTTTGTTTACATAATTAGTCATTCCAAAATAAATGGAGTTTACATACATACATTAACAGCCACCACAGTCCACAGCCGCACATGGGCCTCCCCCAACTGGGGGGGGTATTGGCATACTTACCACGCTTGTCTGGCGGATTGGCAAACGCAGTGCAAGATGTTGCATTTACAGGGAACGCTACCCATTCCCTAAATGATTTTTTTCCTTAGACAGTTTATACGACACCCGCGGTTTGAATTGGAGTAACGCTATTCTAAGCCGGCATCACACGGCAATTACTCCATGAAAACAATGTAACAAAAAATCTAGCACTCGAAGCAAAAATAAGCTTTGCTTTCCTGTTGTACAAATAACTATTTAAAAGGAACAATGTAGCAGTTGTTACAACAAAACAATCCAGCATTAACAATTATTATCATAAGATGTTTCGATAAAGATAGGATTGTAGGATCTCTCGTCTCTTTTTCTCTCTTATCTTACTCCGTAGAAGATCGAGTTGACGTTTCTCCTAGTCAATAACGTTTAGCGACAACGCTGCGTTAAGCGGGCTGCACGCGCGTGACGCGGGTCGTACAGCCCGCGCTGCTCTTATATTTTGCCAAATCTTGCCCGCGCGCTGCTAGCCCGCTCGACGCAGCGTTGGTGCTTAAATAATAATTATAATATTGGATGTAATTAAGAAAGAATTAATTATAATAATTAGAAATATGTTTATCTCTCATCCAACAAGCAAATTATCATTAGGTACATATTTTAAAACTAAGATGATAACAAAAAGGTTCTCACTCAGCATTTGCTATGGAGCATTTGCAATTACATTGTATCTGTACAGGTATACCAAGACTTCGTACGTAAATCGGGAATGGCGCCGTTCTCCCCGGCAGACTACTCGGGGCACTGGCGCTGCCTCACCGCCAGACACTCCAAGTCTACCGGGGACATCATGCTCGTCGTGTCTATGCACCCACAGGTGGGCGGAATCAAGTTGTAACTACTAACCCGGTAGATGGAGCCACGCGTTATTGGGATCAAAATACACTTGCAAAATTCGCGGGCAAGGGACGAGCCGCGGTAGCGCAGATGGAGAGACGTAGTCACTAGTGATGGTGAAAGTCGCATGTTCAAATCCTGCCCGCGGTTGAAAATTTTGAAAATTTTCCAAAACGACAAAATATTTACCCCATGGTCTATAAAACAGTCATTTCATGATCTATAAACTTATATAAACAGTTTTGCTTTGGGTCTCAAAACAGTATTCTTTGTTCTGTAAAACAGTTATTCCTTGGTCTACAATAAAGTTATGTGTTACTTAGTTCGCAAGATAGTTTATAACTTCAACAAAAAACAGTTAATTATTGATCCACAAAACCTTTTGATCTTAGAACAGTTATGTATCAGCCCGCTAAGCAGCAATTTAATTTAATTAATGATTTTGTTCTAGGAACTGACGACAGAGCAACTAGCGAAAATTAAAAAGGATTTAGTTGAACATTTCAGCTCTGAACAAGCAGTTTCCTGTGGAATTAAATCTTTGTATTTTGAACTTTGTGTCAAAAGGTAAATAACGGTCACAAATGATAATGAATATAGGGTGAAAGCTTCGAGCAACGCGGCTTCCGGACGAACGAGACGGAAGCGTTCCGTCAGTGTGTGGGAGTGCCAGTGCCTTCGCAGGCTTCTTCTGGGTGAGCTCGCTTCATCTAAGACTCTGTCTCTATCCTATGACCTAGACTAGAGTCAAGAGCAAACCCATCATTAATAATAAAAAAAAGACTGAGTTTCTCGAAGGGTGAAAGGTTACTAGTGACCGATAGCGAAAACGCAAGACGGGCCTTACGGGTGAGTTCTTTCATTCATTTAAATTTAAGAGCTTGGCTCTTGTCGGTGGAGTAACTGCCATTTTTTTCTAGCTTCTGCCAGCGACTTGACCTCTTGATATGACACGGCATTAATGTTCTCCTTTACTTGGGTGAAGAATGTGCGTCTAGGTCTTCCTCTTCCTCTCTTTCCTTCGACCTTTCCTTTCGGGTGAGGGCGAAAATGAAAAACAATTGGAACTCCCGTACAAAATTGTTGATCAGCTGATTTGAGTTACTATGGAAACTCGAAAATATTTTTGTATCCAACCTATGTTCCGTGGGGAAAGTTTTTCCTTATCACCAGCCCGTCTTGAGATTTCGTTATCGGTCACTAGTAACAATTTACCCTAGATACGATTTTTATACCGCGTGTTACAGAATAACACGTAAAACCGAAAGGGTGTACGAAAAACGATTATATATATCAAATCACACTAAAATTGTATTGTTGCATCGCAGCACTATTTTGACAATTTTAAGTTCAACTGAAGTTGCCAACGTGGTGCAGCGATTCGGTATAATATATTGCTTGTTATTTAATTTTCATTTTCTCAAACATGCTAGGAAATGTGTTCATTTCTTTCAAAAAAAGAAACCGCGAAATTTCACATTGTTTGTCACGTCTCAGATCACGCCAGCAAAGTTGTATGGAAATCCTTTGCTGGTGTCCATTAAGATAAATTCGTTATACGCTAAACCCACATAATTTGATTTCAAAATTATCTCGATGACTCTCATAGAAACGGAACGTAATTTTGTATGAAACAGAACAGGTAACTAAAGACGAGGCTGTATGATGTGAAGACCCTTGCCTGTCCAGAATTAAAAAAAGAAAAGAATGAACTAAACATTTAGAATGGCTGAATATTACGTAATACTGTGCCTTACAGGCGAATTTATTTTAAAAAATTACAATTGGTGGGAAAATTGTAAATTTTTATTTGTTTCGTTGTGTTGTGGTCGCTAGCTAACTTTTATAAGAAGTACAATCTTTCATTTCCTAGCCTTTTTTTGAGAAAAGCACTATGTAAGCCTCGGAGAAAATTACTTTGCTTGACTTGTATAATTGAAGTCCGAGCCGCAGGCGAGGACTTCAAACTATACTCGTCCAGCAATGTCTTATTTTCCATACCTCGACAACAATGTACTATTTAGCTATGTATGCCAAATCTAAATTTGTTGGAAGGGAAGTGTAGTACTTACCTAGACTTGTGATGTGATTATTTAATTCCTTAGAAATCTAGTGTACGTAATGTAATAAAAAGACAATACAAGGTGTTACAAAAGAACCCAAAAATAATAATATTCTTCATTATTAATGATAATATGTACACTAGATTTCTAAGGAATGAAACAAGGTGTTACAAAAGAACCCAAAAATAATAATATTTTTCATTATTAATGATAGATAATATGTACACTAGATTTCTAAGGAATGAGACAAAGTGTTACAAAAGAACCCAAAAATTTTAATATTTTTCATTATTAATGAGCGATACACTATTTTCTGAATGACCCTCAAATATATGTCAGACGTGGCGTAAACGTCCGTTTTTGCGGCCGTTTATGCTCTGCCTACCCCGCATGGGATAATGTGTATGTATGTATGTATGTGTATGTATTATTAATGATAATGATAAACATATTATTTTTGGGTTCTTTTGTAACACCTTGTATTTTCTTTTTATTACATAACGTAAACTATATTTCTAAGGAAATGTAATTATGTGATTGAATGATAGGAAACCCGGAGAAAGCGCCGCGAGGCCGGAGCACCTGATGGGGGCGACGCACATCGTGGACACCATCTTGGGGAAAGAGTTCCGGGTATCGCCGGAAGCTTTCTTTCAGGTTAATCAAAATTCTTTAATAACTTTGACAGGCCCGATAGTGTAGCGGTATCCCTGCCCGCTACGCCAAGGGTTGTGGATTCGATCCCGACACGACACAAATATTTTGTAACTTCCATTTTCAAGTAGATACCTATTTGTGTTTGGTCTGAAACTTTTCTATGTATAATATGTAATTATTTACAAAAAATACATATTCAAGTATTAATATCAGCTTTCTGATGGGATGCCGGCTTAGAATAGCATTACCCCATTTCATACCCATGGGTGTCGTAAGAGGCGACTAAGGGACTCGAGGGTTAGATGTGTATTGCAATTTTAGGCGATGGGCTGACAACCTGTCACTATAGTGATACACAGTTATCTGATTGACCCTCAAACTTTTGTCAGACGTGGTGTTAATATCCGTTTTACGGCTGTTATCGCTCTGCCTACCCGTAAAGGATATAGGCGTGATTTGTGTATATGTGTGTGTATGTGTATCAGCTTTCTAGTTCCCATAGTACAAGCTTTACTTAATTTGAGGCTAGATGGCGCTGTGCAATTTGTCCAGGATTTTTCTATATTCATTTTTTTAGCATTTTATTGCCTATTAAATTATAAATCTTTAATATTATTTACGTACCTCAAAAAAAAAACAGAACCCCGTATAAAATCACTTTGTTGTCCGTCCGTCCGTCCGTCCGTCCATCCACCCGTCTGTGACGATATTTCGGAAAGGCGTTGAGATATGAAATTAAAACCATATATGTCTATGGCCGCTTATAGATGTAAAAAATCTAGGTATAGGTATGTAAAAAATCTATTTATACTAAACTTTAAAATTATTCGACTGATTCAGCTATAAAAACGTGTTTTTGACACTCAAGAGAACCAAAATTCATCCCGTAGACCTGGAACTATAAAAATTTGCAAGAAGCTTCGTTTTGTTTAGGAAAGTACAAGTTAAGGAAAAAAATCTTATTTTTTCAGGGGTCGAAAAATCTAAAAATAAAGTAATTGAGGCTAGTATCAGTACGAAATGTGCATGTTACGGAACCCTCGGCGGGCGAGTCTAACGTGCTCTAAGACGGTTTAATATTTTATCAAAGTTTGTTGTTTTGAGCATATTTTGTTTATAGATAAACACAGCCGGTGCGGATATCTTGTACCGCAGCGCGATAGAGATGAGCCAGGTGCAAAAGCAGTCCACAGTGGTTGACATCTGCTGCGGCACTGGCACCATCGGACTCTGTTTTGCTGAGGTAAGAAAAAAAAGACAATTTTCATCATTATCATAATCATCGTCGTCATCATCATCATCATCATCATCCTCATCATTATCATCATCGTCGTCATCATCATCATCATCATCATCATCATCATCGTCGTCATCATCGTCCTCATCATCATCATCATCATCATCGTAATCATTGTCATCATCATCATCGTCATCGTCGACATCATCATCATTGTCATCATCATCATCATCCTCATCATCATCGTCATCGTCATCGTCGTCATCATCGTCATCATCATCGTCGTCATCATCGTCCTCATCATCGTCTTCATCATCATCATCATCACCATCGTCGTCATCATCATCACCACCATCAACATCATCATCGTCATCAACATCGTTATCATCATCATCATCGTCATCGTCGTCATCATCATCATCATCCTCATCACCATCATCGTCGACATCATCATCATCCTCATCATCATCATCGTCTTCATCGTCCTCATCATCATCATTAGGGAATGCAATCTCGAGCCGAGATTGGCAACTCGAGATCTCGTTCGAGATCTCAGGGTTCGAGATTGACCAACTCGAGATCTCGTTGGAATATTGGTCGAGATTTCGAGATCGAGATCGAGATTTTGTTTGTTTCATATAATTTTGGTAAACATTGTTCTTTTTACAAACAGCGTCGTACAACTTGCATTTTGCAGTCGAACCATCCACAGACTTTTTGAAATATTTCCAAACCGGAAAATTAATTGTAGCTTAACGTCCACAAACACTTGGTTCGAATTGATCTTTGACATATTTATATATCACATTGATAACTATCTAATATAGAAAAATACTGAATGTAATTAGTTATTGTATAGATGAATAATTACTTTCACTCGAAAACACGAAATGCACAGTGTCGATAATGCGAACCAATCCCAAGAGCGAAAATGCTCTTGGGATTTGTTGCGGTTGCGTCGCGTCAATTTCCCGTCCCGTACCCCCTGCAACGCACCCGCTCAACAGGTATCGACTGCTAGGTCCTGCCACCGGCAAACGCCAGACACTGCGCGGACGCACATCAATGAACACATCAATGCCTTACGCAAGCTCATTCTCGAAATCTCGAAAATCTCGATGGATTTTTTCGAGATCTCGATTGATTTTTCTGACACGAGATCGCCTTTTTCGAGATCTCGATCTCGAAAAATTGCTCGAGATCTTGGGGATTTCGAGATCTCGCGAGATCGAGATTGCATTCCCTAATCATCATCGTCATCATCATCATTGTCATCATCATTTCCATCGTCGTCATCATCATCTTCGTCATCATCATCATCATCGTCGACATCATCATCACCACCATCAACATCACCATCAACATCATCATTGTCATCAACATCGTGATCATCATCATCGTCATCGTCGTCATCATCATCATCATCATCGTCGTCATCATCATCATCGTCATCGTCATCATCATCGTCATCATCATCATCATCATCATCATCGTCATCGTCGTCATCATCATCATCATCATCGTCGTCATCATCGTCCTCATCATCATCATCGTCATCGTCGTCACAACATCATCATTATCGTCATCATCATCGTCATCGTCATCATAAGAAGATAAGATAAGAAGATAAGAAAAATATTTATTGACAATAAAACACTCAACAAGAAGACACATATTATTGATTTAAAACATATTTGCCAAAAGGAAAAGGCTCAGCCTATGCTGACACGTGCCATGAAGGCGTCGCGCAGCGCTGATTTTCAGCCTCTCCCTGCTCTCTTAGTTAATGGGCGAGAGATATGTACCCAAGCAGAAGGAAGTAACAAATACCTTGATTTAAAAAACATTACATAAAAGAAAAACAGAAAGTGTGTGTGTGTGTGTGTGTTTGTGCATGTGTGTGCGTATGTGAGTGAGTTTGTGTGATATGTGCGGTAGGAAAAATATGACGCAACATAGTGCTATTGGGGAGCGTTACTTAATATAGATTTTAAACTGATTATATTTTTATATGAATGCTTCAAATCTTCTGTTGCCTTTTGTTTAGCTAAAATATAGGCTTTGTATTTGGTTTTAAAACAATATGAACTCATTTTGTTTCGCATGGGTGGGGGTAGGTCATTCCAGATTGTCGCGGCCATAAATTTGAAGCTCCCTTTAAAGCGAATGGATTTGTGTGATGGCACTAAGAGCATACCTTGTGTAGCTGATCTAGTATTTCTTTGGTGGATATCTTTGAACCACGTGATTTTTTCAAATAGGTAATCAGAATTTCCTTTCCAAATAACATTTTGTACAAGGCTTGCATAATGTAATTCGCGTCTTGCGCTCATATTAAGTATGTTCCTTTGATTAAGGTAAGGTGTAATATACTGCCTCCTAGGAACTTGAAAGCAGAAACGAATGCAAGCATTCTGGACCCGTTGTATAGCTCTCTCCATGCCTGTATTTAGCCTTGGCCCATAGACACAACTACAGTAGCTAAATGGTGAGAGAATTAGTGAGTCGACCAGTAACGTGCGCACCTCTTCGGAGAGGTAGGACCGGATCTTGTACAGTGTCTTAAGTTTGAAAAATGCATTTTTAATCTTTTCATTTATGTGGTCGTTATACTTTTGCTCACCATCCAAAACAACACCCAGATTCCGTGCACTCGTTACATATGGCAAAGCTACGTCGTTAATAATAATTTTAGCATCATTTAGTTTATTTGTTGTTTAGTGCCCAGAACTAAAACTTTTGATTTCAATGGGTTTAAAACCAATGAATTATTTTTTGACCATGTAAATACATTTTCCAAATCTTGGTTTATTTTACAAACAGCCTCGGCTGATTGCCTGCTGGGAAAAGAATAATAAATTTGAGTGTCGTCGGCATACAAATGATATCTGCAATTCTGTATTACATTCTGAAGGTCTGCAGTAAAGATTGTTAAAAGTATTGGACTGAGTATAGATATCTGTGGTACTCCACGTCTTAACTCTGCGACATTAGAGGTAATTTGTTCTCCATCTTTGCCATCCACAATGACTATTTGTTTTCTTCCAAATAGGTATGTCCTGCCTGAACCATTGGCAAGCATCAACCGAGAATCCATAAAATCTGAGTTTGGCCAGAAGCATTTTGGGGTTCAAGCAATCAAATGCACGCGAATAGTCAAGGAGGACCATAATTGTACTCATCCCGATATCCGAAGCTTCTGTTATGTCGTCTGTTACATGCAATAGCGCTGTCTCAGTTCCACGACCCTTTCGAAATCCTGACTGATATTTAGGAATTACGTTCCTCCCTCAAGGAATTTCTGTACTTGATTCAATACAAGTCTTTCTAGCACTTTTGATAGTATAGGTAAAATAGATATTGGCCTCAGATCTTTTAACTCTTCTATAGAATTGGTTTTAGGTATGGGTCTTACGGTTGCAATTTTCCATGAGTCAGGAAAAGTATGTGATTCGATTGATTTATTAATGACTAGCAGCCCGCCCAGCGGTTTCACCCGCCGCTAACAATTTCCCCCCGGGAATAAGACAGTTTAATATAGCCTATGTTCATCAGGGATAATGTAGAATTCTAAAAATCTTGACTTTAATTTGAAACAAATATCGTTTTCAGATGGTGGTGGCGTAAAGTTACATGCCGTGTGATTAACATGGCCAGCCCCATGGCAGTGCCTTTATTTATTTATTTTTATCCCGCCCGAGCCGGTTTTCTATTAGTTCATAACAAAATTGTAATAAAAAAAAAGTATGATACAAATTTCTTTTTTTAGAATGACGGTTCATGACGTCAATCAGTGATAATACTATCCTACATTGAAGAAATAATTTCAATTTCAATTAACGTGAAAAGAATTTTGAAATCGGTTCAGTAGTTTCGGAGCCTATTCAATTCAAACAAACAATAAAAAAATCCTGTTTCTAATATAAGTGTAAATTAAATTATTATTATTTAAGTGTGATGACGGCTTAGAATAGCATCACCCGATTTCTTTCCCGTGGGAGTCGTAGGAGGCAACTTAGGGACTTGAAGGTGTGTATTGCAATTTTAGGCGATGGGCTGACAACCTGTCACTATGGCGATACACAATTTTCCGAATGACCCTCAAACATATGTCAGACGTGGCGTAAATGTCCGTTTTTGCGGCCGTTTACGCTCTGCCTACCCCGCAAGGGATAATAGGCGTGATATGTGTATGTATGTATTATTTTAGTGTAGATTTTTTGAATGCATTATTTAATGTCTTTTGTCGTCTTTTTTTATACCGAGTAAGGGACAGTGTGCATGAAACAATACTGATAGGGTGCATGAAACATAAAACTGGACAACTTTCCCCTAGAAACATATGTCAGGAAACGCCAAAAAAATGACCTTCCATACAAAATCACAATCAGCTGAATGCAGTCACAATCAGTTTTTTTACGTTTCCTGAAATATGTTCCTAGGGGAAAGTTGTTCAGTTTCATGGTCTGCATGTACCCTATTAGTATTCGGAGGGCTATCCCTTACACCCTTTAATACAGTAATGATTAAATGTAATCATTACACTACTGGTACGAATAATGTGGCGTAGTTTGTACATTTTTAAATGAAAAAGTAGTTATTGTGGCATAACTGTAATAGTTAGACATATGGTATCGCAGACATTATTATAGATTTTGATGTCTTCTATAAAACTGTAGTACATCACTTTGCTCTATTGTCAATAATTTCCACAGCATACCCGATATAAGATATTTTTTTGGTACATTTGTACATTTTTAAACGAAAAAGTAGTTATTGTGGCTTAACTGTAATAGTTAGACATATAGTATCGCGGACATTATTATAGATATTGATATCCTCTATAAAACTGTAGTACATCACTTTGCTCTATTGTCAATAATTTCCACAGCGTACGCGGTATAAGATATTTTTTTGGTACATTTTTCACACGTTGGGTTACATTATCGAAATTTTCACGCGGGTCCCTATTTTTTTCTGGTATAAAATATAGCCTATGTTCATCAGGAATAATGTAGGTTTCTAATGGTGAAAGATTTTTTTAAATCGGGCCAGTAGTTCCGGAGCCTATTCGATGCAAACAAACAAACAAACAAACAATCAAATCTTTCCTCTTTATAATATTAGTGTAGATTAGTGTAGATATCAGTAATTACCGGCAACGTAACAGGCAAGGTCATGTTGAGCATATTAATATCAATCCCATCCTGTCCAGTCGCCATGGTCTTGATACTACTTACAATCCTTCCCACTTCTTCTTCTGTTGTATTTTTTAGATGAAAATCTTCCTTAGATAATTGACTATTTGTCGTTTTAAAGAGTTTCAAGAGATCTTCATCCGTTATTCCATCACCTGGTAGGTTCAGGAAGTGATCGTTTATTTTGTTTGGGTCATTTAAGTGATCAGGTATTAAATTTGTAGCTGCATTTTCTTATACACATGTTTTTTTTATCTGATTCCAAAGTTTTATTGGATCATTCACATTTTTGTTTCTATAGAAATTGTAGTATGCTTTTTTTTCTCTTTCCGTAGTCGCAGTTACAAAGTTTCTCAAGATTTAATAGTAATCTTTAGCTCCTCATCATCATCATCATCGTCATTTTTATTTTATATTATTTTTATTTTTATTACAAATAGGAACGCCAACATCCTTTAAATCTAACATTACATGAGATCTTATACAGCTAAAACATCAATCTCTGATTTAAAAGACAATTATAGGCGTACACAACATTCCTATAAACTCTTAACAGTCATCGTCGTCATCATCATCCTCATCATCATCATCATCTTCGTCATCATCATCATCATCGTCAACATCATCATCACCACCATCATCATCATCATCAACATCATCACCATCATCATCATCATTATCACCATCATCGTCATCATCGTCATCATCATCATCACATCAGCCTTAAGCAGTCCACTGCTAGACAAAGGCCAGGGTACGCCATAAGACATAATCTCCCGTTTTCGCCATCCAGGCATTACTAGCCGCCTTCTTTAAAACATTGTTATTTTATTTTGTGTTGCTTTTAATTTAAATTTAATTTATTTAGCTAGAAAAACTACCAGCTATAATTCTCAATCGGCGTCGAATATGGGAGTCTCCCTATTGGAGGGGGTATTGATTGCCATACTCACAACAACGTTTGGCAGGCAGATTGGCAAGTGCAGCACAAAATGTTGCATTCACAGGAAACTCTTCTGCCCATTCTCTGCATGAATTTATACGATAAACAGTGTATGTTGTGTCTGTATTCTTTATGTGTTTGTCTCTTTACTGATCCTGTGTCTAAATCGTAAATAAATAAAATAAATACACAGATCATCAATTTTCATTGTTTTTTTGTTCCAACAGCACTGCAGCAAAGTACTCGGTCTCGAGTTAGTCCCAGAAGCCGTTTTAGACGCGAAATCTAACGCGGAGTTGAACAACATAGACAATTGCGACTTCTTCACGGGAAAAGCTGAAGACATCCTGCCTTCTGTCCTGGCGAGGGCCACTACTGATGACGTCATCGCCATCGTGGACCCACCGAGGGCTGGACTGCGTGAGTGTATACGTCACTAAAGGAGAGCTACATGCGTACTAATATTTGTGTGTGTATGTATGTTTGTTATCGGCTTGGCCGATTTGAATGAAATTTGGAACACGGGTAAAGTATAACCCTGAAAAACACAAAGGCCACTTTTTACCGCGGGAAAACAACTATTACCACGGGAAAATGAGTGGCAGCGGGTGAAACCGCTGGGCGGAATTCTAGTCACTCCATAACTTAAATTTATTGCAGTAAAAGATTGACCATTGCATTTGGTGTTTAAATTCAATCCGTTTCAGTAAGTAATTACTAATTAAACTAAGAAGTAATAATAGGTCACATCTTTGACCGTTACTAACAACTGCACTTTTAGTAGTGCAACCATGTACGAAAATGTTCTGAGATAGGATCATGTTTCTTGGTATTTTTGAATTGGAATTAGCGTGGGAATTTTCGCATTTGTATGGGAGTGATGTATCTGTTACATAAAGTAACTATTAGATATCGTAATCTGTGACTAAAGGCCCGCTCAGCAGCGGTTTCACACGCAGTTTCCCGTTATCCCGTGGAAATAAGTTATTTTCATGTAGTAAAAGGCAGCTCAAGGTCCAGTACAAGGTCAAATTCAATACGAGAACTTAATATGGCTTGAAGTAAATTTTAGAAAACACCTCAGTAGTTGGTCAGATGTCAAGTCGACAACTGAATAACTGTACAAAAACTGAATAACAACTGAACAATATCTGACCAACAACTGAACAACATCTGTACAACAACTAAACTACAACAGCTGAACAACGTCTCAACAACAACTGTACAACAACCTAATAAAACAATTGAACATCAACCGAACAATTACCGTACAACCGTACTGACGGATGCGTCGGAAGATGGCGATTTGTGTATTCGCAAAGTAAAACTTTGTTTCATTTCTCAATTTTATCGAAATTAGAGCCTTATCAATAAGACATTACGCTTCTGTTATTTCTATAGGCAGAATGCATAAAGCACATCTTTATACAACTGTTTTCGAGTTCATAACTCAAACATTATGAGACGAGTGTACATACATTTTTTATTGCGTATTGTAGTATTCTTCATACAAAATTACCCACTTTAGAATATTATAATGCTGCGCAACTATGTCACAAAACAAATGTTTCTTATAGTACACGCGCATTCAATAAACCTTCCCCATACAGACATGCGAGCGGTAACTCAGCTGCGTAACACGAAGCGAGTGAAGCGGCTGGTGTACATATCGTGCAGCCCTGCGTCAGCCATCAAGAACTTCATTGACCTGACCCGGCCTTCCTCCAAGACCCTGCGAGGGGCGCCCTTCATGCCCATCAGGTGAGGAGTAGCTCCATCATCACGAAGCGGCTGGTGTACATATCGTGCAGCCCTGCGTCAGCCATCAAGAACTTCATTGACCTGACCCGGCCTTCCTCCAAGACCCTGCGAGGGGCGCCCTTCATGCCCATCAGGTGAGGAGTAGCTCCATCATCACGAAGCGGCTGGTGTACATATCGTGCAGCCCTGCGTCAGCCATCAAGAACTTCATCGACCTGACCCGGCCTTCCTCCAAGACCCTGCGAGGGGCGCCCTTCATGCCCATCAGGTGAGGACCTGCTTCGAATAAGTGTTAAAGGGTGTGCATTAACGTTAAAATAAGTGAGTGTAATACTAAAATGCGCTACACCAGCACAAAGCGTTATACGAGCGAAGCGATCTCGTCATTTTATAGATCTCTTATAACAAAAAATAAATCCAATTGGAAACAGAACTGAACTAAAAATGATTTATTGTGAATTTTAAATATTGTCAGCGAAGCGAATGCGGCATTTCATACATAAATACATATATCACGCCTATATCACTTACGGGGTAGGCAAAGTGCAAATAGCCGTAATAAGGACATTTACGCCACGGCTGACAGAAATTTGATGGTCATTCAGATAGAATCACCATAGTAAATTTGTCGGCCCATCGCCTAAAATTGCAATAAGTGACTAAGGGATTCGACGGTTACATGTGAACCCTGGAATCCCTTCTTACGGAAAAGAAATGGGGTGATGCTATTCTTAGCCGGCATCACACGGCGTTTGGCATTTCAAGGTATTTATTAATTAATTTTTCTTGGATTTTGCCCTAATATAGTGCCGTGTGATGCCGGCTTAGAATTGCATCACCCCATTTCTTATCCGTGGGAGTCGTAAGAGGCGACTAAGGGACACGAAGTTGTGTATTGCAATTTTAGGCGATAGGCTGACAACCTGTCACTATAGCGATACACAATTTTCAGAATGATTTTGATCGTGTGATCAAATCCTTCGCCGAAAATTCTGGTCTCCTTAAAACCTCAAAGTGTCACGTTTGTTAGAGTGTGCGATGCCGGCTTAGAATAGCATCGCCCCATTTCTTTCCCGTGGGTGTCGTAAGAAGCGACTAAGGGACTCGAGGGTGTGTATCGCAAATTTAGGCGATGGGCTGACAACATGTCCCTATGGTGATACACAATATTCCAAATAACCCTCAAACATTTGTCAGACGTGGTGTAAATGTCGGTTTTTACTAGCTACTCCGTAAGACATGGGCGTGATATATGTAAATGTATGTAATATGTATGTATGTCACGTTAGTTTGCTTTAAGCATTGATTTAGTTGATTTTCACTGTTTTCAGGGCGGTCCCTGTGGACATGTTCCCTCATACCAAACATGTGGAGCTGGCTGTGCTGTTTGAACGAGAACCGGTGAATATTTTTATCTTAATTATTCAGGATGTTAGCAAAAGTACTGCATCAAACCAGATACCTTCGGATCCTAAGACCATTGCTCAGACTAGTGATCACGGAAGCAGTTAAGGTTTATCATTGTTTTATATTACATTCGGAATTTGAGAAGAAGCCGTCTGTAAAATAATGATCAATGTGTAAGTTTTTGGCTTTTAATTACAACTGTAACTTCCCAGGAATATCCTAGAAGGAAACAAAATTTCCCGTCACTGGGAACGAGGTGTTTCCCGAGAGTTCTCGATTCTCGAGTCCCGGGATCGCAACCCTAAATTCAAACGACCTTGTAGCGTTCCTTCGCCACGCGTATTAAGTTGAACTTGACCGTGACGACGCGTTATGTTGCGTTAACTTTATAAATAGCTATTGTACACACTAAACTATACTAACAGCCACAACAGTTCACTGCAGGACATGAGCCTCCCCCTATTGAAAGCAACATTTTGCACTGCGCTCGAAGTCCCTCAATTTTGGGAACTACCGGCACGTGCCGGGTAGATTCAGTCCAAAACGTTCTTCCCAGAACAACTCGTAAGCCCCAAGGGCGCGATTGGGCTGGTTGTTTGAAAAACCACAAAACTTCACTAGGTGAGCTCCTGCTCCCCACCATACAGTCAGGTGTAGATTTCATAGCCCCGGGGCTAAAATAGTAGAGTCCAGAACTAAATAAAAAAAACTGCGCTCGCAGTCCGCCTGCTAAGCTGTTGTAAATTAGATTTAATTATAGGTACGCTTTGACTAATTTTACAAACACGCTTAACATATTAAGTTATACCTATAGAGGTAGAATACGTGGTTTGAAGGAACCCAGAACTTTTCCTAACATCTTGTAAAGGTTCTCTACCTGATAAACTTTTTAAACTGGCTTGGATCATACGGGGTGTAAAGAACGGTGTACCGAAAACTTTGCAGGCATGATCAGACCACGAAAGTGATAATTTTTTTCAATGGAGGATACGTTGGTAAACGAGAAAAAGAAACCGACCTCCCATACAAAATTCCCGATCAGCTGACTTTCTATGGAAACTCGATAAAATAATTTCGTTTCCCAACATAGGCTCCATAGTAAAAGTTGTTCAGTTTCATGGTCTGATCATGCCTGCAAAGTTTTACGTCCCTTACATCCTGTATGTGACCCAAAGCTTAGCGTAACGTCTATTACAAAGCATATATGTAGACACTTTGAGTATGATCTGTACATTTATTAGTAGTAGTGCGATTTACCTGCGGCGCGAAGGTTCTGGGTTCGATTCTCAGTGGGGCACTTACAAAGTTGATATTATCACTTTGTGAATTTGTTTCCAGTCTGGTTAGGACATTTCAGGCTGAACCACCTGATTGTCCGTAGGAAAGATGGTTCCGTGCTTCGGAGGCGAGTTAAGCCGTTGGTCCCGGTTACTAACTAAAGATTACTTAGGCAGCGGTCGTAACACAACCATGTCAAAATCCTACTAGCAGTAGTAGGCAGTTGAAAAAACTCTGACACCAGGGTTATTCGGGCCGTTCGTCGACTCAGTGACCCACACGAATAGAAGTAGAAGAACACTTTTATTTTTACTGCCTTGAATCTTTTACAAAAATTAATTGTAATAAAATACATATATGTATACACTGCGGACCCACCATACCCCTGGGAATACCCCTGGGGGTAGGGTGGGACTGAACCATACCACCATACATAAACTTTTATAATATTAAATAATTGCTTATTTTCTTTTCTTGCAGACACCTGAAGATGTAAATCCAGAAAAGGCAGAAGCTGAAGAAACTAATGAAAATACGACGTCAAATGAAGAAATTAAATCTGAAACATAACTAAGTGCAATATACTGCTACAAGGTGTGAAATTTTATTATATTAAAAATAACTTACCATGAGTAAGTAAAATTTATTCTTAGGTTAAGTATGAACAATAAACCACTTCAGTTAATATTGGCATATTTTTTATCCTTATTTAAAATTTCTTATTTATACTTTATTGCACTTCGTACAAAAAGCGGGCCTAATGCCACGCTGCATTCTCTACCGGCCAAACAGATATCAATCCTGAATATTAATTTAAAACTTTGAATTATTGATTTCAATTCAGTTCAGGCCGAATAATAGTACATTGTTGTCGAGGTATGGAAAATAAGACTTTGCTGGACGAGTATAGGACTTCAATTATACAAGTCAAGCAAAGTAATTTTCCCCGAGGCTTACATAGTGCTTTTCTCAAAAAAAGGCTAGGAAATGAAAGATTGTACTTCTTATAAAAGTTAGCTAGCGACCACAACACAACGAAACAAATAAAAATTTACAATTTTCCCACCAATTGTAGTTTTTTAAAATAAATTCGCCTGTAAGGCACAGTATTACGTAATATTCAGCCATACTAAATGTTTAGTTCATTCTTTTCTTTTTTAATTCTGGACAGGCAAGGGTCTTCACATCATACAGCCTCGTCTTTAGTTACCTGCTTCATACAAAATTACGTTCCGTTTCTATGAGAGTCATCGAGATAATTTTGAAATCAAATTATGTGGGTTTAGCGTATAACGAATTTATCTTAATGGACACCAGCAAAGGATTTCCATACAACTTTGCTGGCGTGATCTGAGACGTGACAAACAATGTGAAACTTCGCGGTTTCTTTTTTTGAAGGAAATGAACACATTTCCTAGCATGTTTGAGAAAAATCGATTTATCTTTGCCTTTCGCAGATGGTGACACACCCATTATGTTTTAACTATTATGTCAACTGCAAAATTATACCTGCATTTTATTACATAGGGCAATATAAGGCATTATACTACCTTCTATTGGATTAAAGTCTTGTAAAGCAGAATCATAATAAAAATTTAAATAATACATCAGTTTTAGAATACTTAAAAAATTTATAAGTTTCGTTTCAACCATAAACATTATAGAATTAAAGACTAATAGTAGTTTATGCAACTGTCGTATAATGGGGGTCATTAGAATGCGAGTGTCTGTTTATCACACGAGGCGCAGCCGAGTGTGATAATAGTTTGACACGAGCATTCTAATGCCTAATTATAGCAGTTGCATACACTATTTTATCTACACTCTCCAAAAAAAACTCAGAAACACTTTTCTAAAAGTACGCACCGGCCATTGCAAGGCCCGATACAAGGACAAATTCAATACGAGAACGTAATATGGCTTGATATGAATTTTTGAAAATTCTGTAATTTAGCAGTTGTTTAGATGAGGAGTGACTTACCTCAACAACTGAACAACATCTGAACAACAACTGAACAAGATCTGAACAACAACTGAACAACATCTGAACAACATCTGAACAACATCTGAAAAACAACTGAACAACAACTGAACAACATCTGAACAACAACTGAACAACATCTGGACAACATCGGTACAACAACTAAACAACATCTCAACAACAACCTAATAAAACAAACGCAACATTACCATACAACAACAACTGACAGGTGCGGAACTCTGTGTTTCCAAACGTTTGGGAACAGGCGGAAGTTGCAATAAGAGTATTGGCAAAAAAAAAACTTCGTTTCATTTCTCAACTTTATCGTATTAAGAGTTTTCTCATTAACGGGCCTACTTCCATGAAGTGAGGTGAAAACGAGCTACGAGAATGCATTTTATACATATTCTAAGGAACATCACTGTCACCAAATTTTGTTTTTTATTCTTCAAGATATGAGGAATACGCCAGGGCAGCGCAAAATCTCATTTTATATTTAATAACGGAGAAATTAAAATTTGAAGTTACCTCTATTTTTCAGTGATGAAGCGTGGCGTAAGAGATTTCTTCCGCCAGTGCTAATCGAACTGTATTGATCTTAGTATGATTATTAATGGCAATTTCACGTTGAACCCGCCCGGGCGGCTATTTTTTGACAAAACAACTTAGTTATTAAGAAATTTAGCAAAACACTTACTGTTTCCGGCTGCTTTCCTTGGGCGTAAAAGGTTTTTGTTTTGATGTGTTTCCTCTGCTGTCAAAACTGACGTGGAATTGATCATAGATAAACGGAATATGATGCAGACGCGACACACTGTACATTTGTTCGATATTTTGACCGTGAAAAATTATTGTAGCTAGAATTTTGCCGTAAAATATATCAACTATCTACAACAACGGCATTCTATCCGCTATGGATAATTATGCCAATGTCAATACTACGTTGATTGGTACATCGAACGAAACGCAAAATATTAACCGATTAGACGTAGGTATTAAAAATATTTTTACGATCAAATAATAGGATGACGTGGTTGTTAGTGCACATTAGTATGAAGTAGTAAGGTTCGATTTATATGCAACACTAGACGGCGACACGGCGGCACAAAAGCAGTTTTTTAACCGCGGCGGAAATTTTTAAATGTATATATGGAGCGCTGCGCATACGGTCACCACCAACCACAGTTTTAGGACAAATTATAAGAAAGCAAGTATTAGTACATTGTTGTCGAGGTATGGAAAATAAGACTTTGCTGGACGATAGGCGAGGACTTCAATTATACAAGTCAAGCAAAGTAATTTTCCCCGAGGCTTACATAGTGCTTTTCTCAAAAAAAGGCTAGGAAATGAAAGATTGTACTTCTTATAAAAGTTAGCTAGCGACCACAACACAACGAAACAAATAAAAATTTACAATTTTCCCACCAATTGTAATTTTTTAAAATAAATTCGCCTGTATTACGTAATATTCTGCCATACTAAATGTTTAGTTCATTCTTTTCTTTTTTAATTCTGGACAGGCAAGGGTCTTCACATCATACAGCCTCGTCTTTAGTTACCTGTTTCATACAAAATTACGTTCCGTTTCTATGAGAGTCATCGAGATAATTTTGAAATCAAATTATGTGGGTTTAGCGTATAACGAATTTATCTTAATGGACACCAGCAAAGGATTTCCATACAACTTTGCTGGCGTGATCTGAGACGTGACAAACAATGTGAAACTACGCGGTTTCTTTTTTTGAAAGAAATGAACACATTTCCTAGCATGTTTGAGAAAAATAATTATGTACATGTACTTACGTACATACACATATCACGCCCATATCTCTTGAAACTTGCGTAGCGTACCTAGTATACAAAAGTATTATTTATGTAGTAAAAGATTTTTGTCAGATTTCAGTTCAAGAGTGGGATCAATTGATTCGGAAGGTTTTTAGTGTTATGGGGTAGAAAGGTTCTGGAGTGGCACTGGGTCAAGAAGTTCATGCTAGGGTAACACTGGGTTGAAAGGTTCTAGACTTATACCTAGCTGGAAAGTCCTAGAGTGTCACCGAACAAAATGCCAATACTAATGTTAAAATTAATTTCCAGGTAGGTACTTATCATTTCGGGAAGATCGAGGGTATCATTATATTAAAGGTTGTGGTCACCCTGGTTCATTGGTAACACCGAAATATACCAAACATTGTATAGGGCTATAAATCCCTTTTCTAAAAATACCAATTTCAAGACCAAAAATAACAGGATTATCCAGATAGGAATGGATTAAAAACCTTAGTCAAAAAAACAATTAAAAGCACCTTCGATTTTAAAATTTTCTTAGTTACTTTAATAGATATCACCAAAATGTATGATTATTTTTAACTATGAAGCAATTCAACTGGTGTCGGTGATTAAAGTATATTGTTCAAAAACTAATGAACGGTGCGAGAATGCGACCGCTATATATTATCATATCATAATATCATACTCGAATATATAATGGCCGTCGCTAATTGGTTTTTGCTATTTATATTTTGAACTTACATCTATATATACTGATTTATGCAATAAACGTTTAAAATTTAAATTAAAATTTAACAGTATTAGTTGCGCTTAAGGTGCACGCAATGACGAAAATGACAAAGAAATATCCAAAAAAAGTTTCTTAATGTCGAAGTTCGCAAAAAAATCTACAATACTAGGATGGACAAAAACGAAACAAAAATATGTTCGCGCAAAGTGCGTAACATGATACTGGCCACTTGCATTTTTAAACCTGAACTAATAAGTTGGCTTTATTTAGTTTAATGACTTTGCTTCTTCTGTAATAACGTTAAACTAAAAAGTTGTAAATATTATATGATTTGAGATGTTATGAAGATAAGTGTTTTGTGAACTGATTAAGCCCTTATTGTTAGATGAATTCTTTTCATGTACTGAAAGTGGAAGAATAACAAACAAACAGACAGTACAGTTTATAGAGTTCATAATTAATATGGATACTATGCGTTCAGCTAAGTCTTGAATGGTTCAGCTTATTCCAAAATATGGTCCTTATGATATAATGTAGGTTAATATTCCTTCCAAGTTATAATATCAACTTTGTGAGTAGTCCACCGAGAATCGAACCCGGAACCTTAGCGCCGCAGGCAGTCGCACTACCATTAGTCGTCAAGTATTGTATCAGTACCAGTTAGACTAACATTATATGAAATGGTGACACCTCTATAATATACTCTTTGACATGACTTCCGAATTTCATTTGAATTTCGTTCCTTCCGGCGAAGTAGGACTCTTAAGTCATTACGCTTCTGTAATTTATAGTAAACCCTAGTTTTTATAGGCAGAATGCATAAAGTAGGTCATTATGCATCTGTTTTCGAATTCATAATTCGAACATTATGAGACGAGTGTAGATAAAAATTTTAAACTACCCGTAGAGCATATTAAAAAAGTGTCAATCTAATTTTCCTTTCGTTAAAATCTTAATTCCGTGCCAGGCGCTCGAGGCGGGCTAGGGGGCGCGGGCGTCGCAACCCCAAGGAATTTAATAAAGGCGGGTGCATACCGTCGCGCCCCGAGCGCCGTCGGCCGCCGGGCATGCCTCACCGTATTCCCACGTACGAGCGAGGACACATATTATGGAAATGGGTCCATTCAATAGCAGCGAAAGTGATGTGGTAGCTCCGTTTTATATGTGGGGAAGAAAAGGAGGATGATATGTTTTAAAAAGTATCTTGCGTTTCGTTTTAATACTGTGTGAAACAATAAATTTGACATATATCACGATATTTTATTAGTACCTAACTAGATTTCTGCCCAGCGGTTTCACCCGCTGCCACTCATTTTCCCGTTGTGATAGTTGTTTTCCCGCGGTAAGAAGTGGCCTATGTGTTATTCTGGGATAAACACTACCTGTGTTCCAAATTTCATTCAAATCGGTCAAGCCGTTTGAGCGTGAAGAGGTAACATATACATACATACACACACACAAACTCTCAGATTTATAATATTAGTACGGATTAACTTGTAGGCGGTTGGAAAACTCTGACACCAGGGTTCATCGGGTCGTTCGTCGACTCGGTATTCCACACGAAAAGAAGAAGATTAGTAATTTAAAAAAATAAATGTAAGATAAAAATGTCTAAACGATGCCTTTTTAGATATTTATGGATTATGATGTACTTAGCGAGTTAACTTGTTTTTTATTAGGTAGAGAGTTTAGCCCTGTAGGTGTACGTTTGAGTAATACCTTGTTCGTAATAATAAAAAAATATGATTTACCTATTTTAGTAGGTATGTTAACTAACTAACTATACTAAAAATAAGTAGGTGCATAGCAAGTTCGAACGTAAGCCTTGAACATAAGGTATTATGAACGTTTAAATTTTATCGGAACTTAAATATGGTTAGGAGCTGATCGTTAGAACTTTTCTTGCTGTCAGTACCTCACCGCATTCCAGATACCTATAGTCATTCGTGGCTATAGCTTCAGCCGTATCTTTATTTTATTCCACAAGCTATAATCGCCTCCCCTTGCCTAACCAACTGCTCATTTTTACCGCGACCACCGCACCAGCCTGTCCTATCATAAAATAAAACCTACATATTGAGTGCTTCGTTTTTCGGTATTAAAGTGAAAGCTATAAATATGCATTAAAATGCATACAAAATGCATAATAGCAATTTTCTCGGCGTTCATTTGTTCACATTATTCATTCGAAATATGGAAAAAATCAAGTAAGTACAAATTAAATTGTACTTAATTTTTTTTCTCAAAATAACTTCAATATTCCTTGTGTACGACGTGAAAAAAATAACACCGTGTACCATCGTTGGGTAATTTAGTTTCGATGAAACGAGGATTTATAAACATTTTTTTTTTTAAGTAGAAAATAGGAAATAATGACCCGACACAAATTTATAAGGAAATGCTTTAAATAAAATTAATGAAACATATCAGAAACAAACACATGTCGTGTCGTGAGTAAAGCAGAAAGAAATTATTTTATTGCAAAATAAGTCCCATTCATTGGTATGGATGGAGCGATCATCGCCGTGTAGTGTTAATTGTTAGGTTTTTGCGATCGTTTACGCTCTGCCTACCCACACCGGATATAACAGCTAGTACTAAGTACAGTCGATTATAGCACATAAGGTACCAGGGGTACTCCAAAAGAACCGAATTATTTTTATCCCCAGTTAATAAATAATAAAAATTTCAACTTATTCTCATAAAAGTAGTAATTTTCTACAAATACGTTTTCATGTCAAGAAAAAAATATTTTTGGGGACATGAACAATTTAGTTCTTTTGGCGTACCCTTGGTACCTAATGTGCTACAACCGACTGTACATAAAACTAAAACCACTAAACCCATAAAACTGAGGCTGTGGTCTTATCTGCCCTTTTCATATTTTTCCACTATGTTGCATTTTTGATTTTGCCGCAATTTTGCAGGCCGACGATTGGCTGAAAGTGAATCAGTGTTGGACCCACACAGCGATTTGTTACTCAAATGGCGAGTCGACTATTCTGCCCAAAAGATACACTTCACGTTGGTGTTATCCGAAAAGGCGCCACCATTTAATTGGTTTGCATTAGGATTTTCTGATAGAGGGGATTTGGAAAATTCAGATGTTTGTTTAATATGGTGTGATTTTAGAGGACGTAATAACTTCGAGGTAAGAAACCTTTAATAAAAATATATTTATATATTTTTATATACTTATTTAAAAACATATCCGCATAAAAGCAAATAATACGCCAAGGCGCTGATAAACTTAAATTAAGTATAATAAAGTCTGTATGTAAAACAGCGTAAAACACGACTATCTAACGTTTCACAATGTTTTAAAACAGTGACTCTATTTTGTTCCACTGATCGGCAAATCGGTCACAGTCTGGTGCCACAGAGAGAAGCTGTTATGATATGTAATTGGAAAGGCCTTGTTATTAGGGTTGAGAAGAAAACATGCATTACGATATAATTTTGTTATTTTTTATTTCAGGACATGCATGCAGATAGTAATGGAAAATTATTACGTGATGTGAAGCAGGACTGTGAGGGTTATTTTGTAGATGCCAATACCAGAAGTATTTCTTTCCATAGGATGTTCGATACGTGCGATGATGATGACTATATAATTGAGGCATGTACCTTTAAAAATAGGGACGTTGGTTTTACATCAACCTGTATTTGACCTTACCGGGAGAAAATTGCTGCTTAAAAATAAGCCTGCCAAATTTTATGATAATATTACTACATATAATACTATAAAATTTTCAAGCGCGGGCAGGATTTGAACCTGCGACTTTCGCATTACTAGTGGCGACGCCTCTTCCATCTGGGCTACCGCAGCTCGTTCCTTGCCCGCCAATTTAGCAAGTGTATTTAAATGCCAGTAACGCGTGGCATAGCTCCATCTACTGGGTTAGTTTTTGCAACTAATACCCGGCGACTAATTTCATCTTTACGGATTGATAAGCGATGGAAAGTCGCGATAAATTGAATAGAAGGAATGAGCTGTGGTAGCCCAGACGGAAGAGGCGTCGCCAGTTGTAATGCGAAAGTCGCAGGTTCAAATCCTGCCCGCCCTTGAAAATTTTTGCAAGTTTTCAAAAAAACGAATATTTAACAAGAGAAGTGTTATAAATTTGGTATTCAAGTCTGCCTAAGTCTAAATATTTGTACTCTGTATTTATAACTATGTTTTATCTACACTCGTCTCATAATGTTCGAATTATGAATTCGAAAACAGTTGCATAAAGACCTACTTTATGCATTCTGCCTATAGATATCACGGTTTAATAGAAATAACAGAAGCGTAATGACTTAATGAGAATGCTCTTACTATGATAAAGTTGAGAAATGAAACGAAGTTTCTTTTTGCCAATACTCATATTGCCATCTTCCGCCGCACCTGACAGTTGTTGTTGTATGGTAATGTTGCGTTTGTTTTATTAGGTTGTTGTTGAGATGTTGTTCAGCTGTTATTTAGTTGTTGTTCAGGTGTTGTTTAGTTGTTGTACCGATGTTGTTCAGATGTTGTTCAGTTGTTATTTCGATGTTGTTCAGATGTTGTTCAGTTGTTTAGTTAAGTTATTGTTAAGACTCCACATCTAAACAACTGCTAAAGTATAGAATTTTCAAAAATTCATATCAAGCCATATTACGTTCTCGTATTGAATTTGTCCTTGTATCGGGCCTTGCAATGGCCGGTGCGTACGTTTAGAAAAGTGTTTCTGAGTTTTTTTTTTTGGAGAGTGTAGATAAAATAGTGTATGCAACTGCTATAATTAGGCATTAGAATGCTCGTGTCAAACTATTATCACACTCGGCTGCACCTCGTGTGATAAACAGACACTCGCATTCTAATGACCCCCATTACACGACAGTTGCATAAACTACTATTATATGTTGTTTCGTTTCCTTTTAGGCAATTAAGTATACTATTATCCTATCTATGCTTTTCAGGATGGAACAGTACACGTTGTTTGGGCTCGTGGCACCGATAAACTGTTCTCGTCAAAAGGATTATGTTTGACTTGTACGCCGACTTTCGATCACGGCTTCATCAGAGTTCGTCTTCTAACTCCACTAGCTTTACCTAAGCCTAACGCTAAACAACTTGCTATCACTAACAAGAATTTGAAAGTACCAGGAAAAGACACGACATACTGGTGCAAAGTTATTAAGCTTCCAGATTATATAGCAAGGACTTCACATCACATAATTCAGGTAAATCATTATTCCGCATATAATAGTATGTCGTTACTCTGATTATATGTTCTACATTTTATTCTTCATCTTTTAGTTCGAATCAACAATAACACCAGGCAATAAAGGTTTAGTTCACCACATGGAAGTCTTCTATTGTGATGCAGATCCTAATAAAGAAATACCATTTTATGATGGTGATTGTTTTGCGAGTAGTAGGCCAGCAGAAACGAAGTTGTGCTCAAAGGTAAAATGAAAAAACTCATATTTAGGTACGTTAAAACTCAAATTTTAAGTCAACACAAAATGTTTTTATGTACAAAACTGATTAAATTATGTTTCAGGTTAAAGCAGCTTGGGCTATGGGTGCGACGCCTTTTACTTATCCAGCAGAAGCAGGTTTACCCATCGGAGGACCGGAATCAAACAAATTTGTAATGCTAGAAGTTCATTACAACAATCCTGAAATGAAAAATGGTAATAGTTTAATTAATTTCTCACATAAAGTATTTTCTTACAATTTTCATTCTTATTTTGTTAAAACTTACTGTGCATGTTGCAGACTGGGTAGATAGTTCGGGTATCGTTCTTCATGTGACAGCAAAGAAACGTCGATATGACGCAGCTATAATGGAACTTGGCTTAGAGTATACTGACAAGATGGCCATACCCGGGAGACAGCGAGTTTTTCCCCTTTCAGGGTATTGTATTCCCCAATGTACCGGCGTGGTAAGCACTTTTTGCATAATACATAATGTCTTAATATAAAAATCGCTCCTATATTATTTGATTCTATATTAATTTTTACTATTTATAGGGTCTTCCGCCTGAAGGCATAGTAGTTTTTGGCAGTCAACTTCATACCCATTTAACTGGAATCGCAGTATGGACTCGACATTCACGGGACGGCGTTGAGTTACCAGTTTTGAACAAAGACCTGCATTATTCAACGCATTTTCAAGAAATCAGAATCTTGCATCGGCCCGTTAAAGTTTTACCGGTATAATTAAGTTATTTTTTTACTGTTAGCCTATTAGTTAGATCGTTCGTAACCTGATATTTCAAATTAAATGTTGTGGATTAATTTTCACAGTGAAAAGTGAACTAATATTCACTTCAATTTAAGGGTAGTTTATTGGACTTTCTTTATCAAAATTAGATTAGCGCTGAATGATACTGAAAATTTTAAATTCTGATATAACTGTGACTTTCACGAATTTAATGCCTTTAAATAAGTTTTGTAATAAAATTGAGTTTACTTCTTAATAGGGAGATTTTCTAGAAACAACATGCATCTATAGAACTCTAGAAAAAAGTAATGCAACGATTGGAGGACACGCGATTACAGACGAAATGTGTGTTAACTATTTGCATTACTATCCTGCTACTGAGCTGGAGGTCTGCAAGAGTGCTGTTTCAAATGCTGCTCTAGAAAACTATTTCAAATTTGAACGACGGTATAAATATATTTAATATTTGTCATATATAAATTTCAACTGTTCAGGAAAATATTGTAATATACAGCAAACTGACATAATTAATTTCAGTTGGGACAACATATCTATATCTTATACTGCATCACCTCGAGAAAACTACTTATCAGTACAACCGTGGACACCATTACGAGTAAAAGCCCTGCACACTCTCTACACTGAGTCTCCGATTTCAATGCAATGTAATAAATCAGATGGAAACCGATTTCAGGTACAAATATATTTTTTATATTATATCAAAAACACAGCGCTTTTATAGCTATACTAGCTAGTGATCAGATATTTTTCATAATATGTATTACTTTGTATACCTACTACCACTTTCAAGCAATATCGTTTGATTACAGGGTGACTGGGAGGGAATATTAATTCCGAAAATAAAGGTGCCGCTTCCGAAAGAACCAAGAATGTGCCCGGATAGCTATGTAAAATAAGGAAATATATATTGCATTAAAACCTGATATTAGAACTACTGAATATTTATTATCTTAATATGTTTTGATTGAAACGTGTATATTGCAATAATTAATGTGTCCAAAAATATAATAAATCATTACCTATTTAACGTACCTTAGAATTGTTGTTATTTTGTAAATAAGAATAAGCTATGTGACACATACAATAATTTGTTAAACGGTGTACATAAATCCAATTTAGTAACTTAAGTATCTAATTGTTATTTTTTATGTTAATATATCGAGTTAGCCAGTTGTGAAACAAATAAATATTATATTAGTTAGATACAAAAAGTGTTATTCTTATTTATCACCTGAGTGTTTGTTTGTCCATGCCACGTGCAAACGACCATCTACTTGGTACAAATACCGAGTTTCATTTCTTCTATTAAATTGGGAGGTTGTTCAAAAAATGGCTTCAACATTGTTAATCACTAATTGTGCTTATTTGGTCGACCTCCCAAAATCGACATTGATTAGTTTGGGTATACTAATCAAAAGATACTCGCTTGGTGTGAGTATAGCTGGATGAACATTTGGACAAACATTAAGAGCACTGAGCCGTCGCATCGTATTTTCACAACGAACATTTGACTTTAAAAAAAGTTATCAGCTAGAATTGCTGCGAATGAAGGTGCATAGTTATTGCCATTGGATTGAGGATAAACGAACCCAGAAGGTAACATATTAAAGTTATCCTCAGTGAACGTTTACACAAAATAAACACCTCAATGTGAATTATTACTTATTGCATAACGCGTTCCTTTGCCTATTGAGTCAGTTCAAGTTCGAGTCAGTAAATTTGTCTATGAGCATCAAAGACATCACTTTCAAAGTACTCTATAGTCTGTGGACAAATTTGACTTGACAGTTCTTTCTGTTCTGTCATTTCGTCGTTCTTGTGGGAGTGCATTCTTACGATTTTATCTTTCTATGATTTGTTTGTAATTGAGTTGATAATAATGTCCAACGATTACTTCAACTGTGACGATTCACCAAACAAGACGAACGCACATCTCCAGCTGCCGAGCCCAATCATAACCCGAAGAAACCGAACTGCGTCAACGTATGTTAATTGATATTTTTTCGGTTTATTCGTCTGATTATTTACATAGCGCTCTTTGCGTATGAATAGTAACACATTCTTCTTTGTTTATAGTTCGGAGCGTGCTTTGGGAAACCCAATTGAAAGTGGAAAAATCAAGTCGTTTTGCCGCGAAAAGGGACATGGTTTTGTCACCCCAGACAGAGGCGGCGAAGATATTTTCGTCCACATATCAGAGTAAGTATAGCTCTTTTGTCTTGTTTACACATTATTTTGAACCTACTGTTAGTTACGCTAAACTTTTCATGGGTAGTGCCAAGGCCAGACTTGCTGACCTACAAAGCTATTTTCTTAAAACACGCAAGTTAGCTTTCATCGCGGCAATTTAATGATTAATGTAACTATACTGGATCTTTTGATTTCGGTTTATGGTTGCACTAGTACTTACCTGACAGACTTTCTTTTTTCCATGTTCATTGTCCTAACCAACCATGAAGTCTTTATAGAGTTCTATTTATTGTACAAATGACTGAATGCATTATTTTATTGTACCAGGCAATAAAGTCCCTGATATATGTATGGTCTTATCTAAACAAAAACTGTTGATGCACTTAATCTATTGATTTGTAAAGAGTTTTTTTTGTATGTTTCAGTGTTGAAGGAGAATATGTTCCCCTGCCAGGAGATGAGGTGATATATCGGCTCTGTCCCATTCCTCCGAAGTTTGAGAAGAACCAGGCAGTTCATGTGAGGATAAACCACCTTACTCCAGAGAAGCACCAGAAATGGAGTGAGCCGCAGCCGTAACACTCCCAATTCATTTAAAGCATCTGTTGACCCCTGTTACTTACTTTGTTTGCCAGTTACCGCTGCTCATCCTACCCTTGTTCATATTATTTACAATCCTACAGAAAAAAACTAAGCCAGCAAAAGTCTAGCAGCAGTGATCAAACTTAGAGTTAAAAAAAATGTCACCTACTTTAATTTACTCTGGCAAAGTTTTAGTTCTGATTAACTGATTGATATAGTTGGGGCTATCTACACTAATATTATTAACATTAACATAAAATATTATTTTTTATGTCATTGATAAACTCCAAAACCACTGGATTGATTTCCCAATTTCTTTTGCCATTAGTAAGCTAATACATCCCTGAGTATCATAGACTCCTCTTTACCATGGAAAAATATGTTCCCAGGGGAAAACATTTAGCAGCAGGTGAAACCCTTGGGCTGACCACTATCTAGTACTAGTTATTTTATGGCAGGCATAACAATCGTTTTAGTATGGTAGGATTGTATCTCTGTTTTCAACATCCATTCACAATGTGTGTTAATAAAATGGAAATTAATTTATAACATTTTTAAGTTAGATATTATAAGCCTACTCTATACATGATACAGTTAAAATTTTCATTCTTATTTTGGGGCTCACTGATTTGTCCTGGAGCGCAAAAAGACTTGGTTGTTATTCTGAATTACTACTACAAGAGTTCAGTATTCTATAGTGAGAAGCCAACATGTGGTGCTAAATTTTCGAAAGATTTTCCATCATATTAAGATTTTTGATATGAAATTTAGTTGGTACACTTGTAAAGGTGATGGCTTCTGGCAGTGTTAGCTTTGTAGGCGCGCATTTAATATAAAAACATCGACACTTATTGGCCTAATTTATTAGATTTAGAAAATACTTTAAGGTATGATACAGCAATGTTTTATAGTATGGACTAATAATTTTACACTAAATTCCCATATTACTTTTAAAATACATATCTTTATTAATATTAAATTGTAATCAAAGATAACATTGATTACTAATCATTTTGCACAAGAATATTTTGATTGTATCCTCATTTTGTAATAAATGAACAATGAACCATATATATAATTATTTTTAGAATTTATAAATGTTTGTCAGACGTGGTGTTAATATCCTATTTTTACGGCCATTTACGCTCTGCCTATCCCGCTAGGGATTAAGGCGTGATATATGTATGTATGTTTAACAAAATCGTAACTAGTATATTATGAATGGGACACATTCCTTACAGCATTTTGTACTTTGATTGGCTCCTTGTGTATGTTCTGTCCCTTAATGTAGGATTCTAGATCTGTTGTGTTGATGTAGCCCACTATTGTGTTGCCATGCTTTGTCTGTGTTTAGTAGTCCCTACAGTATTAGAATATACAGCGAATATTGTATGAAATACATTATATGTGTAAGCATTTATTTGATCTTTTAATATTTACCACCCTTTATTAGTTAATACTATTAGCGACAACGCTGTGTCGATCAGGCAGAAATACAAGACGCGTGCCGCGGCGCGCGGGCACGGAAAGTACAACCCGTACTCGACGTGTCAAACCGCGTGTGCAGCCCGCTAAAGGCAGCGTTGGGCCTTATTGATTTCGTAAAACTAGTAAAATAATAGATAAAAATAGATTGTCGAAAAGTCAATAAAAACCCAAGTTTTGTGTACACAATTTTATTAGTAAACATCAAATAGAATGTACGTTATATAAATTACGAATAAAAAAATTACAGATTTTTCTAATTTTATCCAAAAGGACAGGTGTTGGTAAAGGACAAAGTGACTTACACTTTTATGCATACTGTAGGTGTAAGTTCAAACTAGCTATTATTACACTCACGCTACAATTAAAGCTTACGAACTAAAATACATAGTAAAAGGTACTTTTAATTGTATAACTCAAGCTCAACAACATTTAGAATATTTTTCGGTGAAATCATTTAAAGAATATTTTCTTTTTATACACGATATTCACCTTAGTCTCTTCTTAAAGCTTACATTCCCGTGAAACGCGTCAAAAGCTGGCAAGTTGTGAAGAAGTATGTAAATAAAGAAATGGTGCTCAATACCAGAGCCAAATTCAAAAGGCTTTCTTCGCCTGTTACAATTGTTATTCATCCAGAACTCAACATATGTAACCATTATTGCAACATTACTATTTTATCTAGGGTAATTTATAACTACAAATGAAAGTCTCCACTAAGATAGGTGTTTAAAGGGTATACAATAACATTTATTATAAAAATAATACTATCAAAATGTAAATACAAATGGTGTCGATCATCCGATTTTGGAAATGCAAAACGCAACTTAGAATTTATTTAATTAAAATTAAATATATTAAATTTAAAAAGCTACCAAACAAATACTTGGATTCCTGATCGCGTGATTTCAAAATGCATCACAAAATATTGAGCACTAAAAAAGATAATTCATTCGTAGTTCAAAATAAATGCAATTTAGAATGGTTCGTTAAAAATGAGAGATAGTTTCTCTATAAAGTATATTTTCGCTATAATACTTATTATAACAGACAACTTAGGAAATTATACCTTTCTAGATCAGCTAGTAAGTGCTAGGTTGTGTTACATACAAACTACGTACATTCCCCGAAATTGACTTATTAAGGTATTACTAGAAAGTATTTTGGATTCCATTGTTCCATTATATTTAGTTTCTTCCGTTTGTCATGTTTCCATTCTGCAACAAAAGGAATAAAATACTATAATGACTTCGTGTGGAAAACTCGTTCGATGGATCCGGTGCCTCGGTAGAACTTTCTGAAGCGATTGATCACTAGAACTCCGATTTTAAGGAAAATCAGACGTAAATGCTAGTTCTAACCTCGGTGAATGTATGCGCAGCCGCTCCCATATACCTCGATTTCAAGATCGTCATCTGCGGCTGGGGCCTGCGGGTATTGCTGAATGGGAGGAAAACTCGTATGCGTTTTGCAATTGGTCCAACTAAAACAAAACCATAAGCACCAACGCTGCGTCGAGCGTGCAACACAGCACGCTCGGGCACGATTTGGCAAATACAAGAGCAGCGCTGTGTGTCGCGGGTCCGCCAACACGCGGCGCATGCACGTTAAGTATTACCCGTCCGAACACGACGACACTTTGCCGTATTATGGCTACATAGGCACAATGCGCTTTTTAAATTCGTACGGATAATAATGTCAAATTCGTACGGATAATAATGTCAAGACGCGCGGGCGGCCTGAGCGTTGGTTACATTGACAGATTTTGAAACATTCTCGAACAATCAAAAGGAAGGTGTCCCCATAGACCCTGAACGTGTGTATTTACCTCTTCCAGCTGCTCGAGCTGGTAGTGCCTGGAGGAAGGTGTCCCCATAGACCCTGAACGTGGGTAGTTACCTCTTCCAGCTGCTCGAGCTGGTAGAGCCTGGAGGAAGGTGTCCCCATAGACCCTGAACGTGGGTAGTTACCTCTTCCAGCTGCTCGAGCTGGTAGTGCCGCTTGCGCAGCGCTGCGAGCCTGGAGGAAGGTGTCCCCATAGACCCTGAACGTGGGTATTTACCTCTTCCAGCTGCTCGAGCTGGTAGTGCCTGGAGGAAGGTGTCCCCATAGACCCTGAACGTGGGTATTTACCTCTTCCAGCTGCTCGAGCTGGTAGTGCCGCTTGCGCAGCGCTGCGAGCCTGGAGGAAGGTGTCCCCATAGACCCTGAACGTGGGTGTTTACCTCTTCCAGCTGCTCGAGCTGGTAGTGCCGCTTGCGCAGCGCTGCGAGCCTGGAGGAAGGTGTCCCCATAGACCCTGAACGTGGGTATTTACCTCTTCCAGCTGCTCGAGCTGGTAGTGCCGCTTGCGCAGCGCTGCGAGCCTGGAGGAAGGTGTCCCCATAGACCCTGAACGTGGGTAGTTACCTCTTCCAGCTGCTCGAGCTGGTAGAGCCTGGAGGAAGGTGTCCCCATAGACCCTGAACGTGGGTATTTACCTCTTCCAGCTGCTCGAGCTGGTAGTGCCTGGAGGAAGGTGTCCCCATAGACCCTGAACGTGGGTAGTTACCTCTTCCAGCTGCTCGAGCTGGTAGAGCCTGGAGGAAGGTGTCCCCATAGACCCTGAACGTGGGTATTTACCTCTTCCAGCTGCTCGAGCTGGTAGTGCCTGGAGGAAGGTGTCCCCATAGACCCTGAACGTGGGTATTTACCTCTTCCAGCTGCTCGAGCTGGTAGTGCCGCTTGCGCAGCGCTGCGAGCCTGGAGGAAGGTGTCCCCATAGACCCTGAACGTGTGTATTTACCTCTTCCAGCTGCTCGAGCTGGTAGTGCCTGGAGGAAGGTGTCCCCATAGACCCTGAACGTGGGTAGTTACCTCTTCCAGCTGCTCGAGCTGGTAGTGCCGCTTGCGCAGCGCTGCGAGCCTGGAGGAAGGTGTCCCCATAGACCCTGAACGTGGGGTGTTACCTCTTCCAGCTGCTCGAGCTGGTAGAGCCTGGAGGAAGGTGTCCCCATAGACCCTGAACGTGGGTAGTTACCTCTTCCAGCTGCTCGAGCTGGTAGTGCCGCTTGCGCAGCGCTGCGAGCCTGGAGGAAGGTGTCCCCATAGACCCTGAACGTGTGTATTTACCTCTTCCAGCTGCTCGAGCTGGTAGTGCCTGGAGGAAGGTGTCCCCATAGACCCTGAACGTGGGTAGTTACCTCTTCCAGCTGCTCGAGCTGGTAGAGCCTGGAGGAAGGTGTCCCCATAGACCCTGAACGTGGGTAGTTACCTCTTCCAGCTGCTCGAGCTGGTAGTGCCTGGAGGAAGGTGTCCCCATAGACCCTGAACGTGGGTAGTTACCTCTTCCAGCTGCTCGAGCTGGTAGTGCCTGGAGGAAGGTGTCCCCATAGACCCTGAACGTGGGTAGTTACCTCTTCCAGCTGCTCGAGCTGGTAGTGCCGCTTGCGCAGCGCTGCGAGCCTGGAGGAAGGTGTCCCCATAGACCCTGAACGTGTGTATTTACCTCTTCCAGCTGCTCGAGCTGGTAGTGCCGCTTGCGCAGCGCTGCGAGCCTGGAGGAAGGTGTCCCCATAGACCCTGAACGTGGGTATTTACCTCTTCCAGCTGCTCGAGCTGGTAGTGCCTGGAGGAAGGTGTCCCCATAGACCCTGAACGTGGGTATTTACCTCTTCCAGCTGCTCGAGCTGGTAGTGCCGCTTGCGCAGCGCTGCGAGCCTGGAGGAAGGTGTCCCCATAGACCCTGAACGTGTGTATTTACCTCTTCCAGCTGCTCGAGCTGGTAGTGCCTGGAGGAAGGTGTCCCCATAGACCCTGAACGTGGGTAGTTACCTCTTCCAGCTGCTCGAGCTGGTAGTGCCGCTTGCGCAGCGCTGCGAGCCTGGAGGAAGGTGTCCCCATAGACCCTGAACGTGGGTATTTACCTCTTCCAGCTGCTCGAGCTGGTAGTGCCGCTTGCGCAGCGCTGCGAGCCTGGAGGAAGGTGTCCCCATAGACCCTGTGTTATTTATTGCTAAATTACCTTGTATCAAAATATGTAAAATAGATCTGTTGGTCTATGACATGTAAAAAATAAAGTTTGTCTATTGCTGGAAACTGTCGTTTGAATAGGTTATGGGCGAATTTGCTCCGATATTTTTAGTAATTTGTGTAATTACAGTTAAAAATAGTAGCTAAACTTCAGTGCAAAGATGACCTCAAACTACATCCAGAGTGTGCCAAAATTAAAAGGCAGAGAAAATTATGATGAATGGTGTTTTGCGGCCGAAAATATATTGGTGTTGGAGGGTATGTCCAACTATATAAAACCAAAGGAAAACGAAGAAATCAAGCCAGTGGAAGATGCTAAAACAAAGGCTAAGCTTATTTTGACAATAGATCCGTCGTTATACGTGCATATCAAGGATACAAAGACCTCGGAAGAGTTATGGACCAAACTGAAGAATATGTTTGATGACTCAGGTTTTTCGAGAAAGATAACCTTGCTGCGACATTTGATATCAATAAGGATGGAAAACTGCGATTCGATGACATCGTATGTTAATCAAATGGTCGAGACAGCACAGCGTTTGAATGGCACGGGATTCAAAATAACAGAAGAATGGATTGGGTCGCTATTACTAGCAGGTTTACCCGAACGGTTTTCTCCTATGATCATGGCCATAGAGCATTCCGGCATTACGATTTCGGCTGACGCAATCAAGTCGAAGCTGCTCGACATGGAAGTTGCGAGCGTATCCGAATCATCCGGTGGCGCTGCATTCGCGGCAAAACATAATTTTCGTAAGAAAAATGGCAACCCCAAGACGTCAAAAGTGACAGTTGGTGAAAAACAAATAACTTGTTTCAAGTGTAAAGGTCCACATTTTAGAAATCAATGTCCTTTGTTGAAAAAGCAATCAAACGTGGCTTTCAGTGCCGTATTTCTAAGTGGCGCATTTGAAAAAACCGACTGGTACGTCGATTCAGGGGCGAGCACCCATATGACAGCTAACGAGAGCTGGGTAATGGAGGCAGACTACTCACCAAGTTTAACTGAAATTGTGGTAGCAAACAAGTGCATTGTTCCAGTTTTATGCACGGGAGATGTCGAATTATCGACTGATCAGGGATATTCCATCACAGTCAAAGAAGCCCTGTGTGTGCCAAGCCTAACAACAAATCTGTTATCGGTCAGTGAACTGTTTGCAAAAGGTAACAATGTTGTGTTTTTCAAGACTGGTGTAAACATTTTCGACAAGAAAAATAGATTGGTTGCAATTGCTGATCTAATTGACGGTGTTTACAAGCTCAGATTGAATAAAACTAGTGCTTGTTTGGTGGCAACAGCTACAGGAATTTCTAAAGAAAGTAGTGAGTTGTGGCACAGGAGAATGGCACATTTGAACAGTTCAGATTTGAATAAAATGAAGAATGGACTGGTGACCGGAATTTCTTACCCTGGAGAAGCAGATATCACAGAATTACAGTGTGTGACATGTTGTGAGGGTAAACAAATGAGATTACCATACAATCATGTGAGTGAGAGAAGCACAGAAACATTACAGTTAATCCATGCTGATGTGTGCGGTGCTATGGAAACTAAATCCATAGGAGGTGCCAGATTTTTTCTACTCTTTGTGGATGATTATAGTAGAATGACATTTATATATTTTTTGAAGCACAAAACTGAGGTTATAAACAAATTCAAAGAATTTAAAACAATGGTTGAGAACCAACAAGGAAAGAAAATCAAGATACTGCGTACGGACAACGGTGGAGAATTCTGCAGTGGTGAATTTGATCAATACCTAGCAAACCATGGTATTATACATCAAAAAACGAACCCCTACAGCCCCGAGCAGAACGGACTTTGTGAACGTGCTAACAGAACTGTGGTCGAAAAGGCAAGATGTTTATTATTTGATGGCAAATTAGACAAAAAGTTCTGGGCTGAGGCTGCGAATACTGCTGTATACCTGAAAAATAGATCGGTGGCTACAGGCTTAAACAATAAAACACCTTATGAAGCGTGGTATGGTAAGAAGCCAGATCTGAGTCACATTCGGTTATTCGGAAGTCCGGTGATGGTACATATCCCCAAGGAACGTCAGTTGAAGTGGGATAAGAAGGCCAAGCAGCATATACTTGTGGGTTACTCAGAAACCGTGAAAGGCTATCGTGTGTACGATCCAAGCAAAAATAATATTGCTACAAGCAGAGATATTATTGTGATGGAAGACAAGATTGTTGAGAAGGAACCTGTCGACAACAGTATGATTTGGTGTTATAATGATGACCAAATAGTTGAAGAGCCAAAGGTAGATCCAGTTTCAGTGGGGGAGACTCCTGAAAACAACCCAGAATCAGTGAACTTCAGTGAAGAATGCAGAGATTCAGTGGGGGAGTTTAACAATGAATCTCTTGGTGATGGTTCATCTTATGAGTCTTTATCTGATACATCAGTGCACCAGGATGGTGATAGTACCTTGGTGATGTCTGAAACACAAGAATCCTCAAGTCCTATCCAGTTGTATCCAGAGGAGCCAGCTGTTCCAGATGCAAGTGTGAAAAATCTTGTAGGAACTGAAGCTGACCCAGTGGAAGATACCAGACCTGATTCAGATCGTTGCAAGAGACAGAGGAAACTGCCACAGCGATTTGGTTTTTCCAATATGTGTGTTTCCAATGAAGTTCCTGTCAACCAGGAAATTACTTTCCGTGAAGCGATGACCGGACCAGAAGGTGAACACTGGAAGCGGGCAGTCGAGGAAGAGCTTCAGTCATTTGATGACAGCGATGCTTGGGAGCTTGTGGACATACCAGAAAGTGCTACTATTGTGCAGTGCAAGTGGGTGCTAAATAAAAAGTTTGGTTTAGATAACAAAGTGCGGTATCGTGCAAGGCTCGTAGCAAAAGGTTTTTCTCAGAAATATGGTATTGACTATGAAGAAACATTTTCTCCAGTGGTGAGGCATTCTACGTTGAGAATGTTGTTTGCACTTAGTGCTAAAATGGACATGGACATTACACATCTAGACGTGTGTACAGCCTTTTTAAATGGATATTTAAAAGAGAACATACATATGTGTGTTCCAGAAGGTTTTCATAAACCCTGTAATGGAAAAATACTGAAGCTTAAAAAGGCAGTATACGGATTGAAACAATCCTCTTTAATGTGGTTTGAGAGGGTTAGAGAGGTTCTATGTAAATCTGGTTATAAAAATAGTGAATTAGAACCATGTTTATTTACAAAGAGACAAAATAATGTTACTGTTGTAATATGTTTGTATGTTGATGATTTTTTAATTTTTTCAAACAGTATTGTTGAAACTAATAACATCAAGCAGATTCTTAGTTCTGAATTCAAGTTAAAAGATTTAGGACCTGTAAGAAATTATCTCGGAATGAGAATAAATGTAAACAAAAAATGTAAAACTGTAACTGTTGATCAGGAACAATATATTGATCAGTTACTCTTAAAGTTTGATATGAAGGAATGTAGACCTAAAGATACTCCTATTGAGCCTAAATTAAATATTGAGAGATCTGAAAATTGTGAAAGTGATATTCCTTATCAGAAACTTATAGGAAGCTTAATGTACCTAGCTGTATTAACAAGACCTGACATTTCATATGCTGTTAGCTACTTGAGTCAATTTAATACTTGCTATAATAAAATGCATTGGAATTATGCCAAAAGAGTGTTACAATATTTACAAAGAACTAAAAATTATTGTTTAAAATATAGTGATGCTAATGTAGAATTGCAAGGTTTTGTTGATAGTGACTGGGCTAGTGATATGTTGGACCGAAAATCCTATACTGGATTTTGTTTTACAATGTCTGGTTCTGTCATCTCGTGGCAAAGTAAGAAACAGAAAACAGTTTCGCTATCAAGCACTGAATCTGAATTTGTTGCTCTTTCAGAGGCTGGTAGAGAGGCTGTATATTTAAGAAATTTGTTACATGAAATAACTGGAAAGCTATGTAAATTAACTGTACATTGTGATAATCAGAGTGCATTAAGATTGGCAACAAGTCATCAGTCACATAGCCGTTCAAAGCATATTGATGTTAAATATAATTATATCCGTGAAATTGTGAAAAATAAAATTATTTCAGTAGAGTATATACCTACAACTGATATGCCTGCTGACTTGTTAACCAAGGGTTTGGTACCTTTAAAACATTACAAATTCATGTCTTTGTTAGGAATTGTAAAGAAATGAAAAACTTTGCTCTAACTTTATTTTCATGTTTATTGAGATATAAGCATAGTTTATTTTGATAAGTGGGGGTGTTATTTATTGCTAAATTACCTTGTATCAAAATATGTAAAATAGATCTGTTGGTCTATGACATGTAAAAAATAAAGTTTGTCTATTGCTGGAAACTGTCGTTTGAATACCCTGAACGTGGGTATTTACCTCTTCCAGCTGCTCGAGCTGGTAGTGCCTGGAGGAAGGTGTCCCCATAGACCCTGAACGTGGGTAGTTACCTCTTCCAGCTGCTCGAGCTGGTAGTGCCGCTTGCGCAGCGCTGCGAGCCTGGAGGAAGGTGTCCCCATAGACCCTGAACGTGTGTATTTACCTCTTCCAGCTGCTCGAGCTGGTAGTGCCTGGAGGAAGGTGTCCCCATAGACCCTGAACGTGTGTATTTACCTCTTCCAGCTGCTCGAGCTGGTAGTGCCTGGAGGAAGGTGTCCCCATAGACCCTGAACGTGTGTATTTACCTCTTCCAGCTGCTCGAGCTGGTAGTGCCGCTTGCGCAGCGCTGCGAGCCTGGAGGAAGGTGTCCCCATAGACCCTGAACGTGTGTATTTACCTCTTCCAGCTGCTCGAGCTGGTAGTGCCGCTTGCGCAGCGCTGCGAGCCTGGAGGAAGGTGTCCCCATAGACCCTGAACGTGTGTATTTACCTCTTCCAGCTGCTCGAGCTGGTAGTGCCTGGAGGAAGGTGTCCCCATAGACCCTGAACGTGGGTATTTACCTCTTCCAGCTGCTCGAGCTGGTAGTGCCTGGAGGAAGGTGTCCCCATAGACCCTGAACGTGGGTAGTTACCTCTTCCAGCTGCTCGAGCTGGTAGAGCCTGGAGGAAGGTGTCCCCATAGACCCTGAACGTGGGTAGTTACCTCTTCCAGCTGCTCGAGCTGGTAGTGCCGCTTGCGCAGCGCTGCGAGCCTGGAGGAAGGTGTCCCCATAGACCCTGAACGTGGGTATTTACCTCTTCCAGCTGCTCGAGCTGGTAGTGCCTGGAGGAAGGTGTCCCCATAGACCCTGAACGTGGGTAGTTACCTCTTCCAGCTGCTCGAGCTGGTAGTGCCTGGAGGAAGGTGTCCCCATAGACCCTGAACGTGGGTAGTTACCTCTTCCAGCTGCTCGAGCTGGTAGTGCCTGGAGGAAGGTGTCCCCATAGACCCTGAACGTGGGTAGTTACCTCTTCCAGCTGCTCGAGCTGGTAGTGCCGCTTGCGCAGCGCTGCGAGCCTGGAGGAAGGTGTCCCCATAGACCCTGAACGTGGGTATTTACCTCTTCCAGCTGCTCGAGCTGGTAGTGCCTGGAGGAAGGTGTCCCCATAGACCCTGAACGTGGGTAGTTACCTCTTCCAGCTGCTCGAGCTGGTAGAGCCTGGAGGAAGGTGTCCCCATAGACCCTGAACGTGGGTATTTACCTCTTCCAGCTGCTCGAGCTGGTAGTGCCTGGAGGAAGGTGTCCCCATAGACCCAGAACGTGGGTAGTTACCTCTTCCAGCTGCTCGAGCTGGTAGAGCCTGGAGGAAGGTGTCCCCATAGACCCTGAACGTGGGTAGTTACCTCTTCCAGCTGCTCGAGCTGGTAGTGCCGCTTGCGCAGCGCTGCGAGCCTGGAGGAAGGTGTCCCCATAGACCCTGAACGTGTGTATTTACCTCTTCCAGCTGCTCGAGCTGGTAGTGCCGCTTGCGCAGCGCTGCGAGCCTGGAGGAAGGTGTCCCCATAGACCCTGAACGTGTGTATTTACCTCTTCCAGCTGCTCGAGCTGGTAGTGCCGCTTGCGCAGCGCTGCGAGCCTGGAGGAAGGTGTCCCCATAGACCCTGAACGTGTGTATTTACCTCTTCCAGCTGCTCGAGCTGGTAGTGCCGCTTGCGCAGCGCTGCGAGCCTGGAGGAAGGTGTCCCCATAGACCCTGAACGTGGGTATTTACCTCTTCCAGCTGCTCGAGCTGGTAGTGCCTGGAGGAAGGTGTCCCCATAGACCCTGAACGTGTGTATTTACCTCTTCCAGCTGCTCGAGCTGGTAGTGCCGCTTGCGCAGCGCTGCGAGCCTGGAGGAAGGTGTCCCCATAGACCCTGAACGTGGGTATTTACCTCTTCCAGCTGCTCGAGCTGGTAGTGCCTGGAGGAAGGTGTCCCCATAGACCCTGAACGTGTGTATTTACCTCTTCCAGCTGCTCGAGCTGGTAGTGCCGCTTGCGCAGCGCTGCGAGCCTGGAGGAAGGTGTCCCCATAGACCCTGAACGTGGGTAGTTACCTCTTCCAGCTGCTCGAGCTGGTAGTGCCGCTTGCGCAGCGCTGCGAGCCTGGAGGAAGGTGTCCCCATAGACCCTGGACGTGGGTATTTACCTCTTCCAGCTGCTCGAGCTGGTAGTGCCTGGAGGAAGGTGTCCCCATAGACCCTGAACGTGGGTATTTACCTCTTCCAGCTGCTCGAGCTGGTAGTGCCTGGAGGAAGGTGTCCCCATAGACCCTGAACGTGGGTATTTACCTCTTCCAGCTGCTCGAGCTGGTAGTGCCGCTTGCGCAGCGCTGCGAGCCTGGAGGAAGGTGTCCCCATAGACCCTGAACGTGGGTATTTACCTCTTCCAGCTGCTCGAGCTGGTAGTGCCTGGAGGAAGGTGTCCCCATAGACCCTGAACGTGGGTAGTTACCTCTTCCAGCTGCTCGAGCTGGTAGTGCCGCTTGCGCAGCGCTGCGAGCCTGGAGGAAGGTGTCCCCATAGACCCTGAACGTGTGTATTTACCTCTTCCAGCTGCTCGAGCTGGTAGTGCCTGGAGGAAGGTGTCCCCATAGACCCTGAACGTGGGTAGTTACCTCTTCCAGCTGCTCGAGCTGGTAGTGCCGCTTGCGCAGCGCTGCGAGCCTGGAGGAAGGTGTCCCCATAGACCCTGAACGTGGGTATTTACCTCTTCCAGCTGCTCGAGCTGGTAGTGCCGCTTGCGCAGCGCTGCGAGCCTGGAGGAAGGTGTCCCCATAGACCCTGAACGTGGGTATTTACCTCTTCCAGCTGCTCGAGCTGGTAGTGCCTGGAGGAAGGTGTCCCCATAGACCCTGAACGTGTGTATTTACCTCTTCCAGCTGCTCGAGCTGGTAGTGCCTGGAGGAAGGTGTCCCCATAGACCCTGAACGTGTGTATTTACCTCTTCCAGCTGCTCGAGCTGGTAGTGCCTGGAGGAAGGTGTCCCCATAGACCCTGAACGTGGGTAGTTACCTCTTCCAGCTGCTCGAGCTGGTAGTGCCGCTTGCGCAGCGCTGCGAGCCTGGAGGAAGGTGTCCCCATAGACCCTGAACGTGGGTAGTTACCTCTTCCAGCTGCTCGAGCTGGTAGTGCCTGGAGGAAGGTGTCCCCATAGACCCTGAACGTGGGTAGTTACCTCTTCCAGCTGCTCGAGCTGGTAGTGCCGCTTGCGCAGCGCTGCGAGCCTGGAGGAAGGTGTCCCCATAGACCCTGAACGTGGGTATTTACCTCTTCCAGCTGCTCGAGCTGGTAGTGCCTGGAGGAAGGTGTCCCCATAGACCCTGAACGTGGGTATTTACCTCTTCCAGCTGCTCGAGCTGGTAGTGCCTGGAGGAAGGTGTCCCCATAGACCCTGAACGTGGGTAGTTACCTCTTCCAGCTGCTCGAGCTGGTAGAGCCTGGAGGAAGGTGTCCCCATAGACCCTGAACGTGGGTATTTACCTCTTCCAGCTGCTCGAGCTGGTAGTGCCTGGAGGAAGGTGTCCCCATAGACCCTGAACGTGGGTATTTACCTCTTCCAGCTGCTCGAGCTGGTAGTGCCGCTTGCGCAGCGCTGCGAGCCTGGAGGAAGGTGTCCCCATAGACCCTGAACGTGGGTATTTACCTCTTCCAGCTGCTCGAGCTGGTAGTGCCTGGAGGAAGGTGTCCCCATAGACCCTGAACGTGGGTATTTACCTCTTCCAGCTGCTCGAGCTGGTAGTGCCTGGAGGAAGGTGTCCCCATAGACCCTGAACGTGGGTAGTTACCTCTTCCAGCTGCTCGAGCTGGTAGTGCCTGGAGGAAGGTGTCCCCATAGACCCTGAACGTGGGTATTTACCTCTTCCAGCTGCTCGAGCTGGTAGTGCCGCTTGCGCAGCGCTGCGAGCCTGGAGGAAGGTGTCCCCATAGACCCTGAACGTGGGTAGTTACCTCTTCCAGCTGCTCGAGCTGGTAGTGCCGCTTGCGCAGCGCTGCGAGCCTGGAGGAAGGTGTCCCCATAGACCCTGAACGTGGGTATTTACCTCTTCCAGCTGCTCGAGCTGGTAGTGCCGCTTGCGCAGCGCTGCGAGCCTGGAGGAAGGTGTCCCCATAGACCCTGAACGTGGGTAGTTACCTCTTCCAGCTGCTCGAGCTGGTAGTGCCGCTTGCGCAGCGCTGCGAGCCTGGAGGAAGGTGTCCCCATAGACCCTGAACGTGGGTATTTACCTCTTCCAGCTGCTCGAGCTGGTAGTGCCGCTTGCGCAGCGCTGCGAGCCTGGAGGAAGGTGTCCCCATAGACCCTGAACGTGGGTAGTTACCTCTTCCAGCTGCTCGAGCTGGTAGTGCCGCTTGCGCAGCGCTGCGAGCCTGGAGGAAGGTGTCCCCATAGACCCTGAACGTGGGTATTTACCTCTTCCAGCTGCTCGAGCTGGTAGTGCCTGGAGGAAGGTGTCCCCATAGACCCTGAACGTGTGTATTTACCTCTTCCAGCTGCTCGAGCTGGTAGTGCCTGGAGGAAGGTGTCCCCATAGACCCTGAACGTGGGTAGTTACCTCTTCCAGCTGCTCGAGCTGGTAGTGCCGCTTGCGCAGCGCTGCGAGCCTGGAGGAAGGTGTCCCCATAGACCCTGAACGTGGGTATTTACCTCTTCCAGCTGCTCGAGCTGGTAGTGCCTGGAGGAAGGTGTCCCCATAGACCCTGAACGTGGGTAGTTACCTCTTCCAGCTGCTCGAGCTGGTAGTGCCGCTTGCGCAGCGCTGCGAGCCTGGAGGAAGGTGTCCCCATAGACCCTGAACGTGTGTATTTACCTCTTCCAGCTGCTCGAGCTGGTAGTGCCTGGAGGAAGGTGTCCCCATAGACCCTGAACGTGGGTAGTTACCTCTTCCAGCTGCTCGAGCTGGTAGTGCCGCTTGCGCAGCGCTGCGAGCCTGGAGGAAGGTGTCCCCATAGACCCTGAACGTGTGTATTTACCTCTTCCAGCTGCTCGAGCTGGTAGTGCCTGGAGGAAGGTGTCCCCATAGACCCTGAACGTGGGTAGTTACCTCTTCCAGCTGCTCGAGCTGGTAGTGCCGCTTGCGCAGCGCTGCGAGCCTGGAGGAAGGTGTCCCCATAGACCCTGAACGTGGGTAGTTACCTCTTCCAGCTGCTCGAGCTGGTAGTGCCTGGAGGAAGGTGTCCCCATAGACCCTGAACGTGGGTAGTTACCTCTTCCAGCTGCTCGAGCTGGTAGTGCCGCTTGCGCAGCGCTGCGAGCCTGGAGGAAGGTGTCCCCATAGACCCTGAACGTGGGTAGTTACCTCTTCCAGCTGCTCGAGCTGGTAGTGCCGCTTGCGCAGCGCTGCGAGCCTGGAGGAAGGTGTCCCCATAGACCCTGAACGTGGGTATTTACCTCTTCCAGCTGCTCGAGCTGGTAGTGCCGCTTGCGCAGCGCTGCGAGCCTGGAGGAAGGTGTCCCCATAGACCCTGAACGTGGGTAGTTACCTCTTCCAGCTGCTCGAGCTGGTAGTGCCGCTTGCGCAGCGCTGCGAGCCTGGAGGAAGGTGTCCCCATAGACCCTGAACGTGTGTATTTACCTCTTCCAGCTGCTCGAGCTGGTAGTGCCTGGAGGAAGGTGTCCCCATAGACCCTGAACGTGTGTATTTACCTCTTCCAGCTGCTCGAGCTGGTAGTGCCTGGAGGAAGGTGTCCCCATAGACCCTGAACGTGGGTAGTTACCTCTTCCAGCTGCTCGAGCTGGTAGTGCCGCTTGCGCAGCGCTGCGAGCCTGGAGGAAGGTGTCCCCATAGACCCTGAACGTGTGTATTTACCTCTTCCAGCTGCTCGAGCTGGTAGTGCCTGGAGGAAGGTGTCCCCATAGACCCTGAACGTGGGTATTTACCTCTTCCAGCTGCTCGAGCTGGTAGTGCCGCTTGCGCAGCGCTGCGAGCCTGGAGGAAGGTGTCCCCATAGACCCTGAACGTGTGTATTTACCTCTTCCAGCTGCTCGAGCTGGTAGTGCCTGGAGGAAGGTGTCCCCATAGACCCTGAACGTGGGTATTTACCTCTTCCAGCTGCTCGAGCTGGTAGTGCCTGGAGGAAGGTGTCCCCATAGACCCTGAACGTGGGTATTTACCTCTTCCAGCTGCTCGAGCTGGTAGTGCCGCTTGCGCAGCGCTGCGAGCCTGGAGGAAGGTGTCCCCATAGACCCTGAACGTGTGTATTTACCTCTTCCAGCTGCTCGAGCTGGTAGTGCCTGGAGGAAGGTGTCCCCATAGACCCTGAACGTGGGTATTTACCTCTTCCAGCTGCTCGAGCTGGTAGTGCCTGGAGGAAGGTGTCCCCATAGACCCTGAACGTGGGTATTTACCTCTTCCAGCTGCTCGAGCTGGTAGTGCCGCTTGCGCAGCGCTGCGAGCCTGGAGGAAGGTGTCCCCATAGACCCTGAACGTGGGTATTTACCTCTTCCAGCTGCTCGAGCTGGTAGTGCCTGGAGGAAGGTGTCCCCATAGACCCTGAACGTGGGTATTTACCTCTTCCAGCTGCTCGAGCTGGTAGTGCCGCTTGCGCAGCGCTGCGAGCCTGGAGGAAGGTGTCCCCATAGACCCTGAACGTGTGTATTTACCTCTTCCAGCTGCTCGAGCTGGTAGTGCCTGGAGGAAGGTGTCCCCATAGACCCTGAACGTGGGTATTTACCTCTTCCAGCTGCTCGAGCTGGTAGTGCCTGGAGGAAGGTGTCCCCATAGACCCTGAACGTGTGTATTTACCTCTTCCAGCTGCTCGAGCTGGTAGTGCCGCTTGCGCAGCGCTGCGAGCCTGGAGGAAGGTGTCCCCATAGACCCTGAACGTGGGTGTTTACCTCTTCCAGCTGCTCGAGCTGGTAGTGCCGCTTGCGCAGCGCTGCGAGCCTGGAGGAAGGTGTCCCCATAGACCCTGAACGTGGGTAGTTACCTCTTCCAGCTGCTCGAGCTGGTAGTGCCTGGAGGAAGGTGTCCCCATAGACCCTGAACGTGTGTATTTACCTCTTCCAGCTGCTCGAGCTGGTAGTGCCGCTTGCGCAGCGCTGCGAGCCTGGAGGAAGGTGTCCCCATAGACCCTGAACGTGTGTATTTACCTCTTCCAGCTGCTCGAGCTGGTAGAGCCTGGAGGAAGGTGTCCCCATAGACCCTGAACGTGTGTATTTACCTCTTCCAGCTGCTCGAGCTGGTAGTGCCGCTTGCGCAGCGCTGCGAGCCTGGAGGAAGGTGTCCCCATAGACCCTGAACGTGTGTATTTACCTCTTCCAGCTGCTCGAGCTGGTAGTGCCGCTTGCGCAGCGCTGCGAGCCTGGAGGAAGGTGTCCCCATAGACCCTGAACGTGGGTGTTTACCTCTTCCAGCTGCTCGAGCTGGTAGTGCCTGGAGGAAGGTGTCCCCATAGACCCTGAACGTGTGTATTTACCTCTTCCAGCTGCTCGAGCTGGTAGTGCCGCTTGCGCAGCGCTGCGAGCCTGGAGGAAGGTGTCCCCATAGACCCTGAACGTGTGTATTTACCTCTTCCAGCTGCTCGAGCTGGTAGTGCCGCTTGCGCAGCGCTGCGAGCCTGGAGGAAGGTGTCCCCATAGACCCTGAACGTGGGTGTTTACCTCTTCCAGCTGCTCGAGCTGGTAGTGCCGCTTGCGCAGCGCTGCGAGCCTGGAGGAAGGTGTCCCCATAGACCCTGAACGTGGGTGTTTACCTCTTCCAGCTGCTCGAGCTGGTAGTGCCGCTTGCGCAGCGCTGCGAGCCTGGAGGAAGGTGTCCCCATAGACCCTGAACGTGTGTATTTACCTCTTCCAGCTGCTCGAGCTGGTAGTGCCGCTTGCGCAGCGCTGCGAGCCTGGAGGAAGGTGTCCCCATAGACCCTGAACGTGTGTATTTACCTCTTCCAGCTGCTCGAGCTGGTAGAGCCTGGAGGAAGGTGTCCCCATAGACCCTGAACGTGTGTATTTACCTCTTCCAGCTGCTCGAGCTGGTAGTGCCGCTTGCGCAGCGCTGCGAGCCTGGAGGAAGGTGTCCCCATAGACCCTGAACGTGTGTATTTACCTCTTCCAGCTGCTCGAGCTGGTAGTGCCGCTTGCGCAGCGCTGCGAGCCTGGAGGAAGGTGTCCCCATAGACCCTGAACGTGGGTGTTTACCTCTTCCAGCTGCTCGAGCTGGTAGTGCCTGGAGGAAGGTGTCCCCATAGACCCTGAACGTGTGTATTTACCTCTTCCAGCTGCTCGAGCTGGTAGTGCCGCTTGCGCAGCGCTGCGAGCCTGGAGGAAGGTGTCCCCATAGACCCTGAACGTGTGTATTTACCTCTTCCAGCTGCTCGAGCTGGTAGTGCCGCTTGCGCAGCGCTGCGAGCCTGGAGGAAGGTGTCCCCATAGACCCTGAACGTGGGTGTTTACCTCTTCCAGCTGCTCGAGCTGGTAGTGCCGCTTGCGCAGCGCTGCGAGCCTGGAGGAAGGTGTCCCCATAGACCCTGAACGTGGGTGTTTACCTCTTCCAGCTGCTCGAGCTGGTAGTGCCGCTTGCGCAGCGCTGCGAGCCTGGAGGAAGGTGTCCCCATAGACCCTGAACGTGTGTATTTACCTCTTCCAGCTGCTCGAGCTGGTAGTGCCGCTTGCGCAGCGCTGCGAGCCTGGAGGAAGGTGTCCCCATAGACCCTGAACGTGGGTGTTTACCTCTTCCAGCTGCTCGAGCTGGTAGTGCCGCTTGCGCAGCGCTGCGAGCCTGGAGGAAGGTGTCCCCATAGACCCTGAACGTGGGTGTTTACCTCTTCCAGCTGCTCGAGCTGGTAGTGCCGCTTGCGCAGCGCTGCGAGCCTGGCGCGCTCGGCCTCCAGCGCGGTCTCCAACTCCAGCGCGCGCACCTTGCTCTCCATCTCCAGGCGCCGCGTCGCCGTCAGCGTCAGCGCGGACGTGTCCAGCGCCTCTGTTACAAAAACAACATTTTGTTTGTTGTACTTACAGCAGCAGGCAGGAGGTCGTAAGATTGGTCTAGAGTACCGAAAGTATCAAAGACAAACGAAAACGTTAAAGAATTGTTAGCTTCTGTTTCGCATTCATTTCGTATCTTTAGGAAAAGGAAATTATTTGTAGACTGAATCACCTGATTGTTAGAAAGATGGTTCCGTGTTTTGGAGAGTTAAGCTGTCGGTCCCGTTGCTGTTTATAATTACTTAGAGGGCGGTCGTTACACAACCATATAAGAGCCCTACTACTAGGGAAAAATACCAGGGATCATAGGGTCGTTGGACGACTCGTTGCACCACATAAAAAAAGAAGAAGGAAAGGAAGTAAGAAGTAACCGTTAAAATCTTTTTTTGGAAAAAGCCACACACGATATACGTCATATTATATTTAGATGTTTTGAAGTTAACGATATTACATGCCGTAAAATTAACCTATCTGGCCCGGAGCGGAGCCCTACCTAGGACACCATCTACTCACCAGTCTCGTTGACGAGCTGGGAGCCGGCTCTGACGGCTGCCACCACAGCGCCCGTAGCTGCGGCCACCGACCGCGACGCTTGCGTGAGCCGGGCGAGCGCGGGGGAGGAGGGCGGAGCCCTGGCGCGCGAGGCGGCCACCAGCTGCGCGGTGCTGCCGGCCACCTCGTGCGCGGCCGCCGAGACCCCCTCCACGCGCCCCGCCGCGCCCACCGCCTCGTCAGCTGACGATCTGGAAGATTTAATACGGTTATGTCCTAGGTAATTAATGAAATACGAGACTTGGATGCTTAAAATCAGTGTCCAAAAGTAGCATAGTACTCGTTCAACGTGTTTCAAAATATGCAAGCCAATGGGAAATTTTCTAGGGATTCTCGAGTGTCATGTAGAGGGCGCTAAGCTTAATTGAAATAACGTTTTTGCTCTTTCTGCTTATCTTTTGGTTGGCCGGTAGAGAATGCCGCGTGGCATTAGGCCCGCCCTTTGTACTTTCTGTGCAATAAAGTTTAATAAATAAATAAATAAATAAAACGTTTCTTTACACAAAAACTGTTCCACTTGATAAATTATTCTTTATTTTGTGTTTATCAAATTGTTCTCAATTTATTTTAGGTTATTTGTTTAGTTACACTCAATATAAAAGCAAGGCGAAAAGTTTATTATGTAGTAAATCAAACTAAGATAAATAAAACACAACGTGAAACGGAACCTGTGACAAAACTATGGCTGACGCCAGCCATATTGAAACGTCAAAATTTCAGCACAGCGCCCTCTGGTTTGACTTTCAGAACTATCAAGAGAACTGTCAATAGAAAAACCCCCATTATTGAACGGTGTTTAACCCTTCCTCAGTCCACAGTAACATAAATACCATATTTTTTAAATCATTTACTGAAGTAGAAATTTATAATATTACTAGCTTGTACCCGCGACTTCGTCCGCGTTAGATAGTTTTTTTTAGGCAGAAGTTCTAAAGTAGGTATGTGTAAGTATTCATAGTAAGTGTGACAGTGATATTAGAACAGTTCTTTTCTCTACTGTTTAAAGATGCCTTGCTTGCTTCTGTTGTTAAAGGGACAATTCAAAATTTGCTATCCGGCCTGAGAGATCAATATTTATAACCATTGAATACAAAAGTCAGTAAATAACAGAGTACTTACTCCAGAGGTGCCGATTTTAGCACACTTAAATGGTCAGCATAAGAAGATAAGACAGATAAAAAGGTAATTTAAGTTACTGTAATACATTTTTATATACCACATTTTTTGTTTTTATGTCCTCGGTAAAAAGTAGGCAATGTCCTTTCTCAACTTATTCCCATCATACTGAATAACTTTTATTTTGGAACCGTTTCTGTATCTCCAATAGTTTAGCTGGGCTCCTGATGGTACACCTGGTGGTCTACATAACGTACTCCAGATCCCCAATGTCCTTGTGTTAGTAAAGCGGCCCATCATGCTGAACAATTTTTGTTTTGGAACCATTTCTGTATCTCTAATAGTTTACGTGGGCTCCTGATGGTACACCTGGTGGTCTACATAAGGGTCTCCAGAGCCCCAATGTCTTTGTGAAAAGAAGCGGCCCATCATACTGAACAACTTTTGTTTTAGAACCATTTCTGTATCTCCAATAGTTCAGGTGGGCTCCTGATGGTACACCTGGTGGTCTACATAAGGTACTCCAGATCCTCAATGTCCTTGTGAAAAGAAGCGGCTCATCATACTGAACAACTTTTGTTTTGGAACCATGCCTGTATCTCTAATAGTTTAGCTGGGCTCCCGATGGTACACCTGGTGGTCTACATAAGGAACTCCAGATCCTCAATGTCCTTGTGAAAAGAAGCGGCCTATCATACTGAACAACTTTTGTTTTAGAACCATTTCTGTATCTCCAATAGTTCAGGTGGGCTCCTGATGGTACACCTGGTGGTCTACATAAGGTACTCCAGATCCTCAATGTCCTTGTGAAAAGAAGCGGCCCATCATACTGAACAAATTTTGTTTTGGAACCATGCCTGTATCTCTAATAGTTTAGCTGGGCTCCCGATGGTACACCTGGTGGTCTACATAAGGAACTCCAGAGCCCCAATGTCTTTGTGAAAAGAAGCGGTCCATCATACTGAACAACTTTTGTTTTAGAACCATTTCTGTATCTCCAATAGTTCAGGTGGGCTCCTGATGGTACACCTGGTGGTGTACATAAGGTACTCCAGATCCTCAATGTCCTTGTGAAAAGAAGCGGCTCATCATACTGAACAACTTTTGTTTTGGGACCATGCCTGTATCTCTAATAGTTTAGCTGGGCTCCTGATGGTACACCTGGTGGTCTACATAAGGTACTCCAGATCCTCAATGTCCTTGTGAAAAAAGCGGCCCATCATAATGAACAACTATTGTTTTAGAACCATGCCTGTATCTCTAATAGTTTAGCTGGGCTCCTGATGGTACACCTGGTGGTCTACATAAGGTACTCCAGATCCTCAATGTCCTTGTGAAAAGAAGCGGCCCATCATACTGAACAACTTTTGTTTTGGAACCATGCCTGTATCTCTAATAGTTTAGCTGGGCTCCTGGTGGTACACCTGGTGGTCTACATCTATACTCCAGACCCTCGAATGGTGATAAAAAGTAGCCTATGTCCGTTCTCGGTATGCTAGCAATCTCTGTGCCAAGTTTCATGAAGATCGGTTCAGCGGTTTGGCCGTGAAAGCGTAGCAGACAGACAGACAGAGTTACTTTCGCATTTATAATATTAGTGTGGATAATCATGTCTGTAAAAAACAGCAGAGCTAGTGGAGTTGACGACATAACAACTAAAATCTTGAAATCCTGTGCAAATATTATTTGTCACCCGCTTTGTCACATCATAAATGCCTCATTGAAGGAACATTTCCATAAAAATTAATAGACAGTATAATAAAGCCGATTTTCAAAACTTTGAAACTCTTTGATTCCCATAATTATAGACCTATCCTATTTAAGGCCCTGCTTCACCAAAGAAGTTTGGTCCTTTTATTCGCGCTGCGCCAGAGAGAAACAGACACTCATTTTGCTCTCAAATATTCACGAGATTTTACGGTTTTTCCGACAAAGTAAGTACAGAAATACCGTAACAATAATGTCTTATTTAGGCATTCGTACAAGAAACTGTATGTATTTAAGTTATATCATATTTTTTGTAACAACTTTACAACTGTAGACAAAATAACAAAATAGAGGTTACTTAGGATTTTTTCTATCGAGTAATGTTTGTCAAATTGTGTAACTGATCGGTATATGTTATCTATTAGATCCTCGACAACGAAATACATTTTCTTCCAGAATTTGATGCCCCTAATTGTCTAAATAAAACTGAATCTTTTCGCCCTATATCGACACTTTAAAAACGCCCTAAAATGGCGGTACTTACACGAGCAGTTTAGCGGCGAACACGACAGCTTTAGCGGCGGATATGAGTCCCTCGGACCACTGCGGGTTGCGCCGGTACATCTTCAGCCTGGTCTTGGGGTCGCCCAGCTCGTTCTGCAGCCTCCTCGCGTCCTGACATATCACAACAGAGAATATTGTTATACGTTCTAAAAGATATATATGTCTGTTCGGTGGCAACACAGTGTGGCAACGGTTGGTCCAACGCAATATTTTTTACGAACATTAAAATGTATTTTTTACATTGAAACTATATTTTATAGGGTGATATTTTACTATTGACCAATAGCGAGATCTTTTAAGACGGGCTGTTGATAAGGAACAACTTTCCCCAAGAAACATAGGTCGAAATACGAAAAACAATTCGACCTCCCATACAAAAGGGTTGACTGGAAGAGAAACCTTAATGGGATAAGTCCGGCTTTCTGCCATTTCATATTTCGACCTATGTTCCTTGGGGGAAATTGTTCCTTATCACCAGCCCATCCCGAGTTTTCGCTATCGGTCACTAGTAAAATTTCGCCCATGTAACGTCAATATCAATTAAGTGAGTATGTTTGTTCGGTTTCAGAGTAATCAGGACCTGTTTTTTTTTATCATATTATAAAAACCTCTCCTACAAAAACAATTAAAAATTTAACTTAACAAATAACTTCGTATTATTTTTTTATGTTTCGTTTAGTTTCACGATAATATTTGCACAAAATTTACAAATTATTTTTACACTAAATTGTGACTTTATAAAAGACAATCTTGTACATACATACATACATACATATATCACGCCTATAATCCCTTGCGGGGTAGGCAGAGCGTAAATGGCCGCAAAAACGGACATTTACGCCACGTCTGACAAATATTTGAGGGACATTCTGAAAATTGTGTATCGCCATAGTGACAGGTTGTCAGCCCATCGCCTAAAATTGCAATACACACCCTCGAGTCCCTAAGTCGCCTCTTACGACTCCCACGGGTAAGAAATGGGGTGATGCTATTCTAAGCCGGCATCATACGGCACAATTTTGTATATAGTTTTTTTTTTGTATACTTACTTTAATTTTTTATTTCTTTTCCGTGGGAGTCGTAAGAGGCGACTACGGCGCTTGAGGGTGTGTATTGCAATTTAAGGGGATGGACATAATTTTCCGAATGGCACTCAAATACGTCAGACGTGGCGTAAATGTTCGTTTTGCGACCGTTAACACTCTGCCTACCCCGAAATGGATAATAGGCGTGATCTGTGTATGTATTTTAACTTTTACTTTTTACACGAGATTCTGTCATTTGAAAAGAGAATTCTGTATGAAGTTTGTGCTTAGTTATATGTTGAGACAGACCTGTACGAGGATCTTGACGGCGCCCATGAGCGTGGTGCACGCGTCCAGGATCTTCCCGTTCACTTCCAGCTTGACGCCCGTGTCGCCCGCGCGGCTCGCTTTCAGCATCTCCTACAGGCACATACGTGGGCATCATTATACAGAGTGTAAGAAAAGGATATCAGCATAAAAAGGATAAAAGCATCACCCCATTTCTTTCCCGTGGGAGTCGTAAGAGGCGACTTAGGGATTTGAGGGTGTGTATTGCCATTTTAGGCGATGGGCTGACAATCTGTCACTATGGCGATACACAATTTTCCGAATTACCCTCAAATGTTTGTCAGACGTGGTGTAAATGTCCGTTTTTGCGGCCATTTACGTTTTAGGGATAATAGGCGTGATATATGTATGTATGTAAGGAAGAGGATTGCGTTCCTTTTAAGGGATGAACCAGCCCGTAAAACTGAAAAACTTTCCTCAAGGAACATAGACCAATATATATAAATAATATGACTTCACATACAACTAGACTTGGTCGGCTGCTACATTTTGTATGGGAGGTTTAATTATTTTTCATATTTCGGCCTATGTTTTTTGAGGAAAGTTTTTTAGTGTCATGGGCTGGTTCATTACTTGAAAGGAACGCAGTACTCTTCCTTACACCCTGTATAAGGTCCTATTTATTTCAGTTCAAATATTTTCAGGGTGAATGCTACTCGTGAAACTTAACAACTTTCCCCAAGGAACATAGGTCGAAACATGAAGAAAAAAAAGGACCTCTCATACAATAATGTTTTACTTAGTATGGGAGGCCTAATTTTGTTTTTCGTATTTCTACCCATGTTACTGGGAAAGTTGTTCAGTTTCACGAGAAGAACTCAACCTTAAAATATTTGAACAGAATTTTATTGGACCTTATATTGTTGAGCACTTTTACTTAACAAGGGAACTACTTAATAAGGGAGATGTTCAACTTGATATCAAAAACGAGAAGAGTAGTTTAAGTAATTGCAGTAGGCTCTACTGCAATTCCCATGAGGGGCCCCTTACAATAGCCTCATATCCGTAGTGAAAGTTGTGCATTGTCATATGGATATCATCTTCTTTTGTATGTCACTGACAAGCGTTGCGGTAAACCTAGAAAAAAACATCAGGATAGTTTAAAATTACCTCAATCTGTGAAGCAGCCTGTTCGATCGCACTATCCATATCAGCCAATTCATCGTCAACACTCCTGGCGCCGCTGTTTAACCTGTCGGCGGCTGCGGCCGCTTGTGCCACGCTCTTCACGTGTCTCGTGACTTCGGTACAACTCGCCCCGGGGAGAGACCCGCTGCGCAGAGATTCCAGGCATTGCTTCGTTGCAGTAAGCATCGTGCGGCATTCGTTGCTTAGCTCTGTGAAGAACATTTAAAATTTGGTTCATGTTTTTAAGCGTAATTATTTATAAATTACATTTAAAATAATCACTTGATTTTGCATAAATACATACACATATCACGCCTATAATCCCTTGCGGGGTAGGCAGAGCATAAACGGCCGCATAAAACGGACATTTGCGCTACGTCTGACAAACATTTGAGGGTCATCCGGAAAATTGTGTATCGCCTTGATTTTGACTATTATTTATTAGCGTCGTGCATTATAGGGGCATAAGTCCTTATAATGCCTGACACTACGATGCACAGCATGACAATGGCCGACACCGGCATGTACACCATTACATAAAATGCACCATAGTGGAAATGGAATCAAAACAATACCGCTGAGTCCACGCCTGTACCAACATTGTACGGGGGCGGATTAATGGAAGATATCACAAGATCCATTCTTAACTCTACTTGACAAATTACTTGATGATTGTGGTGATGCTTTAACGTAAGTAATACCCCACAGCATGTGTACCTACCAGTGATTTTAAACCTTACTTCTTTTACTTGTGCCGTGTGATGCCGGCTTAGAATAGCCCACCCCATTTCTTACCCATGGGTGTCGTAAGAGGCGACTAAGAGACTCGAGGGTTAGATGTGTTTGCAATTTTAGGCGATGGGCTGACAACCTGTCACTAAAGAGATACACAGTTATCTGATTGACCCTCAAACTTGTGTCAGACGTGGTGTTAATATCTGTTTTACGGGCGTTAACGCTCTGCCTACCCCGTAAGGGATATAGGCGTGATTAATGTATGTACGTATGTATGTATGTATTCTTTTACTTAAAGTTCAAAACCTATGAGAAATCATAACAATAGTAGGTACATTAGGGGAAAATCATAAATGCGTAAACTTACTCTCTGACTTTTCAATATCCGTGGAAGTATTACAAACTTCTGTGACGTAGGCCGACAGTCGTGCTGTGTGGTGTGCTGCGTAAATTGCCGCCTGGGCCACCGAGTCTTCGTTGCCTTTCAGCTGGAGGAAGAGAATAAGAGTTATAACTTACAATGTTTTAACACTAAAATGATCTATCTTAAGGATCGGATTATAGTCGGCGGCGCGGCTGTTGCGGCGCGAAAGCTGCCCTCGCGCGATTAAAAACACATGTGCGTAACAAATTATTTGAAAAATTTAGTAACTTAATGTATGACACGTTGTATAATTTGTTGCAAAAAATCTTTGTAAATGCGTGACAAACGTCCTTGTCGCTTTAGCGCCGGAGCGGTCGGGCCGCTCACTATAATCCGACCCTTATATCATAAGGTTTTTTTTTTGGTATTTTCGTGACCGAGTTAGGCTGCCTACACATAAATGCGACGCGACGGTGGGCAGCCTTAATTAGGATTAGAAATGTTATTTTTGTAGGATTTCTTTTAAATTTGCTTGCGTTAATAAATGGAATGTGCTCTGCTAAGAGACACAAATCTTAGATTACAAAATCGTAAATAACTATTGTGAACACCCACCTCAGTCAGTTTGACGAGATCGGCGAGAGCAATGGCAGCGATGTCAGCGGCGGCCTGGCTGCTTTCTTGTGCGCTCGCTTGCTCCAGTGCGGCTAGGGCATCTTCCGTCACCTTCACAGCAGCTTCACCCGCTGTAGTCACCAGCCGGGAGCTCTCTGATAACATTTTGAATATTATCGTGTATATTTTAATGAGTAATTGGCTGAATTGGTAGTTTTCACAAGCCACGAAGCTATGAAACGCTTTCGCAACGTCGTGTTCATGCATCTGCAGGTTATAGAGCAAATAATATGTCGGCAATTGCCTTAACTTGAAGTTTACAGTCATGCGTGTGAGTGCCCGATAGTAAAGGTTCTTTGAAGCTAGCTGAGATACGCTCGAAAACAGCAGATGATGTGTTTAGGTCAGAGGAATCTCCACCAATAGTTTTTTTAATTCTTACTTTAATGCCTTGGGAGAACATCTAAAAGCATTTAAAAAGTCAAACGAGAATAAAACTTACGTTTTTCAATCTCTCTCTTGGCTTCCTCCGCCTGTCTCTTGGCAGCAGCCAGATCAGCTTCCAGCACCGAATTATGCTGCAGCAGATCCTGCAATTCACACTCGGCATTCAGACGACTACCCTCCGCGTGTTGCAGCCTACTCTCCAAGAACTACAGCGTATACATTTACAGCACGAGTGACCGTTCAATTGACAGAAGAAACAGTTTTATACAGTCCAGGCAGTTAACAAAAGAAATTGAAAAGAAATAAAAAGAAAACCACATATTCGTCGGTTCCAATGACGTAGTCGCCAGCGGTAGACGTCCAGAAGATAAACACAGTGCAGCATTCCATACAGCAGCCAAGGCGTAGTTGAAAAGAAAAGAAAGAAAACACATGCATTAGAGACTAATCTAGAAGCAAAGCTTGACTATAATACATAATAATACAAACAATCAGTTTTTATTAAGTATGACAATAATTAATCGTGTTTGTCTTTCAACAAGAAATTTATTCTTTTATTTTCAGTAAGACATTGAATTCAATAAGAACTTAAAATAAAAACAATACTAAGTAGGAACATAGATGTAAAAACAGAACTCAAATTCAAACAACTCATGAGGATAGAATCAGTGTTTTGATTGATGTAGATGATAAGTTATCTTACGACGCACTTCTGTAATTATTCGTGCCACCACCATTATTAAAGCTTACACAAGAAAATGCCCTTCACAAACACAACATAAGTCTCTTTCACCACGGTGGATAGTATAATGTATTTACATAGAACACAATCGACGAACTAAAGTACCCAACGCCACTTGAACCCTAACCTGTATTTCTTGATCTTTGTTGCTCAAAACCTTATTCAGGTGTTCTTTATCTTTCACGTTCTCTTCATTTAATATAATGAGTTGAGATTTTAATTCTTCTAATTCCTTTTGAGTTTCAATGGCTTTCTCATCTTTTTCGCGTAGGATATCATGGAATTTTGCCTCCTTGTTTTGAACTGTCGCGAGTAAAGTTTTTATTTCATCTTCCTTAGATTCTTTATAATGTTCATATTCCTGTTTCAGTCCTTCTTTTTCTGACATTAATTTTTCAGTAGTTTCAATTTTTTCAGTTTTAAGAGCTTCATAATCACATGATTGTTCTTTACACAAGTCTTCAGCTTCTTTCAATTTATTTTCCAATACCTATCAAAGAATTTAAATTTGAAATATTGTTGTACAGTTAAGGACGACACAAAACATAGATTGAGAACTAACCTGTTTTTCTAAATTGAATTCGAGGATTACTTTTTCTTTCTCAGAGAAAATGTCGGTGTTTTCTTTTTTAAGCCTGCAAATTTCATCTTGGAGGTTTCTCAATTCTTTGTTCTTTAGAGTCAAATTGTTCTCATTATCTTCCACTATACGTTCATGTTCTTGTCTCATGTTTAAAAGTTCATTTTTACCTATTTCTAACTCGGCATTTGTTTCTTTTAACTCTTCCTCTAGTTTTGATTTACTCAACGTAAGCTTATTTACTTCAACGTTAAGCATAACTAGTTCTTCACCTTTTGCAGTCAATATCCCTTGCAATTTTTCAATAATTTCATCTTTGCTGTCTATTATAGTTTTCAGTTTATCATTTAATAAGGCTTCCAGATGATCCTTTTCTTTTCGAAGTTCTTCAAATTTTTCAGTTTTCCTTTCAAGCTGAGCAGATATCTCGCTTAGTTTCGTTTGACACGATTCAATTTCAGTGTTTTTATTATTAATAGATGATTCACATTCAGTTACTGCTTTCATAAGATTTTCTACTTCGGCCTTTTGGCTATCAATTATATTTAATTTGTCCTGAAGCGATATCTCTAATTCTTTAATTTTGTCATCTTTGTTCTCAACAAGCTCTCGTAATATAGAGATTGCCTTTTCCCCGTCGTCTTTCATTTGATAAAGATCTGATTTTCCTTCTCGAATCTCATCTTGTAGTTCTTTTATACAATTACCAAGTTTTAAAATTTCTGATTCTCTTTCAGTTAGTGTTTTTTGAACTGATACTTTTTCATGTACTAATGCATCTATTCGTGATTTCATCTTATCTCTTTCAAGTTCTAATTCCTTGACTGCACATTCATTTACACTCTTCAAAAGAATAAATTCATTTAATTTATCTTCAAGGCTGCTTATTTTAGTTTCTTTTTCTGCAATATTTTCTTCGTGAACTTTCAGCTGAGTTTGTTGAGATATTTCCGCATCTACTAATTTTATTTGTAATAGGTCATATTTTGCTTGCAAATCATTAAAACGATGCTCCTGTACCTAATGAAATTAAATTAATCATGATTAACGATTAGTCACGAGACTAGTTACAATATTTATTGGTGGTTATGTTCATGTTTAATGCGTCATTATAAGCGAAAAGCTTACATGCGGGTACTGTTTATAATGATTATTTACAAATGCATGCTTAAAATAACAAATAATATGTTATTAAGGGCGGGGCACACCGGCTCCGTATCCAGCTCTCGTCCGTAGTCACGCACGAACTGATGACGTTGTAATGTATGGGACTGTATGAGATACGGCACGCCGCTTGCGTGCAGCACGGAACGGATACGCAACGCAAGCGGTGTGCGGTAACTCATACAATCCTATACATTACAACGTCATCAGTTCGTGCGTGACTACGGACGAGAGCTGGATACGGAACGCATACGGAGCCGGTCTGCCCCGCCCTTTATTTACCATTAACCATACTACGTCACTACAACTACCAACTATCAGTTAATATACCTATTACTAGAAAAAGTTTCAAACTAACCTCTTTCTCTTGCCGATGCAGCTGCGTTAATTCTTCAATTTTCTTTAAAGCTGATTCTTTTTCTTCTATTGCTTTTTTATATTCTTCGCCGCTCTTTTCCCTAAGCCCTACTAGCTCTACTTTAACCCTATTTAATTCGTTTTCTTTTTCATCATTCTCATGCTTTAATTTTTCTAACGCTTCTGTCGTTTCTTTTAGTTCATTGGTGACCGTGGTCAATCTTTCTTGTTGTTCAGCTGTGGCAGTTTTGTGCTCTATTTCTAAGCTTTCCATGGAAGCCTTTAATGTTTCTAGTTCAGCTTCTTTTTGCCTGGAGTGTTCAAGCTCTGTTCGAATGCTGGCTAGTTCGTTTTTGTAAGCTTCGACTTCTTCGCTGGTAGAAGCGCTCTGCTGTAGTAGTTCGACGTCTTTCATTCGATCGTTGAGTTGCTGTTGTAAAGCTGCCTTCGCACTCTCTTGCTGAGCGGCAGCGGCGCGTAAATTTGCTGACACTTTATCTACTTCTGCCTTTTGTCTGATAAGTTTGATATGTTCTTCTCTTAACTGAGTATACGCCCCTTTTAGCTTTTGGAATTTCTCGTCTGTGACTTTGGCTTTCTCTTCAGTTTCTGCTAGTTTCTGTGTGATTACCGGTGTCTGTGTTGAGAGCATTTCTGCCTTTTGTTTTTCTTCCTCGAGATCCATTTTGGCTTCCTGCAATTGTGATTCGAGTCGTGTGCAGTGTTCTTTCATGGAAGTTAGCATTGTGTTCCGTTCTTGTACCAGTTGTGATGCTTCTGACCTGATAAACAGAAACTCATTTTTTGCAAATTTTCTATAAAATTTTAACGTTTACGGCAATTTATTATTATTCACAGTATTCACAGTAAATGTGGCTCACCTCATTCGCTTGAGTTCGTTCTGCAGATGGTCGATTAGTCTGTCTCGCTCTACGACGGGATCTGGTTGCGGGGAGGGAGTGGTGCGGGTGTCAAAAGCGTCCATTTGCTCCGGGGTCGTGGCCTGTAATAAGTAACGATTGTTTGCAAACTTTACATACAAATTGGTTTTCATTGTACTACTATTGTTGTAACTTTAAGAATCAATACTACACAACATTTTACAACACAACAGGATATTAGTCTCAACTCCATTTTACCGACTTAAATCTCTAACTAAAAATAGCACTGTCAGTTTCTGTTCAATAGGCTATGACAAGGATAGAAGATGATCGCCTCTTAAATTGTCTATGATTCTACGCATTTTACGTGGTATTGAGCGGCGATTAAACATACAAGGAAATCTGCGAAATGGCGCGTAAATCATAGTGTCGTGCATTATAGGCACTCTATTAATTTACCTGGCTGATGGTGTCGGAAGTGTCGATGAGTGACCCTATCGCGTCAACTTCGTCAGGCGAGGGCTCCGGGATTGACACCACTGGAGTCACATAAGTGCCGAAGTCACTCTGTTCAAATGAATAAAAAATACATCATTTATCAATATTATCTTTTCTGACGTTTCATAAATACTCTCATTAGATTTTTTTTTACATTATCTCAAGTATTTTTTACAACATCCCTCATTATGTTGCTTATTGTTGAAACTCTAGAAGGATTACATACATACACGTTTCACAGTTTTATCTTTTGCGGGCGTTAACGGGTGTAAAATACGGTCGTTATCGCCTTGTCTGACAAATATTTATGGACCTTTCAGAAAAACCGTGTATCTCTGTAGCGACAGGTTGTCACCTGTCGCCTAAAATTGTGATGCAGATGAAACCCTTCTCTTAAACGTCTCTAACAACACCCGCGGGAAAGAAACAGGGTGGTTCTATTCTAAACCGGTTTCACGCGGGATCTAGACGTATTCTAACATCAATATTAGGCATCTTACTTGTAGAAGGAAGTTGGGTGGGTTGGAAGGCAGTACTGGTAGGGTTAACAGATTCCTGTAGTACTGCAAACTGCTGGCGTGCTTGTAAAACTGACTCAGCTTTTTAAATTGCTGCCGGAATCTAAAAGAAAATAGGGGTTAAAGAATGAATGCAGAGCGAGCATCAAATCACAAAATAAAATAATTATCACAAATTAGTCAAAACAAAATATAATGGGAGTGGAAGGCGTTTTTGAACAAGTAGTTTGTCAATTACCTCTCCCTGTGGCCCGTGAGCGTGTCGGGCGGCAGCGCCGCGTGCAGCCGGAACAGCAGTCGCACGTTGCAGTCGTAGATGTGCGACGAGTCCTGAGCACATGGGATTAATGCCGCCAAACGGCACTGCCCACTCGCCGTCATTGAGTTTGCGCGCGCGTTGCCCAGGCTGTCGAACACTGACGAAGAGGAAACATTGATATTGCCCAACATTATATTATCCGACACTATATTGCTCGACATGATAATACACGACATAGTGTTTCGAATGTTCTACCGTTTCGCGGTTTCGTTATGCGTTATTATCCAATGCCGTGTATGCTATTGTCATGCTGCGTATACGTACTATAGTGTCAGGCATTTTAGGGACATAGGTAGAAGTCATATCAGTAAAATAATCTCTAATTTACCTGCTGCTTGTAAATTGAGAATGTCATCCATGTAATCAAATAATTCTACGCAGAGCTGGAAGCTGTAACAAAGAAAAAGTTGTTTTCTGATAATATGAAATACTAAATTACTAAGCCTATGAAATATTTAAATAATTCTATCGATTTTGATGGGATTGATCCTGTCCTCGTGGCTATTGGTCTAGAAGAATACTTTTTTAAACAAAACCCGTATTTTATAAACTCGTCCAAACATTTGAGTCCGTTATCGGTGAGGTACATTAAATAACGAAAGTCCTTGGCAAATTTAGCAACTACTACTAGAACTTCAGTTTGTTCTCCAGTAGTTTACACTATAGACGTACCAAACACTCATAGCTTAATGTGTGATGACGGCGAATACAAGTCATGCACCTCGTGTTGCTTTGACAACCCTTCGCCGTGTGATTAGTGCCAAGACAATTGTAGCACGTATGAACAAAACTAGCAATATACTGACTAGTTGTTGACATCGTTCTCGGCGATGTTGTCGAGCTCGTCAGCTGTCAACTGCATGTTGCCCGGGAAGCGAGGGTTGCGAGCGTGGAACTTTAGCTTGGTTACCAGCAGGTTACAGTAAAGGTGTACCAGGCGGCCATAGCCTTCTCGGAGATGTACCTGGAAGATATCATTGTATGTAAGTGATTTATATTGTTATCCTAATCTACAATGGAGTAATCGCTTAAGTAAACCATTTTGGAGATAGGAAGATAACTATTGGGTATGGCCATCGATAATTAGCAGTCTCGTTCTCTCCGAAGAAGACCTGATACGATTTATATGAGGATGGCTAATATGCAAGATATTAAGTTGATCGGGGATACAACAGAGGTGCCACTTTCGCAAAGATTGGTCCGTCTGATTGTCTTGAAGCTGCAACAACTTATTTACCCATAATCTGCCTAGGTTCTCGATCATGCCGATGTGCCGCTGCGAGTCATCGAGACAGGCGGGGTGTCCCTCCCGCAACAGTTTGTGTGTCACATGGCAGAACTTCCACGCGACGATGCGGTTGTCTTGAAGCGGCAGACGAATCGCCACCATCTGAAGGAATGTAACGAACACTTTAAATACGTATTTACTAGTTTTAATAATATGACTATAATGGCAAAAGTTGAAGTTGAAAAAGACGAGCAATTTCGTGGAGCGGTTTCATTATTGCGTATGGGAAATAATTTTCGCCTTTCTAATATTGTTTTACATCTCAGCTGCAGTCTGCAAACTCTTCTCAACCAGGCTCGACTCCGACTTCTACCAATAGTTGGTAAGCATACCCAGTATGTGATGGCGCTCTGCTCCTGGAAAGTGCCGATGATGGTGCTGCGGACATGTTTCTCCTTCACCGGCGTCTCCACTGAGTTGATGGCCTTGTTGATTGCAAGGTTCTGTAACGCACATTTTTGAGTAATTATTCGATTCAATTTTAAAGAGAATGGTGCAAGGTTGTCGATGTCAGTGAGCGATCTTAAAAAAAACACTAGGCTATCCAAAAATCTACTAGCTCTCTTCTAGAAACGTCGCCACTAGTGATGGCGAAAGTCGAAGATACAAAATTTGCCCGTGGTAGAAAACTTTGAAAGTTTTCTAAACAGCTTTCTTCTACTTTTGTTGCGCTATCAAGGGTAAGCTTGTTAGAATAAAGACTCCACCTTCATTACTTGGCTAGACCTTTACGACCCATTTTAGACCCTCTCATCTCTCATTTGCATTCGGAAAAACAGTACATGCATGCAACGATATCCAGATTTTGAAAGGAAGATGATTTGCCAGCCTGCAGAAGCTAACAAAGACTACAATTTGTACTGGTCACGAAGTCATGCCTCACTCATGAGGATGCCGAGAATAAAATATACTTTTTTAAGTAACTGTACAAATGCCTAAGCAAAAATACAATGAGTAAGCAAAATGAATTGCTTATACGACAGGGTATTTTGTAGGATAATTAAAAGATACGTGTTTATTACGGTTATTTGGCCAAAATCCAACTCCGCAAATATGGGTGAAAGCTACCATGCGCACGAAATGTATTAAAAATGCAAATGCGTTTGGCAAGTATGGCTTTTTGCAAGTCGTTTAGAAAGGCTTTTTCACTTAATTACATGTTGTTTACATTACAAGTAACTAAGGCAATTCTGTATTGCTTACTCACGCCAATATAAAGAAAAAATATCGGTCAAACGGTGTCGCATATAAACAGTACTAGATGCTAATGGAAAATGACGTAATTAACCAACAATGCTAGGTTTAATATTAGTTTGCCCTAGCAGACTAAGTGCATTAATAGGCAAGCGGTAGATCGCTTAGTGACTCAGAGAGAACATGTTTTTATATCTTGGTATACTTATTGTTTATAAAACATCTCGCAATCGGTTTTTCCTCTTATGATAATTATGTATTTACTATGCTTCTAGGTAATCATGACAGATACCTTCTGGTAAGAACGCAAAAAATTCTTCACATGGATACGTCTGGATATTTTGTTAATACTCACTCCGTGCTTCTGATACTTAAGCGTTGAAGGTTAAAATTTAACAAAAAAATTGGGACGATAACGTATAATGTACAAATCAGGCTGGTGAATGAATCATTACACGTGTATATGTAAAATTGAATGAATAACAGTATGTAGATATGATATGTATAAGATCGGACTATCAAGATTTAATATATTATATACTTAATTTGGTGGTTAAATTTGTTTTGCTCCACCAGGTGGTTGGTGCATGGTTGCATATTACAAATAATTTTTATTCTCCTTCTACTCGTGTGGGACACCGAGTCGTCCAACGATCCGATGAACCCTGGTGTCAGAGTTTTTCTACCGCCTACTACCACTAGTAGGCCTCTGGCATGGTTGTGTTACGACCGCCGCCGTCTAATTAATCATAGACAGCAACCGGGACCGACGGCTTCACGTGCCCTCCGAAGGACGGAACCATTTAAAGTGATAAATATCAACTTTGTGAGTGTCCCACCGAGAAACGAACCCGGAACCTTTGCGTCGCAGGCAGTCGCATTACCACTGCGCCACATCGGCCGTCAATAATTTTTATTGCCTTAAATGTATTTGTTCATCAGACAGTTGACCTACCAGATCCACCCCTAACTGAAAATCTGATTATTCTTAGTTGTGAAGATCACTACAAAATGCTCTATACATGTTGATGCGACTATAAACAAATTAAATTAAGAACAGATTGATCTTGTGAGTGCAACGACGCAATGGATGTTTTATTGGCCGTTTCCTGTTTATCCGGGACGATGCATTTGAATGCTGCGTTCGTGGTGCATAAATACATACAAAGGTTGATTTTTCATGTATTCTGAGCGAAGAAGCGAAGAATGAAGCAGTTAAGTTGCTCTCAGATTTACAGTCTAACTAAATGCATTCTTTTAGGGATCCACGGCAAGAAAACAGCATTTCCAAAAATTGTTTTACTCTCTTATCCTCTACCATGAAAAGACAAATGTTATTTTTTAATACCTTTGTAAAGGGCGTAACTTTAGGTGCTAAAATTATATTTAGGAATAAACCATTTCTATCTGTAGATAAATTTAGCCTCGATAAACCATCAATACTTATGTTTGGCACAAAACTTTGGAAACTTCAATTTTGTTTAATTGTGGATTTCAACAATACGGAAACTAATCTAATTTCATGTTCACTAAAAGCTTCTCTGGATTCACTTCACCACTTACAAAAGTAAAACAAATCTTGAAGAAACTTTAGTCTTAATGTGCGAAACCTATCAAAAGCGAGCCAAAATTCTCCAAGCAGACTTTTTATGCGTTTTCGCTTGGCGCTGGCAAAGGGAATCCTTTGTTCCCCCAACTCGGAATTGCAAAAAGAAATGCGAGAAATGCAGTCAAAAACCTCAGCTTGGCTTCTGGCGTTGAGTATCTTGGATAACTTTTTAAAGTATGAGCTTTAAAACAAAGAATTTACGTAGTGGAACCCCTTCTATTACAGAACTACCTGTTATACTCGGTAGTTATAGTGGTCGTTGAGGACACCATATTTCTCATCGACTTAAAACCAGTTTTTTGTGTTTTTGCGATGAATGGATAGCCTTAGCTGCTATCAGAGGTTTGATAACTCTGACACCCAAAAAGCAAGCGATGAAGCCAGAGGTCAGAGATATATAAATAAGATTTTCATCTACCTGCCTGATCGGCAGGATAGCCAAGCATACCTCTACAGTACGGTTACAGCCATGGGCCTCTATGTTATTACTAGCGGCCTGCCCAGCAGTTTCACCCACAGCCAACTGTTTTCCCGCGGTAATAAGACATTTTCATATAGCCTATGTTTATCAGGAATAATGTAGGATTCGAAAGAAAAAGATTTTTTCAAATCAGTCTTGTAGTTTTGGAGCCTATTCAATTCAAACAAACAACTCTTTATAATATTAGTATAGATTACAGGCGGGCCACATTTAAAAGCCTATTTTGACAGCAGTCAAATTCATACTTATACCTCTAGATGCCAACAAAAGTAAGTGGGCCTTTCTGCAACACTACTATGTTTAAGGCAGTTGTCAAAATGTGGTTTTAAAAGTGGCTAGACGTAGATATCCGTCTTGTGTATGTACGTCCTAAATACGATATCAAACTTAACACTTAACTCACCAGCTGATTAAACCGCTTTTCACGGGTGGTCGACATAGCGTAGCGTGTTAGTGGTGGGCGCCGTCATGCAATAGTTTAGTGCACATTTAGTGATCGCTGGCGCTGGAAGAGAAGGTGCGCCATACACAGAGAGTTAGTGAGATTAGTGCTGATAAAACCACATGCTAGTAAGGTTACTCTGGAAAGCCAGTCAGCATGACTTTGATAAACAAATATCAATTCAGCTGTTCAAACTCAATATGAAACAGCCACGAATTGAGTAATATTATTTGTTAAAATGATCTACATGTCATAACTCGGCGAAGTAAACGATATATCAAAACTATTGAAAACATTACAAGGGTTGAACTGAACAATTTTCCGAAGGAACATTATACCGAAATCTGAAAACAATAAACTTTCAGAGACATTTTGGATAGGAAGTCCAATTTTTGTCACACCTAAGTTGTTCAGTTTCATCGGGTGGTAAGCCTACCTCGTAATAGTTACAGACATGTTTTGACATATATGTAAATGATTTGGTTTTCCAGGTAAACAAAACAAAATCGTTCAAATCGAAAACTAAAATTGAATGTAACATGAAAACACGCATGCATGCAAATTAAATATTGTTCGAGCTGATGAACTATTGTTCTGCGTCATACCGACAGAATTTATCATGAAGCCTACTGTGTTGTATCAGAACTACGTATCTATGTAGTCTATGTACGTAGTTGACCTACTAATCTTTTGATACAATTATTATTTTTATATCAATATTACAAAACGTAAAAAAGTTAGGTAAAAATATTTCAACCAGCCCATGAAACATGGTTGGTTGATGGCAGTTTCATGGGCTGAAATATTATCGGCTAACATTTTTGCACCTTCTATGTTTCTAAAGGTTATGATTTTTGGAAGTTCGTTTTATACTGACTATTGACTGGCCCGATGGCGTAGTCCTGCCTGCTAGGCCGAGGGTCATGGATTCGATCCCCAGCACAAGTTACTATGTTTAGTTTATAAGTTACTTTTCAAATATTGTATTGAGTTTGGGTGCTTCTATGTATTTATTTACAAACAAGTATTTATGTACTATATTTGCTACCTAGATCCCATACATGCTTTGCTCAGTTTGGGTCTAGATGGCGCTGTGTGAAATGTCCAAGATATTCATTTATTATACTGAATGAGTTGTAAAACATCACATCAGGCAGACTGATACCGTATTAGTGGGGATAGGGACGAGTTGGTTCCCGAAGTTTTTTTTTTAACATTCGCATGCAGGTTGTATGGCGTTACCGTGTTACCAGATGTTTGGAGTTCGTATGGACGTGGGTTTTACCTGTAAAAGATAAATATTTATTAATACGACGTATTTATTACTGGAACTTCCAATCCAATCGTAGACAACGATTCTCGGATACTAAAGAATAACTACCAACTACCAGTTTTATTGTCTTCAGAGATTTCTGGGAAAGTTATGTGATTCTTGTCAGGAAAATTGCGGGCATTCAATAAAGGAACAGCACTAGATAGTATAGTACTCATTTCATTTATATAGATAGGGTGAATTTTACCAGTGACTGATAGCGAAAATTCAGATCGGGCTGGTGATAAATGAGAAACAACTTTCCCCAAGGAACATAGTTCGCAAAATGAAAAATTATGATCTTCTGTAAGGTTATTTAAAAGTATATTTAAATTCGCGGGCAATGGATAAATGGAGCCGCGGTAGCCCAGATGGAAAAGTCGCCACTAGTGATGGCGAAAATCACAGGCGAAAATCCTGCAGCAGAAATTTTGAATTATTTTTATTTATACTTAACACGGGAAGTGTTTTAAAGATTTGGTATTCAACCTCGAAATCACTTCTATCAGACCCTTTTTTCCACCCTTGTGTGACGCTAGCTTCAACCGTAGAAGATAATCGTAGACGTAACCAAGCATTCATAAATCAGTGTTGTGGAACTCGTGGAAAACGGTGAATACGCCACTAGATCAATGTTACCTAGTACGGCTTCAGGTCATCGTCGCTTCGTCGTCAGTAAATGTAATGCGATTTGGACGGACGGCAATATTAAAATAATAAAAACTGGTGCAGTATATAGGGTAAAATTTTACTAGTGACCGAAAGCGAAAACTCAAGACGTGCTGGTGATGAGGAACAACTTTCCCCAAGGAACATAGGTCGAAAGACAAAATTACCTCTCAGCTGATTTGAGTTACTATGAAAACTCAAAATATATTTGTCATATTTCAAACGTTACGCTAGTAACATATAAGATCATTGTTTCAAACTACCTATGTTCATAAGGGAAAGTTGTTCCTTATCATCTTGAGATTTCGCTATCGGTAACTAGTAAAATTTCACTCAATAGTGTAGGGCACCGAGTTAACATACAACGCAATGAAACCTTGCGTCAGTTTCAAAACCTATATGTATTGCCGTGTGATGTCGGCTTACAATAGCATCACCCCATTTCTTTCCCGTAGGTGTCGTAATAGTCGACTAAGGGCCTAAGGGAGTCGAGGGTTTAGGTGTATTGCAATTATAGTCGATGGGCTGGCAACCTGTCCCTATGACAATACACAAGTTTCTTAATGACCCTTAAATGTTTGTCGGACGAGGCGTTAATGTCAGTTTACACGGCGCTTTACGCTCTGCCTACCCGCAAGGGATATAGGCGTGATATTATGTATGTATATGCTAATGTAGAACTCTATGAGTAGATGTAAAAGTGAAGCTACACAACAGCATATTGCAGGTCAACGCACCTATCCCTCCCGCAAGTTCCCAAATTAAACAACTTCTGATGTTGTACAGAATATAAATAAAATTTAAATTTAGCATCCCTAGTTTATAAAATAACTAAATGCATACAACTTGCAAGCAGGCGCTGGTGTATTTTCAAGACTACTTTTGTAGGTAGTCGGAAAGCTATCCTATTTTTTTACGAAGAATTATTATTTATTGCACTTACGAACATGCAGACTATAAATTGGCGTGCGCTATACAAAAAGTTACCTACATATTATCGCAAAGTTGCTTGGTTCGATTTTGGGTGAAAATGGGGTGGTTATGTCGGCTATCTAGTTCCCATAGTACAAGCTTTGCTTATTTTGTGGCTAGATGGCATTGTGTAAATTGTCCAGAATATTTTTTAATTAGCTTAACTTTTACTAGAGATCAATTATCTCCCCTGTTCCACCTATCCCTACTGGCCTATCCCTCCTAGGGGGGATAGGCCAGTAGGGATAGGTGGAACAGGGGAATTATCCCCTTTCCTATATTAAGTTCGTAACTGTCGGGCATCCCAGCACTATACTATGGGCACACAGCAGCGACATTCCACTTATTCTTGTCGTTTATGAAACCGATTCGATGACCCGATGAACCCTGTTGTCAGTTTTGCAATCGCCTAGTACCTACTTCTAGCAGGTATCTGCCTCTGACAAGGTTTTATGTATTCCGCTAAAATATCGCGACGAACCATAGAACACCTAACTACTGTCATCAGACCCTAATGACTCCCACATGCCCAGTGGACACGCATGTTGCGTCTGTGACAGGTATGTCTAACTGTATATGATATTGAGAGTAGGGATGTTATGGAGCTCCGTAACGGAAACTATCGGATATTCGATATAAAAAATATCCGTAACCGGAACCGAATTATATGCATCAGATATATTAATCCATTTTTGTATTACGGTACACGAAACTTTACCGTTGCAATGAAAAAATTCACGGCTATATTTTTTATCATTTTAATAGTATGAGTAGGTTAAAACTTACTGCGATAGCGATACTTTAAAAGTGCAATTCATGGTCTCTGGATTGAATATTACACTTTTACCAATTCAACAACATTTTCAGCGATTTAACACTAAGGTACGACAATTATTTACCGCTGAAATTGAAGTTTTAAAATCCTGGATTGAACATTATACTTTCACTAACACAAGAACAATACATTACGGCGATTTAACACTAAGGCACGACAATTATACACCGTTGATATTGAATTCCTCATTAAGTTGGAGCTCACTGAGCATCTTTATGACTGTTTTAAATACAAGCATATCCTTTGCATTGTTTGTTTTATTCTCTTGGCAATTTAACGTTTACGAATACACATTGCGATAAACTGTAAGAAAAGGGTTGTGTTTAGGTATATCTGTAACCGAAACTATTCGAAACTTACAAGTCACCGAAAATATTTTCATATCCGTAAACATATCCGAATCCGACATTATTAGTTTTCCTATATCCGCAAACAATCCGAATCCGAATTTCATATCATTAACAAATTATGGAATTTGAAAAGTTCCCTCAGTTTCTCCAGGATCCCATCATCAGATGACCTGGAGATTACGGAAACGGAAGACCAGCGTTACAGGCAGCTCACTCTGCGTGTAACATATGCTGAGTGGAGACCTTTTTTAGTCGCATAAGTACCTACATTTCAGATACCTGTATTTTAGATTAGTGTCTAATTGAATGTGAATAAAATAAACGTTTTTATCTTTATCTTTAAATCGGTCTAGTTTTCCAAATCATGTAGTAATCAATCCCTGAACATTACATTTAAAAAAATCCCTACCAAATTGAAAACCTCCTTCTTTGGAAGACGGTAAAAAGAAACTATGGCAACGAACAAGTTAGTTCAACCGGGAGCAACACTGTAATTAGAGAGAAACTTGGAATCAAAGTTGCAGATCAAGAGAACGAGAGAACGTACCACACTTCACGTTTGGAGTTATCTATGATCTGAGTCGCCAGACCAGACAGACATATCTAGATCTAAAGCAGCTTCACATAACAGTGCGAGGGATGAATACTTACTACTTGAGATATACTGACTATTGTTTAGACCGACTAGCCGCTTAAAACAGCTGACTTACGACGTCCATCATAAACGGCTGACCCGATCATTACTACCTCTATGATGTCGTTTGGAAAAATATATCGCGCCTGAACATGTTTGTAGAGCATTTCTACCAATTAAAACAGTTGAGGCTGGCTACTGATTGAAATAAATTATTACATTAAAATTCAATGTCGTTATTACATCCCACTAATCGGCTATTCAGCTGACTAGTTGTAGATTATTTCCCGACTAGTTTGCGAACAGTCGATGCATCTCTCTCTACTAACTGTGAATTTCTTAAAGTTTGGAGTCGGTTTTCAAGAATCAACCTTTCAAGTGTTTTTTCCACTGAGAAGTCATTTTATTATTTGCTAAATGACGTCTGTGTATGCAGTGTTTACAAAATGAAAAGCCTTGCATAAACTAAAACCTGATGTTTGCATTGCACAGAAACCGAGGTGTTATAAAACAACAACATCTGGTACGCGAAGATTAAGTTAAACAATATAAAAGTCAGTAGGTCAGTGTGGCTGTATGCTTGGAAGTTGGAACTAAACCGGTCGAGCCAGTCTAGTGCACGAAATAGCAGACCAGCTGACTACCTTAACTACCTACACTTAGTTAATCTATAGAATTACTGATGCCGTGTGATGCCGGCTTAGAATAGCATCACCCCATTTCTTTCCCGTAAAAGGCGACTAAGGGACTTGAGGGCGTGTAATGCAATTTTAGTCGATGGGCTGACAACCTATCACTATGGCGATTTCTTTCTTATGGCGATACACAACTTTCCGAATGACCGTCAAATATATGTCAGACGTGGCGTAAATGTCCTTTTTGCGGCAGTTTGTTTTCGCTCTGCCTACCCCGCAAGGGATAATAGGCGTGATATATGCAGGGGGGTCTCACTCCACGGTTTAGGTATGTTCCGCCGGCGGGTTCCCTACGGGGACTAATCTCCGCGGGTTGTCACTTGTCGTCGCCAGACCGCCAGTGTGCCGCTAGCCGCCGCACTGTTCGCACGCACGTGCTGCTCGCGCGCACACTTACTTGATTTTTTTCTGTGTTTTAGTACGTTTATTCGTTAAAAATCGATTGGGTCGTCGACTCGGTGTTCCACTCGATACAAAGAACAGTTAGACACAAGAATAATTAATTGTTTTTCTATATAAACAGTAGTCATTAATAATTTCGTTTAGGTTTATAAATATTTACAAATCTTACAATTCCTTCCGTAGATTAAGTGAACAAATAAGATATTATAGCAAAATCAATAACAAAAAATCTTCGTGCACGAATAACATGATGACAAGTTACAACCCTTGGAGTTCGCCTGCGGCTCAGTCATAAAACTGCGATGCGCAAGGGAGATTGAGCGTTCGCGCGCGTTCATAAGCTTCAATTTTGTTTGTGAGCGGTTGGGTACACCGAGCGTAGGTATTAATTTATACCTAAACATGTAACTTCTTAGGGAGTGATTCTTCTGTACGTTAGTACTATTATATATTCTGTGATATATGTATGTTTTAGTGATGCACCGAATATGGTTTCGACCGACTAGCCGACTACCGATTAATCTGCTTAAAAATCAGCAGACTAGTAACCGACTACAGAAAATTTCCAAATATTCAGCAACTTAAAATTTATCGTTGCGCTAAATTTACGCCTTGTATACATCTTGTCTACCAATAAACAGTGTTGGTGTCATTTGTGACATATTTATCAATGAAAGTCAATGTCATAATAAAATAACAGACGACTAATCAGCTATTCAGCCGACTAGTTGCCGACTAGACCGTGCATGTCTAATAGAAATGTAAGAAGGTGCCTAAATAAGGATCACTCTCTCTCCTCTCTTTCTATCTTGTCGTGTGAAAAATGAAAATGAAAATGAAATAACTTTATTCAATGTAGGATAGCATTATCACTTATTGACGTCATGATCGGTCATTGTAAAAAAAAGAAATTTGCATAACGCAATTTTCTTCTTTTTATAACAATTTTGTATTGTCCTAATAGAAAACCGGCTCGTATATAGGACACCGATGACCGAGCTTACGAAGGACCCGGAGAACCCTGATGTTTTTAAACCGCTGGATTATCGTGCTCGCCGAAGCACAGAACCATATTTCTTACGATCTGTACCCGATATTATCAAACTAGAGGCTACAATTTTACAGGTGAAATTCGATGTTTATTGCGTAGTCGGTTCATATTTCTGGTATCATAATGGCTAACCGACTACGCAATGAACATCGAATTTCACCTGAAAAATTGTAGCCTGTAGTTTGATAATATCGGGTACTGGTGGTGAATCGTGCAGCCACCATAGCAATGTTCTTACGTAACTGGAAATAAAGAGAAAAAAAATGTGTGTTCAACCGACAATTGAACCAGGGACTTCCGAATCCTGAAACCATAGTACCTATTGTCAAGATCAGTTCAATGAAAACATTCTCGAGTTACTTTAGCATTTTGTAAACACAATATTAATGAGTAAGGCAGGATGGACAATATCGCGGTTTGGTGAGTCATAAAAGTAAATTGGTCGGTTTTCCAAACATTAGGTCACTCTTCTTCGAATTTTGATAACACTATTTGTGTGTTGAATAGAAATGTTTAAAGTCCACACTAGTTCTGGAATATGTAGAAATTACCGAACAGAAATGATTCACCAATCGTCATACATACGCATTGTAGGTGTATTATTATTAAACTGATATACCTATATAAAAGTATAAAACTGATATAATGAACAAGTAATAAGGTCAGGCCAGGCCAGGTCAGACTTTTTCCTATCAAAAGTGTGACCTACCACCCCGACGTACAGTCTAGCCTGCCAAGCGTTCAATTGTTGATCCTGGCTAGCAAGGGCAAAGGGTTCAAATCAAACATTCAACAAAATGTAGACGACCAAGGAAACTCCGCATTTCAGTCCACAAGTTGGCATAACTGGCATTCAGTGGGTACTCCGGCCGGCGTCGAGGTCTCACGTAGAGGAATTTATGTGGACCTTTATAAGGAAACTCACGACCGATTACAAGGCTGTAGGTAATACAAACGCAAACCGAACTTGCCATTGACTGCAAAAGTAGCGTTAAGTTTAAAGGTACAAAGTTGAACATGAGTATTAGGTATTGTATTCGCGTTTCGATTTGGAAGTGATTTGTTGAAATAATAATTTGTTTCGTTGATTACGGCTGTAATATTATCGATATGGTTTTGAAGGTAAGCGATAAAAGAGTTCTTTGTTGTTTTAACATTGTTTAAAATAAAGGTAGGTTTCAAGCCCGTGAATGTAAAAGCATCAGCCCATTTTTTTCCCGCGGGTGTCATAAGAGCCAGGTGACTAAGGAGACTCGAGGGTTCCATATGTATTAAAGATTGCAGGTGACATTAGTCAGGCGAAAAGTATTTTTTTGCTTTTTCCGCTTTGCTTACCCGGCAAGGCATATAAGCGTGATTTGTATGTAGAATTCATTGAAGTATGTTGTCAGTCTATCAGCACCAGGCGACAAGTGCGTTTAGTTGTGTAACGAGCGGGTGAATGGTACAATGGAACGTCGGGTCAAAACCCTCAATATTCGCCAACGTTCCGTTCCAACAATACGACGGCATAAAATTACCTTGAGGTCTTCAACATTACAAGGTGTTTCATTAATTCATTCATTATAAACAAATTTTGAAATTTCAAATTTGCCGTGTGATGCCGGCTTAGAATAGCATCACCCCATTTCTTACCCATGGGTGTCGTAAGAGGCGACTAAGGGACTCGAGGGTGTGTATTGCAATTTTAGGCGACGGGCTGACAACCTGTCACTATGGTGATACACAGTTATCTTATTGACCCTCAAACTTTTGTCAGACGTGGTGTTAATATCCGTTGAACGGCCGTTAACGCTCTGCCTACCCCGTAAGGGATATAGGCGTGATTTATGTATGTATGTATGTATGTATAAACATATGAGGTCAAGAGCCTGCCACCGATTAGGTTACCAAGTAAATCCGTCTTTTGGAAGAAGTGATTTGAAGACAGATGTGATGTTTATCTTCTTAGCATTTACTATTAACGACTCAAAGAAAGAAAAAAATAATAATTGTAATCTTTGGAATGAATTCATGATGCGCACTCTAGAAGTACATACATATATCACGCCTATAATCCCTTACAGGGCAGGCAGAGCGTGAACGGTTGTAGAAAAACGGACAAATACGCCACGTCAGACAAACATTTGAGGATAATTTGGAATATTGTGTATCACCATAGTGACAGGTTGTCAGATCATCGCCAAAATTTGCGATACACACGCTCGAGTCCGACACCCACGAGAAAGAAATGGGGTAATGCTATTCTAAGCTGGCATCACACGGCTCTAGAAGTAGTTAGTCTAAAGAGGTCGTCGAAGCTACAGGCCGTGCTGGCTGTGTTGCTAAGTGGGTAGGCTAGGCTAAGTGGCCTACTACTACAACCGGCTGTTCCCACGTCTTGGCGTGCGCATGCGGCGAATACTCTCACGTTAGCGGTTTCTTGTCACGGCGGCGGACGTAAATAAACTATAGATCATAATGGAAACGTTTATGTTTTTCATTCGTTTTGTTATGTGACTAACGAGATTTCTTGACTTATAATGGGTCAGCGTATGTCTTGATCTTTTTTCTTCGTCTTTTTTCCAAAGAAGAGAAGATGTCTTGATAATATCCGTCTAGTATATTTGATGATATAGGGATAAAACCCAAGGTAGAGAATGGGGGGAAGTTACTGCCCTACGGGCTAGTTAAAACAACATAGGATAGGATTCAATCCTAGCCTAACTTCTATCCAAACTCAATGTGATTATATGAATATTTAGAAAGTGCAGATTATCATTTGTCTGTTGACAAGAAGTCTAGGATAGATACAGTGCCCCAAACTTGACAGCTCTTATTTCGTACTCATCTATTTCATGGAGCTACATATTTATTTATTATTCATACCTACCTACTGGAAGCCCCGCTAGCCAGCAGTCAACCGAGCTAAAATATTCGGTGCCGCTCTAAATGCACTCTAGTATAATCTGCGTATACAACAGTACATGCGCTGCGCAGTGTTATATGAGTTGCATAATATAGACAAACTGATAGGGTCGACGTACCGGTCGCAAACCAGACACCATTCAGAATTTGCGCAAATATATTATGCCCAGCAGTGTGACACTATGGGCTAATAATAATAATAATTATGTCATTTAGGGGTGCCCATACCCAAAAGCTCAAAACAGGATCCTATTACTGAGACTCGGATGTCTGGCTGTCTATCTGTCACCAGGCTGTATCTCATAAACCATTATAGAGATGCCGTTTTTCTGTTGTCGCTATAACAACAAATAGGTACTTACTTTAAATTATAATTAACCCTTCCGCTGTAGACCACTTAAAAAAATCAAGATGGCGCCTGTGGAGCGCCCACGGGTGGCAAGTACTTGACTCGACTCCGGTAACATAAACAAAGATTTCTCAGAAACTAGAGACCGATAAGGATTGTATGTTATATTTCCGTGTTCGTCGTGATACATGCTACTTTGTTGCAGACTAATATAAACATTTAAGGCATAATAATTATGTCAGTCTCTAGCAGAAGTGGTAGTTTTTTTTTATAACCCGGATTTTTGCTTTTGATTAGGCGAATTTTTGCGTGCGAATAATTTGGCAAATTTTGGCTTAAAATTATGTTAGATTGGCAATGTATTACATAAAAAATGTTCTGTTCATCGTTTATCTGCCACTAAACTAACACAAACCACTTCAAAATACGTTTTTGTCGCTTAAAAACTCCCAGGGTGAAATCTGACACCGCGCGATTTTGAATCTCCAAACACACACTCAAAGTATGACATGTTTTTTCTTAAAAAAACTCTATGGTTGAGAGCTTGATGTTGCCATATTTAAGTTCCTAAATTCTACAACACTATATTTCGTTCATTAATTTACCGCTACGTTCAGTAAAAACTAAAATAATGAACGAAATATGGGCACCCAGCTGTAAAGCCGAATTTCGGCTTTTACACAGTTGTGACCCAAAATGGCCGCGACCGAAATACGGCTTTTACACAGACCAGAGGTTAAACAAAAATTGGGGACTCCCATACAACAAACATGATTTTATACTCGATTTTATATATTATGTTCTTCTTTTCTTTTTCGTGTGTGACACCGAGTCGTTCAACAGTATATTACGGTTCAACGGCTGTATCTCATGAACTGTAAAAGGTTTAAAATTTTCACAGCTTTAAGGCCCTGATTCACCTGAAAAGTGTGTCCCTTTCATTCGCGCTGCGCCAGAGAGAGACAGCCTATCATTTTGCGTTCGAATTATCGCAACAAATGTGAATTTTATGCCATTTTCATAAATAACGGTGCGATGAACATTTGTGCGCGAGCCTAAGTCGCTCGTGGCGATTTTTTTATTTGGACGGTCTGCTTCTCGTTTGCTATTAAAAGTTGTACTTTTATAACAAAATCTATAAAGGTTTGCAACAAAATAATGCGCAAATAGTGCTTTTGTGCACGGATAAAATAAAACAAAATTTTAGTTAGGCATTGAAACAAATTGTTTTGGAACCGATACGTCGACCCTACTCATCGTTTGATAAGCGCATGACTCATTTAATATTACACCTACTACCTACCTAGATGTTGTAATCTGTGCTATGTAGTTGATGTAAGTACCTTACATGTGGGAAGACGATTAAGCTAGGCATTTCTGTAGTTATAGATGGTATTGATGGTAATACCTATAGTATTGTTGTCGACTAGAATGAGACCAATGACTCCAGTTCATGGCAACTATTAACTACCGTCCTTGTTAGAAAAGCTGGTAAGTTGCCGGTATTGAAGAACTTTAACCTTTCTTCAGCATATTATCACGTCATATAAGTGTACCTATCTTTATGTAGCTCTTTATTTACTTTATGAAACGCATCAAGATATGCATACATATATCACGCCCATAACACGGGGTAGGCAGTGCGTAAACGGCCTTAAAAAAACTAACATTTACGCCACGTCTGACAAACATTTGAGGGTCGTCATTCAGAAAATTGTGTATCGCTATAGTGACAGGCTTTAAGCCCATCGCCTAAAATTGCATTACACATGAAATCCTCGAGTCTCATATTTGCTTCTCACGACACTCGCGGGAAAGAGATAGGGTGATGCTACATCACACGGAAAATTCTAAGTCGGCATCACAAGGCATTTCTAAGCCGGCATCACATGACTTATTTTAAGTAGTATTATTATTATTATGACTTAGTATGAGTAGGTAGGTACCTAGTACCAACATGCGCTGTCACGATCCATTCATCTATACCCTCATAGCTCGTAGTATGCCCACGAGTGTGCAAAGTGGGTGAAGACAATTAGCGGCTTCAAGCTAAGACCGATTTGTGCAATCTAGCTATGACATTGGATTCTTTTATTGTGCGCTAGTACATATGAGAATTAAGTTTCAAGGTATAAACTGTACGTACATATATTTTTTTCTGTGTATTGTTTGTGCAATAAAGAATATTATGTATAATGACAGAGAGAACTGTATTTAACTGGAGCAAATTCGGAACATGGCGCTGTACTATACCTACCATAGCATAGTCACCTGACTCAAACGGAAACCTATCAAAGTCCGACAACTGTATGTTGGCTACAACAACATCTAGTGAAATCCCCCTTGATAAATCTCTATTTATATTCGCGTATTTTAAGACTGGTAGGTCTGTATGTAAATATAGTGTCAGGATCAATCACCGCTGCCCAACCAAAACAACATAGTAATACGACAGACTGACTAACACTAGCATTAGATCGGGATTCGAGACGTCTTTATTGCCGGTCGATGTCTCGTTAAAAATAGCTTATCCTTGCAAGAATGCGATTCTAATTCTGATTCATCTACCTACTTGAACATTCAATAACAGAAACGAAAGAAATGCATTTTCAAGCTGCGCTCCAATCTTGAAAAGATGTGTTTGTAACGTATGGATTCAGAGACAATGATAGGTATACCTACCTACTTTCATGAAATGAATACATTCATTAGCTTCGAAGAAAGATCTGCCAACAATATCTTGTTAGGATATTCTCGGATACGTCGCATAAAGTCGTCCAAATAAGCGTCGCGTCGTATATCACGACACTGACTGGTGAAAAGGTGGAAAGACGTGGGATCCTTAGTGTGGGCGGAAACCGGCAATCCAGTTCTGGCGGTCGGTTAAACGAGTGTTACAAAGTGGGTGATGTGGAGATCACTCCACTAGATTGACCCTTTTGAATGTCAATTGTGCTCCAACCGTTGCGGTAAGGGGCATATGCAGATTTAATGCTAGTTGTTGTAAGTCCGTGTGATGCCGGCTTAGAAAAGCATTACCCCATTTCTTTCCCGCGGGAGTCGTAAGAGGCGACTAAGGGACTCGAGGGTGTGTATTGCAATTTTAAGCGATGGGCTGACAACCTGTCTCTATGGCGATACACAATTTTTCTAAATGACCCTCAAATGTTTGTCAGAAAGCCACTTACCATTTACGCCAGTATATGGCCGTTTTTGCGGCCGTTTACGCTCTGCCTACCCCGCAAGGGATTATAGGCGTAATATGTGTGTGAAGTTGTGAGTTGTAGGGTCAAGGTTAGTTATCCAATGGTGTATGATATCGAAACTTCACTTTAGCTTCAGCTTATAAAAAGGTTCGTAAGTGTACAAAGGAGTTCCTATAGCTTATTGCTTAGGTGAGTAACTAATTCTGTGCAAAAGGTTACACAATAAGTACCTGTAATATAACGGCATGTTTTATGTAATTAAATTCAATTACTTTTAATACAAAGCTTGATTGATATCAACGATGACACGCTGATAAAAACTAATGACTCAAAATTCTGTTTAGGCTAAGGAAGTCTAACGAAGTTTATCGGAAAGAAAACATTCTGGTGCGTTCACCCGCGTTTGTCTGAACGTAATTTGTTTTATTTTCCAAAAATATACTAGTATGTAATTCCACATATTCTTTTTTCTGTTGCTTAAAATATGTACCTAAACTAAAACAGGCGTATTTAGGTGGGGTGCGCTGTTGCCGAAGAATAAATTCGAAAGAAGATAAGTGCCTATTTGAGTGTTAGAAGAGTATGAAGAAGTTGTTCTTCGTAGCATTTGTAGAGTTCGAGACTCGAATCATTAAGATGATAAAAACATTCTCTGACGAAACCATGATTGACTCACTGTTAGCGGAAAAACGAAGGGTGTTCCCGAGGAAACTCCAATATGAATTTGAATCACAAAGCGTAGTTCCAAACAAGATATGCCAGACTTACCGAACTGCAGAAGATTATGCTTCTTATCACAACAAATACTTTAGATATTCAATACTTAAACTGTTTATTTAGGTACAAAAATATTTTGGAAAAAGTATCGAAGCTATCGCTCCAAGTGTTAATACTAAAGTGTACAGGTAGAAAAATTAAATGTTATCGACCGAGTGCGTCAGGTGTCAGCAATCGCCTTATCGAATTAGATAAAGCAAAACACTATCGGGCGTATGATAGGTAAGTATATATACCTTTACCATTATAGTGTTTTTGTTATGTGTGAGGATATGATGATAATATTATGATATAGTTAGGTATTATTTTAGAACAAAAGAAATTACTTGCTAGTTGCTACGTCTTCAGAATTAAATGATAAAAGATATTTTCATGTATGTCTTCTATCGTCTCGTAAACATTGTTTGTCTTAGGTATCTACAGCTGATGTTATTAACTATGAGAACGCCATCCTAGTGATATCACGCTTGTGAAAAGATAGAGACATGATGTGGTAAATAAAACTTGTGATTTTATGCTATGCAGCCTAAGCAGCATCAGGGGGCGAAGGATTCTAAATAAAAATCGTTTCAGTTGTGTGTCTAAGGCCTGGCCACTGCCAGTTTTGACAGTTTTGGTCATATCGTATTCAGCTAACAGTTGGAAGTATAGAAAATCACAGTGGAATTATAATGACAGTCGAGTGTAGCTGGCATTACAAGGGAAAAAAAGGAGAATCCGGGCCCTGGTCCTAGGACTGAAATACTCTGGATGAACAGAAAGATGGGCGCTGGTATTGAAGGTAAATAGTGAAATTAAAACATACTCCAATACAGGCATCTGTTGATACAATTTATAAGCAGATGTTATTTTTAAAGGGAGTTCTCCAGACATCAAAGTAAGTGTTTGTTTATTCAGCGTCGCGCGCGTGACGTAACACATGCGCTTGCGCCACGGTACGCGTGCGACGGATGCGGTGCAACCAAGAGGATTGCAGAAGGCCCACTATCGTCATTTTCACTAACATAATTTACTGCTACTCTGGGTAGGGACCTAGTCATTGCAAACATAATCCGCACGAAACTTCAAGCTCGTGTCGGCCAATGTGGCGCAGTGGTAGTACGACTGCCTGTGGCTTCGATTCTCGGTGGGGCACTTACAAAAAGTTGATGTTCATCACTTTGTGAATTTGTTCCCAGTCTGGTAAGGACATTGCAGGCTGAACCACCTGATTGTCTGTAAGAAAGATAATTCCGTGCTTCCGAGGGCACGTTAAGCCGTCGGTCCCGGTTGCTGTCTATGATTACTTAGACGGTGGTCGTTACAAAACCATGTCAGAGGCCTACTAGTAGTAGTGGGCGGTTGAAAAACTCTTGACACCAGGGTTCATCGGCTCACGAAATGAAGAACTTCTATCTATGCCAGGGCAATCGCGTAGGTTTTTTGCGCGGTTAAGATAGGCTTTTGACTGTGTTCTGTATGTAATACTTACTAAGTGAGCCATTTGTATAGGCATGCCGGCGGCTGTAAGCGGTTTGTTTTGCGACGGTACTGCGGCGGTGGCAGCGACATGGCGTGGCGTAACGAACTACTTCCCGAAGCCAAGAGGGAACTTGCCTAGTTTATACTAACTGCCTATTAAAATGATATCCAATGTAGGTACATTCTTTCACCCGCTACCACTCATTTTCCCGTGGTAATAGTTGGTTTTTCTGCGGTCAAAAGTGGCCTTTGTGTTATTCCAGGTTATACTGTGTTCTTACCTACTTTACCTGTGTTCCAAATTTCATCGAAATCGGTCAAGATGTTTGAGTGTGAAGAGGTAACAAACATACAGACACACAAACACAAACTCTCAAATTTATAATATTATATTAGTATGGATAGTGGTAGTGTAGCACAGTGTGGCTTCTCACTTGCCATTTAAACATGAAATTACTACTACATTGTATTATAGAATTACAATGAAAATTTGCAATGAAAACTGGTATACTAGCTCAGTCAATTAGTCATCCAGTTCATTGATAATTTATGAACATGTGAATTCTTTACCTATGTTTTTTCACAATTGAATTGGAATCCAGGTATTTGCATACTTTTGAAGCTGGTATTAGCTTACCAGACGATCTTTTAGGTGGCTTTACCAGATAAAGCCTCTTTCTTTTATAAGAATTATTAGATAGACCAGCAATGGGTTTTACATTCCATGATCCAAAATACTGCATCAATGCTTTATAATATAGTGCCCTTTTTTCTCTAAAAGGAGCGTAAGAACCAGCAATAAATCATGAAATAATTAGCTTGAATAATACTGGAATAAAATGAGTGATGGTATATTTAAATAAAGCCAATCAGTACTCACATACAAAGGTTTTATCTATATGAAGAGTTGTACTACTAGTGCCTAAATACATACATTTATTTCATAAGACAATTTATATATTATTACAAATTCATTAGCCAAACAATAGTAGTATCCTACTACCTATGTTCGTGTCCCAATTTCACCATATTCCCTCCTATTCCTATTCCTAGTTCCCTTCCCTCCAGATCCAACATAAGCAGCTCCCTCCTGCTTTTACAAAGTCTGTTTCGGTGAGAATGGCAACCCAATACAGATAATGTGAACGGGTTTGGCGGACTCAGCGATTCAGCAAGGCAAGGTGGATGGCTTAGGGCGACGGTAGAGGGCGCGTGTAGTTACCGTCGGCCAGACACTGCATCTGACCTCTCCTTCAGTCGTAGCGGTTTTCCGTTCCACTGAGTCGAGGAGGGGGAGGACCAGAGGGTGCGCTTGCGTTTGCGCGAACGTCTGCGCACCTAAATATATCCTGCGCAACTGACTGCTTCCGATTAATGGACTCCGATGACGCTAAGTCCTGTGGCGATGGGTTGAAGTAGAGAGGTCTGGCATGGTGCAAGCTGGGCTTTGTCTGATTCCTGCACGCAGGCGGTCCCAGGGGTGTGAGTACACGCCGTGGTCGCTTTTGCATTGATAATCGGGACGACAATGCAAATTCGGCAGCACCTGGGGTGACAGAGCAGCCCTATTCAGGGAAGCACTGCTCTCCTCGCTCAGCCGAGGAGGGGGCTAGAAAAGGTGCCCTAAGAAAATGCTCGTCCCTACCTGGAAGGTGGTAGTAGCCACGGCTGCCATCGCATCACGAAACTCGTGGTCGACGCAACACAAATAATAATAATAACATGAAAACACCTATCATGAAATTTGGCGCGTGGAATGTGAGAACACTCATTGATAGAGATGGCAATGCCTGTCCTGAACGAAAAACCGCCATAGTAGCTCGGGAACTTCGTCGTTATGACGTGGATGTGGCTGCGCTCAGCGAAACGCATCTTGCCGATGAAGGAGAACTGGTGGAAGATGGAGGGGGCTACACTTTCTTCTGGAAGGGTACCTCTGCATCTGAACCTCGACGTTCAGGGGTAGGCTTTGCCATCAAAAATCATTTATTAAAGCGACTAAAAGAATGTCCTGTACACATCTCGGACCGCATTACCACGCTGCGCCTTCATCTGGACAAAGACAACTACCTTAATGTCATCAGTGTCTATGCTCCAACGCTTGACAAGTCTGATGACATTAAGGAGAAATTCTACGAGGAAGTATCTCAATGCCTTGACAGCATAAACGCCAGAGAGCAGATCTTATTGCTTGGCGATTTCAATGCCAGAGTTGGTCGGGACTATGAGGCTTGGCCTGGAGTTCTGGGGCGACACGGAGTTGGTAACATGAACAGCAATGGTCAGTTACTACTTAGTCTTTGTGCTCAATACGACCTTGCGATATCGAACACCATGTTCAGACTTGCCGCTAAGCACAAGACGACGTGGATGCACCCGCGATCCAAACACTGGCATCTGATCGATTATGCTATAATGCGGCAAAGAGACATCAGTCAAGTCCAAATCACCCGTGTCATGCGCGGTGCTCACTGTTGGACTGACCATAGACTTGTTGTCACCAAACTACGACTCCGCCTCCGTCGACCTCGTAGATCCATAGTGAAAAAGCCGGCGGGTCTAAACGTGGATAGGCTTAAAGATCGCGAGGTCAGGGTGAAATATGCTGAAGCCTTAACAGAAAAGCTGTCACCAACTAATGAGACTAGTGATGTCGGTGCTGCTTGGGAAACTTTGTCATGTCATCTCATGGAAGCCGCTTCTGCTACTTTGGGTGCGAAAGACCGACATAGCGAGGATTGGTTCGATGACAATGGCGAGGTTCTACAAGCAGCATTCGACAAACATCGAGAGCTCCTGCGACAGCACAATAGAAGAGGTGGAAGTGTTGCGGTGGTCAAAGACAGTGACCAGGAATTACGAAGGCTGTCTCGACAGTTAAAAGACAAGTGGTGGCGGGACAAAGCTTGTCAAATGCAGTGGCTTGCCGATACTAACCAGCTTGGGGAGTTTTACTGTGAAGTGCGTAAACTGATTGGTGCGTCCTACCGAGCAAAAGTGCCTTTGAGGTCTTTAGACGGAATGCAACTCCTGACCAGCAAGGAGGATGTACTTAAACGTTGGGCTGAACACTTCAAAAACTTGCTTAACGTAGATCGTTCAGCTGATCTGCATCATATCAGTTTACTGCCTCAACTCCCATTAAACACTGAGCTGGACAAGCCCCTGTCGTACGATGAGGTTGTTACTGCCATCAGACAGCAGCACAATAAGCGGGCGGTCGGCATTGACCTTATACCGGGTGAGCTACTGAAGTACGGTGGTATGGAGCTGCACATGTCGGTATGGAAGCTATTTGTTCAAATGTGGGAAGAGGAGCGAGTCCCGGATGATTTCAAAGTTTCTCGCATAAGTGCTCTCTACAAGAACAAGGGTGACCGTTCCGACTGCAACTCGTATCGTGGTATTTCATTACTGTCGGTCCCTGGAAAGGCTTTTGCAAGAGTTTTATTGAACCGCCTGAAAGACCTGTCCGAAACCCAGTTTGGCTTCCGACCTGACCGAGGCACATGTGAAGCTATTTTCTCAGTGCGTCAACTGCAGGAAAAAAGCAGAGAACAAGGGCGTCAGTTGTACCTCTGCTTTGTTGACTTGGAGAAAGCATTCGACAGTGTGCCTCGCGAAGCTCTCTGGATGGTGCTGGAAAAACTAGGGTGCACGGATAAGTTTGTTCGACTTCTAAGACTCCTGCATGACAATATGCAGTGCTGTGTCTCTGTAGATGGTGATCAGTCCGATTTCTTCCCCGTCACCTGTGGGGTGAAACAAGGGTGTGTTCTAGCGCCTACACTGTTCGCCTTATACTTTGCAGTAGTAGTCAAGGAGGTCTTGAATACTGTATCTGAAGGAGTCCGCATCCGATTCCGCACAGATGGCAGTCTTTTCAACTTGGCTAGACTTAGGGCGCGCACTAAGGTTTCGTATGCACTGATTACAGAGATCATGTATGCTGATGACTTGTGCTTTCTTGCGGAATCCCCAGACGGCTTGCAACAGCTGATGTCCGTTTTTCACCAAGCATGCTGCAAATTCGGCCTGAAGATCAGTGTCAAAAAGACGGAAGTAATGTCTCTAGACACACATGGTCGCGAGACACTGGCCATTAAGCTTGGTGAGGATATGCTGAAACAAGTTGATAAGTTCCGTTATCTTGGGAACACTGTAACATCTAAGTGTGACCTTGATGCTGAGATCAACAGCCGAATCAGTGCTGCAGCTGCAGCATTTGGAAAGCTGCGTTCCAAGGTTTTCTGCTCGCACGACCTAAAGTTAGCCACAAAAATATCTGTCTACATGGCGATTGTGCTGCCAAACCTTCTGTACTCCTCCGAGACCTGGTGTGTCTACCGCCACCACATACGTACTCTGGATCGTTTCCACCTTAAATGCCTTCGCACCATCATGAAGATCAGATGGTCCGACCGAGTGCGTAACACCGAAGTTCTGAGACGAGCCAATGTCGGTGGCATTGAATCCTATCTAATGCGTCGGCAACTTCGATGGTGCGGTCACGTATCCCGGATGGCGGAGGAGAGAGTGGCGAAGCGCATCTTTTATTCTGAACTAGAGGAGGGCAAGCGAAAGCAGGGTGGACAACTCCTCAGATATAAAGATGTTCAAAAGCGCCACATGAAACGTTGCAACATCGAGCCCACTCAATGGGAGGGTCTGGCAGCACAGCGCCCAGAATGGCGCGGGATGGTAAAAAGGCGAATACGCGAGTTTGAGGAGCAGCGCAAAGCAGACCTCGACGCTAAGCGCGATGAGCTGAAAGACCGTCCACCTGCAGCCATTAACTACAATTATGTGAACGGCAAACTCACCTGCCCGCATTGCGCACGAGACTTCATAGCAAAAATTGGCTATAGTAGCCATCTCTGAGCGCATCAACGCCTCTTTGATTAGGAGTTGAAGTGGTCGCCATGGCCGAAATCGGTCGGAAAGATCATCATCATCATTACAACACCTAGAACTTTAAATGAGTACCTACGATTTTTCGTATTGTAAGTAGGTATTGTATTGTATTGTAATGTAAGCTAATTAATGCCATTTACCTGCTTTGAATTTTATTATATTTACTTAAAAAATATAACCTCGTTAGTTACAAGGTATGATTACAATTTATTACCTTAAATTAAATATGATTAGGGTTTTAATGTTTAATGTTACTTTCACAATAAACAGAGCATTGAATAAACTTTTACACTGAGCAAGTTAAAGAACCTAAGTTAGTGGCACTAGGTCCACCGTTTGTACTATATGCAATAAAGTATATCAATAAAATAAATTGAGCAACATTTGACATATTCATGATAGACAAGTAACTTTATCTATACAAGAGAATTAATATTTGTTTTGCAATAGTCATGATTGTTGGTTTTGCATAACTAGGTTCAGTATTTGTGAGTTACTGTTTGCTATACTGAATGTCCGTAAAAATGCGTAATAACTGAGAAAATATAGAGCACAACATCTTGTAATCTCTTAAATGCAGTTGACCCAACCAACAAATAAGGTTAAACTTTTTATGCTTAATTTCTCACCTGGAACTTCTCGAACTGCTCGCGCTCAGCGTCCAGGCTGTTCTTCTTTAGCTGCAGCACCCGAGGAAGCGACAGTGACGCCATAGATCCGGTACATGCAAATAACTCCAACGAAATTCAACTCCGACACACTGCGATTTGATTTTGAAATGGGGGCGAAGGAAACCAGCCTTCGCTTTTCAAACAATAAATGCACAAATAAACACTGGTAATTTAGCACTGGCTTACTCGTGAGTATTGAGTAAAAATTCACATGGAAACTGCGCAAAACATGCAAAAATCCTATCGTAAATTGAGACAACAACCAAAACACATCGCACGCACGTCCAATGACACAAAGTGAATGAGTCAAACTAACTGAGTCAGTTAGTTTGACTCATTCACTAACTGACTGAACGAATGATATCAACGAACTGAAAACTGCCATCTGTTTAACCTCTCGTCTGTGGAGAGTCCTATATAGGACGCTAACGAAAAATCCCTGTCTGTGGATGGTCCTATATAGGACTGTACTGAGTTGGTTTCAATTTCGCGGTAAATCTCGTGCTTCTTTATTGGTATGATTTGTGCGACAACTGAATCGTGTTTACCATAAACTACGCTACTATTTAAACCTCTTTGGTCTCACTCTTTGAAATAAAAAATCTTAAAACCAAAGCTTTGAAAGTTCGGTCCCTGTTCTGCGCGTTACGTAATAATGGCTGTGGTAGGAAATAATTATATGAAAGCAGATGTATGTAAATGTTTTAATGTTTAAAATATGTCTATTATTAAATATTAAACTCATTAATTTACATCACAATTCTTGAATTTTAGTCACAATTTGGCAAAAACAGGTTGAATTTTCATACTTTTAGTATGGACTACTACTAATGCTAAATGTACAAAAATCTAGTTCGAATGGTTTGCAGAAGTAGGTAGGTTTTTTTTTTTTTTTTTTTTGTGTCGTGGCAATAGAATTTCTTTATGCCAGCGTCAAGTTTTTTATAAATATAAAGCTAAGGAAACTTTTCGCGAAATATATAAACTACACACATTAAAAGTTACAAAAGATAAGGATAGTCTGAAACATATAATTCAAATTACAGTTTGATATTGTTTTCAGTGATAAATGATGATAATACTTTACAATACAATAGAGGATACATTAATAGACAAGATAATCGGGTAGGAAAAGGTACTTTGGAAGACAGGAGGGAATTAATAAATGAAGAGCGGTTGTAAAGAGAACATGCAAAGAAAATGTGGTCTAGATCACCCACATCAGCTCCACAATCACATAAATTACTACTAACAATATTAAGTTTTGCTAAATGAAAAGGAGTGCAAACATGACCCAAACGCATTCTCAAAATAGTGGACGATACAATTTTAGAACACTTAGCTTTAAAAAACCAAGGCTTTGAAGGTATAGATGGTTGGAGGAGAGAATACGACCTCCCCTTTATCCGACTACTTTCTGCCCAAAGACTATTCCAAGAATCTTGGAGATAGACTCTAGGCAGAGCAGTCAAATCATGGCAATAGATTTTATATGGGAACATGTCCCCATCCAACACTGCTTCCCTAGCCAATCGATCGGCTTTTTCATTTCCCCTTATACCACAGTGGCTAGGGATCCAAGAAAATATTACTGAAAAGCCTCTGAATATGCACAATTCAAGATATTTGCGGATTTCAAAAACAATGGGATAGAATGGTTTCATTTTGAACGGAAATTTATCTAAAGTTTGTAATGCACTTTTTGAATCTGAAAAAATTACTGTGTTTTTAAGGTTCATTAGTAACACTAACTCTAAAGCCTTATAAATAGCAAAGCACTCACCAGTAAAAACTGATGTTTGTGGTGGCAATTTCACTTTTTCAATCAATTTAAACTGAGCCAAATAAATACCCACGCCGACACATTCTGTTGAAGTTGTTTTGGAAGCATCAGTATATATATGGTTGTAATTTTGCCAATTTGCATTATCTATACAATTTAAAAAGCTAATGTTTGCATTTATGTCGTGTCTATTCAAATCTAGATCATATTGAATTACAGGTTTTAAAATTAAAGCCTCATAGTGAGACTCGAATAAGGGCAAAGTGGGAGAGTGATGTACGCGTGATTGTATTGACAATATTTTTCTGTAACTTTGAATTAAACAAGGGACGGTTTTATGTCGCCAATATCGAGAAGATACAATGAAATCTTCCAGAGCTTCAAGCTTTGATCTAAGGGGATGACTAGTGATGGGCCGCGGGAACATTCCCGTTCCCAGAAACTTTCCAGTGGGTATATTCCTGGGAATCTTCCCACGTGCCCGGGCAAGTTCCCAGTTAGTGGGAACAATGTTATATTGATATTTTTATGTTTGTGGGTTTGCTATGTTACTTTAACCATATGTTTTTTTTATTAACACAATTGATAAAAGGATAAAGTATAAATATAAAAATAAAATTTCGCTTACACGCGGCAGTTATAGGCAATTTGTACACAAAAGTAATGTAATTAGAGGTAAGACTAAAACTGAAAACAAGAAAATGCGTTGTTATTACATTCGTTTCTTATAGAAAAATATAATAGATAGATTATCAGTTCAGTTTTAGCTTTCTTTTCCGCAAAGTCCCGAAATTATCTCGATCAGCGTATTGTATTAAACGAAACAATACAATAGGTGAAACAAAAAATAATAACTTCTATTATGTAGCCCTGCGGTCATTTATTATTATTAGTCATACAACTAACGAGATCATCATCAAAAAACTTACCTGAAAAAGGGTAAGCGTAAGTTTTCTGATAGTAATAAAATGCAAGAAGAATATGTCTATTTTTATTGCGACTTTACTCAAGGAAACAACTGTTTTCAACATGATGCCAATAAACAAATTGCATGATCACTTCGATTAAAAATATTAACAATTCACCGAGAGTGCCTGTTAAGACAAGATGAGGTAGTTATTTGTTCTCACTAGAAAGTTTAATCAAATGCAAATTTGTCCTTTAAAATATGGCCATAAATGAAGGAAATAGAAAAGTTGCTCCATTGAAAGTCAGACTTCTTGAAGAGTCAATACGGAATAAACTAGAAGAGCTCACAGAATTTTTAAAACCAACCGTTAACTGGATCTTAAAACTCGAAGGAGACTATTGTATTATACCAGGTAATACGCGAGATGGGTGATCTTTTCAGTAATCCTTTGACACATGAACTACTTAAAGAAGATTTTGAAGAGGTGAACATAAAATTTGTTGGAAGAAAATGAAATGCTCTGAAGCCTGTCAACTCTGCTGCCTGTATTTTAGATCCGAAAAATCAAGTACATACATACATACGTACATATAAATAATCACGCCTCTTTCCCATAGGGGTAGGCAGTGGACTACATCTTTCCACTTGCTACGATCCTGACACACCTCTTTCGCTTCTTCAACATGCATCAATATTTTCATAAATGCTCGTTGGTTTAGGGTACTCTTGACCTGACCTTTTTTAGAACGTCCCCGATCTGATCCAAGTACGTGCGTCTTGGTCTTCCCCTTCCAACGTTCCCATTCACATTCGCCATATACACCTGTTTCGTTAATCTTCTTTCATTCATTCTCTCAATGTGACCAAACCATCTCAGCATTCCTTTTTCTATACCAGTCACTACTTCTTCTTTTATACCGCAACGTTCTCTTATCACGCTATTCCTTATCCTGTAACTCAATTTCACTCCAATCATACTTCTTAGTGCTCTCATTTCTACCGCATTTATTTTACTTTCATGCTTTTTCTGCTATACCCAACTTTTACTCCCATACATAAGTGTTGGTACTAACACCCCTCTATGCACAGCCAGACGTGCCTTATTTGAAACTGTCTGGCTGTTCATAAAGGTATGCAACGCTCCATTCACCATGTTGCAGGCATTAACCTTCCTTTCAATATCACTTTCACACTTTCCATCTGATGTAAACTTCGATCCCAAATATACAAACTCTTTCACTTGCTCCGCCCTTTCTACCTCTATCATAATGTTACACTCCGTCATACCTTGTACTTTTTCAAAAACAATTGTTTTCGTCTAACTTAAATTCACTTTCATTCCTTTCTTTTGCAAAGCCTCATTCATAATGTTTACCATCTTCTGCAACTCTTCAGCCGACGACGCAAGGATAACTTGGTCATCAGCATAGAGAAGACATTTGACGAGTAATCCATTCATTCTCAGTCTATTTTCACACTCTTTTAAAAATGTCAAACAACTATCCATGAATAGGTTGAACAGCCATGGTGACGCAACACATCCCTGTCCAACACCTTTCTTGATGTTAAACAGCTCAGTGAAGACCCCGTTAATCCTGAAACAAGCACTGGAATCCTCATATAAGGATTTCAGTGCTCGTACCAAGATGCTGCTCACCCCATGCACTGATATTGCCGACCACAATTCATTCCTCAGTACTCTATCATAGGCCTTTTCAGAGCTTTCATAATCTCATCCATTTCAATCTCACTTTCGTTTTCACTGTCATCTTCTTCATGTATGTTCACCTCTTGTACTTCTTATTTTTCAAACAAGCTTTCAAAATATGCCTTCCATCTCTTCAACACACATTCCTCACCTTTTATTATACTACTATCCTGGCTCCGAATCCTACTCAACTCTGATTGTGCTGTTTTTCCTCGAGTTGTCCTTATGGGTTTCCAGAAAACCTTTAAGTTCTTTCACTAGTTTTTTGATAGCCTCCTGTCAAACTCATCTTTATTTTCCATTATTTCAATGTTCTTTACATATTCGATTGTCTCAGTAAAATTTTAACGGAAACGATTTTGTAGGCTGAGAATTGTAATTTTTTTTAATTACCTACTCTTGATGACTGTTTTTATTTGCATATAAGAACAACTTGTCATAAATTAACGTGAATGTGATAAATTAACAAGCCATATAAATCATATGATTTTTATTTTCTGTGTTTTGATTTTCATGTTAATATATAAATATATCCGATTTTTTATAATACTTTATGTAGATTACACACACTAAAGTATTTAGATTCCGATTTAGCAAATTTCAGAATATATTTTAAAGATAAATGAACCAGTAATCTCCTATATTCAGTATCCTTAATTCGAAAAGAAATAACATTTATTATGTAGCACTTATTAAAAATGTAGGCAATTATTTTAATAGCAATAGAAATCCTTCTTCTTTTCGGGTGGGACGGGACACTGAGTCGTCCAACGACACGATGAACTCTGGTGTTTAGTGTCAATAGCAATTAATAATTAAGTTATGTGATTTTGTATAAATAGACGCATAATTATTACAATTAATCCTAAATTCTACTTTAATACTCATTTTATGTTGTTTCCACCATATGTTCCCAGCAATTGGGAATGTTCCCGGGCACCGGAAAGTTTCTTTTGGGAATGTTCCCACTTGGGGCATATTCCCGGGAACGGCACATCGCTAGGGATGACTGGAAAATTGAAAACATTTAAACAGATACCGATCACATAGAAATTGCCGTCTTAACTTTAATGGAGCCTCACAACACTCTACTTGTAATGCATTGATTGGACTTGATTGCATTGCTCCAGAGATTATTCGAAGTGCTTTTGATTGGATGGAATCCAACTTTTTAAGAGCCAAAACGCTACCACCTGCCAAAAGAAAAGTACCATAATCTAAAACAGATCTTATAAGAGCATTATACAAAAGTTTCATTGAGAAAGGGTGTGCTCCCCACCAAACACCAGAAAGACATCTCACGATGTTTAGTAAACGTTCACATTTATTTACTACATATTCAATATGGTCAACTCCCGTTAGCTTACTATCTAATATTACGCCTAAAAACTTGACACTCCGTTCAACAGGCAATGGTTGATTATCGAATGTAACCAATATAGGAGGAATTACCCTCTTTCTAGAAAAAGCTACTACTGAGCTTTTGGATATTGAAAGCTCTAACCCATTGCTTTCTAACCAACCTTTTAATAATTCCAAAGAAGACGATAACGAGCTACTAGCGCAATCTATAGATTCATCAATCGCATATAAAAGCAAGTCATCAGCGTATTGCAAAACGTTTATGGAATTATTCAATGAAGATTCTAAATCGTAAGTATAAATATTGTATAAAAGTGGACTTAGAACAGATCCCTGTGGCAAACCTTTGAAAACGTTTCGAGTGAATTTTGTGTCATCATCAAGAATTAAAGATATTGATCTATTTGCTAATAGAATAATAATAAAGCGGACTAATATCTTGGGTACATTAAGATCAATTAGTTTTTGTTTTAATATAGATATTAAAACATTGTCGTAAGCCGAAGTGATGTCTAAAAAGGCTGCAACTACATGATTGTTGGAAGAAAATGCTAGATGGATATCTGTTATCAAAATACTTAAATTATCTAATGTGCTCTTTGCTTTTCGAAAACCAAATTGGCTTTTGGATAAAATATCGTGATGTTCTACAAACCATTCTAACCGGTTTTTAACAAGGTGTTCAGCAATTTTAGCAAACACTGATGATAATGCTATTGGCCTGAAAGATGCAACACTATTTGAAGGCTTGTTAGGTTTTTTAATTGGAATGACTTCCTGAGATTTCCAGGAAGGTGGGATGTTTCCTGAAACCATGACGGAATTAATTAAACTTAAAAAATAATTTAAACTTGTATCACCAAGATGTGTTAAAAATGAATATGGAATTCCGTCCTCTCCCGGGGCTGAGTCCTTTACACTTGAAAGTACGCCTTTTAGTTCGTATAATGTAAAAGGTGAATCTAAAGTAGATGAAGTATCAGAAATTACAAAGTTGGATAGTGACGTAAAATTTATATTTTCCGGAGCAGTTGGTGGTGCTAGCTTATCAAGAAAATCATTGATTAGAGAGGGAGCCAATGAAGTGGATGAAGATGATTCATGAAAAGCTGTCCTGAAACGCTTAATTTTGCGCCAAACTTCTGTTGGACAAGTAGAAGGAGAGAGAGAAGCACAAAACGCTCGCCATCCCTCCTGCTTCTTATCCCTAAGAAACTGCTGAGTGGTTTTCATTATATCGTTAAGGTTATCTAAATTTTCATCTGACATGTTAGTAGCATACTCATGTTCAGCTTCTTTCCTTTTTTGCACAGCCTCCGAGCACTGACTATCCCACCATGGTGGAAAAGGAATTTTTCCCAAAAACACTTTTTTAATTTGGAAAATTTGGTCAGCTGCTGCTACTAAACATCTGGCAAGAGCGTTAGAAGAATCAGTCTCACCACCTTGTACTAATTCAGGGATGTCCGAAATTTTAGCTTCAACAAGATCTTTAAATCTTGTCCAATCTGCATTATTTAATTTATATATTAAGCGAGGCTTACGTTTACGAGGAGACGGGCACCTTATTGGAGAAGTTATAATTATTGGAAAATGATCACTACCTAATGTTGAAGAAAGTGGTGTCCAATTTAGAGAAGAAGCTAATCTAGGAGAGCAAATGGATAAATCTACTGCACTAACATTTTCATTAGGTTTGGTTCGTCGAGTAGGGTAGCCTGTGTTTAAGATGCATAAATTATTTGCATCAAGAATCTCAATCAATTTTTCTCCGTCACTATTTGTAATTCCACAGCCCCAAGACCTATGATGACAATTCAAATCACCTAAAATTATAACGGGACTTGGTATAATACTGAATAAAGTATTAACTTCATTAAGAATCTCATAAGAAGAGCGAGACAAATAAATTGATACAACTGATATGTTATCAAAATGCAAGCCAACTACATTAATTATATCATTAAAAGCATAATTTGGAAACACAATTTCAGTAAAAGGTATATTTTTTTTAATAAGTATGGCAGAACCACCATACCCATCCGAACGATCATTACGAAGACAGGTATATCCAGGTATATTAAAAATATACCCAGGTTTTAACCATGTCTCGACTAATGCTATAATAATTGGGTTATATTTGTTAATCAAATAAATTAAATCAAATTTCTTTGGAATTATGCTCCTGCAGTTCCACTGAATTATTTTGGAATCCATTGGAGTTATCACATAAGTTAAGAAGAAGGTCATAAATTGGGGCAACGTGGGACGGTTTTAATAGTTTCGACTTTAATATAATGTTTATTAGGGTTAAGACTAAACTTATGTCATTATCTTTAGATTCTGAGTCTTGAGGGGCAAAAGCACACCCATTTTCTGGTGGTGGAGCTTCAAATTCTTTTAAAAGTGCATTGTGGGCAGCCCTATCATATCCACCTTGTGTCTTTGGCGGTGGTGAACGAGGCTTTTTAAAAACAGTCTTTTTATATGAAATACGACTTGGGGAGTTTCGTTCATCTTTATTTGATTCTGTTGGCTCAGAAGCAACAACATCTGCGAAAGATTTTGTAACAGGGGGAAAAAGCTTGCTAGCCTCTAGGTAAGAGATACAACTATGGGCCATTGTATGTTTGATTTCTTTTTGACGAACATTTTCTGGACAAGACTTATCCGTAGCAAAGTGACGGCCTCCGCACATAACGCATGATGCGGATCCTTCTTCTTTATTGCATGTTTCCCCAAGATGGTCTTTACTACATTTGAAACATTTTGGTGTTTTGGAGCGGCACTGCAATTTAGTATGTCCATATTTACAACATCTGAAACATTGTATGGTCGGATAAACATAAACTTCCACAGGCAGCGCATTGTAACACATAAACAATCTCTTAGGTAAGACCTGACCATCAAACGTTACTACAACCGACTGAGATGGTTTCCATGTTGCATTTCCGTCAATATGAACTTTGTAATTAAGCCGTCTAACTTTTAATATGTTTCCACAGCCTATAGGCGTGGAAATGTTGTCTTTAATTTCTTCTTCACCCCATTCTGTAGGAATACCGCGCACAAGTCCCATTCTAGTTACATGAAATGTAGGAATAAAAGCCTTGAGTTTGTTCAAATCCAAAAGAGAACTAGACAGAAAGTCGTTCGCATCATTAAACTTAGAAAATGCAACCGCACAGCGGTTTCTACCTATTCTCTTCACACTGCCTGGGATTACGTTTTGACAATTCATTTTTCTGAGGAAATTACCAAAACTAATGGGATGCAAAATTGTTCCGTCGTTTGGTGAGGATTCTATACGTTGAACGTGGATAAGATATGGAGCAACATCCGAAGGTAAATACTCGGTCCGACCAGTTTGACGACCTTGATTAGCATTATTTTGTGAATTGTCCAATTGAGATTTTGTTTGGGTCATGTTTGGTGGGGATTTCTCAGAATGCCTATCCGTAGACTGACCATTCTGTGAAGTCATTTGTACCTGAGGTAATGTGGGCGATTCGACCACAGGCGTAACTTTTTTTAATAAAATTGTATTTTTATCAGTATCAGTAGTAATATTTTCACATTGACAAAATTCACCAGAAATTGGTTGGCCATTTTTAGTTTTCTTCCTACGCTTCGAACATACGCGGCAAAGTCGAATAAAACGTGTACGTTTCCGTCCTGTCTGCGCAGTATCCCCGGCTCTAGAAGATACCGAGCCATCAGTATCCATCTTACTGAGTTCATCATTTGATACAATACTAATAGACGAGCCCACAGGGAGATTCAGGCTAGACCAAAGCCCGCCTAAATCCCCCCGATCTTTATCGGGGGGCTCGCCCATAGGCGAGTTTAGATTATTTACAAAATATTTACAAAACTTACCAGAAAAGCAGCAAATAAACACAAACAAATAAATATATACACTAAGTACAAAAGATAATTACACTACCAGACTATCCTGATCAGTATATCCTATTTTAAAATAAATTTTATTTTCCTAATTACAGAAAACACCCAACTGCTACGAAGTTTCCCGCGCTTTTCTAGGTAGGTTTAATTAGGTCGGTTCAATTAGAATTGTGATTCAAGAAGGTTTTATCATAATTTCCTACTAAAATCAGAGAAATCAAAGAAATGTTGACAAGGGGTGAATTTACTCCCTGTCATCACATCATGACATATGACATGACGTATGACATGACATATGACATGACATATGATTATGACATGACATATGACATGACATATGACATTTCATATCATCCTTGGTGTTAAAATTTTCCCATTAGTAGTAGGCCTCTTTACATATTATGCAGCAACGGCCGTGTCGTGTGAGTAATAATGAATGATGAACAGCAACTGGCACTGTAAGCTTAACGTACTCTCCGTAGCACGGAACCATATTTCTTACAGACTATTAATCAGTGGTCCAGGCTACAAATTTAACAAGGTGCACTAAGAGTACCGATGAATAGCCAATTCACACATATGACGTGACATATGACATGACATATGACATGAGTTGACACGATATGACGCAACTGGGACTGACAGCTTAACGTGCTCTCCGAAGCATGGAACCATATTTCTTTGACCATTTATCAGGTGGTTCAGCCTACAGATTTAACAAGGCGCAATAAGAGCATCGACGAATAGCTAATAGTAGTTTTTCTATTGACAGTTCTCTTGATAGTTCTGAATGTCAAACCAGAGGGCGCTGTGCTTAACTGAAATTTTAACGTTTCAATATGGCTGGCGTCAGCCATAGTTTTGTCACAGGTTCCGTTTCACGTTGTGTTCGTTACAAATTAATTATGTTATTATATTGAGTGTCATCATACGTGTTAGTAAACAAATAACCAATAATAAATTTAAAACAAGTCATTAAACACAAAATAAAGAATAATTTATTAAGTGGTACAGTTTTTGTGTAAAGAAACGTTATTTCAATTAAGCTTAGCGCCCTCTACATGACACTCAAGAATCCCTAGAAAAATTCCCATTCACACACAAAACGCTATATGACAGTGCGCCCTGCTATAAAGATTAAATTACTATACGACAGGGCGCCCCGCCATATAGACACTTCCCTATTTTAATAGCCCAAACAACGCCATCTCTTGAACTTAAGAATCATAATAAAACCACCATTTCAATTCACTCGTTTCATTCGGTCGTTTCGGTCACACACACATGTTTGAGTTTGACAGTTGAAAGAAATTGTGGCGCCGCTTAGCTTTATTCCTAAAATCGCGTGGAAAATCACGTTAACGTGTGATTACAACGTAAGTTTTTGTTGTGAAGATAATTTCAAGGAATTAATCCGGAATCATGGAGTTTCTAGAATACAACGATGTCTCCGCCGAGATAAAAGGCAACATGGTGAGTATAGTTTGTCATCTTCAATTCATGATAAATGAATTCATTGTTTTCTCGATGAAGTACTGATTAATGTTGTTGAAATTCAGGTCCCAGGGAGGCTTAAGATGACGGACCAGAGTATAATATTCAAGAACAGTAAGACGGGCAAGGTGGAGCAGGTGAACGCGAATGATATTGAAATCGTGAACTTCCAAAGGTTTGTTGGTTCTTGGGGCCTCAGGCTGTTCTTGAAAAATGGCACTCTGCACAGATACGGAGGCTTTCGAGAAGGGGTATGTTCTTTTTTTAATTAATTCTATTGATAATAGCATTCTTTGTATCACCATCTAAAAATGTTATAAAACAGGAAGCTTGTATTTTAGGTTAACCTTTTGATTGTATTTTGTTTCTGTTTGTTGTTTTCTTCATGTGGTACCGTCTACTTTCTGAGTATTTTACAATATTATTCAAAAATATAACCATACAGCTAGAAGCTTATATTAGTTTTGAGAGAAGAATAAAGTCATTATAAGTGCATGCCGTTTGTACCTACGTTGCTGGAGATAGAGAGTAGAAACCTTTGCAAAATTTACATTTGCATGTGCTATATAATAAATGATCATATTTGTTAATTTTCAGGAACAAGAAAAAGTAGCAAAGTTCTTCAAAACTAACTACAAGAAGGATATGCTGGAAAAGGAGTTGTCCCTCAAGGGCTGGAACTGGGGCACCGCCAAGTTCAATGGAGCCGTGCTCAGCTTTAATGTTGGCTCAAATTCTGCATTTGAGATACCTCTGCACTATGTGTCACAGTGCAATACTGGCAAAAATGAAGTTACTCTGGAGTTCCATCAGGTATTGATTAAGTACTTTGGTATCTAAATTAACAGCCACAACAGTCCACTGCTGGACATGAGCCTCCCTCCCCCATGAGGGGGAAGGGTATTGCCATACTCATCATGGTTGGTATGCTTATTAGTGAATGCAGTGCAAGATGTTGCATTCACAGAGAATGCTGCTGCCAATTCCCTGGGTAAATTTATGCCTTAGTTGCTTTTTACAACATTAATGGCTATATTTGGGGTGAAGCTATTCTAAGTCAGCAACATATGGCAATCACTTAGGTATAACTAAACGCAAATAATTAACTTGACTATTTGTTATCAATCTCTTAATAAAAGAGGTATATTTTTTTATATTTGGGGTTAATGCAAACAGGAAAGAACTGGGAAGGTAATGGTTTACCTTGCTATATTTGGATTGTCAAATTCAATCAAAGAGTAAGTGGTACATCAAAATTCTGGAGTGTGGCTAGGTGACCAAGTTACATTGAGGAATTTGGTCTAGGGGTGACCTAACTCATGAAACTGAACTGAAAAACATTCTCAAAAACTACCTTAAATTAAGAGTAAAGAAAAAAAGAATTTTTTGTTTTGCCATATTTTCCCAATAAATAAATAGATTTTCCCACACAACTTTTTTATTGGACTGAGTAAATTTATATGTTAGGTATATTTTTTCATATTTAGGCCTATGTACCTTGGGAAAAGTTGTTCAGTTACATAAGGTGGTTCACCCCTTGATTGGGTTGTGAAGTGACATATTACCAGGAACCCTGAATATGTTGATTGGTTGAAAATCTTTGATAGTGCATTACAGGTCTTGTTCATTTTGTGCATTTGCTCCACAAAATTTAAATAAAAAAGAATGATTATTCTACCTACACTCTTTTTTAATTCCAGAATGACGACACCCCAGTATCACTGATGGAAATGCGGTTCCACATCCCCACGAGTGAACTGGCTGGTGACATGGATGCCGTAGACGCCTTCCACCAGCAAGTGATGAACAAGGCCAGCGTGATATCCGTCTCCGGCGACGCCATCGCCATCTTCCGCGAGCTGCAGTGTCTTACGCCTCGGTAAGTGATTGCATTCAAAAAAATAACCAAGCCATTTCATTGGGCCGCCGCCTATCAAGATCAGTTTTTGCGAGCTACAGCTTGAAGTCTTTAACCACTTCGCTCAGGTCGAATTTTGCAACAATAGATTTGTATTGTACTTCAAGCACACATGTGTGCTGTTACGAGCGGAGTAGTTAATAGAAATTTGGAAAGGATCTCTATCGGAATTAAAATAAAGGTGACATTGGTTAGAATGACAAACTGCTCTCATGGAAAATCACCTTTATGTCAATGACGTGCTTACGGTTCTTTTATGAATTTCCAAAGATAGTGCTCGAGTTTGGTCTGCAGCAGGTTTCAGTAAGAACAGAATATTTAAACTTGTTACACATAATGTCTCAAAATATTTCGAGATTTTTGTGAATTGTCTGATATGGCAATGTAGAACTAATTGTCCATTGCAACTGAGTTGGAATATCAAACAATTCACAAAAATCATCTATCATAGTAAGTATTTTGAAAAGAAGATTTTCTACATTACTTTGTTTTTTTTTTTTGTATTTGCTATATCCGAGATAAGCTGAGCCAGTAAGACTCGCATTATATTATTCAGCTGGTCGCATTGCTTTAGCTAATTTCGTTTTTCTATGTATAACAAAATCTTTAAAAATTATGAATGGAAGTTATGACTTGCAAGACTTTGACAGTTTGTTTCATTGCACTGGAAATCCCAACTTACGGGGTCACTTACTAAAGCTTGCCAAGACAAGAGCACACAACAATCCTCGCAAGCACTTTCTGAGCAATAGGGTGGTGGAGGCATGGAATATACTAACAGAACATGTGGTGTCTGCAGAAAACACAAACCAATTAAAAAATCGATTGGACAGATTAAAATTGATAAACAAATCCAAACAATAGGATAGCAAGATACAGGCATAATCAGTTGCTACAACTGCTGCCTGTTTATGGCGAGTGTAGCCAGGGGCGTGCAGTCCATATAGGCACAAAAGCACTGCCTACCCTGATATTTTGATCCACACAAAATTATAAATATTTAATAAAATTATTATTTGAAGAACGATACCCATTCGTAAAAAGGAACGTCATTTTCAAAACTTTCGCGCCCCTAGTGAACTCGAACATTACCATTGTCAATCGAGCTTAGGCGCCTCGACCGCTGCCTGCTTTTATGAATGAAATAGACATTACTACGTGTTCAAACCGGTTCAAACTAGTAGCGCTAACAGGGCCAAACATCATCCTCCAAAGGTGCTGCTTATTAAAAAAAAAAACGACTGCATACACACGGCGAGTCCCTATACTGCATAACAGTGTTTTGCACAGCAAAATCATGGCCGACACAGCCTTGCATGCAGCATTGCATGTCCCAAGCCTGCACGACAGTGGCAATTGTGGCTTGATCGCTCGCTTCATTCGCTCCAGGGGGTCATAACTCTACCCTAACCTACTGTATTGAATCTGTATCAAAAATGTTTAGTTTTAATGGGCTTCGCCCCCTAAAGCCCCTTGAAGACGATCCTGTTATACAAAACGTTGTCCGGCGCAATCGTGTTGTGCATAATCAACGTCGTGCAGTGATGTTTGGTCAAAAATCTAGTAAACAAACGCAAAAACTATAGAAAAAAGCGCGCGGGTTGAGGTGTGGGAGGGGCGGTGCGTATAATCCGACCAATTTGTGACACCTTTCTTTTGAACTATTTGCATATTAATGAGGTGCAATTTTGCTTGATAGTATTTTACTTTAGAAGACATTGCAAATTCCTCCATTGTTGTTTACCCGTGTTGTTTATTTTAGGTTAGGTTTTTCAAGTAAAGCTTTAAAGTTTAATAGTGAAAATGTAGTTCGGTGGGTGTTCTGTGATAGAATAGAATGAAAAATTACAGACAAAATTACATACCTTCTAATGTGCGCGATAAACAACTGTAATAAGATTTGTGTTGTGTGTTTACAAAAGTTAAAGTACTGTTTTCAATACCTAAGTTGATATTATGTGTGATAAAATGCAGATCAACAATTGGAAATTACGCAAATAAAAGGTAACAATAGGTCATACTTGAAAATTTTATTTTGTCTGATTGTTGTGTGCAAACATTGAAAGAGATGAACAATCATCTTCGTGAATCGCACGCATTGGACCACCACCACCGGATAATACTGCGGTTCTTTACATCTTTGGTGACAGCCCCCGCACACATGGCATCTTGTGACAGCCGCAATTTGATGCGGTAACGTGTACTAATGATACCTATACAAATTTTGTATGGGATCTCGAAAACTATTTTCCCCTAAAAACCGGATACGACAAAACACTGAAAAATATGAGGTTCGTGTGAGAACCGCCTTTGTTTGTACTGCCTACCCACTCGTGAAACCCTGTGCACGCCACTGAGTGTAGCCGTCAACGACCTCGACAGTGGCGCCAATAAACAAAAAAAACTTTATACAAACAATCTATCAGAATATCCGATGCCCTAGTTTTTAGTATTATCCTTGAGTAAAATTTGAACCAGCAAACTCAATTAAATATTTGCTGCAATTAAAGTTATGGTAAAAAGTATAAATTAACACAACCTTAATGACAGTGAATATTTCATTGAGTTTGCAGGATCTAATGTAACTTAAGGATGATACTAAAAACTTGGGCATCGGATATTTTGATAGATTTTTTGTATAAAGAGAAAACTTTTTTTTGTGATGTGGTGCCACTGTCGAGGTCGTTGACGGCTACACTCGCCTCAAAGATAATAATAATAATAAATCGCTTGTCACTTCCAGTGGTCGCTACGACATCAAGGTGTTCCAGACGTTCTTCCAGCTGCACGGTAAAACGTTCGACTACAAGATCCCGATGTCCACGGTGCTGCGTCTGTTCCTGCTGCCGCACAAGGACATGCGGCAGATGTTCTTCGTGGTGTCCCTCGACCCGCCCATCAAACAGGGGCAGACCAGGTACCCTGACAACACTTTACTTCTTCATTGAATTAGATAGCAAGGTATTTAGCTTCTTCCGCACTTATGATGGCTAGTAATGCAGCTAGTTGATGCACCACGCGTACGCGCATTTGCATTAACTTGCGGTCGTACGCGTGGTGCATCAACTAGCTGCATTACTAGCCATCATAAGTGCGGAAGAAGCTAAATACCTTGCTATCTAATTCAATCAAGATGGACTTCCGCAAAGTAACGCCTGATACAATTACTTACTTTACTTCTTCCTCGGGTTGGGACGTCTGCGGAGCTCGCAGACGGGCGATCAGCTCCACTAGGCGGGAACCATTTCACCCAAAATAAAAATCTTTACTTAGTACTAGTACTAGTGGCGACGCCTCTTCCATCTGGGCCACCGCAGTTCATTCCTTGCCCGCCAATTTTGCAAGTGTATTTTAATGCCAGTAACGCGTGGCACGGCTTCATCTACCGGGTTAGTTTTGCAACTAATACCCGGCGACTAATTCTATCTTTACAGATTGAATGTAGTCTGAGCGATGAAAACCCGCGATAAATTTAATACCAAATGTTAAAACACTTCCCGTGTTAGGTATACAATTTTTTAAAACTTGCAAAATTTTCAAGCGCGGGCAGGATTTGTACCTGCGCCTTTAGTTTAGCATTACTAGTGGCGACGCCTCTTCCATCTGTGTTACCGCACCTAACACGGGAAGTGTTTTAAAATTTGGTATTCAATTTACTTGAATTAATAACCGTTTTTATATGTTCTTCATAATAATATTATTGTTCTTTCATGGCCGTTAGATGCCGGCTTAGAATAGCATCACCCCATTTCTTTCCCGTGGGAATCGTAAGAGGTGACCAAGGGTCTCGAGGGTGTGTATTTCAATTTTAGGCGATGGGCTGACAACCTGTTTCTATAGATACATAATTTTCCGAATGACCGTAAAATTTTTGGCGTGGCGTAGATGGCCGTTTTTTGCGGCCGTCTGGTTAGAACATTGCAGGCTGAACCACCTGATTGCCCGTAAGAAAGCTGGTTCCGTGCTTCGGAGGGCACGTTAAGCCGTTGCTTCCAGTTGCTGTCTATGATTACTTAGGCGCGGTCGTTATACAACCATGTCAGAGGCCTACTTCTAGTAGTAGGCGGTTGAAAAACTCTGTCACCAGGGTTCATCGGGTCGTTGGACGACTCGGTGTCCCACACGAAAAAGAAAAATTAGTTGATTACATTAAGGATTTGTTGAAACTCAATTTTAACTATACAGGGTGTAAGGGACGGTGTACCGAAAACTTTGCAGGCATGATCAGACCATGAAACTGAACAACTTTTACTACGGAGCCTATGTTGGGAAATGAATTTTTTTTTTTTAGTTTTCATAGAAAGTCAGTCAGCTGATCAGGAATTTTGTATGGGAGGTCGAAAAAAAATCTCGTTTACCAACATAGCTTCCATAGAAAAAGTAGTTCAGTTTCATGGTCTGATCATGCCTGCAAAGTTTTCGGTACACCGTCCCTTACACCCCGTATCTAAACATCAGATTACCTAAGAAACGAGTCTAATATGTCTCTATGTGATTTCTTCAGGTACCACTACCTGGTGCTCCTGTTCAACAATGAGGAAGAGACCAGTATTGAACTGCCGTTTACTGAGTGAGTATTATTGGGCAACAACCATACAACCTAGTTAGGGAAATAGTGCAATAACTCGTGGTTTTACTTTGCTCATGTAACTGAACCACTTTTTCAACGACTTCAACAAAGTTATTATATTCTCTATAGATTGAACTGAGCAATTTTTGTTTTGCGATTTGCGAAAAGTCGAAGATCAAAAGATGCTCAGTTTTACTTGTGAGTGAATCTACGCGAGGTTATTTGCGTTTCCCTTACACATTGTATATTGTTTAAAGAAAGCGTCACAGTAAAAAAAAATTATTAGTAGAATGTAATTCTGAATCTAATAAGAAAGATAATTTGATAAACTAGTCGTCTCTGTAAATTTCTTATTGGCTATTAGATTTACGATCTAATAGCCAATAAGAAATTTGACGACACGACCTCAATTGGTCTCAATTCAGAATATCAATTATCTTAACTTACCTTTAATTAGTGCTGTCACTTTCCGTCAAATAGGTTTAGAAGAAGAAATCTATCTTAGTCACGTCATGTGTTATAATTTGTCAAAAAATACGTGTTATCTGCCAAGATGCGGTGACGATGAAAACAGTGGCGACTAAATTGAGTAGAACCCATTGACATTTTGTAAACATGACTGGAGTTAGATATCTCCTATCTTTTCATAATCTATTTGGCGGAAAGTAACAGCACTAATTTGAGGTAAGTTAAGAGAATTCATATCCCGAATTGAGGGCATTGTCTGTCTCGTTCCAGGGAAGAATTAAAAGAGAAATATGAGGGTAAAATTTCGAAGGAACTATCAGGACCTACATACGAGGTCCTGGCCAAGATCATGAAGGTCATCATCAACAGGAGAGTCACGGGACCAGGAGATTTCTTGGGGTATGTTTTTTTATTTAACTTTATGTCAATTCATTTATTGTTTTTCGTCATGTCATGGCATCTTAATAAGTTTGCCTTTCGTTTTTTAACGAAAACGTATGAACCAACCACGTCCTATCACGTCTATATGTAATAATAGTTTTATAAAAATTATAGTTTAGTTTAATTGCCGTGTGATGCCGGCTTAGAATAGCATCACCCTATTTCTTTCCCGTGGAAGTTGTAAGAGGCAACTGAGGGACTGGAGGGTGTGTATTGCAATTTTAGGCGATGGGCTGACAACCTATCACTATGGCGATACACAATTTTCCGGATGACCCTCAAATATATGTCAGACGTGGCGTAAATGTCCGTTTTTGCGGCCGTTTACGCTGTGCCTACCCCGCTAGGGATAATAGGCGTGATATGTGTATGTATGTATGTATTTATAAAAAAAATATAGCACTTCTTTTGAAAAGGCGACGCTTCTTCCATCTGGGCTACCGCGGCTCGTCCATTGCCCGCGAATTTCGCAAGTGTATCTTGATGCCAATAACGTGGTAGATGGAGCCGTGCCACGCATTATTGACATCAATATACACTTGAAAAACACGGAAAGTGTTTTAAATATTTGGTATTCAATATAGCACTGTGAGTGTTACACAACCATGTCAGAGGCCTACTACTAGAAGTAGGCGGTTGAAAAACTCTTGACACCCCAGAGTTCATCGGGTCGTTGGACTACTAGGTGTCCCACACGAAAAGAAGAAGAATTGCAAGATAAAACCGTAGTACATTTATAATTTGGTATTGGTTGTTCGTATTGCAGTCACCACAAGACGCCGGCGATCGCGTGCTCGTACAAGGCGGCGGCCGGCTACCTGTACCCGCTGGAGAAGGGGTTCATCTACGTGCACAAGCCGCCCGTGCACATCCGCTTCGAGGAGATCGCCTCCGTCAACTTCGCCAGGGGGGGCGCTTCCTCTACCAAGTATGTCCGCTAGTTTATATACTGCTCCCAGCTGTCACCCGCAGCAGAAGGGGTTCATCTACGTGCACAAGCACAAGCGCAATAATATGACGGCAGTGTCTAAACACTCATTCGCGTTGATACTTCTGCGGAAATATTTAGAGCAATATTCTTGGTAGCGGCAGGAGCAGGAGCACAGATAGTGTGAGCATTACAGCAGAACCGAATGCAAAAACACATAATATACTACAATATCCCTACAATGTTCCGCCGCCAGATCGTTCGACTTCGAGATAGAGCTGAAGCAGGGCTCGGTGCACACGTTCAGCAGCATCGAGAAGGGCGAGTACGACAAGCTGTTCGACTACATCACCAGCAAGAAGCTGCACGTCAAGAACACCGGCAAGAACGTACGTACACAACTCAGCAATATCTCAATTTAAAACACCTTCCGTGTTAGATATACATTCACACATATATCACGCTTCAGAACGTACGTACACAACACAACAATATCTCAATTTAAAACACCTTCCGTGTTAGGTATACATACATACATATATCACGCCTCAGAACGTACGTACACAACACTACAATATCTCAATTTAAAACACCTTCCGTGTTAGATATACATACACACATATATCACGCTTCAGAACGTACGTACACAACACAACAATATCTCAATTTAAAACACCTTCCGTGTTAGATATACATTCACACATATATCACGCTTCAGAACGTACGTACACAACACAACAATATCTCAATTTAAAACACCTTCCGTGTTAGGTATACATACATACATATATCACGCCTCAGAACGTACGTACACAACACTACAATATCTCAATTTAAAACACCTTCCGTGTTAGATATACATACACACATATATCACGCTTCAGAACGTACGTACACAACACAACAATATCTCAATTTAAAACACCTTCCGTGTTAGATATACATACACACATATATCACGCTTCAGAACGTACGTACACAACACAACAATATCTCAATTTAAAACACCTACCGTGTTAGATATACATACATACATACATATATCACGCCTATAATCCCTTACGGGGTAAGCAGAGCGTAAACCGCTGTAAAAACGGACATTTACGCCACGTCTGACTAACATTTATAATCCCTTACGGGTTAGGCAGAGCGTAAACCGCTGTAAAAACGGACATTTACGCCACGTCTGACTAACATTTGAGGGTCATTTGGATGGAATATTGTGTATCACTATAGCGACAGGTTGTCAGCCCATCGCCTAAATTTGCAATACACACCCTGGAGTCTCTCAGTCGCTTCTTACGACACCCACGGGAAAGAAATGGGGTTATGCTATTCTAAGCCGTTATCACACGGCTAAGTTAGGTATACTATTTATGAAAACTTGCAAAATCCAGCCCGCGCTTGAATGTTTTGCAAGTTTTCAGAAATATTAAACAGTGTGGTTCTTCATCAAGTCTGTGGTTTTGGATAGCCTTCAATAAATTGTGTTGCTAACTGAGATATACCGGAGCACATTTATTAGAATAAACATACTCATAAAAGTTGTTTAGTTTGCCGTCTAGAATGTGTGCGAATCAAGAAACATACTGCACGATAATAAACAGCTTGCAATCATGATCTCGACACTCTTTATTCCGTGCACAGCTTTAGGCGGCTACTCGCAGAACCTCAGGGACGAAGCATATCTAGCGCAATTTGATTTGCGCGTTTTGTTTTGAATGAACAACATATATCAATATATCATGATCATGACTGAAGTAAGTTCAATATGAACTGCCATGATCGATAGACCTTCGCCGTTCTTTCGGAAGCTAATTTCCAATAATTACAATTGGTAATGTAAACGGCGCGTGTCAGTTGTCAATTGACGCTAGATAAGCGCCAGCTTATAAAGATAGATTTTTTATAGAGCTTGACCGCTGACCCTCTACTGACGGGGTGGTTAAGTGCTTTAAAGTTAAGTCCCTTATTAGAAATTGGCCTCAATTCTGAAAAAATAACACTTCTTTTACTTAAAATTAGTGCTGTCACTTTCCGTCAACGCAGTTAGAAAAGGATAGGAGATATCTAAATCCTGTCATGTTTGAAAATGTCAATAAGTTCATAAATCATTTATTAATCATAAATCAGGTTCTTCGCCATTGTTTTCATCGTCGCCTTAGTTTGACAGATAGCGCGTATTTTGCGTCAAATTATAATACATGACATGACTAAAATGTCTTTTATCCTTTTCTAAACCTATAAGACGGAAAGTGATAGCACTAATTAAAGATGAGTTATGAGAACTATTTTCCGAATTGAGGCCATTAGGTTGCTTATCAGAAATTACTAGTTTTTTATTTGCGACACTGATCTGTTGCCACACTTTTTCTCCTGCTTTATAGAGATTTATTTTATTGCAAAATTATTTATTTTAGTTTTTTTTATTTATTCTCAGACTGGGATGAGGGTGAGTAGTTCAGAGGGTCGCATTGGCTGTCGCGTTGAATCTGACCACTTCACATCAAATATAAGTATATTGTATCCAGTTTGAATCCAAATTTCTTATCAGCTTCATACATTTTTACTTTATTGGCTTGTGAGATCATAGTTTTTTGTGTGAAATATTTATGGGGTACAATACAAATGCTTTTGGTTTTCATTTCAATGTATAATGAAATACAAGGTACATTAGAGAACATTATTCAGGCACGACAGAGAATAATCATCTGTAATGAGAAGGAATTGGTATTCTGTAATGAGGCTTATCAAGTCGCATTGGAAATGTTTTTGAGTCCCAATGTTGCGGCTTTTAATATTCACTCGGGCATGACCTCACAAAATAGTTTTTTCCGTCTTACCTTGTATTTTTATTTAAAGAAATGAGGGTGAAGCCAAACAGGTACAATTTTGTGAGTTTTATGTCGCGTACTCTCTGTTATCATCGCGTCATAGTGTGGTGTAAACTGCATTTTGTATCAAACCAAACGGAAATACAGAAAAAAACATTAAAGACAAAACAAAAAACAGCTAACTAGCTGTAACCCGCGGCGTTGCTAGCATGAAATAAAAACTATCCTATGTGTTAATCCATGTTACCTTCTATATGTGTGCCAAATTTCATAACAATCTGTTCAGTAGTTTTTGCGGGAATCAAATAAACAAACTTATATATATATATTACAATACAAACTTTCGCATATTAGTAGGATACGCGACTCACATCTCACAAAACTGTTCGTATGGTTTCACCTTAAACGTTTGGTCTTATGTTACATTATCTGGAATAAAAGCAATCATTGCCCTCAATTCGGAATAAATATTCTCTTAACTTACCTCAATTTAGTGCTGTCAGTTTCCGTCGAATAGGTTTATAAAAGGATAGGATATATCTAAGTCCTGTCATGTTTATAAATGTCAATGGGTTCTTCGCAATTTCTAGTCAATTTAGTCGCCATTGTTTTCATCGTCGCCTTATTTTGACAGATAACACGTATTTTTCGTCAAATTATAAAACATGATGTGACTAAAATATCTCCTATCCTTTTCTAAACCTATGTGACGGATAGTTCTCTTTCTCTTCTCTTCTCTTCATTATGCAGATTTCACATAATCTATAGCAGCGATTGTCAATTCATGGCAACAGCCATCGCTTTTGACAGCACTAATGTCAGAGAATTGAAATCCCGAATTGCGGCAATTTTCATTGAAATACATATCGATATACTATCCCCGTATCCCCAGGACAAGGCTCTGTACGACGACGACTTCGGCGACTCGGACACGGAGAAGGAGCCGGACGCGTACCTCGCGCGCGTGAAGGCGGAGGCGCAGGAGCGGGAGTCGGCCAGCGACGACGACGAGAGCACCGACGAGGACTTCAACCCCGACAAGGCGAAGGCCAACGAGAGCGACGTTGCCGAGGAGTGAGTACATACATACATACATACATGAATCACGCCTATAACCCTTACAGGGTAACGAGAGCGACGTTGCCGAGGAGTTAGTACATACATACATACATACATACGTACATGAATCACGCCTATAACCCTTACAGGGTAACGAGAGCGACGTTGCCAAGGAGTGAGTACATCAATTAATATGTTAGTTTTTGTAATGAGAAGGTCGGAAAACTCTAATAGCACGTTCACACGATGTCAATATGGGCAGGGAAATAGTAAGGGAAGTGGGCAGCGCGAGTGTGTGAACAGGTTACCCGCGCTGCTACTCGTCATGCCGCTGCCACTTCCCGTGCTCCCTCGAATGTCGGCTTTTCGTGCGCGAGTCAAAGGAACGGCAGCACGAACGCGTGTGGAATGTATTGCTATCTCGCTCACTCGTAACCTGTTCACATGCTCGCGCTGCCCGCACTTCCCTTACTATTTCCCTGCTCGTAATGCCATTGTGTGAACGTGCTATAAAATAACGATATGTAGCCGTTTCGCGCCCAAGGCTAGCTGATGAAATATTCAATGACCCAAACATACCAAAAACAAGTAATAGAACTTGGAAATTGACACATTATAAAATAAATTCGTCAAAAATACGTCAATGTTTAGTTACTTAGTAGCGCCTGCTGCTATCTGCAATAAATAGGCTTTGAGTTTTCCTCCCTTTTGCTTATCTGATGAAGCCCGACACTACGTTTTTTTAACCGCCTTCTTTCCTAGTAAACATATGACATATTATAATTTTGACAAGAATTTATGCCAACTGAAAATCGCGCTCGCTTTGCTTGCCATCGGCGTCCATAATTCATCTATCTGTAGTGTAAAAAGTAGCTCGTAATACATGAAAAATCAATCGTCTGCTTCGCTAAATTATATTTGGAAATGGGCCAGCAAAGAAAAGTCTGAAGGTACAACTTTTAAGAAAACAGAACACTAGCTTCGTAATAGCTACAGTATTTCAAATATTATGTATCCTATTTCTAGGTACGATACAAACGCGTCATCATCGGAGGATTCAGACGCGTCGGGCGGCGGCGGCGGCGGCTCGGGCGACGAAAAGAAAGAGAAGAAGAAAGAAAAGAAGCCCAAGAAAGCCAAGACTATCGTAATTTATATTTTTTACTATTTAAATTATTGTCTAGGTCGAAGGATGGAGCAAAAATTTGGTTATGATCCTTACTATAAATAAATTAGCTATATGTGACTGAGAAAAATCGAAAGTTAGAGTCAGTTAATGATGTTGTCGTCTAGTAGTCTTATTAGTATTAAATATCCAAATTAAGTAGATAAACTTCTCATAAATCTTAGTTCTTTCCAGAAAGTTCATATTAGAAACTCATTTAATCTTGTTAGAATGTTTTCGAAAGATAACTCATAATCTAATTACCGCTGATTCCAGTCGGAAGCGCCGCGCAAGCGCAAGGACAAATCCAAGAAACGGGAAAAGGATGCCAACGCGCCCAAACGAGCCGCCACCGCCTTCATGCTGTGGCTCAACGAGAACAGGAAGAAGATAGTAGATGACAACCCTGGCATCAAGATCACCGAGGTAGCCAAGAAGGGAGGCGAGATGTGGCGCGACATGAAGGACAAGTCTGTAAGTAAATTAAAAACACCAGTGTTACTTGAGGTCCTCGCTAGTTTTACTTAAAACGAGGACGATCACAACCAATGTGGCACAGTGGTAGTGCTTCTACCGGCTTCGCGAATACCGAATACCTGATATTCGTGAATACCTATTAGTTGGCTCTATTCGGCCGATTACAGAATACCTGATTATTCGTAACTAGAACGGCGCGTAAAAGAAGTAAATGCATGCTGCCCGGGCGCCCCCGTGCTAATTGTTTTAGACACTGATAATGAGTATATATGTAAGATGTTGATAAACAATAAAAAAATAAATTGTGTCGTCAGTGCAGGAGACCTGTGCGTGTGCAAGAAATACGCACACAATCCCTGATTAGAGCCAGAATATTCGGCGATGTTTCTGGACAAATACCGAATTTCGGCCGCCGAATGTTCGGTTGCTGCCACACCTCAGAATATTGGGTATTCGGCGAAATAAATCTTTGTTGCATCTCTAGTATCTGTGTTGATATTCATGGTCCCCAAAATAATTTCTATTGCGGACTATTAGTGTGAGCGCGTGTTTTAAGGGTTTTATACAGAGTTTTTGTTTCAATTTATAACTAAGTTATAATATTCTAACTAGAATATAAAAAGATCACATGTATAAATCTCGCTATTTCATTAGGAATGGGAAAAGAAAGCGGCCGAAGCGAAAGAGGAGTATAACAAGGCGATGCTGAAATACAAGGAAAGTGGCGCCGCCGACGAGTTCAAGAAGAAGACGAAGCAAGCGAAGAAACAAGCAAGCAAAGCCTCCTCATCCCCGAAAAAGGTATGTTATTGACAGCGGCGGCGCTAGACCAAATATGGACGTCGGCAACATCAAGTGTACGAGGCCCCTTATTTTTTTTATCAAGGATGGGTTCGCTCTTGACTCTAGTCTAGGTCATAGGACAGAGACAGAGTTTAAGATGGAACGAGCTCACCCAGAAGAAGCCTGTTCACTCTTACTTTGAAGAGATTAGGGTTGTATGCGTTTGGAAACACAGACGCAGGTAGTGAGTTCCACTCTTTAGCAGTGCGCATTATAAATGATGACTGGAAGCGCTTAGTCCGAATTGGTGGAATGGCAACCAGGTACGGATGGTATCCGGCGGTGAAAAGCCGTTAAATTATACATACATATATATATCACGCCTGTATCCATCAATAAGTTATTGACTGGTGTTGGAAGGTGACAAGAAATAGGTGTAGTGGGGTCTCTCCGATACTGTTGACTGGCTTGATGGCGTAGTGGATCCTGCTACGCCGAGGGTCGTGGGTTCGATACACACACAGCACAAGTATTTGAACGTTATTTTTCAAATATACGAGGTGTAAGGGACAGCCCTCCGAATACTGATAGGGTGCATTCAGACCATGAAACTGAACAACTTTCCCCTAAGAACATAGTCAGGAAACTGCCAAAAATATTCGACCTCTCATACAAAATCACGATCAGCTGACTGCATTTACTATAGGAAGTCCAAAAAAAATTGACGTTTCCTGAAATATTTTTTTATGGGAAGATCTTCAGGTCTGAATGCACCCTAACAGTATTCGGAGGGCTGTCCCTTACACCCTGTATGTGTTAAGTCTGGGTGTTTTTTTTTTTTATTTATTACAAAAAATTTAATGTATGTATTATATCAGCAGCTATCTAGCTTAGTGGGGGGCTAGATGGCGCTGTGTGAAAATTGATCAACTTATTTATTATTTATCTGCACTCGTCTTAAAATGTTCAGATATCAAATTCGAAAACAGTTTTATATAGATCTGCTTTATGCAATATGTCTTTAAATAATAATAAAATAGTAGTTTATGCAACTGTCGTATAATGGGGGTCATTAAAATGCGAGTGCGCCTCGGTGATAATAGTTTGACACGAGCATTCTAATGCCTAATTATAGCAGTTGCATACACTATTTTATCTACACTCTCAAAAAAAAACTCAGAAACACTTTTCTAAACGTACGCACCGGCCATTACAAGGCTCGATACAAGGTCAAATTCAAAACGAGAACGTAATATGGCTTGATATGAATTTTTGAAAATTCTGTAATTTAGCAGTTGTTTAGATGTGGAGTGACTTACCTAAACAACTGAACAACATCTGAACAACAACTGAACAACATCTGAACACCATCTGAACACCATCTGAACAACATCGAAACAAAATCGGAACAACATCTGTACAACAACTGAACAACATCTGAACAACAACTGAACAACAACGGTACAACAAATAAACAACATCTGAACAACAACTAAACAACATCTCAACAAAAACCTAATAAAACAAACGCAACATTACCATACATCAACAACTGACAGGTGCGGCGGAAGTTGACAATAAGCAAAAAAAAAACTTCGTTTCATTTCTCAACTTTATCGTATTAAGAGTTTTCTCATTAAGCCATTACGCTTCTGTAATTTATAGTAAACCCTAGTTTTTATAGGCAGAATGCATAAAGTAGGTCATTATGCATCTGTTTTCGAATTCATAATTCGAACATTATGAGACGAGTGTAGATAAAACTCGTTATGATGCAGTGAAGCATAATATGATTTTAAGATTCAGGTCCCATATTACGTTTTTGCAAAGAAAGTTGTTCAAAGCCGTATTACGTTCTTGTATTAAACTTTGACTAGTACCATATCACAATGTACGCAACTGTATATAATTAGGTTAGGCATTAGAATGTCCCATTATATGACAATTGCATTATAGTAGTTTATGCAGCTGTCAGTTTGACACGAGCATTCTAATACATGGTAAACTAATTTCTGTAGGCAGAATTCATAATGCAGGTCTTTATAGAACTGTTTTCGAGTTTATAATCCGCTAATTATGACATACATACATACATAAATCACGCCTCTTTCCCGGAGGGGTAGGCAGAGACTACGAGTATCTTAAATGCGAAGTTAAAATATTTAATCTCCAAGTGGATGCATAAAAAACATATTTTTCTTTCATACGTGATATTTTAATACGTATTCATGATGTTAACATAAAAGTAAATGTAAAAAAATACGATTTGTCCATTATTTTATTGCCTAGGTTCCTATTTTTGATGACCTAAATTTTCAAATAAATCTTAAATAAATTATTAATGGTTGCAACGGGATCAATATTTAAATTTTAAATGATATTTGTATGATAAGTGATTTTTAACGTTCGTACCGCTTTTTTTAAACAAAATACTATTTTGGAGGTCTTACAAATAAAACTCAAGTTGAATACCAAATAAATGTGCTGCGGTAGCCTAGATGGACGAGCCGTTGCCAATAGTAATTGCGAAAGACGAAGGTGCAAATCCTGCCCGCGCTTAAAAATTCTGCAAGTTTTCGAAAAAAAAAAACTAACTAAACTAAACTAACTTTGTTTTTCAATAGAGAACTAAAAATGATATTCATACTTACTAAATTATTATTTGATCCAACAGTAAAATTCCTGGGCTATAAGATCATCATTGGTTCAAATTCAAAAGAATAAATATCTCACAGGGATATTTTTTAAGCGTTTTTCGTGTTTTGTTACTGTTCCTGTGACAAATAATTACAGATCTGTGAAGAAAGCTCCATACCTACTTGCCTTACAATTTGTTCCTAAGTACACATTCAAATACAAATTCTTTATTCAATAAACAAATAGTTCATTGCTAATATGCAAAACTAAACAAAACTATTTTGAGGATAAACGTTTTCCTAAACTAAGAATTCCTGTGTCTTAGGTAAACAGTTAACGTACTTATTTGTTTTAAATAATAAAATTTGAAATGACTAATTTTAACTTGCCGTGTGATGCCGGCTTAGAATAGCATCACCCCATTTCTTACCCATGGGTGTCGTAAGACCCGACTAAGGGACTCGAGGGATGTGTATTGCAATTTTAGGCGACGGGCTGACAACCTGTCACTATAGTGATGCACAGTTATCTGATTGACCCTCGGGCTTTTGTCAGACGTGGTGTTAATATCCGTTTTACGGCCGTTGACGCTCTGCCTACCCCGTAAGGGATATAGGCGTGATTTATGTATGTATGTAATTTTAACTTGGTTCATGCATGCAGCTGTTTGTCGTCGTTTCCGTGACACCCTATCCTTTTGGATCTTTCTCTGTCATACTTACAAACATAAGTCATAGTGTGCAACTGACGTAAATATATATCACGCCTAAATCCATTGCGGGGTAGGCAGAGCGTAAACGGCTTTGTTTAATTGTTAATTGTTTATTCGTTTCTTTTTATGCCTCAGTACATTTTGTAAAACAGTAGGAAAATAAACTCGCTTCGACTTATATGGGAAAATGACAGTAGCAGCCCAAATAGACCGAGGCCCGTTCTAGGGTTAGCTATTTTAACCACGAACATTTTCGTATGACAAAAATTTGAGTGTCGTTCAGGTAATTGTTACTAACATAAAAATTATTGTTTGCTACCCCTCTGTTTAAACATGGGACGTTAAATTATAGATTTCAAAAGATAGAATGAGAAACCCTCCTAAGCTTATGGCGTTCCCACAGTACCAAGAAGTCACGATTTCGGGTAGGTACGGTACTACGGCCATAAAAACAGCCCTCGCCAATGCGTACCCTTACAAAATGCCTTTCTTAATAGTCGGCAAATTACCTGCTTATTGTCACAATAGAATAAGGGTTTAAGCTTTAGAAAGTTCGTTACTTTTTGTTTAAAAATATATATGTTTGATGCTTTTAATAATAACTAGACCATGGGCAATAGGCATGGTTCTTACCTTATTTACTCAAAAAAATGTCTGCTAAAAAGCAAAAACAGCTTGGAAGATTTGAAATTTAGCTGCGAGTACAAAATAACACGAACGACCACCATGCAGGAATAACAATATTATATTGTGTTAGAGAAGTATATTTGATTTGTAATATGGTCAAATAGTAACTGTGTGAACTGCGGAATTACACACGGAATTACAATTATACGTTTTATTTCTTTTTATTTAATCAGCCAACCTAGCAGTTTTCCCGCGGGAAAAAGACACTTTAATATTTTTAAGAAAGCCTATGTTCATCAGGGGAATTTTGATTTAGGTGTCGTTTATTTTTCCATACTACCATATTTTTCTAAGTATCTGAGACTAATGTGTAACTGAAACTGTGAATAATACTTATTTGTGGTTTTTGCAGGCGAACACGAGTGGTCCGGCAGCGGCCAAGATCGTCAGCAAGGAGTTCATTGAAGACGACGACTCCAGCTCCTCAGATGATGAAAAGGATAAGAAGAAGCCCACCAAAGAGGTAAAAATTATTTATGTATAAGATAACTAACTTTTTTGTAGCAATCAAGCTTTTTCCCGCGGTAAAAGGTACCTAAAAACCTTCCTTGAATCACTCTTATCTATTTAAAATAAAACGCATCAAAATCCGTTGCGTTGTTTTAAAGATCTATGCATATACAGGGTGTAAGGAAAAGTACTGCGTTCCTTTCAAGGAATGAACCAGCCCATGAAACTGAAAAACTTTCCCCATGAACAGTCGAAATATGAAAAAAATTTAGACCTCCGAAAATGTACCAGCCGACCAAGTCTGGTTGTATGTGGGGTCTAATATATTGGTCTATGTTCCTTGAGGAAAGTTTTTCAGTTTCCTGGGCTGGTTCATCCCTTAAAAGGAACGCAGTTCATTTCGTTATAAGAATTTTATGTACCGTATATGCTTGCGAATAAAATATCTTAATCCTTGTCACAGAGCAAAGACAGTGACAAGAAAAAGGAGAAGAAGGCGAAGAGTTCCTCATCAGAAGCGGAGGCCTCGGGCTCCGGGTCTGCGGAGGACAGCGGCAGCGACTAGGCACCAGATTAAGAACGAGGTCGGAATTAGGGACCTGTATGACATAAGTAGCTCCCGTCTATCACGCGCGCCACCACATATTTAGTCGTCTCACGCGCGCAGAACTTCAAGATGAATAAGGTGCGGAAATTATTCGCAGTGAAGTGAGCCGCAGTAATGCGGTGACAAAATTTTATCATGGCACGCAAGTTAGCCGAGTAATGGATACGTTTCCACCAAAGCGGTCATGAGCGGATCCCACCTTAAGGCGAATGTAGTCGTGAACGGCCTTGACAGAGGCGCAACTACACGAAAAAAAATCTTTATACAAACAATCTATCAGAATGTCCGTTGCTCAAGTTTTAGTATTATCCTTATGTAAAACTAGAACCTACAAATTCAATAAAATATTCGCTGCAGTTGAAGTTATGGCAATAAATACCAAAACTGGCCGTTTCTAGGCACTTTTTGCCGTAACTTTAATTACAGCGAATATTTAATTGAGTTTGTAGGTTCTAATTTTACTAAAGTGTAATAATAAAAGCTTTAGCAACGAACATTTTGATAGATTGTTTTTATAAAAAGAAAACTTTTTGTGAAGTGGCGCCATTGTCGAGGCCGTTCACGGCTACACTCGCCTTACAGTGAATCCGGAGAGTATCATACTATCGCTCTTACCACCTCAAATCTGCTTCTGTCAGATTGCAGTACAGATGTTGAAGCTTATTTACAGAACTTTGTATTAATAATTGTAGTTTCGTTGTAGTTACAGATGAGAAATTATTTTGCGCTGCTACAGCATACAAACATACTTTTGTCGGGGCTGCAACCCAAATGTTGAACTTATAGTAGTAAGTTTTATATTGCTTAACAATAATTATGTATGCATGACTGTAGAACCAAATAAACGTTTATTATATTCTGTAATTACCTTGAACTATTTTTTACTATAACGATTTTCGATACATAACTATCTGTGCCCCAATCTGACGAAAACGGATTTTCGATAAATTAAGTTTTCATCCAGTTTATAAATTTTTAAGTGATAGGCCGCTAGTTCCTCTCCGAAAACTCCTAAAATACAAAATATCCGCCACTTCTTAAGTTACGTTCATCTTATCTGCCTATGGTGGAAACGCACCCTAAATTCATTAAAAGAAACAATACTTAAATACTTCCAAGTAAAACGGTACGAGAATTGTTAATGTTGTTCCGAGGCAAATCGTCGTTACTATGAAAAACAACATGAAACCTTACCTGTGCCCTAATCCTTCGCGAGAACCATATTGTTATTTATATAACCAGAGGTAGTAGAAATAAATCTCAATTGTTTAAATATTACCTACGTTGGAAATATTGTTTTTGTCGTCCTTTATAGTTATTCATTACTGTTACAAGGGATGATTGTAAGGGTTTTAACCTTGTTTTAATATTATTACTAGAGACCGGATTATATGCAACATTAAAGGTCTAAAGTATGCATGCAAATATGCATGAAAAAAGATTGAAGTATGCAAGAAAATTGGCAAAATATGCAAGATCAAATTACAAGTTTAGTTTACAAGTTCTTTTTCCCCTAACTTAACAATGAAGTCAATTCCGCCTTATAAAAAGTATCCAGGATAGTCTGAAATCCACGAAGACACCGTTTTTCCAGGAGGCAAGATCCGCTAGCAAATTAGTGCACTCGCCAACCTATGAGAACAATTTTAGCAAAGCATGCGTGAGGGCCGGGAGGAAGAACGAAAAAAAAAGCGCTTCATTCGAAAAATATTTAAAATGTGTCGTAAACTAATGTAATGTAATATGTAATGAAACAAGATTTTAGAGGAAATATGCTATTTGCAGTGATAAGGGCCTAAATATGCAAATGCGTAATCCGAATACAAAATTTTCAAATACTTCCCGTGTTAGGTATAATCCGGTCTCTAATTATTACATTTTGTGTTAACTCTTGTGATAAAATTGATCATGATATTGTTTTCCATTCCTAATCAGTTTTGGTGTAAGACAACTGTAAATATAGATAGAAATTAGTTTTAAATTTCAACCAGTGAAGTCCATTTGACATGGGTCGAGATTCACAATAGAGATACGTTTAAGCTTAAATTAAGTATGATTGTAAGTATTTTTTATTAAAGTAACGTGTTTTGCGACAGATTTTGTTTATTTCTTATGAATTATTTACAATTAATGTTTCCCGTGTGATGCCGGCTTAGAATAGCATCACCCCATTTCTTTCCCGTGGGAGTCGTAAGAGGCGACTAAGGGACTTGAGGGTGTGTTTTGCAATTTAAGGCGATGGACTGACAACCTGTCACTATGGCAATACACAATTTTCCGAATGACCCTCAATTATTTGTCAGACGAGGCGTAAATGTCCATTTTTTGCGGCCGTTTACGCTCTGCCTACCCCGCAAGGGATTATAGGCGTGATATGTGTTATGTTATGTTTAATGTTACTTGAAACAATGGTGCTTGCCAACCAGTAACCTGTTACCCCTAAAATGTAGAGGTGTCAATGAAGAACCAACTCTGAACGCCAATGAAGCCCATATCATCGTGGATTGATTGCCATCAAGAAAAAAAATCTACAGCTTTGCCAGTTACTTTACATAGCCGCTCATTAAAATCCCGTAATAGATACCTTGCAACGAGACTAAAACAAAACAATCAAATCAAGCATCCTATAAACTAAAACCAAAAATAAAGATCTTAACTTAGTGGTAACAATACCAATTCTGCGAAACCCCGCCATACCCCGCGCCTAGCCGCAAGCCTAGCGAAACGTGGAACAAAATGCATACAAAATTCTCGCTTCGGCGTCCCCATACTGACGCCACCGCGTGGCCCCCGGGGCGGCGGGCGGCGAGGCGGGCCTGCGACAAAAAACCCGCATCGATACTTTGCGCGCCAAGCCGCCAAGCCACTTGCGCGCGTTCATACAAAAAAGCCAAGCGGCGCGCGGCGTTCCGTGATCGCCCTTTCCGAAGGGCTTCCTTTTCAAGGGAGTAACGTACGGTAACGTCGCTTTGCGGTAGGTTGGTTGGGGGCTTATTGTAATGTAACGCTCTAATGTTTGTAACTTTATGGTTTGTAAATTTTTGAAGTCCCATACTCGGGCTTTGTTAGTAAAATAATTTAATTAAAATTACCTAATATCTACGAATAGATTAGAATGCCTGGTTATTAATTCATTGACATCTGAACTTCTTCTATAGTAGGTACTCAGAAACTATATTCTTTCAAAATTTAAGGCAATAAGCAGAAATCTAACATGATGTATGGCAAAACAGGAAATTCCTTGAGGTAGTGCAGCCTCGCATTGCTGCGCAGCTCACGTAATGTATGATATTAACAAACCGATAGGTACATCTAAAAGTATTTAGATGTACCTATCTGCATAGGATGTTTTTTAAGGTTGACCGATAGAGTATAACTCGCTTTTTTTAAAAGAACACCTACAAACTACTAAGTATTCTTCTATTATACAGGATGCCCTGCTTTAAGTGGTCCAAAGAAAAAACCAAGATTCAGTAGATGCTTACCTACCAATGTACCAATCTTGCTAAAATACATACATACATACATAAATCACGCCTCTTTCCCGGAGGTGTAGGCAGAGACTACTTCCTTCCACTTACTACGATCCTGGCATACTTCTTTCGCCTCCTCCACATTCATCAATCTCTTCATGCATGCTCGTCGGTTTAGGGTACTCTTGACCTGACCTTTCTTTAGCACGTCCCCGATTTGATCAAGGTACGTACGTCGAGGTCTTCCCCTTCCGACGTTCCCATCCACACTTGCCATATACACCTGTTTCGTTAATCTTCTTTCATTCATCCTCTCTACATGAACAAACCATCTAAGCATACCCTTTTCTACACCAGTCACTACGTCTTCTTTTATACCACAACGTTCCCGTATCACGCTATTCCTTATCCTGTCACTCAATTTTACGTCAATCATACTTCTTAACGCTCTCATTTGTACTGCATTTATTCTACTTTCATGCTTTTTCTGCCATACCCAACTTTCAGTAGTGCAGCCTCGCATTGCTGTGCAGCTCACGCAATGTATGATATTAACAAACCGATAGGTACATCTAAAAGTATTTAGATGTACCTATCTGCATAGGATGTTTTTTAAGGTTGACCGATAGAGTATAACTCGCTTTTTTTAAAAGAACACCTACAAACTACTAGCTATTCTTCTATTATACAGGATGCCCCGCTTTAAGTGGTCCAAAGAAAAAGCTAGATTCAGTAGATGCTTAGCTACCAAAGTACCAATCTTGCTAAAATAAAATACACATAATAAAGAAAAAAACATTGCAAATTGTTCTATCAGTCAGCATAATAAGTTGGGAGCTTGGGAAGTCCGATATTTTCTCTTCAAATATTAAAAATTTGTTTAGATAGATTGGTAGTAGCTTATGATGTCCAGAATATCAACTCCGAAACTAGTTTTTTTTCTTTGGACCAGTTAAAACGGGACACTCTGTATGAGGTCCTATCAAATTTAGTGCAAATACTTTTAAGATGATTTCTACTCGTTAAACTGAACAACTTCCCCCAAGGCACATAAGTCGAAATATGAAGACAAAAGTTCCCATAGAAAGTGACGTATTTAATTTAACCTTTGTTCCTTGGGAAAGTTGTTCAGTTTCACGAGTAGAACTATCCTAAAAATATTTGCACCCAATTTGATAGGACCACATAGATAGATGGATTTATCAAATTAACTCCCTACACATACAAAATTTTATGAAAACGTTGGTGCCTTTTCCGAGACACCGATTATAAAAAACCGATACCGATTATACCTACTTACAAGAATTGCAAGGATCGATTCATCCAATGAGCTAAAATACCTTACAAATTTTGTAAAATAAATTAGTTACTAATTTCGTAAGTAAGTTAGATTCTATCAAGTAACACTAAACAATATTGCCGAGTACATCTGTATTGAAACCGGGTCAGAGGTATCACATTACATGATGTGTCAGTGTTAGTAAGTAGGTACCTATTTAAGTAAGTAAAGTATGATAAGTCGAATGCTTATCGTATGATAGATACCTTCATTTTACGCTATCTGTGTTTGGCAGGCCTGTCTGACTGATGCAACTATGTAAGTACAATGATCACAGCAAGAAACCGCCTCTGTGGTTTAGCATCTCAAAATGTAAGGGTACCTGGTTCGATTCCTGAGGGGGAAACACATAAATACATCACGCCTTTATCCCTTTCGGGGAAGACAGAGTGTAAACGGCCGTAAAAAATACATTTACTGCACGTCTGACAAACATTCGGAAAAATGTGTATCAGATTGTCAGCCAATCGTCTAAAATTGAAATACAAATGTAGGTAACTCTCGAGTCCCTTAGTGGCCTCTTACGACACCCACGGGAATGAAACGGGGTGATGCTATTCTAAACCGACATGACACGGAATTCTAAACTGACATCACAAAGTTGATATTTGTCAATTTAATACTTTGTGAAAATGTCAAAGTTTGGTTATGTTATGTATGATATTGCAGGCTGAACAACTCGATTGTTCAAAAGATGATCCGTCCGTGCTTTGTAGGGCACGTTAAGCTTTAGTCCCGGTTGCCCGTTGCTATACAATACAACCACGTCTGATGCTTATTATTATTAGTTACCTAGTAATTAATAATTATGCACTAGTGTTACTTTTTCTACATACCTACTGTAGATAGATTGATCTCGATTCCGAGGTGTAATTTCCTTGGTTAATTCTGTTTTATTCTCAAAGAAGCAAAAGTAAAGTGACTGGTCCCTATACATCAGTCAGAGGCCTATTCGATACCTAAGTACCAATTACTTACCAAAAATATAGATACTAGCTCTACTACTTCTACATACTGGAGATAGGTCTTGACCTCGATTCTGAAGGGTAATTTCCTTAGTTAATTTGGTCATATTTATAAAGAAAAAGAAGCAAAAGTGAAGAGACAGGTAATTTACAGATTTAGTTTTTTACTCAGACTGTAGGGTAGGTTTGTTTACTAGATATTAAGCAAGTACCATCTTACAGGGAGTACCTAGGTATCTGCTAAGGTAATGAAATGAATGATGCCCCGTCCCTTGTTTCTCTCCTTATGTTCTCGTGATAAGATAAGTGAGAGACCTTCCTAAGTAAATAAGTACCTATTTTTACTCTTAAGACAAATCGAACGTCTAATCTCGTTCATACCAAAAGTCATAGGTAGGTACATATCATACAATTTACAGGTCGCTTTATTTGAAGGGTTTTTAAATCCAGTTTGATTGAACCCATGTTTCTAGGGCAGTCATATCATGGGTTTCCTATTCTGACATTTGTTTCTTCTTCTATCTACCATGCTTCCTGCATTGTAGGTATTGGTTTGGTACCTACATACTCTACATAAGTAGGCACCATACATACCTATCAGGTCTGCTGCAAAGCATATAAAGTCGCCTGCTTATTGCTATACCTAATCCTGTTTAGAACTTTTATTTTTATGGTTTTAATGGTAGGTTAATTACGTACAATAACTAAATGTAGGTACCCTAAATGTTAAGTTACTTATGCCTATCAAACCTATCAGTAGGTCGGTTAGATAGTATGGCTAGTTCAATAGTCATAGTGCGTTTTCTGTTCAAGATTGCATTTTACTGCTTTAAACATAGGTGCAAGACCCTTATATCTTTGGAAATAAAAACTATTTCACAGAGGTTTGTGGAAGTATCAAATTGTAAACAAACGTTCACGTGCTATGTTTTATTGGCATCCCTTTCCCCCAACATTAACTGCTTGCCGCGCTTTTGGACGAATATCGGCGGCATTCAAATTATGGCGCGAGTTATTTTTGCTAGGACTGGTATGGGGAGTCTTGAGAGGACTGGGTCATTTTTTGATATACTTCTTATATGAACCTAATGTAAATTATTGAAGAAAATAATTGTATGATACATTTCTGAGGTCCTGTGATTGTGTTTTTGACCTTCTTATACCTGAAAACTGGAAATATTCACGAAATAAATATTCGAAGCAAATGTATGAAACAAGTCATCGTGTTCCAAATCACATTTTATTTTCTGTTCCTTAAGGTCTATTTTTGAGTGACATTGCAGGAGAAAATGTCACGGATATACGTAGTACAGAAATCCGTTTAGTTTGGTAATGTTGGCACCTTGGAGCTAGACGGCCAATCAGGAGCCGTGTAGAGGGCGCTGTAAGTAGCGACGCGATTCCACCCAAGCCTTGCACTGGGAACATTTTGCTTCGAGCTCCATACATTTTCTTCTGGTTCTCTACGTCTACAGTTTGGTTGTGCACCAGTTCAAATTTAATTTCAAAATTTTTGCTATCAGGTAAGTTTAATAATTTTTCTACTCAGAGACCAATGTTTTACAATGTCAGTGTATAATTATTGAGGTGTATTTTATAAAATTATTGCTCGTTCCACGTTGGAATTCTCCTTCAAACATGGCTCTAGGCTTGTCGTACTTTACTTAGTAGCGTGGGTATGGGAAAGGACGCCTTATTTTCAAGAATTTATTTCTCTAATCTTTTCCATTGAAGGTTCCAAACAGTTCTTCCACAACATTTAGATAGATAATTGTAGGATTATTTCGTAAGATCGGCTCTTTTTGATATTGCGTATTTTCGACATAAAACGTGAAAACAAAATGGCTCGTACGACCCAAGCGTAGGCCAGTGAACTCGTTATATGGGGCGATAACTGATTTCATTGAATTTCTTGTGTTTCAAGTGTATTTCTTAATTATATAAACCCGTAGTAGTGTGCTGAAACTATTTTTGATATCGATTTTGGTATATTTGGCCTGTTAAATCGTTTCCCGCCAAAACGCCGCCCTACTAAGCCATATTGGAGGTGCGAAGTCTTGCTGGCGCTCAATTTACGTGAGCATGGCCCGCATAACCTGTTGCCTTGCATTTTCTCCGTTTTCTGGTATGTTTGTTATTCAGTGTAGTTATGTTTTCTTGCAGGAAAAAGGTGAAAATGACGGACAAACCAAAACGCCCCATGTCAGCGTATATGCTGTGGCTGAACAGTGCCCGGGAATCTATCAAGGCTGAACACCCTGGCCTGAAAGTGACCGAAATCGCCAAAAAAGGAGGCGAAATCTGGAGGGGCATGAAGGACAAGAGTGTAAGTACAGTTCTCACTTAGCGTCGCTTGGCATTCTCCTTTGTCTTATTTTATCCTTGGTATTCACACTTAACTTGTTTTTCTTGTTCAGGAATGGGAAGAGAAGGCGGCGCAAGCCAAGGAGCAATACACAAAGGACCTGGAGTCGTTTAACGCGAACGGCGGTGGTGGCGAGGGTGGCGGCAAGAAGGCACAGAAGCGAGGCAAGAAGGCAAAGAAAGCTGCACCAGCTGTAAGTATCTCATTTCCAAATTGTTATATGTAATTCCTCTCTTAGTAACTCTGCCTCAGACTACCTACTTGCACCAAAAGTTGCATCTTTTGCTGATTATGCATTTTTGTTTGTAGAAGTCCAAAAAGAAGAAGGAAGAGTCTGATGACGACGGTGACGATGACGAGGAGGAAGAAGAAAGCGAATGATCTCTCTGCCCTGACATCTCTGTTCGTAACAAATAATTTACTTGGACTTAATTTATTACAACGGGACACACTTTCCAAAGTCTGTTCTACAATAAAAATTTAGCTACTGAAATTCCATTATAATTTTTACTGATTCTGAATGATCAATTTATTATATACAATTAATGTTGCATTTTGATGAAATTGACCTAACTTAAATGTTTGACAACTCTACTACTTGAGATTGTAGTATTTAGTGGTTAACAGGCAGATTTTGGAAAGTTCACCAGGCTAGGGTCTAGATTTCTAAGCCTCAAAAATAATGTTTAAGTGTTAGCGTGTATACAACCAGGGAATTGTACAGTTAGCCCTCCCTCGTTAAGTTCGCTGTGACTACTGAAAGTCCACATTTGAGATTTTCCATGTCCTCAAAACTCGTTCTCTACTATTTGAAGCTGTGCTTTGAATATGCCATAGATTTAATTCAGTGTTTATCTACATCAGTGGTCAAACTACACCATGTAAAATTGGAGAAAACTTCATGCTGGAATGCAACAGCTTTGTGTTAGTGAACCTACCTTTCTCATTGTAAATTTCAATGCTGATACTGGTACCAAACTTAGCTAAGAACACGCAGCATGGATGAGTCCATGCTGGACAATTAAAATAATTTTAGGAAATTGATGTGTATGTTGTATTTTTAGTTAGTTAAAAATAGGTAGGTTTTCGATGTGATTTGTCTCTCAAATTTTACATTTGTGTTATTTTGTAAATGAGAAATAGCATTCCTCATGTCAATACGGATTTTACATGTTCAATAAAGTAATTTCATATAAAATACTATTTTTATTCATTCAACACCCTACTGCCCCAAGTAGTGAATACTGCAAGCAGTTTGGTCCCACGACATTGCTCTGCTGACATTGTATTTACAGCATAGGTACCTACTTATCTTGTGTCCCTCAAGCTGTAATCCTCACCTATGAAAACTTACCGAAAAGCAATTTTGGTTTTGTCAAAAAATAGTACTGAAATAGTGACATATGCAAGAAAATTAGTGACTTCATATTTCCCGAGATATGGCTAACGTTTGGTGAGGATTACAGATCGAGGCTCACGCTGTAATCCCAACTCTCGTGTGAGCAAACGGTGGGGTATTTTCACTTTGTCTACATTCCAAAAAATAGTGCCTAATTAGTGACTAATAGTGACAAAAGATGAGAAATAGTCGCTTTATAATTCCGAAGTTATAAAGGCATCTTTGTGAGGATTATACCTATAGCAATTTTTGCTGTAACCCTCACCTCATTTCTGCTAAACGCTTAGGTCTTTTGACTCAAATTTAGCATAAAAAAATAGTGCTTAAATAGTGTTCTTAAACTGCATTGATATTTATTTAGTTTATGTAGTAGAAGCAATTAAAAAAACCGTAAGAACTTCTTCATACAAAATGGTCAGGTACAGTCGCGAACAATACTTTGTATTGTCGTACTTGAAGCTCAATACTGGTTTGTTATGTCGGTAGTATTTATTTCTGTAGGTAGGTTCTTATGTTTATTAATATATTACTACTCGTACGTCGGTAACTATGTACATACATTTATATATTAGTGCATTAGTCTTGCTTTAATGTATTTTACCACATAATATGTTTCTTGTTATTATTGAATACCAAACTATACATTTTTATCTATTTATTTTTGTACTAAACTGATAGATATAAACGAAAAACTTGAAAGAAAGCTATTTGTTTGTTTACATACCTTCTATATTGAGCTTCACAATACGAAGTATTGTTCGCGACTGTACCTGACCATTTTGTATGAAGAAGTTCTTACGGTTTTTTTAATTGCTTCTACTACATAAACTAAATAAATATCAATGCAATTTAAGAACACTATTTAAGCACTATTTTTTGATACTAAATTTGAGTCAAAAGACCTAAGCGTTTAGCAGAAATGAGGTGAGGATTACAGCAAAAATTGCTATAGGTATAATCCTCACAAAGATGCCTTTATAACTTCAGAATTATAAAGCGACTATTTCTCATCTTTTGTCACTATTAGTCACTAATTAGGCACTATTTTTTGGAATGTAGACCAAGTGAAAATACCCCACCGTTTGCTCACACGAGAGTTGGGATTACAGCGTGAGCCTCGATCTGTAATCCTCACCAAACGATAGCCATATCTTGGGAAATATGAAGTCACTAATTTTCTTGCATATGTCACTATTTCAGTACTATTTTTTGACAAAACCAAAATTGCTTTTCGTTAAGTTTTCATAGGTGAGGATTACAGCTTGAGGGACACCTTATCTTGCGGCTTTTCACTAGCTTGACAACTCTTGGGAGGTCCAATCTGAAATCATACTATGGGATATTTATTATATGGGCTATGGGGCCCATATTTCAGGGAAGGATAAGGCCGTACGCTCGCTCACGCGGTTTCACGCGCGGGACGGCCCGCGCGGGTTAGATTTGACAAAACACAAGATTGGCGCCCCGTGACGCGGCCTGCGGTCACCCGCGCCGCGGCTTCAGCAACCCGCGTACGAACACGACGACACTTGCCATATTACAACTACCTAGGCACTATGCGCCTTCTAAATTTGGACGGGTAATAATGGCGGCGATGTCAGACCGCCGCGCCGCGCGGATCCCGCGAGACCGCTGCGGCGCGAAAGCGGCCGGGACATTGGTCGCGAATTTACAAGGACTTTTTTTCAACGATTCCTACTGCAAAACTTCTTCACTTATTTCGTTGCGCACGAGTCTAGTTATTTCGCGATAAATGGCCTCAGCGGTTCGGGCCGAAATTACCCATGACACTGAACAACTTTATCCCTATGAACCCGACACGCAGCGTTGGCGCTTATGCATTTTGTATGGGAGGTAATTTTTTTAAGCACCGACGACGCGACGACGGTAGGTACGTCGAGCGAGATACAAGAACAGCGCGGGCTAGCGTCACACAACGACCATGAAATTACAATTTCCCGTAAATATTTAATTCAGGAAAGTAAAAAAAAAAGAGTTCCCATAGTAAATGCAGTCGGCTTTCGTGTCGGGATTTTGTATGCGAGGTCGAATTTTTTTGATTCCTGACATATTTTCCTAGGAGAAAGTTGTTCACTTTCATAGTCTGCGAGCACCCTCCCGGACTTCGGAGGGCTGTTTTTTACACCCTGTATATGTTATTTTGGGAATGTTGTTCAGTTTCATGGGTAATATTGCCTCTTAAATATTTGCTGTTGTGGGCTACACTCGTCTATATTTCCTCGGGGAAAATTGTTCAGTTTCATGGGCTATTTCATAGTGTAGTGATGTGTGGTGATGTGCACTAAGACAGCGATATAGTTATGTACCCCAAGGCACAGAATAATAACTAGTAACTCCCAAGGGCGCGTTCAATCTGTAAATATGGCTGTGCCTCCGCTGCCGGTACCGGCAACTGTTCTGGATGCCGGTACCGGCAGCGGATGCGTACAGAACAGTTGCCGGTACCGGTTGCAGGGACGGTTGCCGTAACCCGCTAGCCCGCTACTAAGTTACATTGCTGTAATTTAGTAGCTTTACTCAGTCAGGTGTAGATTAAAAGCCCCGGGGCTAAAAATCGTAGGGTCCACAACTAAAAAAAAAAGTAGCTTTACTTGCCTTGGAACAAATTCACAAAGTGATAAATATCAATTTTGTTTTGATAAAAATGCTATCCAAAAAGTGTCGAAAAAGTGACTAGGGGATAATCATTCAAGGAATGGGCAGCAACGGTCTCTGTGAATGCAATTGCCAAGCGTGATAATTAATACCCCGTTAGAGGGAGGCTCACTTCCAGCAGTGAATGGTTGTGACTGTTCTGTTGTGTAGTCAGTAGTGCCCCACCAAGAATCTTTTGTTAGCACCTGTTTTGAGTGCTACAATCTCATGACCTCACCGCTAGGTGAGTATTATGTTCCTTGCTCATGACACTGTTGGGCAATTTTAGTCGCTCAAATTATTTTTTGAAAGAATATGTAGCTTTTGGCGTTAAGTCCGCCCGTGTACATTTTTGAGCATATAGTTCAATGAAAAAATTATTGTGCAGCAATAAAGTTTTGTAATAGTTAGGTAAGTACTTTTAACATCTTTTATTTTTAAATTTATTGTAGCTGTACAATCTTGTTTGCGTTGTGAGTGCCAGAGTGCCAGTCTCTCGATACATTTTTATTCTTAGTGTCAAATTTTCGTCTCTCCGAATAAATCCTTTAAACTAGTTAATATTTTATTTATTAATAGTCCGTGTTGTCCCACTGCAGGGCAAAGGCCTCTCTCCTGTTTTTCCACGTCTCTCGGTCCAGTGCTAGGCTTTGCCAGTTCGGTATAAGCGCTGAGTTCATCGCTCCACCTCTTTCGGGGCCGTCCACTACTAGTACATACCTACCTATTTTAAATCTTCGACACCGCTTACAACCTTCCAACCGCGCTTCCCCTCAAAATGCCCTAAAACAACAGTAATATTCGTCCGCAGACAATGCATATTTTTTTAAACTAATCATAGAGCCCACTTTTTGTTTAGTCTCGGTTCCCGTCCTGCTTTTTTTTCGGAACCGGTACCGGCAGCGGAGGCACAGCCCTGTAAATATAGTCTTATTCTATAAGCATGTGGAAGGAGGAGACAAGCATATTTCTTTACGCTAGGATAACATTCTTTTAGTACTCTTAATAAGATTCCTTATTTCAGCAGTTAAACTATTTGTACCGCTAGGATTTCAGAGATATTGCCTTTCAAGATGGTCCTGTCCATCCACTTGATTTTATAACCTCAAAATTGTCAATGCTTAGATATCTTGGCAGAGGAATTATCTACACACAAAATGATTACAGCGTTGCCGTTACAAATCACAAATCTCAATTCGTACCGCCTTCTTATTTCAGAAAAATGTGAAATATGCGAGGAAAAGGCGATTGAAAGTTTTCCAACATGTGGTTGGACGTTCTTGCTAGATCTCCATAAATATAGCGGTACAAAACTTGTAATTCAAATCACAGCAATAAGACGATACGTACCAAGCTTACCAAGCATTTGGTACATCAAACAAAGCCGTATCTTCTCTAATTAATAAGAAAACACCAATTGAAAATTACATGATTAAGTGACGTACTGATGTACATGACCATAGCAAAACTACGATCTTTACGTACCATAAGCCATACCTATTTAAATATAGTGAATTGCATTTAAGTATGGTGACAACAACAATAATATTAATTATTTTTCTGAGGTGGGCTTGATTCTAGCTTACCTAAATTGTTGAGTTAAATATAGGGGACATTTTACAAGTGACAAATACCTAAAACTCAGGGCAGAAAAGAAGATAAGAAACCACCTATATGATTTTTTTGGCCTACTATACAAAGGGACTTGTATGGCTGGTACATTTTGTATGGGAGGTCCATTTTTTTATATTATGTGACCTATGTTCCGTAGGGAAAGTTGTTCCTTATCCTAAGTTTTCCGTACCGGTCCCTAGTAAAACTTCATGCTAAAGTGAAATGGCGCTGAGCTGATTGTTCTTTTTTTTAATTAAGCTATGAAAAAAGATGAAATGTATTAACAACTTATAAAAAAGACCGGCAACTGTCAGATAGAGAAGTCCCCATACTGAAGATCTTCCATCTTAGTAGAAAGTTTTTACTCAAAACGAGTGCTCCAGAGAAGGGGCTTTCGGTAGTTCTTACTATTCTACTACCTATTTTCTAAAACTTGCGTAATGTTCTACCGCATACAGGATTCCACTATCTAATTAGCTGCTCCTACCCCGCAAAGGATAAGGGCGTGAAATGTATATGTATGAAATTAGCTGCTGCAGATTGTTGGAGCCCAGTAAAAACATTCTGAATAAACCATAAAATATATATTGATAATCATCTTTATTAAATTATGACAAAAGCACAAAATAAAAACGCATTACAAAAAAAGTTGGTATACAATAATTTATTGTTATTTATCATTTTTAGTCACCTTTCTTTCATTCATATTTATTTATGGTTATTTTTAAATCAGTGCAATTATTTTCAGGTTTTGTTCTACAAGACACTTTATTTAAGTAGGTATGGATGTAGGTAGATCGTAGTCTTGCTATGGTCATGTACATCAGTACGTCACTTAAGCATGCAATTTTCAATTGGTGTTTTCTCATTAATTAGAGAAGATACGGCTTTGTTTGATGTACCAAATGTTTGGTACGTATCGTCTAAATGCTATGATTTGAATTACAAGTTTTGTACCGCTATATTTATGGAGATCTAGCAAGAACGTCCAACCACATGTTGGAAAACTTTCAATCGCCTTTTCCTCGCATATTTCACATTTTTCTGAAATAAGAAGGCGGTACGAATTGAGATTTGTGATTTGTAACGGCAACGCTGTAATCATTTTGTGTGTAGATAATTCCTCTGCCAAGATATCTAAGCATTGACAATTTTGAGGTTATAAAATCAAGTGGATGGACAGGACCATCTTGAAAGGCAATATCTCTGAAATCCTAGCGGTACAAATAGTTTAACTGCTGAAATAAGGAATCTTATTAAGAGTACTAAAAGAATGTTATCCCAGCGTAAAGAAATATGCTTGTCTCCTCCTTCCACATGCTTATCTTATTCTTATGGTTCAATCGACCATCTTCGTCAGTGTTCGTAGCTCTTTCGTCGCTCGTGCCCCAAGGGCACGTTCATGCTGCTTCTCCTAGTCGGTATTTTCTCCGATGACAGGTCATAAAACCGCGTTTTAGCACGCCATGCCAGTCAGGAGAAATATTCTACCATGCGCTCCAAAACGCGGTTTTACGAACTGTCAAAGTACAAAAGAGCGACGAAAGATATTTATCCGTGGTCTATTGAACGCGCCCGGATAAAGCTTCGAACTTGAATGGAAAACAATGCTTGGCAATCGTGATGCTGCCCGACACTATATTGCACAACATGACAATGTACGACATTGTATTTTGATTATCAGCCCGGAACTAGACACCACGCCACGAAGATAAAAACAATAATATCCTTTAGTAATTTCACGCCACATAATTTAATGCAAGATATTTTTCTTGGAGTGGACAAATCATCATTGGCCTCACACGTCTGTGACAGACGATTTAATCAGTGTCTGAGGCAAGACTTTTCATGGCTGTATAAGCCGATACGGGAGCGGCATAATTTTCCGCACGCTCTACAAGTGAAGGTGGAATTTGAGACTGGCACATGCATGCGTCGTATTAAAGGCAAAACCGACTATCTCGAAATTTTTGATGTTTTTACTTTTTTACACCATGCTGCTTAGTTTGGAATTCTCTATCTAGTAGTAAAACCGATTACTGTCTGTGACCATTATATACGAAGTTATCGAGTTGTAAAACCAGCTATTTGGTTGATTTGATTTGATTCGAGAAGATAAAAACCAAATTACCAGAGATAATCATAACAGTCCTCAAACATACCAGGCAAAATCAACAAACTGGTGATGGTTGATTTTGGCTATCAATTATATCTTAATCTCGAGTGGTTATAAATACTATCGGGATATAATCACTTTTGACTCTAGACTTGTGTGCACCATTCAGGCAATTTGAGAGGAAAACCAACTACTGCTATTTACCGTAGATTTGGTCACCAGTGTGTATCCCGTAGGCCACAGGTAAATAAAAGCTGGAGAGAACTTGTTGTAGAACCTTCTTGATTTATTTATACAGATACAAGGATGAGCGTAAGTGACAAACTCTAAAATAACAAGATTAAATTAGTGTGGCGATGGTGGGTGAAAGTAGATGAGCTAGGTGTAGGTAAGAAGATGCAGGGAAATGGATGTAGGTAAGTAAATATACACTCTGCTACAGTACCCGGGGGGGCAAAAGAAAAAAAAATTGCCCTTGGGTAATTTTTATTTTTGTGTGGATAAAATTTTGGCGTATGTTCCGAAATGCTGTGTGGTAAATAAGTGTGGTGTAAATGTTAAAAAAATTAATAGAAGTTACTTTAAGTTAATCAAAATAAATGAATATTAAATGTAAGTATGGGTGGTGGGTGAGTGATTAAAAATTTTGACTGTGTGTGATATCTACAGTGAGTATGTACAGAGTGGGAAATTTTAAGTCAATCGAACGTCATATCAAGCATTGGTCACAAAAAAAACTGGATTACGATTATATGAAATCAGACCCTATCAAAATGGAGAGCAGTTTTCAATTATGTTTTTTTTTTTTAAAATGAAGTATGGGTTTGCTCTTAACTCTAGTCTAGGTCATAGGACAGAGACAGAGTCTAAGATGGAGCGAGCTCACCCAGAAGAAGCCTGTTTACTCTTACTTTGAAGAGATTAGGGTTGTATGCGTTTGGAAACACAGACGCAGGTAGTGAGTTCCACTCTTTAGCAGTGCGCATTATAAATGATGACTGAAAGCGCTTAGTCCGAATAGGTGGAATGGCAACCAGGTACGGATGGTATTCGGCTAAGCGTCTGGATGTCCGATGGTAGAAGGGAGCTGGTGGAACAAGGTTGTGAAGCTCTTGAGCACACTCTCCGAAGTACAATCTGTAAAAAACCGACAAGCAGGCAACCTTGCGGCGATGTGCCAGGCTATGTAGCTTGGTGTCCACCAGTTTATGTCGCATATGAGCCTCTTGGCCCTACGTTCCACCGAGTCAAGAGCGGCAAGTTGGTTTTTGACTGAGCCATCCCAAAGGTGACGGCAATACTCCATGCAGGATCGGACTTGTGCTTTGTAAAGAGTTAAAAGCTGTCCAGGCATAAAGTATCACTTCACTCTATTCAGGATGCCCAGCTTCTTAGCCGCCGTTTGAGCCTTGTACTCGATAGTCGCGCCGATGTTTAGATTTGATGTCAACTCCATGCCTAGAAGCTCAAGCCTGTCAGTGACAGGGACACATGTACCCCGAAAAGTAGGTGTCCAGTCAAAAGTACTCCTTTTTGCAGTGAAAAGACACGCTTGTGTTTTGGTGGCGTTGAACGAGACCAGATTGTCGTCGCCCCATGGAAGATAAGGCTTAAGGTCAGATCTGTTCGCTCTACCATGGCCTTTCTGCACCTGTCAAGTATCTCTCTGAAACGGTACTATCATCTGCGTATCCAGCAATACCATGCTGAATGAGGTCATTGATGTGCAGCAAGAAAAGAGTTGCAGAGAGAACAGATCCCTGAGGAACTCCGGCATCAATGGCTATAAGGTCAGAGGAGCAGCCGTCAACGACTACTCTGATGGACAGTTCAGGAAGTCTGAAATACAAGTACAAAAATCAGCTGGGATGCCATAAGCAGGAAGCGTGAGCAGACTTGCATGCCAAACCCTGTCAAAGGCCTTCGAGATATCGAGTGAAACGGCAAGTGTTTCGCCGTATTTCTCGATGGCTTCTCCCCAGCACTGCGTGGCATACACAAGTAGAGCTTATGGGATAGTTACGTTTCCAAACTAAATCGCCAGGTCGTAGTCGTGATTGTACTTCGTAGAAAATAGGAATAAGTTGGCCTAGATTTTCCGCATAAACATCTCTAGGGGCGAAGATGAGGTCGTCTGTGGTGTCCTTTGGGTGTAAGTAGAACCACACGGTACTAGTTCGCGACCGAACACTAGAAAGGCTGGGGTAAATTTGGTGGATTCGTTACATATGAGTTGATAGCAAATTATATTTTATGGAGGTTCTGTGGTCATCATCGACAAATGATGCGACTGCCATGATTATGGTTCTATTGTATCTTTCAACAGTATTTACTTGAGGACAGTGAAGGGGTATGAAATGTATGTGTGGTATTTTGTATGAGTGAAACATGTCTGTTAGTTCTGAGCTTGTCATTTGGGGACCGTTGTTTAATATGACTGTTTCAAGAATACCGTAGTACATGAATAATAAGTCTTCTAGGATATGTCGGTTTGTTTGTTTGTTTTTAAACTAGAGCAACCTTAAAATGCCTAAAATAAACAATAGTCCACTTTGCTTCTTAAGTGTCAATGTGCTTTATACAGCAAATCTAGAAGCAAAACCAACTAACTTTCATTTATTTTTTAAATAACACCTTAGTTTTTTACTTTATTTTGAGTGTTATAACAGAAATATGATGCATACCTGTATAATGATAAGAAGACTTCATACGGTACGTCTATGCTGGTTATTTACGAAGTAAAACCAGATTTTATGATCTAGAGGCAAAACAAACTATTTAGGGGTTAATTTTTAATACGAGAGTTATTGCGGATAAATTAAGAATATTATTTTAATAAGTATTTCACGACGTCTTTAACATTGAATCATAGAACAACTTGACTAAATATGGAAAAAGTAAACCAATCATTAATGACACAACTTAGTAAATAAACATTCGGATCAAATTTACTCATGATTTTACTGTGTGATTTTTGGCCTAGTTAGTTGGTTTTGCCTTTAATATGACGCATGTGTAGATGACGTTTTTGCCTTTTGTTAGCGAGACAAGAAGTGGACAAAGCATACCATAATATAACGAAATGGCGGATATCCCCTTAGGCAACAGAAGGCCTGGGTCTAGGGAGGCCAGATATTGTAAGCGGCAAGTTGTTAAAAAAATATCCTGAAATGGAGCGCGCTTTGTAAGTACAGACCCAAAACTTCAAAACTTGTCTAGCACCCTCTTGGAGCCAGCCGCCGCCCTTTTCTTTTAATGCTGCTTGCACCATGCTTGCACTTTACTTATTTTAACTGGAAATGTCAAGCGTTACGACGTTTTCGCTTGTACTGTGCGATCTTGACTGTTCTTGTGTTTCGTATTCCTGTATAAAATTATTGTGTGGTCGATCGCCGCTTCACGCTGGTTGGAAATGATGTCAAGCTTACGGAGCAGCGCAATCGAAGACGCCGCCACGCTTATATGATAGACACGCTAGTATGTATGTATAACAAAACATATTGATGTTTGTTGTGTGACGTTACTCGGTCCGCAAAATTTGCATTGATTTCATTTGTTCTATCTTCTTTCCAAGTGTCACGTCTACTTCATAAGTCATTCAAATATGGTATTTATGTAAATTTACCATAAACCTAATCATTAAGAACTCAAATAAACGGGAAAAACATTTGCAAGTTCTGGCTAAACAACTCTTGTTTGCGATCGTTCCTTTTTCGTACTCGTAGTCTTTTTTCATTGTTAGCGATATCAAAATACGGTGAAATAAGCCCCCCTAGACTAGCACTCCAAATATTACATATTTCGAAACTTTCAATCAATTATAACTAAATATTTAAGGATGATATTTGGGTCATTAGGCGACTCGGTGTCTTACACAAAAAGAAGAAGAATAAATTTCCCCAGCAAAAATGCTCCCCAGATATTCAACATCGTCTATCGGTAGTATTGAGTACTTTTTTCTGTTTTAACACGTTCACGGACGGAAATTCTATGCAAGTCGATTTTGCACTCGTATCTGGACGCGACTGCTATAGCAACTCCTAACTTTGACCGCCTGTTGTGGGCAGAAATGCTTAAGAAGGCGGGTTTTCTTACTAAAAGTATGTAGTATAAAGTTTACTGTCATAATCTGCTCAATCTGGAGGCGTTAACTGTCACATAAATAAGCTTTTGCACACATCTAAAAAACTGTTCCAACCCGCCCCCCGTGGCCCCCTTTTTCGCACACGAACGCTATAGCGGCCATGTTTTTATGAGATTTTACTCAATCGCGTGCCATGTGCTCTGAAGTGTTTACACGTACACATCAAGTGATTTTCGCGCGCTGGCGCCATTTTGCTACTTCATTCATACCACCGTAAGTATTGTTTTTGAATTATTTATGTGAAAATTATGACTGGAGTATGAGTAAACACATCTTATTTCACTTTATTTTTGCTAAATAGCCTAGACTGCATTGCTAAAATAAACAAAAAGCGGGATTATAAAGGTATCAAAAGATGTGCTAACTTAGAACCAAAACGATTGATTTATCAACTCTAAATCTAAGTCAAAATATGTTCAGTTATTAGTGTTTGTAATTTTATCGTATTTGTTTCTATCGCAGTAGAATTTCATAGAAATTTTACTACTCAAACGTGCATCAGGATTTGTTACCGTAAATATTACTGTTTATGGTCACAGATGTCGCCAAAAAGGCAAAAACTTGCCAATGTCAACGAAGAAGGCAAGCTTCTGAAATTATTTAAAGAAGCATCTGACGATGGATCTTCGGCGGAGCACTAGCGTTGAAAAATCTGATATATGACATGACAGAAATGTGACAGCAGTCGACTGATATAGCAGTCCTTGTCCTATATTGTGGTGAAAGATCTTAATCCTGGACGGTGCTTCTATAGCATTCGAATTCTATAGCATTTAGTTGTCACATTTAATGGTCAGATATGAATTTAATATGACGTCGATTCTATAGAAGACGTCAATTTTCCATACATTTTTTTTGTGTCAAACATGGGTGACGTACTGTCCGTGAACGTGTTAAACAACTGACTAAAAAGGCCTCATTTAAAATGGGCAATAAAGTAAATTCGATAGTAATGTACCTACTCTATATATATTTTATGTTTGCTAAAGAAGGGGCGGCACATGGTCTGGGTCTTAGAGCAGCAAGGACTGAAAATTCGCTACTGATATGACGCGTCCCTATTATATACATACAGCATAACAATGGCGAAATACACATTTGCATGTTGTGCAATATCATGTTGGATATTATCAATGTTGCACACACTCATATTTTGTTGGGGTCTGTCATCCATCATCAGTTTTTTTTTTTTTTTTATTGTGAAAGCTTTGGCTACATGACCATCAGCTTAAAAATAAACTTATAAAACATTAAGTGACTTATATACTAGACTTAACTAAAACTAAAAGCTAAAATTATATAAAAATATAAATATGAACTTGTAATTTGTACAAAATATTTACAATTTCCCTGTTGTAGTTTCAATAAAATTATAAACAAAACTGTACAAATTAGGATGCTTTAAAAGGTGTTGTAAGTTATCAGGCATAGGATGTATTACTTCTTGACATAAACCAATTAACAACAAACGCTGAAGTGAAAATTGAGGGCAGACAAAGAACAAGTGATTTAAGTCAGAAAATTCGCTAGTACAATAGATACAACAGGGATTATCACTTAACTTAAGACGATAAAGATGAGCAGGAAATCTACAATGGCCAATACGTAGCCTACAAATAGTGGTTATGAAATTTCTGCCCATGTATACATTTGGTATCTCAAACCAAGCTTTAGTTGACGGTGTTGGGGCAATGGTGGCAAGCCAACTACCTTTAACATTTCTAGAAGACTCTAGAGAAATGGTCCACCGTTGTAACATATTTTGTTTAAGTAACACAACTAAATCAGAATGAGGTACTTTAAAATCACAACCAAGAGCGTTATCTGTTGTCTTGGCAAGAGCGTCAACTAGCTCATTGCCTAATATTCCAGAGTGCCCAGGTACCCAACAGAACTCCACTAATATACCCTTAGAAATTAAAGTCGATGTATATTCTCTTACAATATAAATCAAATAATTTACAGAGCTACTTATTTTTTTGTTCTGTAGAGCCTGGAGAGCACTCATTGAATCAGACAGTATTATAAATTTATTAGCACAAACATATGATATATTGGAGATATAATCAAGAGCATAAATAATAGCTAATACTTCAGCTGAGAAAATTGAAAATAAACTATTACAATTAAAAACTTTTCCACTTTTACAATAAGAATCATAAAAAGCAAAACTAGTCCTATCACTGGTTTTAGAACCATCAGTATAAATTTTTACATACTCCTGTTTTGATTCAAGAAATTCCAAAAAATCAAATTTAGTTTCAAATCTGTTCACATAAACAGTTATATCTATAATCATGGTGTGGAAGTTGAAATTATAACAAGGTAGTATTGAAGACCAAAGTATAATATCTTGAAACTTAAAATTTAAATAAGCAATTGACTCACTCATAGATGTGGTTACAGTTAGAGGGGTAACATTAAAATTAGGTAAGTTATAATTTTCTAAGAATCGAGAAATAATTACATTATCTCGACTAACTAACTGAAGACAAAACTTGTCAATAAGATAACTCCTTCTGACAAACAAGGGAACTATACCGGCTTCAACTTCTAAAGAATTTATAGGCGATGACATCATTGCACCCGTTATAACGCGTAAAGCCTTATTTTGAAGAACATCTAATTTTCTTAACAGATGATTAGCAGCGTCAGCATAAAGCATACAACCATAATCAAAATGACTGCGTATCGTGGCAATATATACAGTTTTAAGTATTTTAGGATCCGAACCCCACTTTAAGCCAACTAACGATTTGAGTATATTAAGACCCAATTCAGCTTTCTTACAAATGTGCCTAATATGAGGCTCCCATGTAAGTCCAGCATCTAGGATCACCCCAAGATATTTCTCTTTTAATTTAACTTGTAACGGCACATTATTATAAACAATTCTTGGATTATAGTTAAAATTTTCCGAGAATAACACGACGGAGCTTTTGTCAATATTAACCTCAAGCTTTAAATTATTTGATAAGATACAACTAACAACCTGAAGACAATCGTTCATTTCAGCTTCCCCCTGCGATAAATCATTACAGTTTAAATATATTACAAGATCGTCAGCAAATAAAGAATATTTAACATTGGCCGGTATCTGTTTCATAAATTCAACCAAACTCAATATAAATATTAAAGGAGACAAGACAGAGCCTTGTGGAGTGCCCTTGTCAGTTAATCTTGGACCATAAAGTTTATTTTTAATTTTTAGGAAAACCTGTCGCTCATTAAGAAAATTAAAAATCCAATACAAAACAGAGCCAGGTATACCCAAAGTAGCCAAACTTTTTACTAAATACTCATGGTTTATATTGTCAAAAGCTCCCTTAATATCTAAAAAAACAGCTAAAGTAAACTTATTATTTCGTATATTGCATCGTATGTCACCAATGAGACAGGAAAGATTATACATTGTACTTTTACCTTTACGAAATCCGTTTTGAAAATCTGGGATATGCATTTCGTTTTCAATAAACCATTCAATACGATTTTTAAGCATAGTTTCAAAACACTTAGCAAAACACGAAGTTAAAGAAATAGGTCTATAAGCGTCTAAACTATTAGCATCTTTATAAGGTTTAAGAATAGGTACTGCATATTGTATTTTCCAGCTGTTTGGGATACACCTTTCGTGCCACAATTTATTATAAATATCTAACAAAATAGATAAAACACTATCAGGCAATTTCTTAATAACTATGTAGGGAATAAAGTCTGGACCAGGTGAAGTATTCTTTTTATTAATAAGAGCAGCACGAAGCTCATGCAAAGAAAATGAATTCGTTAGCCAGAAAGCTGAATCTGAACCAGGAGATAAAAAATAGGGCTGAAGATCAAACGAATTTATATTACCATCAGACGACGACGAAGCTATCTTATCCAAATAAGCTGACGCATTACTAGGGTTGTCAAGAAAATGTGTTTTTAAAGAAGAATTAAGTCGCGAAAATTTAAACTTTTTAATATAATCCCAAATAATTTTAGAGGAAGTCATACGATTGAAACTATCACATAGTTTGACCCAACTCAACAGCTTTTGTTCAGAAAGAACTCTTTTCTTTTTAGCATCAAGTCGTTTATGTAAAATATAATTCTCTAATGTAGGATACCCTTTATACGACTGAAATGCCAATTTAGCAGATTTGACAGCTTGACTACAAAGATCATTCCACCAAATTATAGCTTTGCGTTTTCTCGTATAGCAACTGTATGATTTCCTCGGAAATGTCAATAATATGTCACATAACCATCATCAGTTCTTGGAGTGCGTTCACATCGTTGGAGATTTTTCATATCCTACGACAGTCGACTGACACCTATGAGTTTGGAGTGAGACAATTAAGATTTATATACATACATATATCACGCTCATGTCCCTTGCGGGGTAGGCACAGCGTAAACGCTCTAAAATAACGATAATTTACGCCACGTCTGACAAACATTTACGGGTAAAAAAATTGAGTATCGGTAAGTAAGAGGCTGCCAGCCTATCGCCTAAAATTGCAATACACATGTAACTCTCAAATAGGGGAACATGGGGCACGCACAGTGAATAACCTTTTACTTAAAGTGGTGTAACTTCGGTTTTTTACGCTTAATTGTAGTAATTATTTATCTGAGTATCAATTTAAATGAGCAAATTCTGCTTCCTAGGTTTAGGCTAAGATATAATCGTAATTTTTTTTTCAAGTCGGAAATTATCCAATGTGCCCCGTGCTTGGGGCACAGTGGATACTGGTACTGGGGCAATGTGGATCCTATGGGGCACACAGGATAATGACTTTTTATAAACCAATTAAATATGTTATTATCAATCATACCTTTTACTTTTATTAATTTCAATAAACTTTGTTTTATTAATTTCAATAAACATAGTACCAACTTTTAACTTAATAATCGCAGCCTTAGCCTCTTATTAGACCCTATTCCAGACGCACTTCTATTATTACTAAGTCTAATTTGACGTTTCTAAAGCCGTTTCCTATTCTGCATGTAACTGTCAAACTCAAATGACAAGATTATAATCTCTAAAAATAACTGACAGGATTAAACTTAGCTTTAGCCGATTAGTGCAATTCTAGGAGGTGCAAAATTAAGCAATTTAAATATTTAAAAAGATTAAATTTACTAATCTTAGCGGCCACTAAAAAGGTCCCGATTAAAAATAGTACTGTCAAAACAAATCGAAATGGTTGCAATGTTGGAGTTTTCTGTGTGATTTTCGGTCAGATATGAGAGTTCTAAAGTGGGATCAAATGAGTTGGGAGGTCCTAGAGTGTAACCGGGTAGGAAAGATCTAAAGTAGCACCGGATCAGAATGTTCTAGGCTGGCACCGGGTTGAAAGGTTTTAAAGTGGCACCGGGTCAGAATATTGTAGGCTGGCACCGGGTTGAAAGGTTTTAAAGTGGCACCGGGTCGGAAAGTTCTAGAGTGGTACCGAACGAATGTTTATCTATCAATTTCATCTCTTATTGGCGATTTTACACAAAAATGCACCAAATAAACATTACGGCATTATTGCGTACTGCGCTCGCCAATCCGTCTACCAAGCATGGTGTGTTAAGCAAATTCCCCCAAAGCCTCAACAGGGACAGGCCTGTTTCTATAGTTAAATATAAGAATTATTTGACCAAATAATAGAAAAATGCTTTTTCGTGGTGTATAAAAATATTTGTTTTCTTGCAACACTTTTATATATTTTTTAATTTGCAACACTAAGTTTTAGTAAAAATAGCATTGTCAAAATCAAATTATATTCCTGTCAAAAACTTCCTAAAAACATGGCTTTTCTGGAATAGCCACACTTAAAATCTCTAAGTTTAGGGATTTTATTTTAGTGATTTAAGCATTAGAAACTTAAAATGATTAAAACGTGGAATCGGCCCTAATAAAGACATAAAAAAGCTACCGACAGATGGAAGACACTGTGCTTATGGCAGCTTCCACGTTAGCCGTTTTTACTTAGCTCACGCTGGACGATTGACATCGGTGTGCTCGACGCCTTTAGCAGTCGACTCGTTGACGACTTTCACTGAAAATTGCTGGCAGGCAGCTAACAGTGTTGTCCATCTTTAGCAGCTTTATACAAACAAAATGATTAATTACCCTCTCCTTGGATCAGAAAATTACTTTTTAATAATGTTATCTATATTTTAGGCTACATAGGACCAACATTCGACGTCTTAACCTCTTACAAATACATATTGTCGAACGGCATCGACTAAGTGACGGCTTCCGCTGACATGTGTACAGTTACTGGCGACTCTTTAACGGCTGATGTGCCGCAGTGGTAGTGCAACTAACTGCACTGCAAATCCATAAATTAGATGGTTCCGTGTTTCGGAACGTTAAGCCCTCGGTCCTGGTTGCTGTCCATTACCTTAAAATTGACGGTTTTAACTCACAGTGCCATCCATCCCTAATGGGGCATAGTGTATGCTATCCATAGTGCCCCATTCCCAAATAAACCGCTGTGCCCCAAAGGCCCGAAAAAACACTAGCAAAAAAATAAATAACTAAACTAGTTTGAAAAAAACAATCTACATTTACTATATTCTATGGCTAACTATCAAAACTTGCAAAATCTTAGCTCATTTAATCGTTAAGCATTTTTCAAAAACACGTAAAAATTCACTTTGTCGCTAGTGAGTTGGAGCGTGGCCCCCCGCTCCGAAACTGAGATGGTGACTGGTTCGGACGCACCGGATGTGTAAGCACGCCATACTCACGAACGCACTAGCGTGTGTGTGCTGTATAAGTAGAGGTATAACGGTTTAACCACTGTGCCCCACGGTCCACTGTGCCCCATGTTCCCCTAAGTTCTTGATCAGTTGTTGACTCGACATCTGAACAACTGCTGAAGTATAGTATTTTCAGATGTAGGTAATATTAAGCCATATTACGTTCTTGTATTGAATTTGACCTAGTATTATGTATGTACGGACGTTTGGAAAAGTATTTTTTGACAAGTGTACATAAACAAGTGCATGCAACTGCATACAATAGGCATGACATGACAGTTGCTAAACTACTATTTTGATGCACTTGTTTTTAAATGAATAAGTGAGAGTCGAACATGAGGCAAACTAAAACGTAGATGACATTTTAAAAACTGTCATCAGATAAAATTCATACCATGTACGCCTAAAACCGTGGTGGCTGAACGGCTCTTGACAGCTAGGTATTTATCATTATCTTATCATCTGTGGTATATATTTATATTGTTAGTGATCTATGGGTGGGTTTATTATTTTGAAATTGAGCTAAGTGTTTTGAAACTATGCTTAAAAATCGTATTGAATGGTTTATTGAAAACGAAATGCATATCCCAGATTTTCAAAACGGATTTCGTAAAGGTAAAAGTACAATGTATAATCTTTCCTGTCTCATTGGTGACATACGATGCAATATACGAAATAATAAGTTTACTTTAGCTGTTTTTTTAGATATTAAGGGAGCTTTTGACAATATAAACCATGAGTATTTAGTAAAAAGTTTGGCTACTTTGGGTATACCTGGCTCTGTTTTGTATTGGATTTTTAATTTTCTTAATGAGCGACAGGTTTTCCTAAAAATTAAAAATAAACTTTATGGTCCAAGATTAACTGACAAGGGCACTCCACAAGGCTCTGTCTTGTCTCCTTTAATATTTATATTGAGTTTGGTTGAATTTATGAAACAGATACCGGCCAATGTTAAATATTCTTTATTTGCTGACGATCTTGTAATATATTTAAACTGTAATGATTTATCGCAGGGGGAAGCTGAAATGAACGATTGTCTTCAGGTTGTTAGTTGTATCTTATCAAATAATTTAAAGCTTGAGGTTAATATTGACAAAAGCTCCGTCGTGTTATTCTCGGAAAATTTTAACTATAATCCAAGAATTGTTTATAATAATGTGCCGTTACAAGTTAAATTAAAAGAGAAATATCTTGGGGTGATCCTAGATGCTGGACTTACATGGGAGCCTCATATTAGGCACATTTGTAAGAAAGCTGAATTGGGTCTTAATATACTCAAATCGTTAGTTGGCTTAAAGTGGGGTTCGGATCCTAAAATACTTAAAACTGTATATATTGCCACGATACGCAGTCATTTTGATTATGGTTGTATGCTTTATGCTGACGCTGCTAATCATCTGTTAAGAAAATTAGATGTTCTTCAAAATAAGGCTTTACGCGTTATAACGGGTGCAATGATGTCATCGCCTATAAATTCTTTAGAAGTTGAAGCCGGTATAGTTCCCTTGTTTGTCAGAAGGAGTTATCTTATTGACAAGTTTTGTCTTCAGTTAGTTAGTCGAGATAATGTAATTATTTCTCGATTCTTAGAAAATTATAACTTACCTAATTTTAATGTTACCCCTCTAACTGTAACCACATCTATGAGTGAGTCAATTGCTTATTTAAATTTTAAGTTTCAAGATATTATACTTTGGTCTTCAATACTACCTTGTTATAATTTCAACTTCCACACCATGATTATAGATATAACTGTTTATGTGAACAGATTTGAAACTAAATTTGATTTTTTGGAATTTCTTGAATCAAAACAGGAGTATGTAAAAATTTATACTGATGGTTCTAAAACCAGTGATAGGACTAGTTTTGCTTTTTATGATTCTTATTGTAAAAGTGGAAAAGTTTTTAATTGTAATAGTTTATTTTCAATTTTCTCAGCTGAAGTATTAGCTATTATTTATGCTCTTGATTATATCTCCAATATATCATATGTTTGTGCTAATAAATTTATAATACTGTCTGATTCAATGAGTGCTCTCCAGGCTCTACAGAACAAAAAAATAAGTAGCTCTGTAAATTATTTGATTTATATTGTAAGAGAATATACATCGACTTTAATTTCTAAGGGTATATTAGTGGAGTTCTGTTGGGTACCTGGGCACTCTGGAATATTAGGCAATGAGCTAGTTGACGCTCTTGCCAAGACAACAGATAACGCTCTTGGTTGTGATTTTAAAGTACCTCATTCTGATTTAGTTGTGTTACTTAAACAAAATATGTTACAACGGTGGACCATTTCTCTAGAGTCTTCTAGAAATGTTAAAGGTAGTTGGCTTGCCACCATTGCCCCAACACCGTCAACTAAAGCTTGGTTTGAGATACCAAATGTATACATGGGCAGAAATTTCATAACCACTATTTGTAGGCTACGTATTGGCCATTGTAGATTTCCTGCTCATCTTTATCGTCTTAAGTTAAGTGATAATCCCTGTTGTATCTATTGTACTAGCGAATTTTCTGACTTAAATCACTTGTTCTTTGTCTGCCCTCAATTTTCACTTCAGCGTTTGTTGTTAATTGGTTTATGTCAAGAAGTAATACATCCTATGCCTGATAACTTACAACACCTTTTAAAGCATCCTAATTTGTACAGTTTTGTTTATAATTTTATTGAAACTACAACAGGGAAATTGTAAATATTTTGTACAAATTACAAGTTCATATTTATATTTTTATATAATTTTAGCTTTTAGTTTTAGTTAAGTCTAGTATATAAGTCACTTAATGTTTTTTAAGTTTATTTTTAAGCTGATGGTCATGTAGCCAAAGCTTTCACAATAAAAAAAAAAAAAAAAAAAAAAATTTGAAATTGAAACCTCATCATTATTAAATTATAAAAGATTGTTTTGTCGCCAGATCGCACGATTTAATGGGCCTTGCTTTGTATTTTCCTGCCTGCCTGGCACTATTAGAAATAATTTATAAAAACTAATAAAATAACCTGTAAGTGCGAAGTTGAGTATGGCTGGCGAGAATTCAGGGTCTGGTGTCGCGCTGGTGACCGGCGGATACGACCACACCATCAAGCTGTGGCAGGCGCACAGTGGCGTCTGTCTACGCACCATGCAGCACCCGGACTCGGTAGGTACAGTGAACAGGGGACCAGCCTCCTCATATACCTACTATGTTTGTTGTCTTTTTCTCCTTCGTATGGGACAAAAAGTTGACGAACGACCTAATGAATCCTAATGTCTGAACTTTTAAGCCATCATCTACTACTAGTAAGCCTCTGATATGGTTTTTCTAATGACCATCATCATGTTTGTTGTGATTTTATTTTATTATATGCAATTATAATTCTCTAACCAAATGACAGAGTTTTACATTTAGCTATTGTTGTGCAGTGTAGTGGGCCAAAGAGAGCAGGCTAGTAAGTGGGCCTAGTCCTAGTTTATTATTATGAACCATTTGATTGAATTAGATAGAAAGGTATTTAGCTTCTTCTGCACTTAAGATGGCTAGTAATGCAGGTAGTTAAATGCACCACGCGTACACCGCAAGTTAATGCAAATGCACAAGCAATGCACTTTACTCGCACTACTTCTATATTCTATCTAATTCAATCAAGATGGACTTCCACAAAGTAACGCCTGATACAATTACTTACTTATGAACCATTTATCAATATCAAAAGGTGCGACATACTGAATACAACATTTTGAAACACTTCCCGTGTTAAGTATAAATTTTTTTGAAAACTTTTAGAATATTGAAGTTGAAAAGTGATAGAAGACACACTTATAGATGGTGCTCTTAGATGAGTGATCAGCTCCTCATGTTGGAATAATCTTACCCACAGTTTTGATAATAGTCTCAGTACATTTCTTAAGGTTGTATTATTTTCATTTTCTTCTATTTCAGCAAGTGAATGGTTTGGAAATAACACCCAACGGGCAGATGGTAGCTGCTTGCGGTTACCAGCACATCAGACTGTATGACCTGGCCAGCGCCAATCCAGATCCTGTACATCATTTTGAGGGTGTCACTAAAAATGTCTCCAGAGTTGGGTTTCAAGTCAGTACCATCTTTTTTAATTGTTGATATATTGTTTGTCAGTTGAGGGCAAAGGCTATTATGACCTTTAGTTAAAAATTTAAAATCTGAAGAGTTTTTACATAACCAAATATTATGGATGATATTATGGATGAAATTATGGACCTTAAATGAATGGCAAATTCTCTTTGATTATTTGTATCTGAAATATTAAGTTAAGACAATAGTTTAATTGTAGTAAAGGTTTATTTTATGTTGTAGGAAGAAGGCAAATGGATGTACACTGGAGGAGAAGACTGCACAGCTAGAATTTGGGATTTGAGGTATACTTTTATATGAATAACATGTTGATTGAAATAAACATATCTCTTTATTGTTAGATTCCTTTGCTACTGCTTCCTAGTTTTAGGAAAAACTTAAATTCAAGAGTTGATTTGAAAGGATAAAATTTAATAAAAAATAAACCTGCACTGAGCGAAATCCTACCGTCTTCACATGCACGTCTTTAAATCTGAAACAAATATTAAAAATCTACAGACGGATTATTATCCTATATTTAAGAAAAAAATACTACAATGAGATTTTTTTGTGTTTAATTTTTAATCAACTTAACAGTTTATGGTGGCTACCATTTTCAGTTCTACTTATATAAAGATGCATAACAATATAGCGCTTATTGTTTTACCTTTAAATAAACTTATTGTATAGGGCAATCATTTATCCGTTCTAGTTTTTTAATACTTGTTCTAGATTTTAAGAACCAAATTATTTATAAACAGGTATGGGTGCCGCCTTTAAGTAGAGATTGCCTTTTTCTTAGCAAAACTTTTAGTCTATGATACAATTTTGTTTATTTCTGTTATTGAAGAGGTCGTCAGTTACAATGCCAGCGCATATTCCAAGTGCCGGCGCCGGTGAACGCGGTGGTGCTGCACCCGGACCAGTCGCAGATCATGGTCGGGGACCAGTCCGGCATCATACACATGTGGGACCTCCGCACCGACCAGAACGAGCAATTGGTAAAACTGACTTCCATTCCATGTTACTGACTGAAACTGCTAACTAAAAATAGCACTATATTATATTTAAATGTCATATATTATAGTACCGCCGCCGAGTGAAGTCGGTTTTGACAGCTGTCATCTCCATACTAAAAGAGATGTCAACAAAGGAAAATGGACCCTCTGCCATAGTATTATCACTAATCTGACAGCTGTCAAATACGACTTCTCTCGGCGGCGGTACTATACTCATGTATATTTAACTGTTATATTTTTAATCGCCACTTGAAATGCGTTAAATCATAGACATCTTCTATCCTTGTCTAAGCCTATTAAACTGAAAGTGCAGTGATAGTTTTTGTAAGTCCAGTCTCAAAAAGAAACTCAGTGTTAGGGTTAAGGTAGCGGCATTGAGTGTAGTCTGATGTCCGATCTAATAAAACATTTAAGCACATTTATTCCTTCTCAGATCCCAGAAGCAGAAGCGTCAATCCAGGACATAGCCATAGACCCCCAGGGCAAGCTGATGGCCGCCGTCAACAATAAGGGAAACTGCTACGTGTGGTCTCTAGGCGGGGAGCCGCCGCGGCCCGTGCCCAAGAAGCACATCCAGGCGCACAGGAAGTACGCGCTGCGATGCAAGTTCAGCCACGACTCCACGTGAGTGTCCCTCCCTACCCCGCCCCCGTGCCCAAGAAGCACATACAGGCGCACAGGAAGTACGCGCTGCGATGCAAGTTCAGCCACGACTCCACGTGAGTGTCCCTCCCTCCCCCGCCCCCGTGCCCAAGAAGCACATACAGGCGCACAGGAAGTACGCGCTGCGATGCAAGTTCAGCCACGACTCCACGTGAGTGTCCCTCCCTCCCCCGCCCCCGTGCCCAAGAAGCACATACAGGCGCACAGGAAGTACGCGCTGCGATGCAAGTTCAGCCACGACTCCACGTGAGTGTCCCTCCCTCCCCCGCCCCCGTGCCCAAGAAGCACATACAGGCGCACAGGAAGTACGCGCTGCGATGCAAGTTCAGCCACGACAAAACATTCTACCGCAGGTAGGATGTGATTCTGCAACTTTCGCGATCTCTAGGGACGACGACGCCTCCTCTATCTGGGCTACCGTGACTCATCCATTACTCGCGAAATTTGAAAGTGTTTCTTGATGCCAATAACGCGTGGCACAGCAAAAGATTCGTCGCTACTAGGTATGGCGAAAATTGCTTTTTCAAATTCTGCCCGCGGAAAAAAAAATGCAAGTTTTGTGAGATTGTACACCTAACACGGAAAGTGTTTAAAAATTTGACTTTCAAAATGTTTAGAAATAGAGAAGAGTTTGTGTAATTAAATGTTCTATGTTTGTTTGAATGACCAAATGTTTTTCAGACGTGGCGTAAGGGATATAGGCGTGATATATGTATGTTGTTTGTTTTCCAGAATGTTGGTGACAACTTCAGGCGACTGTTCGGCGCGCGTGTGGCGCACTTCAGACTGGTCGATGCTGCGCGAGCTGCGCCACGACACGCAGCGCTGGGTGTGGGACTGCGCCTTCTCCACCGACGAGAGATACCTCTTCACCGGTATGACACTTCTTTTCTTTTTCGTGTGGGACACCGAATCGTCAACGACCCGATTAACCCTGGTGTCAGTTTTTCAACCGCCGACTACTAGTAGTAGGCCTCTGACATGGTTGTGTAACGACCGCCGTCTAAGTAATCATAGACAGCAACCGGGACCGACGGCTTAACGTGCCCTCCGACGCACGGAACCATCTCTCTTTTGGGACAATCAGGTGGTTCAGCCTGCAATGTCCTAACCAGACCGTGAACAAATTCACAAAGTGATAAATATCAACTTTGTGAATGTCCCACCGAGAATCGAACCCGGAACCTTTGCGTCGCAAGTAGTCGCACTACCACTGCGCCACATCGGCCGTCGGTATGACACTTTACATATGGAGCGGGGGGAGTTAGTTCTATGGAATTGTATTGATTTAACTATTATATGTAAGTGATTGGTTACCATCGCTTCACCGGTATGACACTTTTACATGAGACCCGAGATATAGTTTTTATGGAATTGTATTGATTTCACTTATTTCATTTTCATTGGTTTCCATACCAAACGGTCAGAACAGTGGTCCGACCGAAGCGATATACATTATCCAAAAGTTGGAACAATTCAGTTGTATATATAACAACATTAGCTTTTACCCGCGACTTCGTCCGCATTAGATAGCATAACAACTATATATTGCCTGACACAAAAAGCAAAGCAATCCACACACACAACAGAATCCTCGTCTGATGATTTTCTTCGGCGTTATGCGCTGTTCCTTATGATTTACTTTGTTTCCCGTGGGATTGATAGATTTTCCTGCGGTAAAAGTAACCTATGTCCTTTCTTAGGTTCCTGTTTATGATTATGCCAAATTGTATTAAAAATCGGTTCAGGTTTAGGCGTGAAAACGTAACAGACAGACAGAGTTACCTTCGTATTTATTATATTAGTATTAACAACATTATTCTTTATTGCACAAAAAACATAAATACTACAATCAAAAACACAAAAAAGAAACAGTTTAACAAAGCGGCCTTATTGCTAGGTAGCATTATCTAAATCACAACTATATCCCTTGTGAAGTAAGACGAGCGTAAACGGCCAAACGGGCAAAAATTTTCGTCTGGAAAACATTGAATTTCGTTCAGAAAATTGTGCATTGTGACCTAAAAATTGCAATACATATGGAACCCTCGAGACCCTCAGTCGCCCCTTACGACACCCACGGGAAAATAATTGGGGTGATGCTATACTTAGCCAACATCACACAGCAAATTGAGTTGTATGAGTTAAGTGAATCCACAAGAAGTTTTGCTTTATTAGAGCGGCACTTCGATACTAGCATCGTTCGTTGTCGAACCTACTTATTTTAGATTAGGAATTAATTGATAGTATTTCTTTAAACTCTGTAATCCGTATTTACTTACTTACTTATAAATCTGAGAGTTTGTATGTGTGTGTGTATGTTTATTACCTCGATCAAACGGCTTGACCGATTTGAATGAAATTTAGAACACAGGCAGAGTATAACCCGGAATAACACACAGGCCTCTTTTCACCACGGGAAAATAACGATTACCACGGGAAAATGAGTCACCTCGCGTACTTCCTGTGCGCCTGTATGTGCTTCTTGGGCACGGGGGCGGGGCTGTATGTGTAAATCTAGTACTTAATAATAAAAATAAGTTGCCCAAAGTTTTGGTTTGTAAGTCCTCCTGCTGCTGCTAACTTAATTTCTGTATGTGTGTTTGTTTGCAGGTTCGTCGGACAGCTACGCGCGGCTGTGGGACTTGGAGAAGGGCTCGCTGGAGCGCGAGTACTGCGGACACCAGAAGCCCATCACTGCGCTCGCCTTCCGCGACCAGGCCGTGTGAGGGGAACGTTCCTTCTGCTCAGCGAGTTTAAATGGAATATACCCGTACTCGCAAAATGTTGATTGGCGCGAATATACTTCCAGTAGCCAAAATAAAGTGATGATAATGAAATAGACGATATTTGTTGGTATGAAGAAACAGACTTGACCAATAATACAACAAAACCAAACTAATATAATACAGTTGATTTTTTATTTGCAGTTAAAGCACAAATGAAAAATACAACTGTATTATACACGTCGTGTTGCTGTGCGACATTACATCATGGTTAATATTTGACATTACACTTTGTCATCGTTAGTCATTGAACATTTTGCGCTTAAAACCAACATAAAACAAATAAAAAATATGTCGGTCAATGAGGTACCTAAATATGAGAAGTTTTGTATATACATCACAGTTTCTTGAACTTACTCTGTAAATACTATAAAAACTAATTATTTAAGAATTTAGTTAATATCTATAAACAAAAAATAAAGATTTAAGTGATATTTTGTTTTGTTATTGATGTGACCCAACTCAACCCTCTAAGAATGAATAAAACAACAAAATTGTTCACATATAACTTTAATATTATATTATAATAACTACCGTATAAATAAAATAAGACTACATGTGTATTGCACAGCAACATAGTGAACTTATAATCTTTGTAAGAATCTCTTAACTATTTGTCACAATAATAAATACGTACAATCTGATAATAACTTTTTTCGTGATGCAAATTTTTATAATAATACTGTATACTATACGTTTACTTTACGTTTCAGATCAAATTCAAATGTAAAAGCATTTTTTACTCCAATATTCAAACTAACATTTATAATAACTAAATGGTTAAAATCCAATAAACATATTTGTAACTAACTCACTCAGATCATCAGATTGATGTTTTAAAGCAAAGGTATGTTATAACTTCCTATAAATTATTATCCGATATTTGGAATGTCATTATTAAAATAAAATGCACATAATTTCGACTAGAACCATCAAATAAATTGGTTAATTGACCAATCAGCATTAAGTAGTAACTGTTTCCACAATATTCATCTATCTCAGTCTGGTTAATAATAAACAATTTGTTGCTTAAGTACATTAGCAATAAGCTTTAGTAGCATAAAGTATTGACTTTTCGAAAGTTTTTGAGCCATCTAATAAATAATAATAGATACAAATATGAAATGTAAACTAGGGCATGTAAACCGGAATTCCGGAATATCGTAAGTCCGGAATATCGGACCGATTTTTCCGATTTTTTAAGTCCGATTTTGACAGATTCAATATCGTAAAACCGGTTTTGAGAAAAAAAATATCCGGAAGAAAGATCACAAAAGTAAATATTAAACTTAAAGTTTCTTATAGTTAGTAACTAAATTGATCTCTGATTAAACACCAAGTTCCTCATTATCTGCCTGCCCTTATCCGTATTTATTTGGGGTCGGCGCAACATGTGTTTTCCTTCCATTCATCTGTATCAGCTGTCAAATCTTCGTTTACACTCTTTTGCTTCATATCATCTTTTATACAATCCATCCAAACTTTTTAGTGTTTTTTTTATTACACTAAGTTCCTAATGAATCCTTCCTAAAAAAAAATCTTAAGTTATTTTATTATCATCACCTACTTACTTGTACGAGTATGCTATGCTTGAATTATTTAGCATACATAGAATATTATTGTTTTTGTTGATTACTCATAATATTTTATCTTATAAAAAGTAGTACCTATATATGTATGCTCTGAAGGAGTATCTGATTTGATCTCATTTAATATACTTATCAAGTTCCTTATTTGTTTTAATTATTATCATTTTAGAAGAATCTAATATTTAGTTATGTTATGATTACTTGTACAAATGTGCGTGCATAACTTTATGCTTGATTATTTGCATACAATACAAGGTGTTACAAAATAACCCAAAAATAATAATATTCTTTATAATCATTAGTCGATAAAATAATCACATCACTAGTCTAGGTCAGTACTACACTTCCCTGCCTGCAAAATTCAATTTGGCATACATTGATGGTCATCTTCAGTTTATTAAAATGATGACACCCATGAAATAACAAGAAATGTATAGCAAATCGCGCTGCGCCGCGTTGGCAACTTCAGTTGAACATATACATTGTCAAAATAGTGCTGCGATGCAACGATAACAATTTAGTGTAATTCAATAAAGATTTAGTTTTTTTTAATTCTCAAAATCGACATTTTGGCTTAATTTTTTTGTCTATAGACTCTTTACAATAAACCCTTTCACACCCTTTCGGCTTTACTTGTTATTTTGTAACACGCGGTATATAGTACAAGATTGTTTTGTTACTGTAGATTACGCTAATAAATTAGTTTCGTCACAATAACTTGATTAAATGATAAGTGTATTTTGTTCTCAAAAAATCACTAAAACCGGAATTAAAACCGGAATTCCGGTTTTTAGCGTCCAATATCGGAACTCAAAACCGGTTTTGGGGATCTTCCGATTTTACATGCCCTAATGTAAACTAATAATAATTTATATTTGATCCAAGTCCACGATGTTATAATGAGATATAGTTACACCTACTAGCAAGATGGCCCAAAAACTTTCGAGTCATCTCAAATGACAATATAGGGTCCTGACATTTTAATGGCAGAATATTATTTACAACATGCCTATGTAGGGGCAGATATAAGCACATTCAGGCGGCTGTAACAGAGCTATAATGTGTGTGTGTGTGTGTGGCCGCCGTAAGCAAATCTATACGTTTCTATTTACATAGACATTGCCCTCAATTCGAGATAAAAATTCTCCTTACTTGCCTTAAATTAAATTAATGCTGTCACTTTCCGTCAAAAAGTTAAGAAAAAGATAGAAGATATCTAAGTCCTGTCATTTAAACTAAGTCCTGTCATTTAAACTAAGTCCTGTCATTTAAACACGTCAATGGTTTTGTCGTCTTTTCTAGTCAATTTTGTCACCATTGTCGCCTTATTTTTTTTTTTTATTAATGATGGGTTTGCTCTTGACTCTAGTCTAGGTCATAGGACAGAGACAGAGTCTAAGATGGAGCGAGCTCACCCAGAAGGAGCCTGTTCACTCTTACTTTGGAGAGATTAGGGTTGTATGCTTTTGGAAACACAGACGCAGGAAGTGAGTATTTTGAGATAAATCACGTATTTTGCATGAAATTATAAGACATGACACGACTAAAATATCTCTTAACCTTTTCTAAACGTAATTGACGGAAAGTGACAGCACTAATTTAAGGTAAGAGAATTTTTATCCCGAATTGAGGCCACTGTCTCGAATCTACGTGAGTGACTTAAACGGCATCGTAAGTATATTTCCTAGTATGTTCGACCAACATGTAAAATCATAGATAATTTAAAAGGCGATCGTCTTCTATCCTTGTCTAAACCTATTAACCTGAAAGGGACAGTGCTATTTTTAGTTAAAGATATTAGTCGGTAACATGGAATTGAGACTATTGTTAATTAGTTTTCGGTCTCTAAAGTACAAAACTACCACCTTTCAAAAGCCGTTCGCCTAACACATGGATGGGGAAATGGCGGCCCGCGGGCAAAATCTGGCCCGCGGAATGATTTCATCCGGCCCGCGGTCACTGACTGATTTTTGTTAAGTTTGTCCCTCAAGTTCAATTACTCACGTTATTAAGTATTAGTACCTATTTGGTGAAGGTAGTTAGGTGTTTACTGGCGCGAGCGACCTACCAGCTACCGCTCTCACTCTCACCTGTATTCCCGCCTACTTGATATGACAACCGGCGGCGACGCGCGACGTTCAACGAACATGCCCGACCGAACCAAGACCGTCAAAACAAACTTTATTTCTTGTACATATTTTTTAGTAATTTATAAACCTATTTGGCCTGCTTACAAGTTGTGATTCTTTGATATGGCCCTTTCCAAAATGTATTTCCCCATCCCTGGCCTAACACTTTGAATGTGAAGTTGTCAAAACATCAGGACCTATAGGGTCTTGTGGCACTAAATGTCATCAAGCGGAAGCCGCGCCACCTCCCCCATCTCCGAGGTGACCTCATCCTCCACGGAGTAAGTGATGACAAACTTGAGGTTGACAGGAGCCCTGCCGGGGCGCGCCACCAGCAGCACTTGCGTGAGCGCGGGCGGCGGCAGGAACGGGTTGAAAGCCGGCAGCGAGGTCCCCGACGGGGGCAGCAGCCGCACTTTGCAGCCCTGGAAAGGACAGCATTTCGTGAGCACTAAATCTCAGATACTCCCGTACAGTATGTAAATAAGACTTGTGGTAGAGTAGGTAAATCAGCCTAGTCGTAGTGAAAAATATAAATCAATCAGTGCCGTCTGATGCCGGCTTAGAATAGCATCACTCCATTTCTTTTCTGTGGGAGTCGTATGAGGGTGTGTATAGGAGTTTTAGGCGATGGGCTGACATCCTGTCACTGGCGATACACAATTTTCCGAATGACCCCCGAACGTTTGTCAGACGTGGCGTAAATGTCCGTTTTTTGGGGCCGTTTACGCTCTGCCTTCCCCGCAAAGGATAAAGGCGCGATATCTGTATGTATGTAAATCAATCTTTCCGAAGTGTAAAACAACCTTGTCGAAGTAAAACTTATCTAAGTGTAATTCTCTTGAAGTTGCGGTGCCCTTGCAGGGCGTCACATGTATACCTAATTTATCTAAGTACCAACTCTGTGTTATGATTAATGTGACATGCAATAAATGATTGATTAATTGAATTCGGGTTTACCTTTGGAACGACCGCTTGAAACTTGTAGTCGTCGATAGGTTGTCCACACCTGCTGGTGGTGGACACGACGACCACGTTCACGTCGGGCCGCGGCTTGTCTCGGCAGTAGTGGAGCACCACCGTCACGCCCTCCGACTCTTCCAATACCGTCATCGGAGGCACCTGCCATTTTTATATTGAGCTTAATTTAACTATTTATTTGCAGCGCGGCTATCGCGGCGTCTAAGCCAAAGTCCCCACATTATTATAGCACGTTCACAATATGCACCAGCTCCTGCCGCTGTCGCGAATATTGCTCGAAATACTTCCGCGGAAGTATCATCGCGAGTGAGTTTACATACTACTCGTCTTACTCTTATCGCAGAAAAACGAGTAAGCGAGATAGCAATACATTCAATTCGTGCTGCCGTGCCTTTGACTTACGCACGAAAAGCCGACAATCGAGGGAGCACGGGAAGTGGCAGCGGCATGACGAGTAGCAGCGCGAGTAACCTGTTCACACACTCGCGCTGCCCACTTCCCTTAAAGTGCGTACGGACTAGAGGCAGCCTCGCCTGAGGCACGCACGGCTCGCCCTTTTGCCTCAAGTGCGTACGTGCCTCAGCCCGAGGCTGCCTCGGCGCGAGCCATGCGGTGTCGGTTTTTTGACTGTGCTCAAAGGCGCCTCAGCGTACGTGGCTCGCAAGTGTGGACGTGATTTGAGCACAGTTTTAGCGAGTCACGCACAATGGCTAAAAGTTCGTGTATTCAAGCTACAAAAATTCTTGAAACCACTAATTGTCCTTTTATTTAAAGCCATAATATTTCTGTAAAAACTAATTAGTAATTATGTCGGTAGTTCTTTTTCTTTTTTGAGGTTATTTTATTTTCGATCTGTGTATTAGATTGAAATAAGATTGGAAGTTCATATTATTTGATATTTCTGCTATCAACTGATGGCGGAAGACGCCGACGCAGAAAGTGTTCTCTCACAATTCACTCGTAGTGAATCAGCTGTCGCGCCTGGCTCGACCCGAGACAGGTTGCCTCAGTCTGCTGCCTCATGTTGATTTAAATTATTTACCGAGGCAGCCTCTACACGACCCGTGCGTGGCGAGGCTGCTCAACCTGAGGCTGCCTCTTGTCCGTACGCACCTTTACACTTTCCCTACTCATATTGGCATCGTGTGAATGTGCTATAAGAATTATTCTAAGACAAAGTAGCTTCTAGTATTTAAATTATTTGTAATTTAAGAATTATTGTTAGACAATGTAGCTTAGGCAATAATAAACAACTAGACATGACAAAGATGAAAATGTTTAAGCTATTGTTGTTCTTACCTTGCTCGGATGCACGCCATGCAATGTCACGTGTATATCAGTCAAAGGTTTCACATCACATTTCTTAACACTATCCTTCTTCACCAAAACATTCTCCTTATTTTCTACAACTTCTTCTGTCTTCCCGTTCAATGGCAACCCTAAGTCCAAAATGGCATCCAAAGGACTGTCCGGTTTTGAATTTGAATTGTTATAATTGCAAGCTGTAGGGTCACTATCTGTACTGATGTCTACCATGACATCGTCAGTCGGACTGAAGGGTTTTGGTATAGTTGTTTCGACATGGTCCCTCTTAGGAGGTTCTTTCGTAAAAAAATCTAGGTCTAACATAGCGCCGTTGTTAGTCGTTTGTACGCCATGTTTCGGAGAATTTTTTTCTAATGCATTCATTGGTATTTTTTTTGCCGATTTACTGTAAAAGAAAAACCAAATTCATGTCTTTAAAAAACTCAAAAAATAAATAAGTGCGTAGATAAATATCAATTAGCTCTCCATACCTGTTAAAGCTATCAATCCTTTTTGCATTGTCAGGTAGAGATTGTTTCAATAGCTGTTCACCCAAAGAGTCTAATTCGTTCCAGCCTTCCGCTTTATTTCCCTTCTCGCTTATTAAATCTACATCTTCTGCAAACAGACATAAAATGGTACGATGAATATTGGCAACGGAAAGTTTAATTCATTAAAGAGAAGAAGAATGTATGGTGTCACTTACCAGAAGCTATTAAACTAACTGGTTTCAAAGGTTCAGCAATGCTGGGACCGCCGTCAGTCGAGAATATGTCTCCAAGTTCGTCTATAACACTATTCTTCTTAACAATTTGTTTCTTTGGTACATCCCCGCCGCCCCGCGGTGCGGCGCCGCGCGGTGCAGCGCCGGCGAAGTCTAAAAGACTGTCATTGTTGGAGACTTGGCCCTCTAAAGTAGCCTTCGGTTTTTGTTTCCTGCCAGAACTAGCGACAAACGCGTTGTATTTATCATTCACTTCGTCTAACACATCGCTTGCGTGTAAGATGTCGGCTGAAAGGTAATAAATATTTATAATGGAAAATATAACATGATCATACTGAAATTCCCTACTAGGATTCCCCGTGATGCTATCACTTGAGATGGTCTCTCCATGGACATACACAATGAACTCCTAACTCAAGAACAGGTGATATTCAAATACATTCATACAAATGATCCGGGATCGTTATACCACTATGTGCCACGCGCGGGGGCAGTACAATCCGTACGAACACGATGACACCTTGCTATATTAAAGCTAAGCTCGCATGATACACCTGCAAATTCTGATTTTGGACGGGACAATGTCAAGACTGCGTGCTGCCTGCTTTACACAGCGTTAGGCCTAATAGATACTTACATAATTGTGCGCCTGCTCAGACCCTTCAATAGTTAAATGCTTACCTATGTTATCCTGCTGCGTGTCACTAGCAGCTAGCCGCTGTAGCACAGGGCGCAATCTAATACAGCTCGCATGCAGTTCGTGAATAAGTTGTTCTTCATCTGTGGACGCGTCATCCGCACGTTCCAGCATGTCACGCAGCAGCCCCGCGCTGTCCAGAGCGGCGCCGACTTCTTGCGCGCGGCGGCAGTTCGCTTCGGTGCGCCGCTCCTCCTGAGCAAGAAGCTTTTTTTTATTTATCAACTAGTGCCGTGTGATGCCGGCTTAGAATAACATCACCCCATTTCTTACCCATGGGTGTTGTAAGAGGCGACTAAGGGACTCGAGGGTTAGATGTGTATTGCAATTTTAGGCGATGGGCTGGCAATCTGTCTCTATAGTGATACACAGTTATCTGATTGACCCTCAAACTTTTGTCAGACATGGTGTTAATATCCATTTAACGGCCGTTAACGCTCTGCGTACCCCGTAAGGGATACAGGGGTGATTTATGTATGTATGTATGTATCAACTAAAGTGGAATCACTAATTCGATAGTCCTTTAAGTCCATTACAATATCGTAAGACCGAATAGGCCATTGCAATTTCACATTGTAATTATATCACAATGACGTTAAGACGGCCTCTAGGCTAGGTGCTGCCCCCATCACTTAAAAATTTATATCTTGATGAAAACGAAAGTAAATCGAAAATCCACTGGTCGAAATTGAAGTACAAGATACTGAAGATTCTTTACATGAGAGTATTAGCAAAATTGGTTATGTACGAACGAGTACAGCAAAAGTGCTAAAACTGACCACTTTTTGCACTTATTTTGCTTCTTGTAACTATTAAATAACTGTCTGTAACTGTAATTGTGGCCCGTTTGTTATTAAAATGTTATTACTTACTTTACCTTACCTTACTTTTTACAATAGCAACCAGAGGATTTTTAAGTAAGGAGTGCAGCATCTAGCATGGGGGATTTTAGTTTGGACTCTCCAATTTAGCCCCGGGGCTATGAAATCCACCCCTGACTGTATGGTGGGGAGCAAGAGCTCATCCAGAACAAGTAGTGCAATGCGAGTGCATTGTTTAATGTTTTAATAAATTTAGATAACCCTGAATGCATTGTTAGGTTTGGTTAGTTAGACAATTACTTTGGATATGTGTAGTTTAGCATTTCCAATTCAAGGCTAATAACCTCATTCATGATTGCACCTCCATTATGGGTACAATACAATTATATAACTTTTTAAGCACTCGCGATCACTTTCACTCATTTTAAGTATTAGACCGGGTCTATCGCGATAGTATTTAGGTAAATTACTAATATTTACCTAAATACTATCGCGATAGACCCGGTCTAATACTTAAAATACAATTATAGCCATATTATTAACATTGACCTTCATAGTTTCCAAAAGATCTCATTTACTAAATATAAATGCAGTTAGTACAATAGTTTTGCAAAATAAAGACTCCTCTCTTAGTAACGGAAACAAGCAATCATGATTCATCATGAGATGTAATTTCCCACATACTAATGAACAGCTATTAGTATATCATGTTATGTAAACTCATTTCATCCAATAAATTTGCTTGTCCTTAGTCTCGAAGGCAGGCTTGCTGTTTTTATTTAACTTTTTTCATTCACACATTCTAGGAAGAAGTAGGAAATAAAATTAAATGATTCATAACTACTTTAGTTTTAAGTAATAAGAAGCACTAGGCTCTAGTAAGAAACCAATAAAATAGCTTACCTCTTTCACCATAGTTTTAATCAGCCTATTTGCATGCTGAAGGTCTTCAGGTTTCTTACTCTGCAGCAGTTTCTGAAGCAGCTTGGATTTCTCTTCATCCTCAAAGATGGCGCTCTTGACGCGGCTGCGGGGTGTTGGGGTATCCTCCGGAGGAAGGGGGGGAGGAGTCTCTTTGATTACCCCCTGATTCTTCAGCATGTCATATGCCACTTTGAATTTTGTCTCCTTTGGGTATTCTATAGACCAGGCATGGAGTAGTTGTAGTACCTAAAAAATATATAATTATGATCATAGATTTTTTGAAAAAAAAAAAAGGTGAAGTAAGAGTTAGGTTGAAGCCTCAAGTTCAGTTGTTCAAAACTTTTTCTTTCTTCACTTTCTATTGAGTTAGTCAGTAATTATGAATGAATTTGATTTTCTCCAGTATAATTATGTAAAAAATAGTACCTCCAGCAATGGACTGCAATAGACTGATATATGTATGTAATGTATATGTTAAAACGGAATTCAAACCACTTAACATAAAAGGAAATGACACTTTATCCTGTTTTAACTTCCTTCCTCATAAATAAATGAGGATGGAACTATAACTATAATAACTCACCCTAGTCCTAACTTCAGGTGCTGTTCTATCAGCGAAGTATTTAGGTGATACCAGCTTTATCATCTCATTCAAGAAGCGGAACTTCCCAACTTCAGCGTGGAAATGCGAGTCGCAGCGTCGCATGCAGCGGTCGAGCATCGTGAGAGCCAGCATCGCTTCCCGGGCGTTCGGCGTGTGGATGCGCGCGGCCAGCGTCTGCGCCGCTAGCATCGGCCCCTCCACCGACTCCTTCAGGATAGCACAGAAGGCCTCCATCGCCGCCGCGTCCGGACATGGCAAGGATTCGTGTGTCGCTTTCACTGATCGAATAAACAACAGCTGTTATACGATATTCCAATAGGAAGAAAATACGAATGTACGAGATAAATACTTACAGATCAAAGCTTCTAAGCTGGTGAGGGTAACGTTCATATTTTATACACAATAATCACTGCATCATTTGATACATTTCTCTCGGAAATTAGGATTTATTCACTCGGAATATTTTTCGTTTATAATACACTTTTTTTTTTGTATTTCAGTGTTGCCGGCACTCGACTATAGAAAAGCTCCGAAAACGATTAGTCCGACAGGATCCGATGTTAGCCGGGTTTGATTGTAATCATAATGTTTTCGGACCTTTTTTAAATAGCTACTTTGGCTAGTCTTGAACCAAGGAAAGCGCCTAAGCTGCGTCGCGATCGTAGTTGATTTAGGCAAAATACAAGAGCAGCAAAATACGTGCGCATGTAACTCGTGCAAATGAATAAGACCCCTGAACCAATACAAATCTAAGCACAGGAGACCTACAATTCGGACAGCTTAAATAAGAGTCACGCGAGCTTTACCCCTCAAACAAACATGTAAAGCGAACTCAACATCTCACGTTAAAAATGCTAAGAGAGGAGCCACACCACACGTATTGATTTGATTTGTAAATTATTTTTATACTAGCTGTTACCCGCGGCTTCGCCCGCGTACTCATAGAGTTTTATTAATTAGTTGTGTATTCTAAACGACACATCGTAAGGCGAACAACTGTGTAAACTGGGAGGGCACTAAAATCACTATTCACCGATACACAGACGACACTACACTGGAATGGTTCACTTCCTTGAAAAAGTATATAATTTGTGGTACCTGGGCGCTACCATCACTAATACAGGCTATTGTAATTTTTATATGTCCATGTCGCTGGCTCCCCAAAGTATATATTTTTCAAAGCTGAGAGGCTCAAACGTTTGTGACGAATGGATGGACTCTTATTTTAAGACTGGTTTTCAATGTGACGCTACCTAGACTGAGATCTCAGGTCAAAAAATTGGGGGGCCAGCGTCATGCTTTTAGGTTAGAATTTCGGAGAAATCATCAGATTACTTGTTAACGGCGCAATGTGCCAAAATGATGGCTATGCCAAATAAATGTGACGGAATATGTGACAGCTACAAGCACATTTAAAAGCTATGACACTCAACTGGAGCTGAGAAATAAGCCATGGAATGTTTCCAACCCATGTCGCTGGCTCCCCAAAAAACCGGCATCCGAAATCTCTGCAAGTATCATCTAAAACTACTAACCAAAGAGGAATTCTCGATCGTAATGTAGTAAATACTCGTTCTTTAAACAATCTCCTCTAGAATCAGCTTCGTTTTCAAGAAAACACAACATTTGTTTTTGTATGAATATAAGGGTGACTACATCGTTCAACCCTTTTTGGGACAGTTTCAGGAACTTATGGTTTCATGATTTCCGTACAGATTATACTAAACATTACCTTGAACAATGTCCGCGAAGGGCTCTTAGTGTTTATATTGTGCTGGTACTATTAACAAGCAGAACATCAACTTACCTATTTAAGGTACTTAGATTTTGACGGTATTTCATACAACTACTAAGTATAATCAGCAATTAAACTACAACATATGAAAATAAAACTATTTACCACGGCTTATTATTATAACATTTATACTACAAAATCATTGTAGTATGCCAATATGCTTGTATACACGATCTCGTTATTGTCGTTCGGGAGAAATCGGCGTGGCCGGCGACTTATCAGGAGCACATCGGAAGTCCCTTTCATTTTCGTCGAAAAGAGATCTTCATGGATAGGTCCGAATGTCACCCGGCAATAATGTATAATGTATAAAACTATTAAATTGAAATAATGTGTATAGAGTATATTTATACAAGTCTAGTCAAGTATTGATGAAACTGAACAACCTTTCCCATGGAACACAGGTCCAATATTTAAAAAAAAATAGAATGTACAGTCGGTTATAGCACAGTACCCAAAAGAGCTGAATCATTTTTGTTCTTAGCAATATTTTTGTCTTGACATGAATATTTTTTAGTAGAAAATTACTTCTTTTATGAGAATAAGTTTAAATTTTGATTATGTATTAACTGGGGATAAAAATAATTCAGTTCTTTTGGAGTATCCCTGTTACCGTATGTGCTATAACCGACTGTACCTAAAAACATGTTGTACAGACTGTGAAAATGTAACAACGCTACAGTTTTATGAGAATAAACGATATTTATTTATTAATTATAGGAATCGATTCAAGCGGAGCACTTTCTTAACATTATTTAAGGTCATTTACAGTAAAATCTGTACGGAAATCAATAGCCATAAGTTCCTGAAACTGTCCCAAAAAGGGTTGAACGATGTAGTCACCCTTATATTCATACAAAAACAAATGTTGTGTTTTCTCTAAAACGAAGCTGATTCTAGAGGAGATTGTTTGAAGAACGAGTATTTACTACATTACGATCGAGAATTCCTCTTTGGTTAGTAGGTTTAGGTGATACTTGCAGAGATTTCGGATGCCGGTTTTTTGGGGAGCCAGCGACATGGGTTGGAAACATTCCATGGCTTATTTCTCAGCTCCAGTTGAGTGTCATAGCTATTGAATGTGCTTGTAGCTGTCACATATTCCGTCACATTTCTTTGGTATAGCCATCATTTTGGCACATTGCGCCGTTAACAAGTAATCTGATGATTTCTCCGAAATTCTAACCTAAAAGCATGTCGCTGGCTCCCCAATTTTTTGACCTGAGATCTCAGTCTAGGTAGCGTCACATTGAAAACCAGTCTTAAAATAAGAGTCCATCCATTCGTCACAAACGTTTGAGCCTCTCAGCTTTGAAAAATATATACTTTGGGGAGCCAGCGACATGGACATATTTTTATTACATACAAACATGCTCCAAGAAGACATGAAAGAAAGGAGTGGGTATGTAATCAAGGATTTGAAAACCTATATTAGCTCCAAACCAAATTAACTTGGGGATGGATGTTCTTGGATTGGAATTATAATAATATGAATACGCAGTATAATGATTTTGCCTAGTCTTCAATTTTCAGGACTATGGTACCAAAAAATTTAAGTTTATTATGTGTCTTCGCAAGTATACGCAGGGCAAACTTACTGTGCTAAAAATGGTTATTATTATAGAAATGGACTTTCAAATCATGTTTAACTGTAGAAATTAACTTTACTACTGTGGTAAGAAGTATCTCAAGTACATACCCACATCACCCTTAAAGCCACATTCATATCCCAAAACTCATATTCAAGAGACATTCTCATAGTAGTGCTATACAGGGTGTAAGTGACAGCCCTTCGAATACTGATCGGGTGTATTCAAACCATGAAACTGAACAACCTGCCATAGATTAAATTCTTTTTTTCTATATCCCATACAAAATCACAATCAGCTCACTGCATTTACTATGGGAATATCAGTATTCGGAGGGCTGTCCCTTACATCCTGTATATACATCTTTTTTATGTGGTATGGATGTATTCTATGCTACACAATAATCAGTTTTCCGATGGGAAAAATATGTTTTTCCGAGATAAAAAGTAACCTATGACACTCACCAGCTTTTCATCTAACTGCTTTCCAAAAAAAAAATGCTTTACATCGCTGCATGATACTCATTTATGTATGTAGTATGGATGTATTCTATTGCTAAACATTAATCGGTTTTCCGAAGGGAAAAATATGTTTTTCCGGGATAAAAAATAACCTATGTCACTCACCAGCTTTTCATTTAGCTGCTCTCAAAAAAAAAAATGCTTTACATCGCTGCATGATACTCATCTATGTTCGTAGTATGGGTGTATTCTATTGCTAAACATTAATCGCTTTTCCGATGGGAAAAATATGTTTTTCCGGGATAAAAAGTAGCCTATGTCACTCTCCAGCCTCTCACCTAACTGCACACCTAAAAAACACTGCATGATATCGCTCTGTTGTAACGTGAAAGAAAGACAAACAAACAAACAAACAAACACACTTTCGCATTTATAATATTAGTATGGAAGTATGGATGTGTATATCGGGTGAAATTTTTCTAGTGACCGATACTGAAAACTAGGATGGGCTGGTGATAAGGAACAACTTACTCTACAGAACCTGTGACAGAACATAGGACGAAATATGACAAAAATATTTTGACCCTCCATAGTAAACCAAATAAGCTGATCAGCAAATTTTTACGGGGGTCCAATTCTTTTTTCTTCATTCGACCTAGGTATTGGGGAAAGTTTTCCAAATAATCTATCTTGAGTTTTTGCTATCGGTCACTAGTAAAATTCCCATATATCTTGGCACTGCCAAAGGAAACTACTATCGTGTACCTATATGTATGTTTTTACTTTTAACACAGCATTGCGTATTGCGAATAAAGCGAGTATCACGAAAAATATATAAAATTATCCGGTTGAAATAATTTAAGATCTGTGATGGATCCACTGAGGGTTCAAAAGATCCGAAATCGGACCAAAAGATCCGCGCCGGCAACGATGAAGTGTCTGACATTTGTGATGTCATTACATAGTGCTTGACCATGATTACTTTGAAAAAAACCAATAAGTATCGAAAATTACTTTTCAAAAACCGGTAATGTTCGATTTAAGGGTACAACACTAGCCGTCATATGTTTTTTGTAAACGTCACTTTTGCAAAGAAACTAATTTAGAAATCTAAAAATAATTAGCAATTCTTTGCTTTATTGCGTGAATTGTGCACAAAATGGCCATTTCGCGGCTATCCCGATTGGTCGCCATGTGCAAAAGCTCCACAAGGGCAGGGCAAGTGATGCAGCGGAGGACGGCGACCACCACCGAGACTGGCGCGATCCTCCCGGAGCCCGAGAAGAAGCCGTTCGGTCTGGTGGGCATCATCGCGGCGGTGGTGCCCGGCCTGCTCATCGGCGCCGCCATCAGCAAGAACATTGCCAACTTCCTCGAGGAGAACGAACTCTTTGTGCCTTCCGATGACGACGACGATGATGACTAAACTTGTGATACATCTTTATATTATTTTTATGAATTAACTAGTTTTTTAGTTTTGTGATGAGAAATAATCATTCAATTATGTTCGGGTAAGTATAGAGATGTAACTCATAAGTTTTAAACTATTTATTGTTAAAAATAATAATACAATGTTACAAAAATTACAATTTGATGTAAATACTTTGAGCTATAATTCAAATATCGCACAATTTGCCAATTAATCACATATTATGTTAATTTATTTTATGTTAGTGGGTTTATAAAATCTTAATTTTTCTTATGGTATTTACATAAGTACAATATCAAATCATATAGAAACAGCATTTTATATACAGCTGATCATAAGAGTAGAGTAGTTTTTATATCTAAATGCATTTAATAAAATGCATCTAACTATCCTGAGTAATAAAATGCAATCTCTTGCTATGCTAGTCAAATGTTACTCTCTTTAGCATTAAATACTTACAAATCTCTTCCCATATTTGTGCTTATAACATTTAAGTGACAATGATGAATAAATGACTTGAAAATGGCATAATTCAGTCTTTGATTTATTTGAGTTTATTCAAAACAAACAAGTCTCATTCATGTGAGACTTAACAGACAAGATAAAGTGCAATAAAGTATAAAATAAATAAAAAAGGAAGCATACTTTATGTTTTTACTGAGTACAAACATGATCCAAGCAATAAGCTTAATATAAAATGGTTATTTAGTTTAAATTACATACCTCATTTCCTTAGGTATGCATACCAAGTTCAAAACCTGATTATATTGTGTTATGGTCACCCTACCATCATGGGCAAACGTCGGGGACGCTCGAGAGTAAATTGGGGTAACTCAGAAAAATAAGAAAGATAACTGAGCTTAGCATCGATCAAATAATCTAACATCACTGTTCAATATTGAGTACGGCTTCCAGGTTCATCTATAGTTCCATGGTTATCCATTTAATGTTAACTGTCAGACTTCAATGGAAGTTGATACAGATTGTGCATGGTTCAATTCATGATTAATTTGTATACTGAATTTAAAAATAATACTGCTAGTCACTCAGTAGGGACTCGAGGGTGTGTATTGCAATTTTAGGCGATGGGCTGACAACCTGTCACTATGGCGATACACAATTTTCCGAATTACCCTCAAATATTTGTCAGACGTGGTGAAAATGGTCGTTTTTTGCGGCCGTTTACACTCTGTCTACCCCACAAGGGATAATAGGCGTGATATGTGTATGTATGTATGTGTATACTGCTAGTCAAATAAATAATCATAATTTTGTCTTTTCTTATCATAGGTACCAATAATTTATAAAACATTTCAAGAACAAAAATTAATACCCAGATCAACCTGTTTTGGTAGAAATCAAAAGATCATCCATCCCTCACCATGTAGGATGTGATAAGAACTTAGGACGTAAGCAACATGTAAAAACATTAGCGAAATATTCCACATTTGTAGAAGAGCAAAATTGAGTTACTCCCAAAATAGGCACATTTATGTGAAAACAATATCGATAATAGATATTTAAGGAAAGGACCTTTCAGCTTGATAATTCTGATCATATTATTACGTAATAGGTATAACGATTTTGTATTTTTTTCCCGTAAGTTTTCTACCAAAACATGCAATACACGAACTAACACATACTCAAGTTACACCTATTTACTCCGGTGGTCGTTTGTGGTCGCCCCAGCCGTGGAAGCACCTGGTGAAGCGCTTGGACTCCTTGTCCTTGAGAGTGAGGAACAGCTTGCGCGGACGCTCCGGCTGCATCGTCTTCATGTGCTGGATGTACACCTGGGAAACGACACAAACGGTAGCAGGAAACTCAATATTAACAGTATTTTATTTTTATAGCACGTTCACACCACGTACATGTTCCTGCTCCTGCCGCTTTATCAACGCGAGTGAGTGTTGACACACTGCCGTTATACTCTTCTCGCAATAATACGAGTGAGCGAGATAGCAATACATTCAACACGCGTTGCTGTGCGTTCAACACGGTGCTGCCGTTCCTTTGACTCGCGCACGAAAAGCCGACACTCGAAGGAGCACGGGAAGTGGCAGCGGCATGACGAGTAGCAGCGCGAGTAACCTGTTCACACACTCGCGCTGCTCACTTCCCTTACTATTTCCCTGCCTATAATATTTATAATATTGACCGTAAGAAATCGAGGTTTACATGTGTGTTGCAATTTTAAATGATGGGGTGACAAACTGTCACTATGGCACTACACAATTTATTTGAAACGATTTTTCAAATGTTTGTCAGACGTGGCGTAAATTTCCGTTTTTTACGGTCGTTAATTAACGCTTTGCCTAACCCGCAAGGGATATAGGCGTGGTATATGTGTGTATTTTGATCAAATTTAAATTAAATCGATATTCTATGGACGTGACAAGTTTGTTCGGCTTCGGTGTCACACAGCCATTCCGCGACAAATATAGACTTTATTTGTAATCATAACAAATCGCATCCACGAGTTATGTAAGGATACAATTTAGAATAAGAATTGACATGACACACGCGCCTCGGGTGTTTATAGAAACTGTAGACAAGACTGTAGTATATTATTATATTGTAAACTAGGTCCAGCGGCCGAAAAAAGTGGGATAACAATGAAAAATAGCAGACATGCTGAGCTGTTCTCCCTTTTACCAACTTTTATTTTTTAAAAGCTTTTGTTTGTACAGTTTGTGTTTGTTGGTATAGAAAGAGCATTTTATTTATTATTTAAGACTACGGAACATCATGTTTCTTAGGTGCAAAAAAATAATACAAAAGCGATCAGATTGTACCTGTGCAGATTTGTATGCGAGCTTGATCTCGACCTCGGAGCACTTGGCGCCGAGCCACAGGAACACCTGCGACCCGTTGTCCAGGATCATGATGTCGTCGTCCGCCAGGTCATCCTGGATAAACAAATGTTTAGTTGGAAGCACCTTCACCCTTAGAGCTATGGCGGGTACAGGTGGTGTCGGGAAAAGGCTAGCTACTCTGTCTGGCCGGTTGTTGTGATCAGAGGACTGACTGAAACACCAGGGTAAAATTAGAAGTTGTAATTGAAATTGAATTTCTATATTCAATGCCGGATAATATTATTACTTATTGACGTCAAGATCCGTCATTGTAAAGAAAAGGAATTTGTATAACACATTCTTTTTTTTACTATAACAATTTTGTAATGTCCTAATAGAAAACCGGCTCGGGCGGGATAAAAAAAATAAAATAAAGGCATTGCCTCGGGGCTGGCCAGGCTGAGCACACGGCATGTAACTTTACGACACTACCATATATGTATATACCTATGCATATGTATATATGCGGTGCGCGGTGAAACACTTCGATACCGTGTTTCAGGCCAATTGTTATTTGCTTATCTGTCACGTGGCGCCATCTTGCGGATATGTTGGTACTTTTGTTGCGTCTTGCATGCTTGTGAACCACTTGAGTGAGCTAAAAAGCACAATAAGCGCGTAGGAACCAGCCGTAGGCACAGGTATGTTAAGACAGAACGCGCATAGAAAAACACGCGCTAGTCACGCTGTACTATACAGGTTTTTCCTATGTATCTACAGAAATTTGAATTTTTTATATACCAAAGATACGCTTAAACGCACCAAGAAGCACTTCTTGACAAGTAATAATAATAATAATAATAATAATAATAATTTTATTTGCAGGCAAAAAAAAACCCATATACAATAAAATAGTCAGTCGTGCGTGAAGATATCACAAAATCACAATACAAATGAAATAAAATAATATTAAATGAACTGAAAAAATAACCTTAAATACATGGATAAAACTTAAAATAACACGATATGAGCAAGTTATTTCTTGTTTGGATTGCGGTGTACGGATAACCAATATCTAAAAATAGGGTTGGACACATCCTCACAGACCACCCTCAAAATGCTGTTCTGCGAGCTTCGCATCCTATCCCAAAAAGAAGCAATACGGCTCCGCAAAACAGCGTAAAAATCTGGGACTCGAGCGTCCGCAAACATGCCCGAGGCACTACAAAAACGAGGCAGCCTCATGAGAGTGCGAAAAGCATCATTGTATTGCACTCTCATGACGCTATGCGACTTGTTTGTATGCCTCACCCAGAGTTGACAAGTGTAGAAACACATGCAATAAGCCTTGAATAAGGTTATCTTGACCGTGTCGCTACACCTGCCAAACCTGCGCGCGAGCATGTTGCATCTCACTGCTGTGGCCCTTCTCTCGCGCTCCATATCTGCATCGTCACCAAGGTTTTCCGTGAGAATGTGTCCAAGGTACTTGAACTTTCTCACAGCCCGAACCACCAAATTATCCAGGAACACATCTGGTACCTTCGCCGGACCCTTCCCAGACCTAAATACCAACATCTCGGTCTTTTTTACATTATATTTCAGTCCATGAGCATCAGCATAATGCTCGCAGACTGAAAGCAGCTTTCTAAGTGCACCGACTGAAGGACAAAGAAGCACCATATCATCAGCATAGCTGAGACTGTTTACACAAACCCCACCTACGTGACAACCGATTTTGGTGCCTCTCAGCTCTCCAATCAGGTCGTTGATATAGATATTGAAAAGGTCCGGCGAAGTTAATCCACCCTGGCGAACTCCGCAGTCTAACCTATACTCGCTAGACGTCGTGTCACCCCATTTAACACAGTTTGTTTGGCCTCCGTACCAGTATCTCAACAGATTCACCACTTCTACAGGAACCTGTGAGCCGCGCAATTTTCTCCAGAGAATTCCATAATTAACTAGATCAAAGGCGCGGCTTAGGTCCAGAAAACACGCATAGACAGATGTTTCACGACTCGTATAGTAATTAACAGCGTGCTTTAGGCTGAAAATGGCAGAATCCGTCGAGAGGCCAGGACGGAAACCAAACTGAGCATCATCAATCTCCACATTCTTCATTAGTTCGGGCTGCAACAAACGCTCTAAAATTTTGCCTAGCACAGTCCCTAGCGAAATCGGTCTGTAGTTACTCGCATCACCCAGATTACCCTTCCCATTCTTTGCAATAGGAATAACCACAGTTTTCATCAGGTCATCCGGGAGATACGAGTACCTAATACACATGCTGTACAATAGGCTCAGCTTATCATACACCAGTTCACCTGCATGGAGTACGTGTTCGAGGCTTAAGCCGTCATGTCCAGGGGACTTACCGCGATTCATTAGTTTAACCACTTTAGCAACATGTTTAGCAGTAAACTCGATATATTGGTCACTCTGCCTCTTCACCGCCGACTCATAATCCTTCGCCACGGGCACGCACTCTACGATTTCGGGGACCACTTTAAACCTACTAGCAAATAAGTTGGCTATCTGTTCAGGTTTTTGTAAGCCGTCAACACTGATGGGCAGACTTTGTTTATATTCAAACTTTTTTGTTTCTTTCCAAAATTGAATAAAGTTTTTATTATCCCGGCATGTAGCTAGTATATCTAGTTTAATCTTTTCTTCGTTGAGCTGGCACCATTTGAGTTTGTTTTTAAATATCTTTCTACTGTTATAAAAAGTATCAAAGTATGGCCCTGCGGACGGCTTACCCACCGCAACCCAATTATTAAAATACAAGTGAAAAGAATGAAAGTCGGTTTATGATGATTGATAATTCACCGCTTCATCTTCCTCTTACTCATGCGCATTCTCTTCCTCTCAATCAATTCCCCACCCTCATCAACTAATTGTATGCTTGCTGTTCCCCATTCCACTTCCGCATCATCTCTCTGAAGTAGCCGTTCTCATTGGAACAGCGAAAGAGCCTGGTGTACTGCAGGGATGCTGGTGCTGCAGGTAGACCAGCAGACCAGCACCAGCTCACCTGGCAGAAGTCGGTGCACTTCTCGGAGACGGTGAAGTAGCCCTTCTCGTTGGAGCAGCGAAAGAGCCTGGTGTACTGCAGGGATGCTGGTGCTGCAGGTAGACCAGCAGACCAGCACCAGCTCACCTGGCAGAAGTCGGTGCACTTCTCGGAGACGGTGAAGTAGCCCTTCTCGTTGGAGCAGCGAAAGAGCCTGGTGTACTGCAGGGATGCTGGTGCTGCAGGTAGACCAGCAGACCAGCACCAGCTCACCTGGCAGAAGTCGGTGCACTTCTCGGAGACGGTGAAGTAGCCCTTCTCGTTGGAGCAGCGGAAGAGCCTGGTGTACTGCAGGGACCCTGGTGCTGCAGGTAGACCAGTAGACCAGCAGACCAGCACCAGCTCACCTGGCAGAAGTCGGTGCACTTCTCGGAGACGGTGAAGTAGCCCTTCTCGTTGGAGCAGCGGAAGAGCCTGGTGTACTGCAGGAAGTCGGCGTCGGTGTCGTAGGGCTTCCGCCCGCCCAGCGCCACCCAGAAGAAGTTGTCCGGCTCGGAGCCCTCCGTCAGCACCTGAGGAGGAACAGAACTTATGAGGAAGCAATCTGGGGAACTAATGGCGCCACTCTCGACTTGGCCATTTTACTGAGATTGGGCGAAAATGTGTCTATGTCATATCACACCTTTATTCTTTGCAGGGTAGGCAGAGCGTTAACGGCCTTAAAATACGGTGGCTATCGCCACGTCTGTCAAAATTTTTGGGGGACGTTTCAGAATAGGTTGTCAGACTGTCGCCTAAAATCGTAATATATTTAAACCCTCTAGTCCCTTAGTCTTCTTTTACGACACCGAAGGTAGAGAAATGGGGTGATGAAATTCTAAGGCAGCATCACATGGAATACTTGTTCATTGTTATTGTTATTGTGGCGTTTAGTCACAGTTGCGACTGCTGCCATTTGCAATATGCTTTGAGTTTTCCTCCCTATTAAAGGAAGTATTAAGGTGGTGATTCAGTAGCGTATTTAGGAATTTGTTGTCTAAGAGCAAATATGATTTATTGCTCCATGTTTGTGCTCTTGTTCAATCATAACGTCGTTTCACGTTTTAACAATCACACACCACGTATTACGAGCGAAGCGAGCTTACGATTCACGTTAATACAACAACGTATCTCATATAGTGAGCGAAGCGAGCTCATAAGTTAAAATAGTAGATACACTAGTATTGCGCTCGTTGTTTCACGTTAAAACATGATGTAGAATAGACCCAAGGGTTGTGGAACTCACCTGCAAGCTGACCCAGGGGTTGTTGAACTTTTCTTCAGCGATTTGTTCTATCAGGCGAGCGCAGTCCGCGTCGGCTTTACTACCGATCCACGCGTACACGATGGCTGACGACTCCTCGTTCGAACCCTCCAGGGGAACGTTCAGGATGTAACTGTTGGTGAAGACAAAACATTATACAACCAGTAAGTTTAGATGTGTTCTAACGTCTCACGCACTTATCATGCCTTCAACCATGTCAAAGGCCTACTGTACGCGAATAAAAAACTCTGACACCTGAGTTCAAACCCGTTCGTCAACTTGGTGTCGCATACGAAAGATCATGCCCATGCGGGTTAGGAAAAGAGTTAACGCGGCCATACAAAACGGCCACTATCGTCACGTCTGTTTGTCGTAATGCACCAAGAGATGCGCACGTATTTGCCGTAGCAGCGGTTTCACTCGGCATTGTCCAAGATAAATACATCTTTCTTGGCCAACGATTCTGCTGGATTCACTCGCCCACACAAATATACATATATTACATCTCTGTGGACGACATAATGCAAGGCGAAGGCATAGTATTGCAACTTTATATACTGACATTAATACATTATTCTTATTCTTATTGCTGTTGGAGCGAGTGGCTCAAGCTTAACGCCAAGTGTGAACTAGGATGCTCTCCGACTGCTATGGAACTTCAAGTCCCTGGAAACAAAGCTGGTGGAATTCAGCAGATATTCGAACGCACAGAAAACCACATTGCTGAGCTTCGTGCCGAAGTGGACTTGTTACGAAAGTCCGCAACAAGGTCAGCTGAGAATTTGAGTTTTGCTAACAACGAACAACGCGAAATGGCTGCCGCCGGTGAGTTTTATGCATCGGCGAAAAGCACATTGTCAACAAATTCGCCCGCTAAGCCAACCGACCAGCGTGCGCCCGCGCTTCCTGCCGCGGTCGCATCGCTAGACCCGCCCCGCCCCACTCGACCAGCCCCGCCCCGCTCGCCCCGCCCCGCCCCTCAGCACTGCAGCCGCCTGCTGCATCCGGCACTGCTACTGACAAGTCTGAGCGTCAACGCTAGAATATCGCTAACCGGCCTCTTGAGCCACTCGCTGCAGCAGCGGCACTTGTATGAGTCGCGTGCACAGCGCGGACCCGTTACTGCGCAGCTCATACAACTGCACCTACAAACAGAGCTATGTCTCACCAGAAGGCGCTGTTGAGTGTCGCGGCGTCCGCCCTCACTTGTATGAGTCGCGTGCACAGCGCGGACCCGTTACTGCGCAGCTCATACAACTGCACCTACAAACAGAGCTATGTCTCACCAGAAGGCGCTGTTGAGTGTCGCCGCGTCCGCCTTCACTTGTATGAGTCGCGTGCACAGCGCGGACCCGTTACTGCGCAGCTCATACAACTGCACCTACAAACAGAGCTATGTCTCACCAGAAGGCGCTGTTGAGTGTCGCCGCGTCCGCCTTCACTTGTATGAGTCGCGTGCACAGCGCGGACCCGTTACTGCGCAGCTCATACAACTGCACCTACAAACAGAGCTATGTCTCACCAGAAGGCGCTGTTGAGTGTCGCCGCGTCCGCCTTCACTTGTATGAGTCGCGTGCACAGCGCGGACCCGTTACTGCGCAGCTCATACAACTGCACCTACAAACAGAGCTATGTCTCACCAGAAGGCGCTGTTGAGTGTCGCCGCGTCCGCCTTCACTTGTATGAGTCGCGTGCACAGCGCGGACCCGTTACTGCGCAGCTCATACAACTGCACCTACAAACAGAGCTATGTCTCACCAGAAGGCGCTGTTGAGTGTCGCCGCGTCCGCCTTCACTTGTATGAGTCGCGTGCACAGCGCGGACCCGTTACTGCGCAGCTCATACAACTGCACCTACAAACAGAGCTATGTCTCACCAGAAGGCGCTGTTGAGTGTCGCGGCGTCCGCCCTCACTTGTATGAGTCGCGTGCACAGCGCGGACCCGTTACTGCGCAGCTCATACAACTGCACCTACAAACAGAGCTATGTCTCACCAGAAGGCGCTGTTGAGTGTCGCCGCGTCCGCCTTCACTTGTATGAGTCGCGTGCACAGCGCGGACCCGTTACTGCGCAGCTCATACAACTGCACCTACAAACAGAGCTATGTCTCACCAGAAGGCGCTGTTGAGTGTCGCCGCGTCCGCCTTCACTTGTATGAGTCGCGTGCACAGCGCGGACCCGTTACTGCGCAGCTCATACAACTGCACCTACAAACAGAGCTATGTCTCACCAGAAGGCGCTGTTGAGTGTCGCCGCGTCCGCCCTCACTTGTATGAGTCGCGTGCACAGCGCGGACCCGTTACTGCGCAGCTCATACAACTGCACCTACAAACAGAGCTATGTCTCACCAGAAGGCGCTGTTGAGTGTCGCGGCGTCCGCCTTCACTTGTATGAGTCGCGTGCACAGCGCGGACCCGTTACTGCGCAGCTCATACAACTGCACCTACAAACAGAGCTATGTCTCACCAGAAGGCGCTGTTGAGTGTCGCGGCGTCCGCCTTCACTTGTATGAGTCGCGTGCACAGCGCGGACCCGTTACTGCGCAGCTCATACAACTGCACCTACAAACAGAGCTATGTCTCACCAGAAGGCGCTGTTGAGTGTCGCCGCGTCCGCCTTCACTTGTATGAGTCGCGTGCACAGCGCGGACCCGTTACTGCGCAGCTCATACAACTGCACCTACAAACAGAGCTATGTCTCACCAGAAGGCGCTGTTGAGTGTCGCGGCGTCCGCCTTCACTTGTATGAGTCGCGTGCACAGCGCGGACCCGTTACTGCGCAGCTCATACAACTGCACCTACAAACAGAGCTATGTCTCACCAGAAGGCGCTGTTGAGTGTCGCGGCGTCCGCCTTCACTTGTATGAGTCGCGTGCACAGCGCGGACCCGTTACTGCGCAGCTCATACAACTGCACCTACAAACAGAGCTATGTCTCACCAGAAGGCGCTGTTGAGTGTCGCGGCGTCCGCCTTCACTTGTATGAGTCGCGTGCACAGCGCAGACCCGTTACTGCGCAGCTCATACAACTGCACCTACAAACAGAGCTCTGTCTCACCAGAAGGCGCTGTTGAGTGTCGCGGCGTCCGCCTTCACTTGTATGAGTCGCGTGCACAGCGCGGACCCGTTACTGCGCAGCTCATACAACTGCACCTACAAACAGAGCTATGTCTCACCAGAAGGCGCTGTTGAGTGTCGCGGCGTCCGCCTTCACTTGTATGAGTCGCGTGCACAGCGCGGACCCGTTACTGCGCAGCTCATACAACTGCACCTACAAACAGAGCTATGTCTCACCAGAAGGCGCTGTTGAGTGTCGCGGCGTCCGCCTTCACTTGTATGAGTCGCGTGCACAGCGCGGACCCGTTACTGCGCAGCTCATACAACTGCACCTACAAACAGAGCTATGTCTCACCAGAAGGCGCTGTTGAGTGTCGCCGCGTCCGCCTTCACTTGTATGAGTCGCGTGCACAGCGCAGACCCGTTACTGCGCAGCTCATACAACTGCACCTACAAACAGAGCTCTGTCTCACCAGAAGGCGCTGTTGAGTGTCGCGGCGTCCGCCTTCACTTGTATGAGTCGCGTGCACAGCGCGGACCCGTTACTGCGCAGCTCATACAACTGCACCTACAAACAGAGCTATGTCTCACCAGAAGGCGCTGTTGAGTGTCGCCGCGTCCGCCTTCACTTGTATGAGTCGCGTGCACAGCGCGGACCCGTTACTGCGCAGCTCATACAACTGCACCGGCGGCTTGCCCTCCTGGTGAGAAATTGATCATAAGTGTTACGTCTTTTTACAACACATATCATCTTAGTGATTGAAAATAAGAAATTGATAGAATGGTTGTCTTGGCTGGGGCTTGACCTGTAGAGTACCGTCCCACCGCTCTGCCACTGAGCTCCCGACGACAATTTTTAAACTCTTGAAACGCCGAAAACTGGCAGAGTAGTGAGACGGCACTCTACAGGTCCCGGGTTCAAGTCCTGTCCGACGCCAAGTTTTTTTTTCAAAATAAACATAATACACATAGCATTTTACATTACATACATACATTCACAGCCACAACAGTCCACTGCTGGACATGGGCCTGCCCCTACTAATGGTTTAGGGGATATTTCCACACTCACTACGCTTGGCAAGCGGATTGGCAAGCGCGGTGCAAGATATTGCTTTCACAGGGTACACTGCTGCCCATTCCCTGGATGAATTTCTCCATTTTCACCGTTTCACGTCATCCACGTGTTGCATTGGGGTAATGCTATTCTAAGCCGGTATCACACGGCAAATAAAGCATGTTATTTCTCCCAAACCTATCACTCAAATACCAGGTGTATTTTTGTGCTACTTTTAGTAAGACGTTTTCATTGCAACTTCGTGAAGTAACGTTTCTGTGTAATCAATTAGAAACTTCTGTCCCGCGGTTTCATCCGCAGACTTTTTCGGCTTTCCTGTGGGAATAGCATCTTTTCCCGCGGTAAAAAGTAGCCTATGTGGTTTTTCAGATTACATCTGTGCACCAAATGTCAAGCTGTTTGAGCCTAAACAGATAAAACACAATTTGCAAAATCAGTGTAGAATAAAACATGTAAAGTAAAGAAAAATATATCTTACCGGTTTGGCATTCCTCTTCCCATCCTTGATAATGAACCGCCTATGGAAGTGTGCCATGAACTTGAGGCTCTCCTGAAACAAACAACGATTATTTAATAAATACACCCAAAAAGTAAAAATAAAACAATTAAAAGAAAATTAAAGAATAGGTAAGGAAAAGAACAAATACACCCAAAAAGTAAAAGTAAAGCAATGAAAAGAAAGAAAATTAAAGATTAGGTTAGGAAAAGAATGGAATGGAAAGGAAAAGAAAGGAAAGTATAGAAAACGGAATGAATGGAAAGGAAATGCCTCTAATAAACTTTTATCTGCACTCGTCTCATAATGTCAGGATTATAAACTCGGAAATAGTTGTATAAAGACCTGCTTTATGCATTTTGCCTATAGAAATTACAGTTTTTACTCAAACTCCGGAGTGTAATGTCTTAAAGAGAAGGCTCTCCATTCGATAAAATTAAGAAATGAAACGAATTGTTTTTTCCCGCCGCGCCTGTCAGATGTTGTTTTACGGTTGTTGTTAAATTGTTTTGTTAAGATTATGTTCGGTTGATGTTTAGTAGTTGTTCCCAAGTTGTTTTGATATTGTTCAGTTGTTGTTCCGATGTTGTTTAGATGTTTTTCAGATGTTGTTCATTTTTTGTTCAGTTATTGTTCAAATGTTGTTCCGATGTTGTTCAGTTGATTCGATAAGTTGTTGTTCAGTTGTTAACATCTGAACAAGTGCTTAAGTACAGAATTTTGTTCTCGTATTGAATTAGACCTTGTATTGGACCTAGCAATCGCCGGTGCGGACGTATGAAAAAGTGCATTACTGAGTGCATAATATTAGAATTAGACATTATACAGGGTTATTTTTAATTTACCCCGGAAATTTTACAGGGCGATTCTACTCATGATTCTGAACAACTTTTATTATGGGGTCACCTGCGAATTCGCGAAAATAAATCCAGCTGTTTCATACATTTTGTTCGAGTAGGTATGAACTTTTCTATGGAACAGCTGTAATTTTTTTCGCGATTTCGCAGGTGATCCCATAATAAAAGTTGTTTAGAATCATGAGTAGAATCACCCTGTAAAATTTCCGGGGTGAATAAAAAATAACCCGTATGACTGTTGCATAAACTAGTATTTCGTAAACCTGTTGCTGGTGAGTTCTGACGACGTCTAGCCGCTTGCAGAGTTGCTTGAACTTCCGCTCGAGTCCGAAGGTGAATGTGAGCCAGCCCATGTTGGGCGCTTTCCGACCCTGCCAGAAGTACACCACCCACGACACCGTCTCGCCGTCGTCGTCCGCTTCTGGGGATGACCCTTCATTTTCGTCTTCGGGCTGTATAGAAATAAAGATTTTATTAAATGAGGACTTTTTACATACAAACACATGCTTACATCCCTTGCGGGGTAAAAATAATGTGTAACAAATATTTGAAAATAACTAAAGTGAATTATAAGTGCTATATAGTGACGAACTTGAACAGTGAATAGGATGCAGGCATTATCAGTTGTTTCAACTTCCTGCCTGTTTTTTATAAAGATCGTCACTATAGTGTCAGGTTGTCAGCCTGTCGCATAAAATTGTAATACAAATTAAACTCTCGAGTCCCTTAGTCGTCTCTTACGACACTTACGGGAAAGGAACGGGATGATGCTATTCTGAGCTGGCATCACGCAGTAAATTTTTAACTTTTTAAGTAGGATGCGAGCGAAACGATCATTATAGTTGGAAAATATTTTCAACCTCAGAGGCCTACTAGGAGGCGGTTGAAAAACTTTGACAACAGGCTTCATCGGGTTTGCATACGAGAGGAAACACTAATTTTCAACCATGTCAGAGGCCCACTAGTAGTAGAAGGCGGTTGAAAAACTTTGACAAAAGGGTTCATCGGGTTCACATACGAAAAGAACTGGTTTCTGTAGAAAACTTGTGGTTCCTCCTACCTCAGCCGGCAGCAGGTATCTGCAGAGGAACACGTAGCAGTCCTGCGTGTAGAAGACGCCCAGCTCGGCGTCCGGCAAGCGCACGAAGTGTCTCCCCTCGAGGACGAACGCCTCCATCGCCTCCAGGTCTTCGTTCCACTCGTCCAGCAGGGTCTTCGCCTCGGACGCCTGCATGGCGGGCTGGCGCGGCGTGAACAGCGCTGACAGATCCGCTCTTACAGCAGAAGAATTACGTATAATTGAAGATAATTTAAGAAAGCTTAAATAAAAATAAGAAATTGAAAAAAATTCAGCGCCCGCGTGGACTTGAACCCGGGACCGTGGGGTACCATCACACTGCTCTGCCAACTGAGCTACCGGCGCCCCGACTGACACTTGCCAATTTTTCAATTTATTGGTACTCGTCTCGAAGCGACGTACAAGTGACATATAGTATAAGTTATTGTAACGGATACTATGGTTAGTCCACAAAATCGTAGTACATTTAGAAAGCTTGCCTAATTTTCAAGCGCGGGCATGATTTGAACCTGAGTTTTACGCCATCACTAGTGGCGACGACTCTTCAATCTGGGCTACCGCCCGCTCACCATAGCCGCCAATTTTGCAATAACGCGTGGCATGGCTCCATCTAGCGAGTTAGTTTTGCAACTAATACCCAGCGACTATAATTGTTCTATCTTTACAGATTGAATGTAGCCTAAGTGATGAAAACCGGAGTTTTGCAAGTTTTCTAAAGTTGTATACCTAACACGGGAAGTGTTTAAAAGTTTGGTATTCAAGGCAATTTAAATTTAAAAAGTCCGAATTGACAGCTGGGTATTGTATTTCTCTTCACAAAGTCATCAATTCTAGTTTGAATTTGATATCGAGCTGTTTAAAATTAATAAACAAAAAATAAGCTATTCGAAATATTAGATCCGATCATTCTTTGTGAATGGATACGTGAAAGAGTTTATTTTAAAATTCAAAAGAGCAAAAATAGTATGCTTTCTTTGGAGGACGAAAATAAACAATAAATCGATCTTTGCAACGATAGGAACTCCTACTTACTTGGTTTCCTGGTTCTTTGCCCAGCTCGCCAGGTCAGCGCCGGTGCGCGCGACCGACTCCGCTGTCCGAGTGAAGTCCACGGCTATTACTTCTTCCCAACCCAAGAAGTATGTTTTGAACACCTATTAATTGAATTGTCATATTTAGTACAAAACTTACAACTAAGATCGTTCAAGTAGTAATCAAGTTTAATTATGAAACGGCGATGCCATACAAGAGATTGTGAAGTTGCTTCTACATGAGATCTTTTAAGGATAAGACGCATACTACGGCTACTATATTTATTATGCACACGCAGTGCTATATTACTTTCATAAATGAAAATAAGATATTGAAATAATGTTAGCGCCCGCCGGGACTTGAACCCAGGGCCCCGATTCTCTTACTTTTTAGTAATTGTAATGCTATCGAATGCCAGTTGACATTATAATGCCACTATGATTTTCTATACTTTAAACTGTTAGCAGAATACGAAATGACCAATACTGTCCCACTGAGAGGCCATTGATACACAACTGATACGATTTTCATTTTGCAGACTTCAGGCCCAGGCCCGGGGGGTACCGTCCCACTGCTCTGCCAACTGAGCTACCGGCGCCTCGACTGACACTTCCAAATCTTCAATCCCTTGGTACTTGTCTCTAAGCGACGTACAAGCGAAATCAAGTAAGTTATTGTAACAAATACTATGGACTAACCCACAATTACAGTAGTAATTCAAACCTTGCGATGAAGCTTCGCTTATACGTCGCTATACATATAGAGGTACATTATACACTCGTCGAAACAACATTTTACATTTGTTATTTATTTTTTGGGTAGGATTGATCGTAAAGTCGCCGAGTGATTGCCGGCTTAGAATAGCATCACCCCATTTCTTACCCATGGGTGTCGTAAGAGCCAGCTAAGGGACTCGAGGGATGTGTATTGCAATTTTAGGCGATGGGCTGACAACCTGTCACTATAGTGATACACAGTATCTGATTGACCCTCAAGCTTTTGTCAGACGTGGTGTTAATATCCGTTTTACGGCCGTTAACGCTCTGCCTACCCCGTAAGGGATATAGGCGTGATTTATGTATGTATGTATGTTGATCGTAAAATAATAAATAAACACTTTATTCAGTACGATTGTGATGATTGGCGCACTAGATGTGTGTGGTAACGGAACGTACCTGAGTTTCTGTTCCCTCCTGTAGTCGAGTGACTAAGGAATGCGTCGGCCGCGCGACCATGTTGAACAACTCTTGAGCCAGCTTGACAGCGGCCGCGCGGACCAAGCGAGACGACTTTTTGCCAAACCTGATATAAACATACAAAATATAAGGTCCTAATAAATTCTGTGCCAATATTTCTAGGGTGATTTCTACTCGTGAAACTGAACTTTCCTCAAGGAACATAGGTCAAAACATGAAAAAATAATTCAACCAGCAATATAATTTTTTCAAAAGCAATATAACATTTAAATGTGTGCGTACCTACTTATTGCATGCTGATACAAGTAAGTTACAGTGATTATATTTTACCATAAGATCGTATTTATACTTGTTTACTGCAATAAATGAATTATGAAAAATTGAGTCACTTTGTACGAGGTCCATTTTTTTCTCGACCTAGGTTCCTTAGGGGAAGTTATTCAGTTTTGCAAGTAGAACTAACCTTAAAAATATTTGCACTAAATTTAATAGGACTTTTTATAAGACAAAGAAAATCACGCTTTTAATGGTTTTCCTCCTGAGAATATGAATTGAGGACTAGATAAGGCTGAAACCGAGTCAATTATGAAACTTGTTTATCCATTACTCGGACAGAACACAGGGCGTTGCTTGGGACTAGACTTTTGGATCACAAGAGCCTAAACTGTTTCCATTTGTGTGCAAATACAGTACTTTTATCTTATCTTTATCACAAGCCCCCTTCCCTTATTGTGGATTCTACATACTACCCCCTTGGGATAGATCAAAGAAATTGACAAACAACATGCATGTTTCAGGGATTATTACGTACTAAATATATCAGCGCAAGCATTCAAAATGTACACACACATTTCTCGTGTTAAGAACCGCGCGGGCAAGGGTCAGTTCGTTTGGCCACTTGTCTTTGTCAGTTTGGTCAGTTAGAGCAGTTGGTTTGATAATTCAAGGTTTGTTTGGCAAGTTGTCTTTGTCAGTTTGGTCAGTTAGAGCAGTTGGTTTGATAATTCAAGGTTTGTTTGGCAAGTTGTCTTTGTCAGTTTGGTCAGTTAGAGCAGTTGGTTTGATAATTCAAGGTTTGTTTGGCAAGTTGTCTTTGTCAGTTTGGTCAGTTAGAGCAGTTGGTTTGATAATTCAAGGTTTGTTTGGCAAGTTGTCTTTGTCAGTTTGGTCAGTTAGAGCAGTTGGTTTGATAATTCAAGGTTTGTTTGGCAAGTTGTCTTTGTCAGTTTGGTCAGTTAGAGCAGTTGGTTTGATAATTCAAGGTTTGTTTGGCAAGTTGTCTTTGTCAGTTTGGTCAGTTAGAGCAGTTGGTTTGATAATTCAAGGTTTGTTTGGCAAGTTGTCTTTGTCAGTTTGGTCAGTTAGAGCAGTTGGTTTGATAATTCAAGGTTTGTTTGGCAAGTTGTCTTTGTCAGTTTGGTCAGTTAGAGCAGTTGGTTTGATAATTCAAGGTTTGTTTGGCAAGTTGTCTTTGTCAGTTTGGTCAGTTAGAGCAGTTGGTTTGATAATTCAAGGTTTGTTTGGCAAGTTGGCTTTGTTTACTACGTACAGTTGATTAGTTTAGCCAGTTGGATTGATAATCAAGTTGCCTAGGTGAATACTTACCACACGAAGACATCAGCGCGGGCATCCAGGATGTACACGTTCCTAGTGTTGAGCACCGTGCGGGCGAGGGGCGCAGGCTCGGGCTGCGGGAGCTCCAGGTACCCCATGCCGAGCTCCACGCGGTACAGGCGGGGCGGAGGCCACGCGAACTCTGCGGGGACGTGCTCCTAGGAACAATACAGTTGCACATAATAGTAGTTTTCTCAAACATGCTAGGAAATGTGTTCATTTCTTTCAAAAAAAGAAACCGCGATGTTTCACATTGTTTGTCACGTCTCAGATCACGCCAGCAAAGTTGTATGGAAATCCTTTGCTGGTGTCCATTAAGATAAATTCGTTATACGCTAAACCCACATCATTTGATTTTTAAATTATCTCGATGACTCTCATAGAAACGGAACGTAATTTTGTATGAAACAGGTAACTAAAGACGAGGCTGTATGATGTGAAGAGCCTTGCCTGTCCAGAATTAAAAAAGAAAAGAATGAACTAAACATTTAGTATGGCTGAATATTACGTAATACTGTGCCTTACAGGCGAATTTATTTTAAAAATTACAATTGGTGGGAAAATTGTAAATTTTTATTTGTTTCGTTGTGTTGTGGTCGCTAGCTAACTTTTATAAGAAGTACAATCTTTCATTTCCTAGCCTTTTTTTGAGAAAAGCACTATGTAAGCCTCGGGGAAAATTACTTTGCTTGACTTGTATAATTGAAGTCCGAGCCGCAGGCGAGGACTTCAAACTATACTCGTCCAGCAAAGTCTTATTTTCCATACCTCGACAACAATGTACTATTATGCAACTGTCATATAATGGGGGTCATTAGAATGCGAGTGTCTGTTTATCACACGAGGCGTAGCCGAGTGTGATAATAGTTTGACACGAGCATTCTAATGCGTAATTATAGCAGTTGCATACACTATTTTATCTACACTCTCCAAAAAAAACAAACTCAGTTTAACACTTTTCTAAAGGTACGCACCGGCGATTGCAAGGCCCGATACAAGGCCAAATTCAATACGAGAACGTAATATGGCTTGATTTGAATTTTCGAAAATTCTTTACTAACAGTTGTTTAGATGTCGAGTCTGAACAACAAATAAGTAAACAACTGAACAACAACGGAACAACAACTGAACAACAACTGAACAACACTGAACAACATCGGAATAACAACTGAACAACAACTAAACAACATCTGAACAACAACTGAACAAAAACCTATTAAAACAACTAAACAACATCCGAAAAATTACCGTAAAGCGACAACTGTCAGGTGCGGCGGAAGATGGCGATTTGAGTATTGGCAAAAAAAAACTTCGTTTCAATTCTCAACTTTATCGTAGTAAGAGTTTTCTCATTAAGTCATTACGCTTCTGTAATTTATATTAAGAGTCCTACTTCGCCGGAAGGAACGAAATTCAAATGAAGTTCGGAAGTCATGTCAAAGAGTATATTATAGAGGTGTCACCATTTCATATAATGTTAGTCTAACTGGTACTGATACAATACTTGACGACCAATGGTAGTGCGGATGCCTGCGGCGCAAAGGTTCTGGGTTCGATTCTCGGTGGACTACTCACAAAGTTGATATTATAACTTGGAAGGAATATTAACCTACATTATATTATAAGGACCATATTTTAAAATAAGCTGAACCATTCGCTTAGACTTAGCTGAACGCATAGTATCCATATTAATTATGAACTCTATAAACTGTACTGTCTGTTTGTTTGTTATTCTTACACTTTCAGTACATGAAAAGAATTCATCTAAAAATAAGGGCTTAATCAGTTCACAAAACACTTATCTTCATAACATCTCAAATCATATTTACAACTTTTTAGTTTAACGTTATTACAGAAGAAGCAAAGTCATTAAACTAAATAAAGCCAACTTATTAGTGTCCATCCTGGTATTGTACATTTTTTGCGAACTTCGACATTAAGAAACTTTTTTTGGATATTTCTTTGTCATTTTCGTCATTGCGTGCACCTTAAGCGCAACTGATACTGTTAAATTTAAATTTCAATTTTAAATGTTTATTGCATAAATCAGTATACATAGATGTAAGTTCAAAATATAAATAGCAAAAACCAATTAGCGACGGCCATTATATATATATACGAGTATGATATTATGATATGATAATAAATAGCGGTCGCATTCTCGCACCGTTCATTAGGTTTTGAACAATATTTGTTGACCATCAGACATACACAGAGCCGCATGCCTTAAAATTTTCAAACCTTCGAACACCTTTAACAATCTTTTCAGTTGAATTGCTTCATAGTTAAAAATTATCATACATTTTGGTGATATCTATTAAAGTAACTAAGAAAATTTTAAAATCGAAGGTGCTTCTAATTGTTTTTTTGACTAAGGTTTTAAATCCATTCCTATCTGGATAATCCTGTAATTTTTGGTCTTGAAATTGGTATTTTTAGAAAAGGGATTTATAGCCCTATACAATGTTTGGTATATTTCGGTGTTACCAACGAACCAGGGTGACCACAACCTTTAATATAATGATACTATCGACCTTCCCGAAATTTTAACATTAGTATTGGCATTTTGTTCTGTGACACTCTAGGACTTTCCAGCTAGGTATAAGTCTAGAACCTTTCAACCCAGTGTTACCCTAGCATGAACATCTTGACCCAGTGCCACTCTAGAACCCTTCTACCCCATAACACTAAAAACCTTCCGAATCAATTGATCCCACTCTTGAACTGAAATCTGTCAAAAATCTTTTACAACATAAATAATACTTTTGTATACTAGGTACGCAAGTTGCAAGAGATGTGGGCGTGATATGTGTATGTATGTATGTACGTAAGTACATGTACATAATTATTATCCTTGCTTTCTTATAATTTATCCTAAAACTGTGGTTGGTGGTGACCGTATGCGCAGCGCTCCATATTTACAATAAAAAAATTCCGCCGCGGTTAAAAAACTGCTTTTCTGCCGCCGTGCCGCCGTCTAGTGTTGCATATAAATCGAACCTTACTACTTCATACTAATCTGCACTAACAACCACGTCATCCTATTATTTGATAGTAAAAATTTTTTTAATACCTACGTCTAATCGGTTCATATTTTGCGTTTCGTTCGATGTATCAATCAACGTAGTATTGACATTGGCAAAATTATCCATAGCGGATAGAATGCCGTTGTTGTAGATAGTTGATATATTTTACGGCAAAATTCTAGCTACAATAATTTTTCACGGTCAAAATATCGAACAAATGTAGTGTGTGTCGCGTCTGCATCATATTCCGTTTATCTATGATCAATTCCACGTCAGTTTTGACAGCAGAGGAAACACATCAAAACAAAAACCTTTTATTCCCAAGGAAATCAGCCGGAAACAGTAAGTGTTTTGCTAAATTTCATAATAACTAAGACGTTTTGTCAAAAAATAACCGCCCGGGCGGGTTCAACGTGAAATTGCCATTAATAATCATACTAAGATCAATACAGTTCGATTAGCACTGGCGGAGGAAATCTCTTACGCCACGCTTCATCACTGAAAAATAGAGGTAACTTCAAATTTTAATTTCTCCGTAATTAAATATAAAATGAGATTTTGTCGCTGCCCTGGCGTATTCCTCATATCTTGAAGATTAAAAAACAAAATTTTGTTGACAGTGGTGTGCCTTAGATTATGCATAAAATGCATTCTCGTAGCTCGTTTTCACCTCACTTCATGGAAGTAGGCCCGTTAAACCGTAGTTTATATAGGCAGAATGCATAAAGTAGGTCTTTATGCAACTGTTTTCGAATTCATAATTCGAACATTATGAGACGAGTGTAGATAAAATTGTAACATGGTAACCGGTTTTAAGGCGAGTGTAGCCGTCAAAGACCTCGACAGTGGCGCCACTACACAAAAAAAAGTTTTCTCTTTATATAAACAAGAACTTGCAAGCTCAATGACATATTTGCTGCAATTAAAGTTATGGCAAAAAATACCTAAAATCGGTCACTTTTGGTATTAATGTGCAGTCTTTCTACCCACTTATTGTATATTTAAGAAATTATTTATAAGTATTTTTATAATTTTTACTTTAATAGCTTCAACAATTTTCTGGTATATTAATTAATTACCTAGTTTACGAATACTTACTTACCTACCAAAAGTGATAGTTTATGTTTAAAGTAAAGATGCGATTGTTCGCGACAATACTCTTGCAAGAGGTAAACTACACTAGTATTTAAAAAAAACACGTATTTCTCATAGGTTAAGAGAATTATATTCTTTTTATGAGAAATTAATATCTTAAAACGTATATAGCTTTTTAATAGCAACTTATTTTTTACCACTTTCAGATAGGTCAAAAGTTGACCAGCTGTTTGTTTCCTTCTTTTAGATAGCTCCTGAAATTGAACATCAATTTTCTGTACAATGTGTGTGAACATACCCTCGGCACATAGGGGTTGTGCACATATAGGATAGGATTATTACTTACTAAAGTAATAATGATTATTACTTACAGCGCACGCATCCAAAATGTACACACGCATTTCTCGTGTTAAGAACCGCTCGGGCAAAGGTCGCTTCGTTTGGCTAGTTGGCTTTGCCAGTTTGGTCAGTTAGAGCAGTTGGTTTGATAATTCAAGGTTTGTTTGGCGAGAACATCAATTTTCTGTACAATGTGTGTGAACATACCTTAGGCACATATGGGTTGTCTCCCTCGTATCCCAGCAGGTCCCAGAAGGCCCGGGGTTCCTTCCCGGGCGGTTCCGCGATCAGTTCCGCTTTGTTCTTCCGTTCTTCCTTGTTGATCTTCTCGGCGAACAGGCGCGCTTTCGATTTCAACGTGTTTTTCGCTTTCTTGCCGTTCCTGGTGTACAAAATTAGTGTTAAAATAAAAGAAGAATAAATTACTACTTCAATAAAACAATTAACAAAATAAATTATTATACTAATTATTAATTGTGCTATCGGGTCTGACTTCATACCTGGTGATATTACACTCATCATGTTATCATAGCATTACTCCATTTCTTTCCCGTGGAAATTGGAATACACTATAGTCATTCAGAATTCCAATTCTTCTAATCTGTTTGATCAACAATTTTAACCGCTACTGCATAGTAGAACGAAAAAAGAACGAAACAAACTAACTTAGGAACGTAGTTTAGGTTCATTCCTTTAATAAAATTTTGGAGATATTGAAGTATTTTTAAAACTCTACTTAATAACAAGTAAATCGCGTGAACCTTACTCATAAAGAACCTTATTTAAAACTAGATTTCCGCCCAGCGGTTTGACCCGTTGCACAAATTTTCCCGTTGTAATAGTAGTTTTCCCGCGGTAAAAAGTGGCCTTTGTGTTATTCCTGGTTATACTCTACCTGTGTTCCTAATTTAATTCAAATCGGTCAAGCCGTTTGAGCGCGGAGAGGTAACAAACATACATACAGTCCCTCATTTGCTTTGTCCCTCATTTGCTCCCCACTTTGGGAACTACCGGCACGTGCCGGGTAGATTCAGTCCAATACGTTCTTCCCAGAACAACTCGTAAGCCCAATCGCGCCCCAAGGGCGCGATTGAGCTGGTTGTTTGAACAACCACAAGCTTTTCCGGGTGAGCTCCTGCTCCCCACCATACAGTCAGGTGTAGATTAAAAGCCCCGGGGCTAAAAATCGTAGGGTCCACAACTAAAAAAAAAAAAAAAAAAAACATACATACATACATACACACACACAAACAAACTCTCAGATTTTTAATATTAGTACTGTTTAGTACTGATATTATGGCTAAAGCCGATATAGTGTCAGTAAATTACCATAAGTAGATGGTGAGGCCGGTGTCGAGTACGAACACGTATCTGGGGTCTAAGGACTCGTAGTGGACGGCGACCGGCTCCAGGTGTATGCCGTTGCCGGCCGCGTGCACGCGATACAGGCGGCTCTCGTAGTGCTACCAAAGAAACATTTATTTTTTATTTAGTATGGGTTTGCTCTTGACTCTAGTCTAGGTCATAGGACAGAGACAGAGTCTAAGATGGAGCGAGCTCACCCAGAAGAAGCCTGATCACTCTTACTTTCAAGAGATTTTATTAGTAACCAGCGGCCTGCTTGGTTTCGCACGCTGCTAACCGTTTTCTCGCAGGAATAAGACAATTTAATATAGCCTGTGTTCATCAGGGATAATGTAGGAATATAATGGTAAAGATTATTTAAATCGGTCATGTAGTTTCGGAGCCAATTCGATTCAAACAAACAATCAAATCTTTCCTCTTTACGAGTATAATCAGTGAATCTACGAATAGATTTTTACAGGTCGCAAAAGCGGTTGGGCGCTTACCAAAATAAAAAATTAACACATACAGGTGTCACTTTTTCAACCGCCTACTGAGTAGACATGGTTGCGTAACGACCGCCGTCTAAGTAGTCATAGACAGCAACCGGGGCCCACGGCTTAACGTGCCCTCGGAAGCACCATCTTTCTTACATTTATTACTTTGCTTTCCAGGTGACTAGCGTGTCCAGCCAGGAATTTTTCCAGTTGGGTGCGCCACTGGGCTCTCGAACCACCTTGTTATATAGTGGTAACACTCACCGGTTCATCGACCGTGTAGAAGCCGGAGGGCGTGTGCGAGCCCTGTAGGTACACGGGCGGTGTGGGAAAGAGCGCGATGAACTCTTCTGTCTCGTCGCCCTGCTCGTGTCGCTGCGTGCGCTTGGCTCCGAGCAGGTTGCGCAGGTTGACCGCGTGCATCGCCGCGCATGCGCCCTTGTCCAGCTACGTATACAAATTATAATACATGTAAGTAAGTAGCACATAAGGTACCAGGGGCACTCCAAAAGAACAGAATTATTTTCATCCCCAGTTAATACATATAAGATTATTTATGTTATGCTTTCTGTTTAGACCGCACCGTCAATTAAACACAACTGAGTTTCTCTGTAAGAAAAGATTTATTGCATCATTTTACATGTTATTCCTAGCTAAAAAACAAATACAAGTTTTCAAACACAAATCCTTACATACCTGTAAGAAAAGAAACGACATTTAATGTTATTAAACACGGTGTCGGTTTCTAACTTATATAGATACAATAGGACTTATAAAAATTATATTTTGTTTTCACTCGAAAATTACGAGACACATTTTAGGTTATCTTTTGCAGACTTGCCCGACTCGGTGACGTTTGTCAGCCGGAAGAATTTTTATAAAGAAAAGTATAGTTTTCTTTACATACATTATAAAATTTTCCTGCCGTGTGATGCCGGCTTAGAATAGCATCACCCCATTTCTTACCCTTGGGAGTCGTAAGTAAGAGGCGACTAAGGGACTCGTGGGTGTGTATTGCAATTTTAGGCGATGGGCTGACAACCTATCACTATGGCGATGCACAATTTTCCGAAGGACCCTCAAATATTTGTCAGACGTGGCGTAAATGTCCGTTTTGCGGCCGTTTGCGCTCTGCCTACCCCGCAAGTGATATAGGCGTGAAGTGTGTGTATGTATGTGTACATTATAAAATTTTAAACTTATTCTCATAAAATAAGTAATTTTCTAGTAATACATATTCTTTTCAAGAAAAAGAAGTTGCTGGGCACAAAAATAACTCAAAAATTACTTGAATCCAGGACCGTGGGGCACCGTGCCACTGCCCTACCAACTGAGCTACCGGCGCCCCGACTGACAATTCAAAATTTTTAACCTCTTTGTACTCGTATCGAAGCGACGTACAAGCGGGCGCTAACACTATCAATTTCTTATGGTGTGAGTACATAATAAACAATAATATTAATTTTGTATAAATTACACAGAATATTGTGTTTTGTGTTTAGTCCGAATGGTGCCGCTAAACTAGCGCCACTTCACGAAAAAAAACATATCTTCATGCAAACAATGAAGTGACTCACGGTAGCTTTGGAGCCGATCCAGAAGTGTATATCCCAGGAGAGTTGTCCCTGCTCCTCTACTGATGTTTTCAGCACTATGTAGCAGTCGCCTTCGAAGAATTTGCCAAACGCCACCTAAACAGAATAAGAATGGCTTGCTTATTATACAGATTAAGAAGATTACCACAACATTTCAAATTTCTAACAAGACTTTTTAATATTTTTAATTGATAGTTTATCGCATCATTAAATAAAAGGCAAGTACTTTTGATTTTTTATGTTTATTAATCAGAGATTTCAAATTTTAAATAGTGCCTTAGTTTAGCTCCAACAACTAAGCTGCTGAAAACAAAATTCATTTCTACTATATGCAAAGGATATTTTCAGCGTAATCCTAACTTTGGAGGATTTCACATCTTTTCAAAATATTTTAGAAACGCTTGCATTAAAAATTACGAAAATATGTGAATTTTATTAAACATCCCAAACACTCTAAACGATATATATTTTTTTAGTATGTAACGTAAAATGAAATGTTGCGGAACATGCATTACTAAATTTCAATACACGAAAATATGTACGAGCACATCGCACAAACCTAGAGGTATAACAATATTACTGAAATTAATTGACAATCAAAATCGAAAAAGTGGTCAGTCTCTCATTGACATTCAAATAATTATTTTATTAAATGAATGTTCTAGAAGCCAGCTTTAAGGTCGTTTATGTAACAAATAGTTATTCACAGGGATAGAGTAAACTGTATTTTTACTGGACAATGCAATATCTGCAAAGAATTCTCAAGTAAAACGTTACCAAAATTGTACCTGTCTATCTCTTTTTACACGACTGCCAAACCAAAACAGGAGGGTAATGTTTTTAGAGTTCATGTACGTATATAAGGTGTAAAAAAATTAGCTAAGAATATTTTAAGGGGTGAACCAGTACGTAAAACTGAACAACTTTCCCCAAGGAACATAGGTCGAAATATGAAAAAATATTTTGACCTCCCATACTTAGTGTGTTACCCGGCCGGGATAATTTGTATGGGAGGGCCAATTTTTTTTTCATATTTCGACCTATGTTTCTTGGGGAAAGTTGTTCAGTTTCACGTACTGGTTCACCCCTTAAAATATTCTTAGCAAATTTTTTTACACCATGTATGTGTGCGAATCTTTAAAGTACTGCAATTCGTTAACCACTGAACAGATTCGAATGGGAATGGTATCGGAAGAATCCTTACATTATCCCGAGTGTCATAGGCTAGGCTTTATCTCAGAAAGCAGTCGTGTTTTTTTTTTAATGTATCTTGCTTGTTTGCACATTTAAGGGACTCAAGGGTGTGTATTACAATTTTAGGCGATGGACTGACAACCTGTCACTATGGCGATACAAAATTTTCCGAATGACCCTCAAATATTTGTCAGACGTGGCGTAAATGGCTGTTTTTTGCGGCCGTTTACGCTCTGCCTACTCTGCAAGAGATTATGGGCGTGATGTGTGTGTGTGTGTGTGTGTGTGTGTGTGTGTGTGTGTGTGTGTGTGTGTGTGTGTATGGTATGGACAATGCAATGTCTGCAAAGAATTCTCAAGTTAAACGTTACCAAAATTGTACTTATCCCTTTTTAGCACATTTCGAAGTAGTCTCACCTCGTCCACGGGCGCGGGTATGAAGTTCTCGATCTCCCAGACCGTGAGCCCCGGCGCCTGCCCGGTGTCCTCGTCGAAGAACTCCGAGTAGTCCAGCGGAGGCTTCTCCAAACTCTCGTCCCAGCGTTTCGGCCTACATAGACGACAGTATTCATTAAGCAATCAAACTATTCATTTACACATAGCTACGATCATCGAGAAAATAATTTGTAAAAAATAAGCCGAGAATATACTTTATTGAAATCGCAAAGTGCCATAATTGCGTCTCCACATTCACAATTTATCTTTAAGTAAACTATTATTGTATCTTAAAACATATTTTCTAAAGAATGACACACCTGGTACGTGAATCGTGTTATGTAAAAATCCTTTAATGTTAATCGCATGAACCTCGCGATACAGGCTTGACCTAGTGTGAGGATCTAAATTCTACCTGTTTATGTTTGTAATCCTTTATCTTCTAATGTTCTGTTAACTAGTGTATTCTATGTTAATTTATGAAATAAATAAATTGAAATTGAAAATTGAAACAAACAAAAATGTTCAACATCCTTGGAACACAATTTATGGAAAAATCTAAATATCTCACAGAATAAACGCTATTTTGTTACGTGAATGTATTGCCATTTCATAGAGGATTGAACCATCTTATGAAAAATAAGAATAATAGTTAGTTTCCTGCCAAACAGATTCAAAAGTTTGAGTATCATTGCCTTGCTTATGCTACACTGAGAGATTATACCTATACTACCTATACAACATATTCATAGATGCAGTGACTAGACGGCCATTTTTATAGTCGGCTAAATAGCAGATTAGTCGGCTGTAATTACGAAATAATTTATTTCAATCAGTACACTACAGAAATAACTATGTCTTAAAGGAAATCAAAACTGTTTTTATTAGTAGAAAGGCTCTAAAAATGTGCACAGACGCGATTTATTTTTCCAAACGTCACCAAACTAATGATCGACTAAGCGTAGTCGGCCATTTTTCTATTCGGCGACTAGTCAGTAGATTTCAAAACCATAGTTGGTGCATCTCTACTACTTGTTATTTAAAAAAAAATTGAAAACAATGCTACAAGTGACAAATTCAGGTAGAGGCAGGTGTCTTGGTTTATAGGGAAAGAATTAAAATAAATATGTCTTACGTTTACCGTGTGATGCCGGCTTAGAATAGCCTTACCCCATTTCTTTACCGTGGGAGTCGTAAGAGGCGACCAAGGGACTCGAGGGTGTGTATTGCAATTTAAGGCGATGGGCTGACAACCTGTCCCTATGGCGATACACAATTTTCCGAATAACCCTCAAATATTTGTCAGACGTAGCGTAAATGTCCGTTTTTTGCGGCCGATTACGCTCTGCCTACCCCGCAAGGGATATAGGCGTGATTTATGTAACACAACGCTACAAAGGCAGCATGGTCTTTCATGATCTTCGCCTGTTCCTTGCAAAAGAAATTAAAAAAAAAAAACAACTCCACAAGTGACAAATTCAGGCAGATGATCTTGGTTTATAGGAAAATTATAAAAATAAATATTATGTTACTTGAGTTCGCTGTTCCTTGGGTCGAGTCGCTCGTTGTGCTGCGTGTTGGCCTGCTCCTGCATGCCCTTCAGGATCAACGCGGAGTCTTTCTGCTCGGGCTCCGGCCGGCCGCGCCGCAGGCGCAGCTTGCGAGCTATCGGGTCTGACTTCACACCTGATGATATGACACAAATCATGTTATCATAGCATCACCCCATTTCTTTCCCGTGGGAGTCGTAAGAGTCGATTAAGAGACTCGAGGATGTGTATTGCAATTTTAGGCGATAGGCTGACAACCGGTCACTATGGCGATGCACAATTTTTCGAATGATCCTCAAATATTTGTCAGACGTGGCGTGAATATCCGTTTTTTGTGGCTGTTTACGCTCTGCCCACCCCGCAAGGGATTGCAGGCGTGAATATGTATGTATGTTGAAATGGTTACATACATTCACGATTTCACTCCCAGTAGATGAAATAAACCGTTTATTGTACAAAATCAAAACACATAGGACACGTACATACATATATGGAACAATTCACAACAAGTCTACTTATTTCTAAAAATAAATCTCTTTCAGCATCTTTCCTTTTATGAGAATCTGTAGGAAATTTTTCATGACAATGGACTTCTGGATTCAATAATGCAATATCCTGTATTTTAATTGAGAGATAAGATAGCCGTGATATATTATCTTCGACGATGTGAATAGAAGACGTAGGACTACTTACGTTTGTTATTGTGTTAGTTTTTTTTGCTGGTAACGAGAAGTGGATGTTGTAGACTGCAGACCATCTCCTCAGACCCTGGTCGGTCTACATGGTACTCACTGGGAGTGATGGGTGCAGCAGTGGCGCCCTGCAGCTGCGCTTGCAACGAGAAGTGGATGTTGTAGACTGCAGACCATCTCCTCAGACCCTGGTCGGTCTACATGGTACTCACTGGGAGTGATGGGTGCAGCAGTGGCGGCCTGCAGCTGCGCTTGCAACGAGAAGTCGATGTTGTAGACTGCAGACCATCTCCTCAGGCCCTGGTCGGTCTACATGGTACTCACTGGGAGTGATGGGTGCAGCAGTGGCGGCCTGCAGCTGCGCTTGCAACGAGAAGTCGATGTTGTAGACTGCAGACCATCTCCTCAGACCCTGGTCGGTCTACATGGTACTCACTGGGAGTGATGGGTGCAGCAGTGGCGGCCTGCAGCTGCGCTTGCAACGAGAAGTCGATGTTGTAGACTGCAGACCATCTCCTCAGGCCCTGGTCGGTCTACATGGTACTCACTGGGAGTGATGGGTGCAGCAGTGGCGGCCTGCAGCTGCGCTTGCAACGAGAAGTGGATGTTGTAGACTGCAGACCATCTCCTCAGACCCTGGTCGGTCTACATGGTACTCACTGGGAGTGATGGGTGCAGCAGTGGCGGCCTGCAGCTGCGCTTGCAACGAGAAGTCGATGTTGTAGACTGCAGACCATCTCCTCAGAGCCTGGTCGGTCTACATGGTACTCACTGGGAGTGATGGGTGCAGCAGTGGCGGCCTGCAGCTGCGCTTGCAACGAGAAGTCGATGTTGTAGACTGCAGACCAACTCCTCAGGCCCTGGTCGGTCTACATGGTACTCACTGGGAGTGATGGGTGCAGCAGTGGCGGCCTGCAGCTGCGCTTGCAACGAGAAGTCGATGTTGTAGACTGCAGACCAACTCCTCAGGCCCTGGTCGGTCTACATGGTACTCACTGGGAGTGATGGGTGCAGCAGTGGCGCCCTGCAGCTGCGCTTGCAACGAGAAGTCGATGTTGTAGACTGCAGACCATCTCCTCAGAGCCTGGTCGGTCTACATGGTACTCACTGGGAGTGATGGGTGCAGCAGTGGCGGCGCCGGCGGCCTGCAGCTGCGCTTGCAACGAGAAGTCGATGTTGTAGACTGCAGACCATCTCCTCAGAGCCTGGTCGGTCTACATGGTACTCACTGGGAGTGATGGGTGCAGCAGTGGCGGCCTGCAGCTGCGCTTGCAACGAGAAGTCGATGTTGTAGACTGCAGACCATCTCCTCAGACCCTGGTCGGTCTACATGGTACTCACTGGGAGTGATGGGTGCAGCAGTGGCGGCCTGCAGCTGCGCTTGCAACGAGAAGTCGATGTTGTAGACTGCAGACCATCTCCTCAGAGCCTGGTCGGTCTACATGGTACTCACTGGGAGTGATGGGTGCAGCAGTGGCGGCGCCGGCGGCCTGCAGCTGCGCTTGCAACGAGAAGTCGATGTTGTAGACTGCAGACCATCTCCTCAGAGCCTGGTCGGTCTACATGGTACTCACTGGGAGTGATGGGTGCAGCAGTGGCGGCGCCGGCGGCCTGCAGCTGCGCTTGCAACGAGAAGTCGATGTTGTAGACTGCAGACCATCTCCTCAGAGCCTGGTCGGTCTACATGGTACTCACTGGGAGTGATGGGTGCAGCAGTGGCGGCCTGCAGCTGCGCTTGCAACGAGAAGTCGATGTTGTAGACTGCAGACCATCTCCTCAGACCCTGGTCGGTCTACATGGTACTCACTGGGAGTGATGGGTGCAGCAGTGGCGGCCTGCAGCTGCGCTTGCAACGAGAAGTCGATGTTGTAGACTGCAGACCATCTCCTCAGAGCCTGGTCGGTCTACATGGTACTCACTGGGAGTGATGGGTGCAGCAGTGGCGGCCTGCAGCTGCGCTTGCAACGAGAAGTCGATGTTGTAGACTGCAGACCAACTCCTCAGGCCCTGGTCGGTCTACATGGTACTCACTGGGAGTGATGGGTGCAGCAGTGGCGGCGCCGGCGGCCTGCAGCTGCGCTTGCAACGAGAAGTCGATGTTGTAGACTGCAGACCATCTCCTCAGACCCTGGTCGGTCTACATGGTACTCACTGGGAGTGATGGGTGCAGCAGTGGCGGCCTGCAGCTGCGCTTGCAACGAGAAGTCGATGTTGTAGACTGCAGACCATCTCCTCAGAGCCTGGTCGGTCTACATGGTACTCACTGGGAGTGATGGGTGCAGCAGTGGCGGCCTGCAGCTGCGCTTGCAACGAGAAGTCGATGTTGTAGACTGCAGACCATCTCCTCAGGCCCTGGTCGGTCTACATGGTACTCACTGGGAGTGATGGGTGCAGCAGTGGCGGCCTGCAGCTGCGCTTGCAACGAGAAGTCGATGTTGTAGACTGCAGACCATCTCCTCAGAGCCTGGTCGGTCTACATGGTACTCACTGGGAGTGATGGGTGCAGCAGTGGCGGCCTGCAGCTGCGCTTGCAACGAGAAGTCGATGTTGTAGACTGCAGACCATCTCCTCAGGCCCTGGTCGGTCTACATGGTACTCACTGGGAGTGATGGGTGCAGCAGTGGCGGCCTGCAGCTGCGCTTGCAACGAGAAGTCGATGTTGTAGACTGCAGACCAACTCCTCAGGCCCTGGTCGGTCTACATGGTACTCACTGGGAGTGATGGGTGCAGCAGTGGCGGCCTGCAGCTGCGCTTGCAACGAGAAGTCGATGTTGTAGACTGCAGACCATCTCCTCAGACCCTGGTCGGTCTACATGGTACTCACTGGGAGTGATGGGTGCAGCAGTGGCGGCCTGCAGCTGCGCTTGCAACGAGAAGTCGATGTTGTAGACTGCAGACCAACTCCTCAGGCCCTGGTCGGTCTACATGGTACTCACTGGGAGTGATGGGTGCAGCAGTGGCGGCCTGCAGCTGCGCTTGCAACGAGAAGTCGATGTTGTAGACTGCAGACCATCTCCTCAGAGCCTGGTCGGTCTACATGGTACTCACTGGGAGTGATGGGTGCAGCAGTGGCGGCGCCGGCGGCCTGCAGCTGCGCTTGCAACGAGAAGTCGATGTTGTAGACTGCAGACCATCTCCTCAGACCCTGGTCGGTCTACATGGTACTCACTGGGAGTGATGGGTGCAGCAGTGGCGGCCTGCAGCTGCGCTTGCAACGAGAAGTCGATGTTGTAGACTGCAGACCATCTCCTCAGACCCTGGTCGGTCTACATGGTACTCACTGGGAGTGATGGGTGCAGCAGTGGCGGCGCCGGCGGCCTGCAGCTGCGCTTGCAACGAGAAGTCGATGTTGTAGACTGCAGACCATCTCCTCAGACCCTGGTCGGTCTACATGGTACTCACTGGGAGTGATGGGTGCAGCAGTGGCGGCGCCGGCGGCCTGCAGCTGCGCTTGCAACGAGAAGTCGATGTTGTAGAACTGGAGTCCATCTCCGCGTGGTCGTTCCACCGGCTTCGGAGGCATCACCAGGTCATCGTTGCCGTGGAGTTGAAGACTCTCCAGGTCGCTGAGCAGGTGGATCGCGTCTGGTAGCGTGATCAGCTTGTTGCAGCTCAGGTTTAGCTTCTTCAGAGAGCCGCATCTAAAAAAATGCAATTTATTGATCCATGCATTTTTTGGCTGGACAGGACTATTCAGAAAATATTTAAAGAGACAAGCTTGCCTAAGAAACAGAACAGCTTATAAACTGTTGTTTTTGGCACTTCTTATGTTTATGATCTGCTTGAGGAAGCGTTATGAAATATCTAAGCTAAATAAATAAGCTTTCTTTTCGCCAGTTACAAATATATCATGTTAGTAAGTGGCATGTCTTTATTCCGTAGAGTAGCACGAATTATGCGACAATTCGCTAACGCTACCTGTTCTACATTGCAAATCGTAACGATTACAAGAAAACGCATAATTATTGATTGCGCATGACGCGTAATATGCGTGTACCCCGTACTTACGCCTGAGAAATGGAAAGTGCTATCAATTTGCTCGCTTATAATGTCACGTGGAAACCAACTTTTTATACTTTGTGAATGCACAAAGTATAAAAAGTTGGTAAAAGCCTTCACGAATTCAAATACATACATGATCGCTCAAAGAGTGGAAAACTTTTCAAGTATGATATAGAGTGAAATTTTACTAGTGACTGATTCTGGAAACAGGATGGGCTGGTTGTAAGGAACAACTTTTCGTAAGGAATATAGGTCGAAATACGAAAAAAAAATGACCTGATTGGGATTACTATGGACGCTCAAAATATTTTTGTCATAGTTCGATCTATGTTATTTGGGGAAACTTGATCCCAAGGAATATAGGTCGAAGTAAGAAACAAAAATTGGACCCCCCATTTGATTTACCATGGACGCTCAAATTTTTTTGTCATATTTCGACCTATGTTCCTTGGGGAAAATTATGCCTTATCACAAGCCAGTCCTCTGTTTTCAGTATTGGTCACTAGTAGCAAATTGACTTGATATTTCAGCGGTTGTGATCTACAACATATGCATCATCAATAGGATTAAAAGAATGTTAAAAATGATGAATGATTCATAGTTGTGAAAAAATCAAAAAATTATCTACTAAATGTTCAGTATTGCTGCGGAAGAAACAAATCATCTTCACGAACCTGCACAGGCCTTCCGGGATCATCTCGAGCAGGTTGTTCGCAGCGGAGAACACCTCCAGGTTGCCGAGCTTGCCGATGCCCGAGGGGATGCCTTCGAAGTCCAGCCGGTTGTCATCCACGTGCAGCCTCCGCAGACTCTGCAGCCTCACCAGCGACGGCGGGAGCGAGGTCAGCTTGTTGCGGGACAGGTTCAGACTTTCCAGTTTCTGCCACATGTCTATTGCTGCGGGAGAGAAGACAATAGTCCACCAATTACGTAACGCAATGAGTTTTAGAACTGATACATTTTTCGTTGCGGAATTTGTGGACGACCCCTATACGTACACGTAATATGTATATTAAGTTGAGCATAGTTGAAATCGTTGCAGGATAGCTTAAGGCTCTTGATGTAGGTTTGCGCGATACTTGTTCATGATTAGGTGGAGAATTTAGCCTTCTACGTTTAAAATAGCTTTAAGCTGTTATGCTAGTCTATAATAGAAAAATTTAAAATCGGGTAAACACAACCTTACTCTTTATCTTCTTCTTTAAGAAATAAACTCTTGTCGCCTACAATCTAACTACGCAGAGTAAAATTTCAGAGGTTCTTTTCTGTAACAGATGTTTTATCCCGCGAGTGCGGGTTAGCCATACTTGTGTGTGTTAATGTAGACATACGAATAGTCTTTGTGAGTCTCGGCCAAAACTCATCGCTCCCGAGCTTACGCACACAAAAACAAACAACACAAGCATGTACAATAAACACACAAGTATGGCTCACCCGCATTCGCTAGATAATATCTGTACAGGTCAATTGCTTTTAAAATGGTGTTTTTTGGATTGTTTTGCAGAGTGGGGCATGATAGTTACAATAAATAACATGCTCTCGGCGATAACAACCATCACATAATCTGTATATTGTTTCGATTACTCATCTATTACAAAGGTTTTCAAAAACTAGCATCTACTGGCATTAAACAGGTAAACAAGATAGAAAATAATTACATTTTATGTCGCATTCGCAGATCAAATGTGATGATAATAAAGAGAAAATATGCTCAGACCAGCGCGACGAGCGACGAATCTATACGTTATGCATGAATGCGCCCGAGTTTAAGCGACTGGCACCACGTTTACTCATAGAAAGTCAACATGGGTAATACCAGTTCATATTAAATTAGTTATCAAACGGTGGGGAGCATTTATGAACGAACAGAGTAAATAGAACTTGATGGGTAAGCCAATGGAAAATTAACATTCAACCCTTGTGAAAGAAATTAAAGAGAGAATCAGACTGTCCAACATCCTTTTCCGTTTTTAGGGTTCCATACCGATTACCCTATTGGTGAGACTTAGTTGTCTGTCTGTCTGTCCGTCCAGTCGTCACCAGGTTGTATCTCATAAACCGTAATAGTTAGAGAGTTCTAATTTTAAAATCAAAATTAAGGGGGGCTCGCATAAAATTAGGTATATCATGAATGGTAATAGTTAGACAGTTAAAATTTTCACTGAGCATTTATTACTGTTGCTGCTGTAACAATAAATACTAAATAACAGGAAAAAGTTAATATTTAAGGCAGCTCCCGTACAACACACTTTCATTTCCATTTTTATTCATAATGGTACGGAACCATTTTTGCGCCAGTCCGACTAGCACTGAGCCAGTTTTTTCATTCCGTAATAAGATTATTTTTACATACATTTGTTACCTTTCTGGCAGTTCACATTTTGGACAAAACAACCTTGGATAAATCCATTTTAGACAAATCGAAACAACTCACCTGAAGATACTTCAGCTATCTCATTATCACTAAGGTTCAGTCTTTTCAGGTTCTGCAGCGCGTAGAGGGCGTCAGGCACTTTGTTGAGGGCATTCTTGCTGAGGTCCACATCGGACAGGTTAGACAGGGTGTCAAGGGATGTCGGCAAGTTGGCGACCGTGCGTTGCGTGTTGCGCATGTGCAACGTCTCCAGGCTTTGCAGGGAGGGCAGTTGGCTGGAAGAAAAGTTTATGATAATCATACAAGGAGTAACAGAAAGGGTTTAACAAACTGAAACGAGGATGAAACTGAACAACTGATGAAAGCGAACATAGGACAAAATTTTTAAATAAAAATTTGACCTCCCATAGTAAATTAACCAGCTGATCAGCAATTTTGTATGGGAGGTCCAATATTTTTCATTATTTCGACCTATATTCCATAGGGAAAGTTGTCCAGTATCATGAGTACCTAGGCCTTTATTTGGCATGTAACTCCCTAAATACTATTGGCAAAGTAAAACCTTAGTCTTGTAGAGATTTACAACTTAAAACATATCAAATTCAAAAACCATTATGTAAGTTGAGGAATTTAATGATCAATAAATTATGATGCATCTAGATAAATATGCCTATTGTCTATTATTATACCCATTGATATATAAATAAACAAATTTATTTCCATCTTAGTTCTGATATTTTAAGAGAAAAAATGATTACACTTCTAAGTACTTAATCCAATTCTTACCGCAGTTGAAACAACCCAAGGGGGTTGTCATTGAGTATGAGGGTCTGGAGGTTCGCCAGCCGTCTGGTTTGCGGCGGCAGGGTCTCCAGCAGATTGTGCGATAGGTCAAGAAAAAGTAGGTCTGTGAGTTGGACGAATAACGTTGGAGGTATACTTTCAATTCTGAAATTAACAATATCCAGTTTAGTTTGAAATTATACACATATACATATCACGCCTTCATCCCTTATGGGGCAGGCAGAGCGCCAACGGCCGCAAAATACGATCGCCACGTCTAACAATTTTTGAGGGCCATTTCATTTCAGTCAGCCTGTTGCTTAAAATTGCAATATGCATGAAAACCTCAATTCCTCAAATCACCTCTCATGACACCCCTAGGAAAGAAATGGGGTGCGGTAGGGTAGTTTCAAACTGTTACAAATAAATACAAAAGAGCTGCCAAGATACTTTTTATATAAAAACTCTTATCATCAGTGGGTCACTGTAAGCTGATTGTAATTGCACAAGATAACTTACTTGTTATGGCTTAAATTCAATACAAGCAAAGATTTTGCCTTGTCTAGTCCATCTGGTACCTCTTTAAGTCTATTATGAGATAAGTCAAGGGTAGTAAGTTCCTCTAAATGGAAAAGCTCTGCAGGTATTCCCGACGTTTTGACATTGTTGTGCCGCACATTTAAGGACCGTAGACATTTCAATTCCGTAAGCTCACCAAATAGTTTCTCTAAGTTATTATTTTTTATAGAGAGGTTTTCCTGAAAAACAGGATTTAGTTATGAAAATCATTTGTCTTGTTAGTTTAATAAACATTCTCGGCTGTAAAATAAGGTTGTAGAATTATTAACATAAGATTTCTACAAATTAAGAGACAAAGGTATCATTAACTCATTACATTACAGTATGCAAAATGTCATACAATTTAGGAGTTTAAATGCAGTATATTTAAATATTTCAATAAACAATACCAAGGGTACTTTAAAAGTTCTGAGAACAATTAGGGAAACAGACAAGACCTTGCAGAAATACTGATAAGATAGGTGTACTTTTTAAGTATGGATAATATGTGTACCTAGATGATCAGAAATTTAATACAGCCAAAAACCATATGCTGACCTGAACATTTATTTTTATATTGATACTGGGAACTAATGATAGAAATGTATGAAGTTCATGTTTCCAACTAAAAACTGACTAAAGATGAGCTTCTTACCAATTTCATAAGCTTTCCTAATTCCTCCGGTATGTCACATAAATTTGTCTTATCAAGCCTCAACCATTGAAGCCCGGTCATGTACCGGATAGCCTCAGGGAATTTGTCATCCTGAAACACAGGAAAATTTAGGCCACAACATTAAAAATAGTAAAACATAGGTTAGAGTATGATATCATCCAAACAAAATAAGGCAATTTCACATTATTTAACAATAACACTTACACTGAAATCATTGCGTGTAAAATCTACACCGCGTACAAACGGCAATAAGCCTGTGTTTGCCATGTTTACATTAATTTATTCGTTAAAAACATTAGCTCTCCAATTCGCACTGCTCAAAATACCAAAATGACATGACAGCAGAGGACTGCACTGACAGACAGCAGATTAGGTCTTGTCGCTAGGGACGCGAATCAAACCTCAAAATACCGGTTTTTATTTAAAACTCGCATACATTTTATTTATCGATGAAGTATCGATATTAATTGGGACGCCCGGACATCACTATCAATGCTGGACATTTTACTTTTTCAGTGCATCGGCAATGAAATAATATTTTATAAGCCTACTTAAGACAGATGGTTCCGTGCATCGGAAAGCTCGTTAAGCCAGTGTTTCCGATTGCTATTTTTGATGTAATTACTCTACATAACTACGTCAGTGGCTCATAGTTATTAAGAAGCAATTTAAAATAATCTAAAACTCTCCTACTTAGAAATCGTATCAGCTGGCTTTGAACAGCCTCTCCTTTTTCAAGTTCTTCTTGCTCAAGGCTCGCTGCTGCTATCACGACCTTTATTTTGTTACTATTCTAAAGTACCGTAGTTTACCTGCTAATTACATCCTCAAGAGTCTCTCAAAGGTTGACTGGAAGAGATCCCTTTGTGGGATAAGTTCGCCTTTGTGTCTCTTGTTTTATTCCATCCTTTGTTGATACTGTAAATTTGTCATGTCATGAGGATACGACGAAGAAAAAGAAAAGTTTTGTGGTACAATAAAATTAATACATACATAAGGTCCGTTTATTTAAGAATGTCTTTTAATGTAAACAAACTCTGTATGTAACCGACAGTCGCAAGATATTCTTAAATAAACGGACCTTACCTTTACAAAATAATCTCTGCTTTTAGACATATTTGCCATGACATTCGATTTAATAATGAGATAATAATGAGTTCGTTTTCAGACATGTACTTTAGGACTTTATTTTTAGTACAGTCAGCTTAAACAGTTTGGACGCGTTTGGTCTTTGAACTAGAGATGGGCCAAACAGAGGTTTTTCACCGAATACAAATGTTTAATTAAAAGTTTACCGAACCGAATATTCGGGCGAATTATTAAAAAAGAAGTTCAGAGTTTTTTTTGTATTATCTAATCCCGCATATTAGACTGCGACCTCAATGCTCGACACTCCTCTAACATTTCCTCTTTTTTCCCTAGTCTAAGAACATTTCATACTATTATATTTACAAACTTTGATCTTATTAGGGACTGTTCCCTTCGTCATAAGAATAGAATACTGCGTATAGAAACGAAACTCCTTTGTCTGGGCCCCAAAAGCCGCGCTTTAAATACCTACTTCCCCCCGCAGCCCGTAACGCCCCGCGATCTCCCGCGCTTTAAGTCGGGGCTGTCACGTGCCAATAATTTTATTCCAGACTAGCGGCCAGTCAAGCGGTTGCGACCGCTGCTAACAGTTTTCCCGTGGGAACAAAATATTTACCCGTTTTAAAGTCTTAACTTACCATTTTATTGTTAATAGGTAGGTACAGAATTTTAAAATAGGTGCAAAAATGGCGCCGTGTGGTGCCAGATTAGAATAGCATTATTTTTGTAAAACGCGTTCTCCCTATGAATACAACACCTTGCACTCTGCTCGCTAATCTATCCGCCAAGCGTGGTGAGTAGGTAGGTACTTATGGCAAATAGGTACCATCCGAGAGGCCCATGTCCAGTAATGGAATTTGTGGCTCTTATTACGTGGCTGTTATATTAGTTATAGTTGGTGCAATATTTAAAGTCATTGAGGCGGGTGGCGTGGCAAACACGATATAATTTACCGAAATTATGAGGTTACCAGGTATCCTACTTGCTAGTTGACTGTGAACTGATTATTTACGGAACCCTATAAAAAGCATTTAACTAAAAAACAATATGCATCTACAGCCTGATTGTCGAAACAGACCTAGGTACAGAAAATGAAAATTCGACCCGCACGACGAACGTTTCCGCGGCGAAGCGCACTCCCGACTGAATTGTTCGCTAAGAGACAGCCAGACGGATTGACCTTGAGCGCGTCTGGAGCGGGAGTGTCATCTCTATGTGATTTTTACTCTATGCCTTCGTGCTCTTTCGTAACCCGTATGAACGACGACACCTCTCCGTATTACAGCAACTTACGGCACGATGCCTTCTAAATTTGTACGGATAATAAAGGCAAGACGGGGGATAGGCCAGTAGGGATAGGTGGAACAGGGGGACGTGCCGGCTCACGCCTGCGCGTGCAGCCCGCTTCGGAGCGTTGGCCCTTATGTTCAACCAAAAATTGGAGCGACTGTACGGGCTACCGCACACCAAACGTATGTTTTTGCGAGCGACAGCGCGAGCACTTTTTATTTTAATTCATAAAATAACCGTACATTATTGAAATAAATGTGTTATTGCCTAGAATGACAAACACCGCCGGTTGCCGCCGGGCGACCCTGTAAGCCGTTTATAACTAACCGTTTATGGCTAACGGCATGCAACTCAATGTGGACAAAACTAACTTGATCCACTTCAAACTTTTTTTTTTTTTTATAAAATAAAAATAAAATAACTTCAAACTGAGGTGCGACCATTCCTCTCCTTCACTTGCTGTTGTCACCGGGAACAAGCAACTCGTTAGTAGTCAATGTGCTCGCTTTGTTGGATTCACTTTCGACAGGGGACTCCAGTGGAGCGGGCATATTGATGCATTATGTGCGAAATTGAACTCGGCCTACTACGCCATTGCTAGGTTGTCTCGGACACTCACATTAGATAACCTTCTGACCACATATTATGGATACTTCCATTCATACCTCACTTATGGTATAGACTTGTGGGGGCTGGCAGCGGACAGAGACATGCCGTTCGTTCTCCAGAAAAAGGCGATCAGGATGATGTGTCGCGTGCCAGCTGACGAGCCCGCCAAGCAGTTGTTTGTTCGCCTGCGTGTCCTGACTGTACCCTGCATTTACCTACTTGAGGTGGTCAAATATGTTAGAACACACATGGATGATTTCCCTGCTTCACTTAGATTCTCCGCTAGGCGAGGGAACCAGCTGGCCCCCACGCGTCACAGACTAGAAAAAACTAGCAAATCATTATTTGTGATGGGGCCAAAGATATTCAATAAACTTCCATTGTACATACGAGAAGCTACGAGTATTAATGTATTTATTAATAAATGCAAACGCTTCCTGGCTGAAAAAGCCTACTATAGCGTAAAAGAATTTATTGACGAGTGAACTTTTTACATTTTATTTATTTCACTTTATATTATTGTTTTGTAAACTATGTCTACGAATGAATTTTTTGTACACTGTACCTATTTATATTTATACTTCTGACAATGTAAATTTCTTACTATTAAATAAATGATAAATGATATAATTCTAGCCAATTTCACCTTTATTTTATTTACAAAAGGGTTTCTTTTCGAATTTCTAGTCAAAAGTGCTCGTACTGTTGCTCGCAATAACGGCTCTTGCTCTGCGGCGGCCCTTAATCAGCAAAATTAAAACTTTTTCAGATTACACATACTGACATTTAATATCATAAATAAACCGAATAAAGTCAAGAATTCGTTATTTTGAAAGTTTATTATATTTTCTATCAGGATGTTAACAAAACTATCTACAAGAATGATTACATTTAAATCATAACCAATCACTGATCATACAATAAATTCTAAGTACAGTATTTTATTGTTTTGAACCAATACATTTTACCAGGTCAGGGATAGCAATTTTATTTAATATAGTAAGAAAATTAATCCAACTACTTTCAAACCATGGTAGCTGTCAATATATATCTTCTTAAATAAATGCAATATCAATGCAAATTAGATGTGCAGTCAAACAGGAATTTAGTTCAGGTTTTTTGCTAGTTTCAAATTAAACATAAGTGCCTATCACTAAGTTTATCAATTAAAGCATAACTATGACTTATCAAGTTGTATTTGATGTAAAGTAGGTGAATATATTATTCATTGGCTTGGTGACTTATCGTGGCATAGGTGGCAAGTTGTTTATTGTGTTGGTGCCAAGTAACACCTGAAAAAAGGAAAGAAAATTATGTCAGTAAACATGTAAAGAAATAATAGAATCCTTTTTTATATTGTGCTATGAGCAAAGCTAGCCATTTTAACACTATGTCAAAACCGGCCAAATGCGAGTCGGACTCGCGCACGAAGCGTTCCGTACCATTATACTTTTACTATCCATAAAAACGCGCAAAAAAACAAGTGTTTTGTATGGCAGCCCCCATAAATATTTATTTTATTTTTTAGTATTTGTTGTCATAGCAGCAACAGAAATACAACTGTCTGTCTAACTTTCGCGGTTCATGAGATACAGCCTCCATAAAAAAAAACAAGTTATTTGTATGGGAGCCCCCTTAAATATATACTTTATTCAAATTTTTTGTATTTGTTGTTATAGCAGCAACAGAAATACAACTGTCTGTCTAACTTTCGCGGTTCATGAGATACAGCCTCCATAAAAAAAAAATAAGTTTTTTGTATGGGAGCCCCCTTAAATATATACTTTATTCAAATTTTTTGTATTTGTTGTTATAGCGGCAACAGAAATACAACATTTGTAAAAATTTCAACTGTCTAGGTATAACAGTTCAGGAGAGTAACTGTAGGACGGATGGACGGACAGACAGACAGACAGACAGCCGAGTTTCAGTAATAGGGTTTCCGTTATTACCCTTTGGGTATGGAATGGAACCCTAAAAAGTAGCCTATGATAGTAAGATAAATGCTTGGTAACAGTCGAGTATTCTCAAACTAAGCATGTAATTTTTTACAATTCCCAGTGAACAATTTATTAGAGATAAAATGTAGCCTAAAAAGCAGTCGAAACCCGTGACAATTTAATAGGTCATTGCAGGCTGGTTTTGTAATGAATTAATTATTATTGTCTATTTTATTTTAAATTATTCACACCCTCCCAGTGAATACCTGACTTTAGTCCCTTTAAAGAGATCAGCAAATACGTAAGTAGAGGCTGACTCTGGAATGGTAGGTTGAAGTGCTGCTGATAGTACCCATCTACACCACACACCACTCCATTTATTTGGTTTTATTTACCTGTTTCTGTTGTGACTTCTGCATCTCTTCCACCTGAGCTCTTTCTACCTCGAAGATGACAGGCGCAAACAGGATCACGGAGGAACTGGCTACAATCCAGACCACTGTGCGAGACAGGCCATAGAAGGTTTTCACACCAGACCTGAACACAGTTTACAGTTAAGTACTAAAGCAATGGCTTTGAGAGGGGCATAATAAAGGGCAAAAAAAATGACTGAAATAATTCGAGCCAGAACCAGCCCAATAAAGAACAAGATTTAATTTTATTTTTAACATAGCTCTAAATATGAATTATATAAAAGTACTTAACACATTCTGGGTGGGAGGTCCTTATACTTACACCTTTAAGATTTTTGGCAAAACCAACTAAATTTAACTGCTTGGTATAAATTCATTAATAATTTTTCTAAGCAATTCAACTTACAAGGTCTTGGAGCTAACTGTGTGGATGCTGTTTCTTATTGTTTCTGGGAACATCTCCGTCAGGCCCCAAAGCCTTTCAGAGAGGGTTTCATCAGGCTCCTATATATGAATACATTGATTATTATAAATTAAAGACATAATATCAATAAGGATCCACATGGCATCCACTAACCAATAGATCAATTTGACATTTGTGACAACACACATGGGCAATTTCATATTATACTGCCATCATCAATAGTAAAGTCTATTGGTTTCTGGACCCTTCCTTTGCCGGAAACTTAACTACCACAAAGTTATTATTTTTAAGATCTTGTTTTTGCCTAAAGTGGCTGTCTTTTTTGTGTGTCTAGAAAGTTCACTCCTCTACATATTTTTTACAGATGTTTTTTATAGACTTGCAATATTTATAGTCAGGGCAGGTTGTAAATAAATAATTTCAACCAACAAATCCACTGCTATTCCTGGTTTAATTTAAGCTCATGAAATAGGACATTGACCCCTCACACAAACTGGCCTAAACTGACATGTAAATGCATGATTTGTATCAGTTTGTATTATGTTGCCCATGCCCTGCTTCACAAGCTAAAATCAAACTAGGTATGGAGTTTGTCAAGATCAGCCAGTTGTCTGTAATGGTCTCGATATCAGTTTGTAATAACAAGAACTGCCCAAATTAGATAAACATTCTCTAACTTTAACAACAATGGGTAGTAGTTAACCTATAAAAAATGTCTGATAAGAATGACATAACCAGATTGAATCATGCATAAATGATTACTTTTTGACCAGCAACTACATCAACACAATATTTCGACAGATTTTGTAAAGCAACATGGTCGATAATTAGACGAAATAATAGGTAGTACTTACATCCTCATATTCCTTGAGACATGGAGAAAGAGCTGAATCTGTCTGAAAAGAGAAACAAACGTTGAATTCCACAAAATTACACAACATTGAAATGATTGCAAAGCTTGGACCTAACGTACTGGCATCGAGACGGGGGAGATCTGCAAACTATCCTCGGGTTTACGCTCAGGGGTATCATCTTTGCTTGCGGTCAAAGACTCCATACCACTGTCGCTTTGCTCCAGCTCATCGGTCAATTCCATAAGCATGTTATGGATATTTCTCTCTATTTATTACTTGTTATATTCACTGTTTCTACAACCTCGTGCCCAACTTATTATCTGAAAATCGTAAAGGAAAGGAAGAACTTCACCAAAGGTGACAGCTCTTTTTTCACGCACGCATGAGCAAAATAGTGATGGGGTACGATAATTAACTTTCAAAAACCGGCAAAAATTTAATTATTTATTTAAAGCGGTTTCTAAATAATAATTAATAATAATAATTAAGTCTATTTTGCCAGAATAAAAGTTACAATACATAATTATGTATTTAATATACTTAAAACAATAGTATGTAAGAATTATTATATTTATATTACAATTATATAATTCAATAGTTGCTGCTGTTAAATAGTTATTAATGCACTGCTCTGTTTTCTTTACCAGTTTCCTCTATCCAAAGGTTGTCTGGAAGAGATCGCTTTCAGCGATAAGACCGCCTTTGCGCACTTTAGATTAAGATTTTCTGTTTTTTAATTATCCTATATTTGTGTGTAATAAAGAGTTTTTACTTACTTACTTATGCTAAAATTACAATCGGACTTCACACTAGGAAGAACCTGTGACTAGTCCAGTCAACCGTTACCTACATTATGAAGTGCGCAATTTACATAGTAAGAATAAGATCACAAGAGTCACTTAGAGTGACTAAATTTTTAAATGTTAAACTTATTTCAATTTAAAACACTATAAATTAATAAATAAATGTAGTGAACAATAAAGTTTACATTTTGGTAATTTTTAGATAAAAATATACATATAATTAATAGATAAATATAATTAATTAATACACATTTTTTAAATTTTTTTTAATGATGGGTTTGCTCTTGGACTCTATTGTAGGTTATTATATTCTCTTTGGTCTAGGTCATAGGACAGAGACAGAGTCTAAGATGGAGCGAGCTCACCCAGAAGAAGCCTGTTCACTCTCACTTAAGAGATTAGGGTTGTATGCGTTTGGAAACACATACGCAGGTAGTGACTTCCACTCTTTAGCAGTACGCATTATAAATGATGACTGAAAGCGCTTAGTCCGAATTGGTGGAATGGCAACCAGGTACGGATGGTATCCGGCGGTGCGTCTGGATGTCCGATGGTAGAAGGGAGCTGGTGGAACAAGGTCGTGAAGCTCGTGAGCACACTCTCCGAAGTACAATCTGTAAAAAACCGACAAGCAGGCAACCTTGCGGCGATGTGCCAGGCTATGTAGCTGGTGGTGTCCACCAATTTTATGTCGCCTATAAGCCTCTTGGCCCTGCTTTCCATCGAGTCAAGAGTGGCAAGTTGGTATTTGGCTTAGCTATCCCAAAGGTGACTGCAATACTCCATGCAGGATTGGACTTGTGATTCACAACTTGATAACACATTCTTGGGTTATCATTATCAAATTAGTGAATTATCTGTTTATTTGGAGCTTGAGTATGACCCAATATATCTACCAAATGTATTTTTTTATTTCTATAATCGCTTATTCGAACCTTATGTCCCTGATGAGGAATAAGAGGACTTCATCATCATCATCATAATCTATTACGGACTATGCGGTATGTGTGCGACAAAGTGAGCAATAGCTTAAGGTTTCTGTGGTGTCCCACGCAGCTCAAGACTTTGGGTAGTAAAATCAGAGTCCAAAAATGAATAAACTAGGGACAAAAATACTAATGCCACGTAATGTCGGCTTAGAACAACATCATCCCATTTCTTTCCCGTTGGTGTCGACTAAAGGCCTCGAGTGTTACATGCGTAGGTATTGCAAAGTTCAGACGATGGGATAACAACCTGTCAGTATAGGGCTACAAAATTTTCTGAATCATTTTTAAATGTTTGCCAGACGTGGCGTAAATAAACGGCTCTGCCTACTCCACAAGGGATATAGGCGTGTTATTTGTATGTAAAATTAAATAATAATTACGGGTGCACTGCAGGTACAGTCTTCTAGTTCAGTAGGCATCTTTTTAGTCAGTATTCCATAATTTATTCCTATTATTTGAATACATAGGCCATTATCTTGATCAGGGTGACATGTGACATTAATTTGACGATATTAGGCGAAATGGCAAAAGTGACATTTTAGCAGTTCTGAATTTAAATAATGAAACAAGAAAAGAAAGAGGTCTCTATTAAGTGAAACTTGTCGGCAAATAAAGGGTCACGCACGGTCACGTATTCTCGTGTCGGGCAATATCAACGTCGGTCTGAAAAAGTCAAGTGAAAACACAGCACTGAAGGTTTTTTTATATCTACTGCGCTTTTTGTGCTTTTTAAATAATGTTAGAAAGAGACAGACTTATACAATTTCTTCTGCAAAATTATCATCTTGCTCTAGGTATTTGATTTTATTTTAACTGTTAAAAAAAAAGTCAGTCCTCTTTGGAGAAAACCAAAAGAAAAGAATTTTCAAATGCAATTAATTTGTAAAATATTGGACTTTTGGAATTAAAATTTTGTCTATTTAAGTAAATTCAAGTAGTAATTAAATCATCTCTAACCTATTATCATTATTAGCAGTGAAAGTGTCTCGAAATTGTTCCGTGTCGGTCGTGTAATTTGACAAATCGTGATTTCCTGAACTCTTGATTTTATGTGGTTTTTGATGCTTTTCAACTTTGTTGACTGCCTATACCAGTAAGCTTCGCTGCACCTCTTCAATATTAAAGGTATGTGTGAATATTTCTATTATTAGGGATCTGGACCTGAAAAAAAACTGAACCCTTATATTGCAGCCCCCCCTAGTACACTCCAACCGATATGGCCGTATTTTGACCCTCTCAAGGGTATCAAAATGATCAAAATTCATTGTATATCACAATCAAACCCAGATTGACAGACTACAAATTACTATCTATTGACCAGTCCTTTTAGCAGTTCTGCTCCTCAGTAAGTAGGTACCTATATTATATTTTACTTTTCAAGTCTATATTTTTTTTAACAACAGGCTATAATATAGTAAAAAATAAACCAACTTCATATACAAAACACTTAAGGCCGGTTTACATTGTCTTAGTGTTTAGTAGAGTGCTTTAGGATAGTACTTTAGTTGAAATGTGTAAACGCTACTTGCTTTAGTACATTTTAGTACAGTTCTACTTGAATTGAACTTGCCTTTCAACTTGTACTAAAGCACTTGACTAAACACCAAGACAATGTAAACTGGGCTTTATACTGTGTGAGCAATCTTTGCTTAATTACCTATTTTAAGTAAAAATAAAAGAACCAATATTTGTAAATCCACCAAAAACCTAGACCGGAAGTCCAAGAAGAAAAATTATACTTGATAATTATACAATAAAAACCATAGGGTTATTATGTTTGGTTGAGAATTAAGTGGAGATAAAATGCTGTAAAGATATAAAGCTTTTAAAATTTTGTTCTTTTTTAGAGGAAGTAAAAAAAAAAACCTTTTATTATAACCCTTCACAAACATTTATTCTGTTGCGTTCTTTTTTATTATAAATATACATTAAATTAAAGTTAGACAATTCCTAAAGTTGCAAACATTCAAATTATAAACCAATGAGTTATAGTTTAGTGTCCATTTGTTTTTAAATATACAAAGATAATCTTATATAAAAGAACCAAAGATCTACACATATAATGTGAGATGAAGTAAGCATGCCTGCCTGGCTGTCTGCCAATCATAATGTGTCTTACAGCTGTTTTGATCAAGAAGAAATAATAGAAATGTAATGGTATTGTGTGTACAGAAAGATCAAGGTTATCTCATATTGACCAGTGGTTTATACTCAACTTAATCTGAAATTAATTGTATTTATTATAAGTATTATTTATAAAAATGCTCTGCACTGGCTGCATATACAAGTATCTGCAAGAATTGAAAATATCTCCTCTCTATCTAGTTTATCTACTCAGTCTCTGTCCAGAAATATTTGATTTTAACATATTACCTTATAGTTATTAAAACACCTGCCTAACTAACTTCTGCATACAACTATGTAGGATGCAATTTTTGCAATAGCTTTAGGGTAACACACTTCTTTATAAATGGATAAAAAACACTGAGTCAAGCACTGCATTTTAAATACCTAGCTAGAAAAGATATTGTAACAAAAAATTGCCTTCCACAAAATATCTCAGCTTTGCCTACAGTAATTTTAATACAGAAAAATGTATAAAGTAGTTATAATTTACTGACACAGAAGTGCTCTCACTGAGCTAAGAATATGGTGTCCAAAATAACTCCTGCCAGCTTCTGTTAAAGTTTAATTTTAAAATCATATGTGCATTGCCAAATTGTACTATTGCCGACACTTCAACTACCCACTTCCTATGTTCGCGGATTTTTCAAAATTACTATAGATTGTCCGAAAATCGAATGATCAAATAATTTCACTTAAACTGCTAATTTTTAAAGACATGGGAAGTGAGTAGTTGTGTCAAGTCAGTTAATGTTTTCAATGATAGAAAAATATATATTTTTTGCATTCCCAGTAACAACATAAATAAAATAAAGTCTTTTTGATTACTAGTTCAATGACTTCAAACAATATGCCACAAATGCCGTGTGATGCCGGCTTTGAATAGTATCACCCCATTTCTTTTCTGTGGGTGTCGTCAGAGGCGCCTAAGGGACTCGAAGGTGTGTATTGCAATTTTAGGCGATGGGCTGACAACCTGTCACTATGGCAATACACAATTTTCCAAATGACCCTCAAATATTTGTCAGATGTGGCGTAAATGTCCGTTTTAAGCGGCCGTTTACGCTCTGCCTATCCCGCAAGGGGTTAAAGGCGTGATAAGTCTATGTATGTGTGTAAATGTCCTTGAATTAAACTTATTAAGACAGTTCAAATGTATGTGTTGAACTACTGATCTTCTATCTACAATGAAATAGACTGCATACCTTGTAGTAACTGCAGTTTATAAGAGAAAGATAGGAGGTAACATAATTTATTTATTAATAAACTTTTACTGATAGGTACACTTATATAAAAAGCTAAAAGCTGTAAGCTTTATATAGGATAAAATTGTCTGAAACCTACTCACTAGGTAATGTGTGAATAAATGAATGATATGAGTTAATAACTACTAGGTATGGTGAAGCATAGTTACAAGGCTAAGTTACAGTTAACTACAGGCTATATTAATAAACCATTCACTTTTACACAGTTCTAGTACCTGCATTCAAGTACATAATGCATGCATTCTCATAGTCACCATGCAATTAATACATATACATATATCTAACATAGGTTTATTACATAAATGGATATAAATGGTATGCCTTTATTACTTGTAATAATGTAAAGGTATTGAAGAATGTTGTAAGCTTAATATTATGTTGACCTTTTAAGTTCTGACTCTGCATTTTATTACATAAATTACTTCTTATATTTCAAAAACTTAAACTTATACAAGTAAAGATACAGCAATGTCTTATCAAAATGTAATATAATGCGATATTGCAGTTTTATTTATAGTTGCCGTTTTATGTCAGCATAAAATAGCATCACCCCATTTCTTTCCCTTGGGTGTCGTAAGAGGCGACTAAGGGACTCGAGTTACACGTGTATTGCAATTTTAGGCGATGGGCCACTGGATACACCACTTTCTGATAGTCCCTTAAATGTTTGTCGGACTGGCTAAAATGACCGCTTTTTATGGCCTTTTACGCTCTGTCTACCCCCCAAGGGATTATAGGCGTGATATATGCATGTATTTCCAGGCAATATGAATAAAAATTCAACAAGCACTTTTATGGCTTCAAAAAGTTAAACCTTCTTGTAATGTGCTGCCTAATGCCATATGACAGATGTATGTGATGTGCCTAGGTAGAAGGTGTTGAAAGTATGCAATTACAAGATGTCAACGCCACATAAGCGGAGGCGTAAGGTGGTATAACGGTTCTAGCTTTTAATACTGATGTGAATGTGAGTCACAACTTATAATATTTTGAGTTGAAGAATTTATTTTTAAGCTGTATAATCATTAATGTTCAGGCCAGGAATATCATGATGAAATATCTCGCAAGGTCATGAAGTATACTCAAATACACACACACGTCTGCTCTTATCTAGTTTGTAGTGACTATCTAATTGGTTCATTTACCTTACTCTCGTAGTAAACAATGAGCCTGGACTTTGTCTAACCAGTACTTGTTATGCTAGATTAATCTGGGCTACTTGTAGAACTTATCATACACATACGTATCAAGAAACATGGGTGAAAAGTTCACGCCGCGGAAGTGGCAGGCGTAGACCATATCTGTTATCATTTTGATTTTGAATCACACTATTTATACACTATACCACCTGAAAAAAGACATTTATCTACTTTTAGCTCATTCCTTTTCATCCTTTCGTGGCGCGGACTCTACCTATATGCGTCTTCATGCATTGGTTGCGTCACACCGCGTGTCAGAATAGCGTTATAAGTTCTATGCGCTTCAGTAGCTACACTTGAATGACTTCACCGTCAGCTACAGACAAGCCTATTGTACTTAGTAACTAGCTGCTATCTTACGCAACTTCCGTGTTTTGTCTTCGTTCATTCTATAGAGATAGAGCAGCTAAATCGTGTCTTAGATATTTGACACCAGGGTTTATCAGACCGTATATCTATTCAGTGTTCCACACTATTAGCAAGCAAGCAAGACCTACCTTTGGCTATCGTTATAGAATGCCATATGTTTAGTCAATTATTAAAAGCGAAATGCACGCATTGCAGTTTGCGAAGGAATTGGAAGGGGTGACAATTTTCTGATGGCATCGATCGTTATTATTTTGGTCAGGCAAACAGAAATACTGATATCTTTGTTATATCACAGTTCAGTCGCATGTTTTTATTAGCCTGCACAACTGCATGACCTTTTATCGAACCCTTCTGTGAAATTCACAGTTATTTTCCACGATGTCAAAGCCGTGAGAAAACACGTACTCAATATTTATGCGTGATTCATTCGAAGCAACAAAAAATTGTGAGATTGTACGACTTTACAAAAAACGATTCCTACATAATAAATTTCCATACAATCGGGATTTAACCGTACAATCTGGTTCACACGTGTTCCGCCATGGATGATATATGAACTCATGAAAAACGTTACAAGATATGACTAAGTATTCACCTATCCATGTTCCATTCGTGATGTGGCGAGTAACCAGTTACGGTTGCTGTAAAAGGGTTATCATTGACTAACCTGTCAACTGGCCAAGGATATCTGATTTCGATCCGGTTTATAGCCAGTTTTGAGGCATGAAGCGTCATCATGATGATTGTTCGCTGACGAACAGACATAATTAAGCAATTTGTCGTAGATAAGTAAGAGCTGAGTTCGGCGTATGTGGTGAGTTTATTTTCTGGTCTGACAGACTCTATAGAGATCACCCAAGGCCTAGACTAGCCAAGAAAAGTGCTAGCTTATTCTTTATAAAAATAAATATTCTGGACAATTCACACATCGCCATCTAGCCTCACCCTAAGCCTTAGCCCCAAGCTTGTGCTATGGGAACTAAACAGCTGATATTAATACTTAAATACTTTTTTTTCGTAAATAAAATAAATAAATACTGGTCCCGATTCTACGTTTTAATCGTTTTAAGTTTCTAAATCTAAAACCACTAAATTAAAATATATTATTAAATAAAAGCCTCGTTTTTTGGGAAGTTTTTGACAGACAGGATATAATTTGATTTTGACAAGGATATTTTTACAAAATTTAGTGTAGCAAATTTAAAAATATATAAAAATGTTGCATGAAAAGAAATATTGTTACACGAAAAATCATTTTCTTTGCGTTTGATATTTGTAAAAATAAGTCTTATATTTGACTATAGAAACAAGCCTGTCCCTGTTATTGCTTAAAAGGTATTTTGCTAATCACACCATGCTTGGTGGGTGGACTGGCGAGCGCAGAACGCAATAACATTTTTATTTTTTTGTGCGTTTTTATTTCAAATGAAATTTATAGATAAACACTCCTTCGGTACCACTCTATAACTTTCCGATCTGGTGCCCCTTTCAACCACATGGCCAGCCTAGAACATTCTGACCTGGTGCCACTCGATTACCTTATGTATGATCCGGTGCCACTTTAGATCTTTCCTACCCAGTGACACTCTAGGACCTCCTAACTCAATTGATCCCACTTTAGACCTCTCCTATCTAACGAAAATCACACAGATCACTGCAACATTGCAACCACTTTGATTTGTTTTGACAGTACTATTTTAAAGCGGGACCTTTTTAGTTTTTGCTAAAATTTGTTTAAATTGTTTAATTTTGCACCTTCTAGAATTGCACTAATCGGCTAAAGCTAAGTTTAATCCTGTAATCTATTTTTAAAGATTATAATCCTGTTGTTTGAATTTGACAGACTCTTTAAATGTTCTAGAAGCCAGCATGTGTCGAACGTTTGTAATTGTAAAGGGCTGCCGTCCTTAAGCCCCTCGAATGATTTTGCCCTGATGTTACATAATTAGATTTGTTTATATAATATCGAATTCTACTTGTGGGTGTCGTAAAAAGCAACTAAGGGACAATCATCTAGGGAATAGGCAGCAGCGTTCCCTGTACATGCAACATCTTGCACTCGCCAATCCCCCTGTCAAGCCCCTATACAGGCGAGGCTCGTGTCAAACTGTCGACTGTTATGGCTGTTTATGTATTTATGTTAATAATAGAATATAGACGCAATTTGCGCCGTAGCTATAAAACATTCAACTGCCGTTATCGATTGGTAGAAATAGAGGGCGTAAACATGCCCACCCACTGCACATGGAGAGTACTGTCAATTTGCAAACAGAGTGGTATTTCCCGAGGGGCTGCGTCCGTGGCCGGCGGCCAACAGAAGCATTCCTCGGATGCCTCTCTTTTTATGGCCCTGGCGGTCGTGATTCATAATTAGAATTAGGGTTGCATTCGATACCGTTATGCCGGCTAGTCTCGATATTATCTTCCCAAATTTATCTTAGGCTGGTTTCAGGGTGCATCAACAGCGACAGAGCGCTTGAAGTGCATTACGAAAATATAAAGAGCTTTTATTACATTTTCTTTACGAAGTAGGTTATCTTTGACTACTACTTTGCCTATATGTGACGCTTTGAAATGCGATATGCTTACTACCTAGTGAGACTTTAAACGCGCCATCTACATCTGCCAGCTCTGGCCATCGAAACTGGCGGCTGACTTGGAAACTTTTATCGGATCTGAGACGATTTTTTCCACCGTGGTATAAGGAAACACCCTAAATCAAATGATCTATTTATCGCAATCTCCAGGTATAATAATATAAACAAGTTTTTGGCTCGGGTTCTTGGTCAGGTGGCGTGAAAACATTCACTAGGTAAACGTGATGTCAACAGGGAATTCGTCTACCAGTTAATTATGTGCATGTGCCTTTATATCGTTAGTGTACTTATTTGTAGCGAGTTGCTTAATTGATTTCCTGTTACTTTTGTTACCAAAATATTATAAGGTACTATTAAATAAAGTGAAACTGAACAACTTTCTCCAAGGAATGAAGGACGTTATATATAAAAAAAATTGAACCACTAAAATGTTTGAAAGTGCTGTCACTGTAGAGGAGGTCCATATTTATTCATATTTCGTTTTACGAGTAAAACTGACTCTAAAAATAATTATATAAGTAGATGTTTTGTTACTTATTAAACAAAAGATTTTTGTTTTGAATTTGATTTTCATTAATCAAATTATTTGAAAGGGGAAAATAAAGCCGATTAACAACTATGTGGTTTACCTTAAAAAGATAACCTTTTCCTTAATCTGTGGTACTCACAAATTAACTAGTAGATTTCATGAGAAAAAGTTTCTGTTATTCTTAGGTTTTAATCTTGTGTTTTCGTTTATTTGTAAACGTTTTTTAAATCCTTAGGATTATGATAATGATGAGAAATTACGATAAGGTAAGTAAACTGTTTTGGTCGTAAATTGTGTTTTTAACCGTGCCGTCTGTGAAGTGTAGGTTTGTTCTTAATTTTTTGGTCAATATTTTTTCCCACTTTATATGCTCAATTGGGCGTTGAGATTTAATTCACACTCACAGAATTATTACGTTCATCATATAACTACATATCATAAAGTAAAGTTGCTTTCCGTGTCTGTCCTTATGTGCCTGTTTCGATCTTGAAAACTACGTAACAGTTTTTTCTAAGTTTTTAATTTAAGTACCTTTTACCGCGGGAAAAAGCTTTATTCCGGGTGAAACCGCTTGGGGGCGGCTAGTAAGAATACAAACCAGTTTCTCATCTTTGTGATCATACGATTCTAATTATACCTAACAATTTGTACTAGGTTTTTGCTACGATTTTTTGCCGGTCTGGTATATTCTAATTTAACTGCATGACATCATGTGTATTTTGAGCTATTGTGATACCTTCTTACCTGTCGCGAATAAAAACTTTTTCACATGTGATTTTAAATGAGTAAACGCCCCGTTAATAAACATTTTTGTTGCTTGATTCAATTTATACGGGAAGACCAACATTTTTAAACTGGTTTTATTGTGACAATTACACCCATAAAATTCTGAATAAAATATATATAATTATGTTCTTATCGAGGATCTTACAGATAACTCATACTATCAGTTATTATTATTACACAATTTGACAAAATGTACTAGATACAAAAAAATATATAAGTAACCTCCATTTGAAACATTTTATCAAAATTGTGTCTCTTGTTTTGAAGTTATTACAAAATTGTTAAAAAAATAACTTTTTAAGTAAAAATAGCTTCAATAGACACTAAAAGCATTTCTCTAGTTTCTATGTCAAAAAAAAACCGTAAAATCTCATGAAAATTTGAACGCAAAATAATCAGCTGTAAATCTGGCGCAGCGAGAATGAAGGGGATAGGGCCTTACTAAGTTGTTTGGTTTTGATATAATAGAACTCGTTTCGAACGAACATCCACATGATTACGGATAACACTGTACATATTATACATACATACACGTATCACGCCTTTATCTCTTGTGGGGTAGGTAGAGCGTTTACGACCGTAAAATACGGTCGCTATTGCCACGCCTATCAAATATTTAAGGGCCGTTTCAGAAAAATCATGTGTATAGTGTCAGCCTGTCGCCTTAAATTGTAATACAGATAGAACTCTCGAGTTCCTTAGTCGACTACAACGACACTCGCGGGAAAGAAATGGGGTAATGCTATTCTAAGCCGGCATCACACGGGCAACTGTACATATTATGTATCTACCTATTTACTATTGTATGCAAATAACTGAATAGAAAACTAACACTGATTCATACTGATGTTTACTAACGAAACTGCGTAGTATTCTTGTGCCACGTTCACACAATGCCTCTATGGCAAAGGAAGTGGACAGTGTAACCATGCAAGTAAACATGATACTGGCGCTGCCACTTCCCGTGCTCCCGCAAGTGTAGGCCTTTCGAGCGCAATTCAAATGAACGGCAGCACGAACGCTAATGTAATGAACTGCTATCTCGCTCTTTTTTATTGCTGCGAGAAGAGTGTGACGGTAGTGTGTGAACACTCACTGATATTGATACTTCCGCGGAAGTATTTCGAGAAACATTTGGCGAAACGGCAGGACCAGGAGCATAGTGTGAACGTAGCTGTAAACTAAAACAAATATACAGCTTGATGTTAGTAAATCACATTCATGTGACGATAAGAGCAGTTAAAATTAAAACTCTTTATAAAATGTTTTGTTTTAATGACTGAATAATTTGCGCTATCATACAGCGAGTCTGTACATTATGGAATGGAAGATATATCTCTAATCCAGTATAATGTTTGATTAGCCTATTTAAAGCTTAGAATGATTTTACAGATCATACATATCATTACGAAGAGTTATTAGATTGATCATATCATTAACTCGTGCAATTAAATTTATAACAGACTTAAAAATATAAGGTTCTCAATTCGTCTTTTCGGTTTTTTTCATGGGTGTTCATCGATTTTTCAAAAACGCTTAAACCGATTTTGTAAAATCTTTTTTCTTTGTTTGAACAAATATACCTTTAAGTGAGTATTTATTTTAGGTGGTTTCCTAGTCATCAGGTAGGAATGTGAATTTGTTCCCAGTATGGTTAGGACATTGCAGGCTGAACCACCTGATTGTCTGAAAATAAGTGTTTTGGAGGGCACGTAAAGCCGTCGGTCCCGGTTGCTGTCTATGATTATTTAGACGGCGGTCGTTACACAACCATGCCAGATCGTCAGAGGCCTACTACTATTAGTAGGCGGTTGAAAAACTCTTGACACCAGGGTTCATCTGGTCGTTGGACCACTCGGTGTTCCATACGAAAAGAAGAAGCTTTCGCGATTACTTTCACACATTATGGCTATTATAACGCGGGATCCAGGTGAATCGTATATATTTACCTAAACTATCGCGATAAGACGCGTTATCCATAAGATATTGTAACGGCTGGTGAGGAGAGGAGCTATTAGCTGGCGAGATGAGCAGTGTAAAGCGAAGTGGTGTGGAGCGATGTTATACAAAGAGGTGAGGCGTGGTGAGGTGCGGAGGCGAGGTGAGCATAGACATTTGTGTCTATGGAGGAGAGGAGGCGAGGAGAGCATAGAGGAGAGTCAAAAATGACGTTTATTCGAATTTGGAGTTTGATGTGACATCGGCGTTTTTTCACTTTTCCGTAAAATTGAGAAATTGTATTGGAAAATATTATTCGAATATAAAGCATTGTGACTCCAAGAAACTCTTTTATTCGCTAAAATAACCTGACTATAATAATATTAAAACTTTCCAACTAACCAACTAAAAAAATATATCTTCGCTGACTCACGAAACGAGCTTCACTGGTTCCTTTCTTGCGCGAAATCCCACCAATTGTTGACGTTACGTACGTTCTGTGGTACGACCCGTAGTGTAAGCTCTTTTGCTCCTAGCTAGATCCTCATATTCCTCATTACCTGGCCAAACTAACGGTGTCAGTGAGCTCTCGTCTTGCCGATTATGTTATGTTGGGCTTGGGTACCAGTTGTTCTTTTTCGGCATTCTTCCTCACGCGCCAACTGCCTTCATCCCGTCTGTCTTTCGCAGGACTTTTAGCGACCAGCAGTTTGTTCTGTTGTTTTCTTTTGGTCGCTGCCGTACATTAATGATGGCCGTATAATGGTATTGAGAATCTGGACTAAAACTTCTGCTGTTTACATTATATTTGCTCAATATTACGCTCTATATTTCGGTGCTATAGAATTTACAGACCAGTTAACAATTACAAGTCAAGTCACATTGTTGCCAAGTCACGGTACAAATAATTTTTAGCTGCCTTGTTTTGTTGCTAAAACACAAACAATAAAAATAGGCCCACCTAGCGGTTTCACTAGTTTTTCCATGGAAATATGATGTTGTCCCGTAGTAAACAGCAGCTCCACTACCTATGCAAGCTCCGCCAACTAAATACATACATACATACATACATAAATCACGCCTCCTTCCCGGAGGGGTAGGCAGAGACTACTTCCTCCCACTTACTACGATCCTGGCATATTTCTTTCGCATCCTCTACATTCATCAATATCTTCATGCATGCTCGTCGGTTTAGGGTACTCTTGACCTGACCTTTCTTTAGCCAACTAAATAATTAAATAAAAAACATATCTTTCTTCTTTACAGTGTAAATGATTATAATTTCGACAGATTTTAATCATAATATTCATAATTACCGTATGATGCCGGCATGGAATAGCCAAATTTTACCCGTAGGTGTCGTAAAAAGTCGACTGTCTGCCTGTCGACTAAGGGATAAATTCGTCCAGTAGATGGGCAGCAGCGTTCCCTGTAAATGTAACATCTTGTACTGCGCTCGCCAATATGCCCACCAAGAAGGATGCCTGTGTTCAGCAGTGGAGTGTTGTGGTTGTAGCTGTTTATGTTAAAAAATAAACACATTTATCCAACATGAAAACGTAATCAGATATAATATAATACTACTAACGACGTGATGTAGGCAGTAACAACTATGATTCTTAGTTGCAGTAGTGGTAGTGTCCCTATACAGCTTATGTATATCGTGTGGTAAATCCGCTGATTTTATTCTAATGACACCTATATATGTTGGGTCCTATAGACGTAGGAAGTTTCCTGACCGAAACGCAAAAAAGTAATGTTATCGTCAATTATCAGGTCACCCAACCATAATATCTACATTTAATTTTTTGTTGCTATTAAGACGGAGCGTTGTTATTCAATGGTTAGCAACATTGATGACTAGTTTGACCTCCGTCAAGTCTGCCAGGCGTCAGGCTGGCTGCCGATGATGACGGCTGACCATGACGCCATCGGTAGTTAAGGCTCCTCATAGACGAACTACAAATTGACTGCAATTTGACTTCAAAGTTGCATAACAGGACATAAATCCAACCAAGCTGGGGCAAGCTTACCTTTGAATAAGCCTGTAATCCCTCTTACTTGGTGATCAGCGGCAAGTAGAATATAAAATTCCATCGGTAGTGTGCCGTGGTGGTGTGTGGAATTGTCAGTACTTTTCGATGCAGTTTATTCGTATGTAGGTAAAAAGACTCTATGTGACTTGGCTTTATTATTGACTCTATCTGATCGTAGATCTTCTCGTCAGCCTCCTGCTGGCCTTAAGGACTTGGGTCAGGCATGTGTACTTTGACTGGCCCGATGGCGTAGCGGATTGTACTGCTACCTGCTACGCAGAAAGTCGTCGGGTTCGATCCCGACAAGACACAAATATTTGTAGAGTAAATTTTGATTTGTGTTTAGTCTGGGTGTTTTCTATGTATAAACTGTATTTATTTACAATAAAAGTATATAAGTATTTAAATCCGCTATTTGGTTCCCATAGTATAAGCTATGCTTAGTTTAACTAGATGGTGCTGTGTGAATTATTCAGGATATTAATTTCTGTCTTTCAGTATTCCGCGAGTTCTAACCCCTTGGCCCATTTTTGTAAGCTAGTAACGGGTAAGCCAACCTGCAGTTAGTCTGTATTTTTGCAGGGGTATTAACACAAGCTCGTGTAACAAATAATTGTTCACCACAAGCCACCGCGTGGGTTCCATTATAAAGTTTTATTGTTATTAGTCTGTAAACTGTGCAGTGGATAATTATAATACGAGATGTTGTGTGCTTACGTGGAGTGGAAGTTTTAGGTGTTACACCTATGCTAAGTATGTAAGGATTAATTTGAATACAATACCAAGATAAATTTGATTGGTCATGTACTAAGTATTCATCAAAGAATAGTTAAAATAGGTAATATGTTAAAAAAATACTGTAAATATTTTAATGGGTGAACCAGCCCATGAAACTGTACAACTTTCTCCAACGAACATAGTTCGAAATATGAAAAATAAAATTGGACCTTCCGATCTAAATGCTCCAGCCGACCGGGTCAACTTGTATGGAAGGTGCAATGTATTTTTGCATACTGATTATGTTCCTTAGAGAAAGTTGTTCAGTTTCAAGAGCTGTTTCACCCATTAAAATATTTGCATCTAATAATTTAACATTCTCTACATCTATCGGTAAAAATAAATAAATAAAGATGAATACTTACATTATGTTTCTTTATTGGCAAGCCTCTTTGTAAGATTAATAAATCTATAATCTAAATGAATTTTTTTTTGTGAAATAAATAAATTTATTATTTTTTTCTGTTTGGCCCTAAATGACCTTATGATGCAGCCAGTGTTTTTGCAACGATTGAGTGTTTATTACGACTATCAAATACGGAAGGTTGGATGCCGGTTTTAGTGCGGTTTTTAGGCTGCTTTATCTCGAGGCGACAAGCAGATGCCATTTAATGCTATACGAGCTTCTGATCTTGTGGTTTCAGGGTTCATATTTTATTGCTTTTGTCTTAAAAGCTATTGGTTTGATACGTTTGGACGACTTATTTGTAAATAATTGCCACGTCTGCCTTAAAATGCAATATGTCTTTTCTTGTTTCTGTTGGAGTTTTTTTGCACTTTTTGTAGACAAGTGATTGTAGATATTTTTGGCTCTGCGTATAGATTGCTCCTTTATTCTTCCTACCTGTTTTTTCAACGAGTAGATCGGTGTGTGCATTTGCTTCTAGGGCGCCTGAGGCCAGCTGATACGATTACTGCATGGATAATTTGCAACAAGTATGATTACGATACGAGTAGCCTTACCGCTCGTTCTATTACTGTTTCACCCGAAAAGTTGGTGCCTTTCGTTCGCGCTGCGCCAGAGAGAAACAGCCCAACGTTTTGCGCTCAAATTTTCGCAAGATTTTTAGTTTTTTCATATAACTTTAGACATAATATTGAAAAAAAATATTCACTTAGAGGTACTTTTTTTTGTTTTTCTATCAAGTAAATTTTGACATATCGTGTTACTGATACTATTCGTTAACATATATCGTTATCTGTTAGATCCTTGACGATAACATATATTTTTTCAGCATTTTATGGCTTTAATTGTCTTAATTAAACGGGTTAAAGCGCCTCGCCTTAACATCAAAGTAACAGCCGCCACATATTATACTAACGAAACGTTACTCGTGCATAACTTTTGAATCTTAAAAATCTGATAAATTGCAGTATTTTATACATACATACATACATACATAAATCACGCCTTTATCCCTTACGGGGTAGGCAGAGCGTTAACGGCCGTAAAACGGATATTAACACCACGTCTGACAAAAGTTTGAGGGTCAATCAGATAGCTGTGTATCACTATAGTGACAGGTTGTCAGCCCATCGCCTAAAATTGCAATACACGCCCTCGAGTCCCTTAGTCGCCTCTTACGACACCCATGAGTAAGAAATGGGGTGATGCTATTCTAGGCCGGCATCACAGTATTTTATAACAGGCGTTTAAAGTAATTTCTCATTGTTTCCTTACATGACTGTGGTAAACATATTATATAATCTTATCTCATCTTATTGCTAGCATACATCATCCTACTCTAGTGCAGGGTTAATAAAAAGAAACCCTTAACCAATACTTTAGGTTGTTTTCATATTAAGTTTCATAACCTGACGTAATAAATTATGTACTTATACCCTTGTTGTTCTATCATTCTGACTTCACCCCTTCTACTGTTAAAGTTCGATCCTGACGTCAGAGTTTAGAGATTTATCGAATATTCTTGACTATTAATAGTCAAGTAGGCGTTTAGCTCAACGCTTTTCTATGAAATGGCTGACAAAAGAAATTTTGTAGCTACAGTTTATCTTCTACGGCGTAGTGAGCGTTCTACGCCGTAGCAGAGGTCCGTAGAAAATATTATGTGGTTCTAAACACTGCTAAAACCGTAAGCTTCTTTTGATTTTCCCATGAAAGACCCTTCTACGAAAAATAATATACAAAAATTTTAAACACATTTTATGGAAGCAATTTATATTATTAATAAGATCAAATCTATACGTTTCTTTTAAAATTGTCTAGACTGGAGACAACTGATAAGGCTACCTGCTAAATGCTTTGTTCTTAAAATTAAGGAGGTATGTTTGTTTACTGTCTGGGGCATTGTAAAGTGATCTTGATACGGCCAGTCTAAATACCTTGTTGTTTTCAAAATAAACTTGGCTGATAACCTTACAAACTTTACAGTGAACTTATTTTTTTTACTGTCGCTTTATCACCAAGTAAAGGTTAGGTGTATTTTCCTGTGGACTAATTTAACTGAAGTGCCTACTAAACTATATTTGAAGGGAATATTGAGAATATTGAGGAAAGAAGAGGGAGAGTACGACTTAAATAACGTACATGGATAAGGTCAAAGAGAAGATAGGTTTCATGTCGCGAAAGCCAAGGCAAGGCAGGTGGTTTTTTCAAATCACGTAAATAGTGTTTCCCATAATAAAACTACACAAAGAAAAATATTATACTAAACTGTTTCTTTTATACCACCTACTTCTAAGTTAAATGTTTTAGATAGACAGTTTAAACTGATTCCTGTTTTATTTACATGACGATCTATTCAGTGGGAAAATCACCACGATTGCGCCGAAGCCAATGTACGTAGTGTGATTGCGATAAAGAGGTAAACCAAAGTAAGTAAAGATTGTACTACATCTAAGATAATAACGAAGCAACTTGTCGCGTGGTAAACAAAAACTGATATAAATATATCCCAAAAGTAATGCAACGTAAATGTTAAGCATCCATTAGTGGATCTAATTTCTTCAAAAACAATTTAGTGGCTAGGTCGCAAACGTGTTATAACCTGGTTGAAGGCGTAAAATCGCTCTATAACTATAAGTGCTACAAACTGCAACGTCAGAATAACTTATTGTTATTATTTTTACAGTTAGCTCGTGATTGCTTAGTATAAACCTATTACTTCCATACAAACATTCGTTATATCACTCAAGTTGGAAAATTACAGCTGTTCCTCCTCCTTTAGTTTGATTTTCCATTAATAGTGTAGATAAAGCGGTCAGCTCTATTTAAACTTGTGTTTGCATTTCAAAAATAAATATTTGCACCAGATATTGGTTCTGCACTATTATCTGTACTGCATTAAAATAAACAGAAGATATGGTAGATACTAGGCTAATCTTAGTAGAGTATGGTTGCCAAATTCTGGCGTTGATAAAAAACGAAGCGTGCGAAAATTATATTTTGTGATGTCTTTAAAAATCTGGCAATACTTCCTGTTCGCTCACGTGTCTGGCCATGTTGTGTTTTCACGTTTCCCTTAGTAGGTTTTTACATCATCACATCACACCAGCCTGAATCTACTGGACATAGGCCTCCTCCAGGATCGCCATAAGGCACTATCTCCCGTTTTTGCATTCCAGTCACTACCATTTAGTGTTTTTTATCTTTAAAAAATTGCACTCAATTATGCTATGCCGTATGATGCGGGCTTAGAATAGCATCACCCCATTTCTTCCCCGCAGGTGTCGTACGAGGCGACTAAAGGACTCAAGCGACAGGTTGACAGCCTCACACTATAGCAATACGCGGTTTTTCTTAATATTTGTCAGACGAGGCGATATCGACCGTTTGTTACGGCCGTGTACACTCGGCCTACCCCGCATGGAATAAATGCGTGATATGTGTATATATGTATGTATATATTGTTATCGTTTTTCCCGAGCGTGTTGCCAGACCTAGGCTCCCGAGTGCCCTACTTGGCTAGCGTCCATGAACTGCACCCATTGTCTCCCGTTTCCTATAAGTACATCAATAATGTTTTTATTTTCACGTGTAAGTTCAAATGGGCGGTGTGACGTTGTGGGCGGTTTGGACTGGTCTTGCAGACGGACGGACCGAAATTACTATCTATCTATGTCGAGGTTATAACCATAACGCGAATTCTTACAGTTATCTTTTTATGGTGATAAAAAAATAGTGCATGCTGTGCATATTTTTACACTTATCTACCTTAAATCCGTTACACTAATCCAAACTAGTGACGACGACGCCGTGCCGCGCGTCACTGGCATTAAATACACCTTTCAAAATTGGCGGGCAAGGAACGAGCTGCGGTGGCCCAGATGGAAGAGTCACTAGTAATGACGAAAGTCGCAGGTTCAAATCCTACCCGCGCTTAAAATTTTCAAAAATTGTATGCCTAACACGGGAAGTGTTTAAAAATTTGCTATTCAGTTTACCTTAAATCCCTTTGCGAGGTAGGCAGAGCGCAAACGTCCGCGAAAACTTTCCTTATCGCCACGTCTGGCAAATATGCGGGGGTCATTGCAAAGGTGTTTTTTTAAGTAACAATGACTTCCTGCTACTTACTGGGCAAAATATTGTGAAGTTATTGATTCCCAGCGATTGTTTCACAAGGTCGCACGAAAAGTCCAAAACTCTCAATAATAATATTATGAATTTCGACGCTGATTTTCAATCGAACCTTCATTGAAGTGTCGAATAGCCATTGTTTAGTAAACAAAGCTGTCATGTTTTCATTTCACAACCTGATATTGTTGTCGAATATCGGCTGGTAACTAATAGGAAACATACCAGCCTCAAAAACGTTTTGAAGCACGTGTGATGTGAGTTTCAAAGAAGATTACTCCGCTACAGTTGTTACCAAAACACAATAGAAAACTTGGAGATATACAGACGTTTGACCACGCCTAATAGACTCTTATGTCTTGGACAGGCAGAACACATCTGTCCCCGCCTAGAAAAGCAAAGTTATTGAGGTGCAATTAAGAACAAAAAAGAGTCTTTGAAATCTTAGAGCAAAAAAATGTAAGGTGTGTTTTTTACAAGGCCATAATGGCCTGAGTCTCTCTCTCTTTTCGTGTGGGACACCGAGTCGTCCAACGACCCAATGAAACCCTGGTGTCAGAGTTTTTCAACCGCCTACTACCACTAGTAGGCCTCTGACATGGTTGTGTTACGACCGCCGTCTAAGTAATCATAGACAGCAACCGGGACTGACGGCTTAACGTGCCCTCCGAAGCACGGAACCATTTCTTTTCGGACAATCAGTTGGTTCACCCTGCAATATCCTAACCAGACCGATAACAAGTTCACAAAGAGATAAATATCCACTTTTGTGAGTGTCCCACCGAGAATCGAACCCGGAACCTTTGCGTCGCAGGCAGTCGCACTACCACTGCGCCACATCAGTCGTCACATGGCCTGAGTCATACATACTTACATGCACATATCACGCCTTTATGAGAATGTAAAATACGGGAGCTATCGCCATTTCTCAGAAACATTTTAGGGCTGTTTCAGAAAAATCTGTATAACCAGACATACTTATGCTTTAATGCATTCCTAAAGATTACAGTAGCCATCTCTGTCATAGAAGTCTGGTTGACTTAAAGTTTCATACAACTAACTACGTAGCTTTATTTTGTCATTGTACGTACCTCGGTTCAGATATTACCTTCTTAGACGACCTCGTAATAAAAGTGCAGTCGCGATCAAGTTCTTATCATTTTAAAAATACAGTGAGTTATCTTATCAGAATGCTGTGTTGGCAAGAATGCTTCTCAGATATTTTGCATACAAAAGAACCCATCATAATATCATACTTTTTTATTATGTATTTATTGCGTTTATCCAAGTTACCATTTCTTTTCTATCCATTATCCAAAGGTTGTATGCATTAGCCAGGAATTTTCCTGTAATTTTTGTGCAATAAAGTGTTATGTACTTATGTACTTGCTTACTGAATGGTGTACTTTGTGAATATACAGTGTATGTCAATAAATGTAGTGGGGGCCATGAGTGTGTTGGTGTGTTTAAAATGTAAGAAGAATGACGAAGATTTTCCAGCACATACTCTCCTAACTTTTTAACACGTCGTAAACTACAAAATGTTACTAATTATAGTGCTCATGAAAATAACTGTCACAGACGATCTGTGTGTGTAATTCTAGAGCTATTCGACATAAATTTGTTATTTTATGTAACATGCGAATTTACGGGATAGTGCACTATTTCCGTCACTATCGTTTACTGATTCAGCGGCGACCGGCGCCTGCGCAGCCATTTATTACATATACCTGGATTGGCGCCAGCCGGTTGGGCCGTTCAGATTTCGAATGCAAGGCGTCCGCTCGACACGTGCCAAAGAAAGTCAAAGGTCGATGGCACGAGAATTCTAGACCACTGCCTTGATAAAAGTAATGAACTGTCCTTTATTAGTATATCGTAATAACAGGTGAATAAATTCGCCGACTTTTATCTTACATTGCATGCCCATAAACATGTGTACACTTCCTACAGCTCTAACTACGAATTACAAATTCTTAGAATCATAATTGGCTACGATATACCTAGCCGCGTGTAGACTCATTTCTACAAATATATACCTAAAGCACGAATAAAAAAGAATACCTACTTACCGCAGGTCAAAGACGACGGAAGCACAGAATAGAGAATGTACAGAAGGATCACTCGGCCCTTTTTTCGATTATTGCCGCTTTCGGCAAGGGCTGCCACAGTTTTTTACGGATTTTATTCAATGGTGTAGGTACCTAAACATACAGGGAGTAACATAAATTCTATATCAAGCCTAAAGGTGCTCATGAAACTGAACAACTTTCCCCATTTCCCCACTTTGACCTCCTTTTGGCTTGATATACCCCTTTTGTTACTCCCTGTATTTACATTACGTATACTACCTACATAGCACAATGATTATTTGTTTGCAGTGCCTTGGCTTAATGCTGTTATGCTGTCAAATTATGTTTCAATAATTAATAAAATATGAAATGGGGAATGACGAGTAGGTAGATATCTGCTCTGGGGCTGTTGAGACTGAGCATCACCCCATTTCTTTCCCGTGGGAGTCGTAAAAGGCAACTAAGGGACTTGAGGGTGTGTACCTATTGCAATTTTAGGCGATGGGCTGGCAACCTGTCCTGTCACTATGGCGATACACAATTTTCCGAATGACCCTCAAATTTTTGTCAGACGTGGCGTAAATATCCGTTTTTGCAGCCGTTTACGCTCTGCCTACCCCGCAAGAGATAATAGACGTGATATGTGTATGTATGTACATCAAAAATGAAAATTTGCCTTTATTTAAGTAGAAACTCAAATCACATTATAAAAAAAACATACTGATTAGAGTTATTAATCTTGTTTGTTCTTTTATGAAAGCAAGTTTTTATGTAAGTTGGTACAAAATATTATAGGAACATTGTACAAATCACATCGTATACTAATAAACCTATTTATATTTGCGCGAAGCTATTTTGCACGTACGCGGTTGACACTCGCCTACAAGTGTGTTTGGATTGGTTTGGATTTCCTTGTAAACGGCGGCGTGTCAAATTGTGGAGAGTTTCGTGACGTTTGCTTGAAGTGAGCTCTCTGTATTGGGCGCGCAGCTTTGTGACGGAAGCACGAACGTGTTTTGACTGCGTAGGAGTCGTATATTTAAATGTGCCTGACACACCTTGTCATATCTTTACGGATCATCTTCCATGTGGCTTCGATCACAGTTGACACTTTAAATTCCTTGTGAAAAATTAGCGCTTTGTTTTCTGTACATAAATAACATTTTGACAGCTCTTTATGTACCTATACATATCTCTGCCAACTAATTGTTTGCTTTTGTCATACTTTTAAGTACCTAAAAGTTCATTGAATGATAGAGACAGGATATATTTTTGATCATCTGTTTCCAAAATCCCATTGGTAAATCAAGCTTATTTTTATAGTAGTTTTCGTAACCGGAAATATTTGCGCAATGGCCGTGAGTTTAGGCATCTGGTGCAATTATTTATATCTCGTATAAGTATATTGCCTTCCTATTGAAAATAATTTTACTTTTTAACGCGTAATTGCTTCTTTCATTTATAGAAATCTAGTTTAATATAAATAATAGTAGCAAAAGGGCGTCTGAATCCTTCTTTTATTGAAATAAAATTCTCTGTCGTCACGTACAAATTTGTTACGCAAATATTCAGCAGCGTTAAAATCCGACTTGCCATGGGCACATTTGAATTATTTTTACGTAAAATTGCGCATTACCTACGCCACTGCAATGAAAAAAAACATGAAAGTAGCGCCAGAAAATCAGAAAATAAACTGTTAAAAATAATTTGCGCTTGAACTTTGGAGCAATTAGTACAACAAACCCGAGAGATTTTGTATCGTCTACACTAATATTATAAAGAGGAAAGATTTGATTGTTTGTTTGTTTGTTTGTTTGTTTGCATCGAATAGGCTCCGAAACTACTGGCCCGATTTTAAAAATTCTTTCACCATTAGAATCCTACATTATTCCTGATGAACATAGGCTATATTTTATACGAGAAAAAAATAGGGATTCGCGTGAAAATTTTGATAATGTAACCCAACGTGTGAAAAATGTACCAAAAAATATCCATTATCGCGTACGCTGTGGAAATTATTGACAATAGAGCAAAGTGATGTACTACAGTTTTATAGTGGGCATCAATATCTATAATAATGTCCGCGATACCATATGTCTAACTATTACAGTTATGCCACAATAACTACTTTTTCATTAAAAAATGTACAAACTACGCCACATTATTCGTACCAGTGTAATGATAACATTTAATCATTACTGTATTAAAGGGTGTCAGGGATAGCCCTTCGAATACTGATAGGGTACATGCAGACCATGAAACTGAACAACTTTCCCCTAGGAACATATTTCAGAAAACGTAAAAAAACTGACTTCCCATAGTGAATGCAGTCAGCTGATTGTGATTTTGTATGGAAGGTCATTTTTTTGGCGTTTCCTGACATATGATTCTAGGGGAAAGTTGTCCAGTTTTATGTTTCATGCACCCTATCAGTATTCGAAGGGCTGTCCCTTACTCGGTATAAAAAGACGACAAAAAACATTAAATAATGCATTTAAAAAATCTACACTAAAATAATACATACATACACATATTACACATATCACACCTATTATCCCTTGCGGGGTAGGCAGAGCGTAAACGGCCGCAAAAACGGACATTTACGCCACGTCTGACATATGTTTGAGGGTCATTCGGAAAATTGTGTATCGCCATAGTGACAGGGTGTCAGCCCATCGCCTAAAATTGCAATACACACCCTCAAGTCCCTTAGTCGCCTCCTACGACTCCCACGGGAAAGAAATCGGGTGATGCTATTCTAAGCCAGCATCACACTAAAATTATAATAATATAATCTACACTAATAGTAGAAACAGGATTTTATTTATTGTTTGTTTGAATTGAATAGGCTCCGACCGAAACTACTGGACTGATTTAGAAAATTCTTTTACCGTTAATGGAAATTGAAATTCTTTATTCAATGTAGGATAGTATTATCACTTATTGACGTCATGAACAGTCATTCTAAAAAAAGAAATTTGTATCACACAATTTTTTTATTACAATTTTGTTATGACCTAATAGATAACGACCTAATAAATAGAACGGGCGGGATGAAAAAAATAAAAATAAAGGCACTGCCATGGGGCTGGCGAGGTTAATCACACGGCATGTAACTTTACGCCACCACCATCTGAAAACGATATTTGTTTCAAATTGAAGTCAAGATTTGTAGAATCCTACATTATCCCTGATGAACATAGGCTATATTAAACTGTCTTATTCCCGGGGGGAAATTGTTAGCGGCGGGTGAAACCGCTGGGCGGGCTGCTAGTATATTAATGAAGTCATGCTTATATTATCCTAACGAAGTAACGAAAACGTCGGAGGTCAGTATTTCCATTCCTGACTATGACTACAACAAGGTAGGTAGTGTAGTTAATGCCTTTTGGAAGTTTTGTTAAGACATGCGATATAGAACGAGCATGATTTTTAAACCAGTTTTATCTAGACAATTACAGCATAAAATTCCGAAGAATATATCCTATAGTCGAGGATCTAACAGATAACATATATACCTATCAGTTACATAATTTGTCAAACTTTAGGTACTCGATAGAAAAAAAAAACAAAATATGCTCTATTAAAATCGTTTTTTTTTTTTCAATAAAATGTCTACAGTTTTAAAGTTATTACAAAAAATTATATGCTATAATTTAGATACATCCCGTTTCCAGTATAGTAAGTACCATTTTAAGCGGAAAATTAGTGTCTGTTTTCAGGTGAATCAGGGCCTTGATGCCCTGTTTTACCTGAAAAGTTGGTCCCTTTCATTCGCGCTGCCCCAGAAAGTAATATAAGTACAATTATTTTTAGCTCAAATTGCTACGAGATTTTACGGTTGTCTCGACATAAGAATTAGAGGAATATCGTTGCAATGTCTCATATAGTAATTTTTACTAGATAAGATTATGTATATAATTTAAGCATATTTTTTTAATATCTTTTGAACTTCAGAGCTAATATTGAAAAAATGTTTCAAGTACAGGTATATATAGGCGCCATCCCCGCCTATATAATTATTACTCCCTTTAAAAAAACTTCATATTTATCTGTCTCAATCTCTCTATAGGTGTAGCTTCTAGTTTCTGTTTATTTGAATTATTATGAGTGTGTATTTAAATTTAGACCGAAGGCCTAGAGCACTTCTGATAATAAATAACAGAGCTCTTATACTCAACAGTTTGCCTTGATGTAATATTTGCAATAATAAACAAAGGGTTAGTGTAGGTATCTTATAAACCTTATTATTACCAGCAAAATAAATGTTACCTATCTTGATAACGAATTATATTTATGTAGCCAAGGAAAAGTGGCGTTTACTATGAAGGAAACAGCACACTAAGCGATCCGAGCAAGCGAGTCAGTGTAGGAAAAAATGTTTTGGCCTGAAGTTACAACAAAAGTTTTGCACATGAAAAAACACCTTTGTCTCACGTGGGCAATAAACATTTATTATCCGCTGTAATTTTATTCTAGAATTGCTGGTGACTGCGAACTATTTTGGTCTGTGTCTATATTGGTACTTTAGCCAGACTTTTGTTTAGGTACTTAAGTTGAAGGAAACCAAGAACTCTTATTTTTCTTAAATTTTTATATCCTCCAATTTAGTTACTTGCACTGGGAGTAAGACAATACATAATACATTGAGTGGTTCATCGACCTAATCAACAGTAAGGAAAGCATTTTTCACTATTTAGCTAGGCTGTCTGAGTTCTTCATCAATATCCTTAATTCATATGTACCAACCGAAGCGGTTTCGAGTTTAGCTAAGCTCCTGATATTCCGCATCAGGCACTCTTGAAGTTTATGTGCCAGCAAAAGCGGTCTATAATGCTGAAAAACGTTTGCTATGGAGCCTTTTTTGTATCTCCTATAATTAATCCGTGTCTTTGCTGCTCCTCACCAGGTACTGTTGACCCTAGGTGTTGTGTCCCAGCAAAAGCGAAATAGCATGCAAAAGCGGCATAGCATGGTAAAATTTGAATCAAAATCCGTTAAGTCATTTTAGCGTGATGCTTTCACATATCAGCATCTACACAGAACAGTCAAAAATTCTGAAAACTGTTGGAACGTGCTCTGTTATTAATTTTTAATTACCCCCTAAACATTTTTTTAATATCTTCTGTGTACAGACCCTCTTTAGCTATAAGATATGTATATTATATCCCTGCTCAGTGTGCAAACAGACGTATCCTTCGGGAAATGTAACTAGCAGGTAGAGTTAGATTCAGAACCTACGTTAAAGCTAACTTGATACGTTTTAAAATTATTCTCTATAATGAAGATCCCTTTAAAATATCAATAGAAATGTGTATAAAATCTGTGTATTATATTTGGAATGCAATTATTCGACGCCCACGCCACGATGCCTGGTCCTTGAGACTATCGATCGACTTTGAACACGCACTTTTCAAGCCCTTCTGTTCATGGCATTGACGAAAATTCACAGGGCCATAGGTTAAACCCTAAACTGTGGTGAATGAGTGAATGTGAAGGTTGAATTTGGTAGTCTGTAATAATGGCGATTTTGTATGCATGTCATGTGTTGTTAGAACTGGTAAACTTTCTTTGAATACTGAATGTTAGTGTTGTGATATTGATTTCTGTTACTATGTGTTAGTTACTCAGCAGGTATAGATATATCGGATGAAATTGTACTAGTGACCGATACTTCTTCTTTCTTTTCGTGTGGGACACCTAGTCGTCCAACGACCGATACTGGAAACACAGGACGGGCTGGTGATAAGGAACAACTTTTCCTTAAGTAGAAACATAGATCAAAATATAACAAAAATATTTTGAGCTTCCATAGTAACCTGAATCAATTTTGTATGGAAGGCCTAACTTTTTATTAACTTTCATAGTAGAAATATGTTCCTTGGATTCTTATCAACAGCCCGTCTTGAGTTTTCGCTATCGGTCACTAGTAAAATTCCACTGTATATTTTAAACAACGGGATTGAAAAAAATGTTCTTGCCGAGATAATAACGACGGCGACGATCAGCCCATAAAACTGAAAGAATTTTTTAATTTTACATGGATCCAAGTGTAAAAAATTTACTGCACCTTCCACACAAAATTTATTCGTTGCCATAGTAATTTGTATGGGCAGTCTTAAAATATTATTTCATATTTCGCCCTATGTTTCTTGGAAAAGCTGTACAGTTTCATGGGCTGATTCACATCTTGAAATGTTTTCAGTATTCATATTTTCTTATATTTACATAACATATTGTAATAATCAACCTTGTAAGTTATCTTGACTGTGGTGCGCGTAGGTATTACGTATTTTCCTGAGACGCTGTGGCGCACCAAGGTCGCGGAATAAAGAAAGCTACTTTCCCTGTTATCGTCCCGTGTTATGTAATGCGATAGGCGTTGCAGGGGTGGGGGATTTTCAGTCATAATCGCGGGGGAGTGATGACATGATGGTGCGGCGGCCGCTAGTCTGAAGGACGATGGTGGAGGGCGCCATTGAGCGGGCTGAGTGACGTCAGTGGTGCGTGACGCCAGACCCTGCCACAGTAGATAAAAGAAATTTTCCGTCTAACTTTCTCTACTATCTGTTCCTTCTATGCTGCATTGGATGAGCAAATCGACTTCGATTTTCTCTCCAGCTTATGTCAAAATATGTATTTGTATGATAATAAGTTCTATACAATTTGACGGTATGTAAAAGCACTATCCCGCATCTCAAATCTACTCTCCTTTACCCTAAGGTTGTCTGGTAGAAATAGCTACCAAGCTATAAGGCCGCCTATAGGTATCGTACTCTTTCTTTTCTATCTGTATGTCTATTTCTTGTTTTTGTGCAATAAAGTATATTTATGTTTATGTTATGTCTTTACGTGCGCGAGGTAGGTTTACCGTGCTCATATTTGGCAGAACAAGTTGATGTTTTAGATAATACTTCTCATATCTTATTTAAATGCAACAGTAAAAAATTACCAACAAATATGTCCAAAATCTCATACTGCGTATTCCGTTCTTCTTCTAGCTAGTCGTTACTAAAATGTTACTATGGAACATAATACTTTCTATGACATAATAAGCTTATCATATGCGTAACGCAACTTTTCTTTACTGTGCCACGAGCCCACGACGCACCAGGGGCCAAGGCTGTACCCCGACACGACCTTCCACTTGACTTTGCGTGGACAAGGCACTTTTCTATACTTACTACACGACATAATTATAAATTTTCTGAGCTTATCTGATAAGAGAAACCAAATATTGTGTAATGTTTACCTAGTAGTTTCAGAATGCCTAATTTTATGATTGACCTCATATTTTAACAGACGGTACACGATGTATTCTTCAAATTATCAAAAGAATAGAAGTAGGTATATTTTTTCATGCAGAATAGTTATTATAGCCAACCTACCACCACAATGATTATATGCTTTATAAGCTGCTTTTGAAAATATAGTGCTGTTGACAGAGAAACTGCTTTCTTTCATAATTTATGAAACGGTTCGTTGACTCATGTGACTCACATAAACATTATACTGGTCAAGATGATAAAAATATGATTCAGCTAATCTTATCTATATCTACTTGAGTCTACTCAATACTGTTACATAGGTACGAAGGAATTTTCTCGAAGGTAAGATTTACTACCAGAATAATATTGGTATTAACTTTTGACAGTAATACTGAAAAGGGCACCTTAGATTTTTTCCTTTTTTTTAAATTGCCGTTTTTTCTTTGCGCTGTGATGCCGGCTTGGAATAACATCACTCCATATCCGGGATGTAAAAATTTAAGCTGCAAATATTTTAAGGCGTGAACCAGCCCATGAAAGTGAACAACTTTCCCGAAAGAACAGAGGTAAAAAAATGAAACAAAAATTTTGCCTCCCATACAAAATGTTACAGCTGACCGGGTTAATTTGTATGTGAGGTACAATTCATTTTTCATATTTCGTCCTATGTTCCTGTGGGGAAAGCTGTTCAGTTTCATTGACTGGTTTACACCTTAAAATATTTGCAGCTAATAATTTTACATACTGTCTACCAGACGGGTGTAACCCGATTAAGGGATGAGTCCAGGGCAGCAGGTAATACATTATACTTAATTAAATAGTTTACGCCTCAGAGCAAGAGAATGTTTTCCTTTTGTTAATTTCATTTTCAGAGTATAACACGAGTTATCTTATCCAACATTATGAGTTGAAGGTTGCCACTCTCGGGTCCTGAGCCACTTGACCTTGCCTCGACTTCTACGTAGCGGGAACGCAATGCGCCATCCCAAAAACCTTAGGGAGGAAGGGGGAGGGGGTTGTTTGTTGTTGTGACTGCTTCCATCTACCAGTTTTAATGTTTAAGTCTATAAATAGAAAAGTAGTTAATTTATCTATTAACGCCGCAGCAGTCCCAAAAAGTAAGTGCCTTTCCTTTTCGCTGCTGTTGAGAGAAACAGACGATGAAGACTCAGATCCGGAAATTCGGACATTTCTTTAGTAATTAAAAAATATAAACAAATGTTCCCATCTAAAATTTAACCTTAACTATCCGCAATAGATTTCAAAACCAATAAAAAAAATAACATGCTCTACCCGTTAATGGGTTAGAGAAATAAGTTATCACCATTTGAATGATAAACAGGCCCCTGTGTGTTACAAAGAAAATATAATTAACATTGTATAATATGATCTTGTGCGTTCTTTTTTCCAAGTTTCTCTACAAATGCAGTTTTGATTTGAGTCTTTTTCTGAGCCCCCTAGAATCAAATCATTGTTCTCTGATTGCTGATACCAAACCACATTATAACCATACCTCAACCGCTACACCACGGAGACATTAATTAAAATGCTACTCATTGCTCCGTAAGGGATATTGGCGTGATTTATGTATGTTGTTCTGTGGTTTTCTTCACTTTCCTCTTCATAATCAAAGTTGAAGGTCCCGAGATTCCTGTGATGCCCTGACCTTCCCTCGACTTGATTTATGGAAACGGGAACGCAATGCGGAACCCTGAAACAACCTTGAACGGACTTGCTCCTCATACATCTTGCGAACTCCAATGTCTCGTCCAATAAGTCTTAGTATACGTCATTGTGGCGCCACTTTGAGACTGACTGTGAATTCGAAGAATTTGCAAAATGCTTAAAGCTCACCACAACCACCATGTTGTATTCAAAAACAGTCACCAGCAAAGACAAATTATTAAAATGTCTGTACCTAATATTAAATCACATCACACTTACCTTCACACTAAAATTATGCAGAGAAAATATTTGGTTTGTTTGTAATCTTTTAAATCTAAAACCCGCCCGGAGGTGCACTAGTAAAATTTAAATTCAACAAGTGTTGTAGTTCACTTTCATGATATCTGCGGTAGGTTATTATTACTATGTGAACTATTATTCGTTTCGTTACTAATATTGACAAGATTTAAAAGCTTGCCTTGATTTTTCCAAGTGCATGTCTTGTATCAGGGGTGAAATAGGGCCGCAGTGGGATTTGTATAGGAGGGCCAGGCCGTGGGAGGTCGCACCCTGTTACGTAATTCAGTTGATATCTACCCAGACCCACCTACATATTTAGAGTTCCGTACCCAAAGGGTTAAAACGCGGTCACCAGGCTGCACTGCATCTCATCAGGCCGTGTTAGATAGTTGAAATTTTCACAGATATTGAACTTTCGTTGCCGCTATTGCAACAAATACTGAAAATTGGAATAAAATTAGTATTATTATTTAAGAACATTTCTCATATTAAAACAGTTTATGCTTGTGTTTATAGATAATGGAACGGAGGCTGTATCTCATGAACCGTGACAGTTACAATTTCACAGATTTTGTATTTCTGTTGTCGCTATAACTACAAATACTAAAACGCAAATAAAATTAATAATTTAAGGGGGCTCCCATAAAACAAACCTAGTCATTTGCCATTTTTATCGAATATGGCACGGAACCCTTAGAACGCGAAGCGGACTCGCACTTGGGCGAATTTATATTTCAATTTGAATATTTTATTGCATATATCTTTCCTACCCTCGATATTTTAACTTTCTGCTCATCGTTTTTGTCTGCTATTATAGTACCCTAGGGTCAAGTCAGTAACTTGCTTTTTTATGTGCCCCTCAAGCAAATTCGTCAAGCCGTTTAAGCTCACACGACCGATGTGGCGCAGTGGTAGTGCGACTGCCTGCGACGCAAAGGTTCCGGGTTCGATTCTCGGTGGGACACTCACAAAAGTTGATATTTATCTCTTTGTGAATTTGTTCCTGGTCTGGTTAGGACATTGCAGGGTGAACCACCTGATTGTCCGAAAAAGAAATGGTTCCGTGCTTCGGAGGGCACGTTAAGCCGTCGGTCCCGGTTGCTGTCTATGATTACTTAGACGGCGGTCGAAACACAACCATGTCAGAGGCCTACTAGTGGTAGTAGGCGGTTGAAAAACTCTGACACCAGGGTTCATCGGGTCGTTGGATGACTCGGTGTCCCACACGAAAAGAAGAAGAAGCTCACATTTTTTAGGGTAATAATGGCAAGAATAAGGATAAGTTTAATTTGAAGCCCATCCTTATCATTAACGTATCATGAACAAGAAGAAGAAACTTGTTACACGATGTAAGTTCAAGATCGGTTTTATGTATGAAACTCATCATCAACGACAAATCGATTGAAAATGTCCATTCATGGTTTGAGCGGCTTCTACGAACTTCCAACGTTCCACGAATTTTCGACGTTCATTCCAAATAGCGAGCTTTCCGGGAAAAGCTCCCCCCTCCCCGGCTTACTCTGTAGGGTCGCGCCAAATACGCAACAAACAAGAAAATAACTGCACAATCTCGATTGGCGATTGTTGGTGCAATTATTCCCATAAACAATACTAGATTTCCGCCCAGCGGTTTCACCCGCTGTCACTCATTTCCCGTGGTAATAGTTGTTTGCCTTCGGAAAAAAGTGGCCTTTGTGTTATTCAAGGTTATACTCTACCTGTGTTCCAAATTTCATCTAAATCGGTCAAGCCGTTTGAGCGTGCAGAGGTAACAAACATACATACACACACACACAAACTCTCAGATTTATAATATTAGTACGGATTATTTTGTTATTTAACTCATGCATAAATGTACACGGGCTTAACGCCTAAGGCGTTATCTCCCAGTCTATCTTAATACATGTGAAAATGGGAATAGCATATGTGGCACGTGGAATATGTGTTGCGCATAAAGTTCACCCCTCTGAAACATGTACCTACAAGGTTGACTCACACTGGCGGGTTGCATAACATCATACCCCTTCTACTTTTACCCCTCTTGGATTAAATATGCAGGCGCTACCCCACGCTTACTGAGTACACCTGAGCTTAGTCGCATACTTCTGTAAGTATGTAGTTGTGCTGCTGTATATTCACTAAGGCGCACCTCAGTCAAACTTTGTTTAGAGATTTCTTGAAAACGTTTTCAGTCTGACCCTTGCATTAAAGGGGTACCTATGCCTATACTAAAAATTCATTAATGCAGCATGAAATGTATAAAAGTACTCGTACAGTTTTAATTATGCGTTATTTTGTTGTAAGTTTTATGCAAATTAATTTAAGTAACAAAGGCTTCAACTATTCCTCTCACTCCATGCAAAACTGTGATATTGAAACAATATACGAATTAGTGGTTGTAGGTGTAGTTACGTTGCGTAAAATGTAGAGTTGACTCACTTGTTTGTGTCACGGGAAATAAAAATTCCTGCGACACTTTGAAATCAAAATAGTGTCATGAACTATGCCCATGGCACTACCGGTAGAGTCAAAGAAAGAAAAAATCTCTCATGACTCTCCCGATAGTGCCACTCAGTAGTGCCTACGGTACGAAAGGGTACCATAGGGTAATATTTATGGATAGCTGATAACTTATTTCAGATTGCTACATCAGAGAACGGTTCTATAACGATATGTATTTGTTTTGAGCGCCTCAAAAAAAATGTAAATCATTGCGAAGCTTAACGCTACTGAACGTAAACTGCTATCGGAATTTTAATGTGATTTATACCTATACAGATTTAATTAATTCAATCTTTCCTATTTATACGAGTGGTATGTTTGTGCCTCATTAGAATGTAACCCTGAACCGAGGCAGCCTTTACCAAAGGTTCATACACAAATACCTGCTCTTGACCTTACCAACTTTTAACCTTAGATTAATCCGAATTTCCACTCACGTTGCTGGTCGCATTCATAGTACAAAGCCGGATAATCACCAGCCATGTACTTAAGTATTAGTACTTCCAGCAGTTCTTTCCCCTTGACATTGATCCCGCACAGCACGTACAATCGTAATGTTTTCCTTCCGGAAACCTTGCTATAAATAACTATTTAGAACTGTTTTGTCTGTGATTAATATGTTTCCCGTATCTATTTGAAGGCTCTTATTTATTTTGGCCAATCTTTAGCCACTTGATATTGAACAGTTCTATTCCCAGAATACTCTACCTACGGAATGCGCGATGTTTGTTCAGACAACAGAATACTTAAAAAAATATATTTAAATTCGCCCATTTATATAGGGTGAAATTTAACTTGTGACCGATAGCTCAAGACGGGCTGGTGATAAATAAACAACTTTTCCCCAAGGAACAGAGGTTAAAATACGAAGAAAAAATGGGCCTACCATACAAAATTGTCCATCAGCTAATTTGAGTTACTATGAAAACTGAAATATTTTTACTCATTTTAAGTATTAGACCGGGTCTATCGCGATAGTATTTAGGTAAATATTAGTAATTTACCTGTGAAATATTTTTGTCTTTGGGGCAAATTGTTCTTTCTTACCAGCCCGTCTTGAGATTTCGCTATTGGTCACTAGTAAAATTTCACTCTATTTTCAGCAGTGGACTGCAACAGGCTGATGTATATATCCAGGAGCGATGATGTCAAAAATTCAATTTACTGAAATCAACTGCTTTGCAATTTCACCGAATTTGGAATTCATGCAATGGCATTCATAGAGACTTCAGAGATGGTAGCGAAAACAATGCATGTCACCTTTGTCAAGAGAATGCCCGAAATGGAATTTTCCTCGAGATTCGCAACGCATTGTAATCTGAATATCAACGAGAAGGAAGTGACCTATTTTATCAAATGCACGTGTATGCACATTAATATGTTTCTAATTATAATACTAAGTATCTGGATGGCTCAGGGCGACGACCGCGTGAATCAGAATGAACGATATTTCAGGAGAAGCAGCTGACATTGGACAAAGAGTGGCGTCTTGACATATCTCGTGAAAATGCAAATTACTGCGTATATGGAACTCATGGAACGAATTGTTTTGTTTCTGCAGACCCCAGTTTGTAACTTTCCATTCGGTATGCTAGCTTGTTAGTTGTGCTCGTTAGTCATAGTTTAGCTTCTGATGAGATCTGACTAAGAATGAGCTGTTTGTACGGCGGACTTAGTTTAATTGGCAGAAGCAGGGCAGCCGCTGGATGCTCGCCAGAATTTCCCGAAGGAATTCAGCGGAGGCCGAACTTTTGTCGCCCGCTTTATGCATTTCGTTTTATTGAACTCGTAAATTATTTCCGTTTTAAATGACGCGAGACCATCAGAATTAAACAACTATTATTTTTACAACAGCCTCAATTCCGGTTTAGTTTTTGGGGTACCGCACCCCAAGAGGAAAAAACGAAACCCTTATAGCATCATTTTATTGTCCGTCCGTCCGTTGGTCCGTTGGTCCGTATGTCTGTCAAGACCTTTTATTTCCGGAACGCAAAGAGATATTAAATTGAAATTAAATAAAAACCATATACTTGGGTCTACGGCCGCTTGTAGTTGTAAGAAAAAGGAAGGTCCTAACCTCACGTTAAAAAAAGTTTTGGCTGTTTTTGCCGTAAAAACACATATTTATGACCCTCTCAAAGGAATCAAAATTCATAGGAAACTTACTTCCCCATGACCAAGAACTATAAAAATTGGCTAAAAGTACAAATTTTAAAGTACAAATTAGGAAAAAATTCATAAACTTTATAATTAACATGGTTTTTAAGGGTGCCAAATAAAAACAATATTTTAAAATTAAGCCTTATAGTTCAAGCGGGCTATCATATCATATGAAAGGGCTTGAGGTGCATGTTACGGAACCCTCGGTGTGCGAGTCCAACTCGCACTCGGCCGGGATTTAAAATTAGGTTCTTATTTTTGAACGCAGTGCTTTAACTTGTTGTTGGATTTTTATAGTGTTTTCGTGTTTCAAATATCAATACAAAAATTAAATGGTTTGTTTGGAGCGCTAAAATGTAGAGGTGCATGATGTCAATAAGCAATATTTTGTGCCTTGTTTTGCTTATATTCGGGTATTTTTGTACCTACTTTAGGGTGAAATCACATTGATAAAAGCATACCGATAGTGAGCACGCGAGTCTATATTTGGTAGTCCTGCGATAAGGTGAAGGTTACCGTTGAATTTTAGTATAATTTATCGTTTTGTTAGCCCAAGTTTATCGTACAATGATTTATTAAATTGGATGCATGTGATAAATACTGCCACAACATGCAACCATTAATCATAATCATTCAATAGAGTACATAATCTACATTTAAGTTTGCTACATACATACACACAAAGACATTTTATCCCTTGCGGTTTAGGCAGAGCGTTAACGGCCGTAAAATACAATCGCTATCGCCACGTATGACAAATATTTGAGGGACGTTCGAGAAAAATCGTGTATGATTATGGTAATCGTGATAGTGACAGGTTGTCAGCCTGACGCCTAAATACACATGAAACCCTCGAGTCCCTTAGTCGCCTCTGACGACACCTGCGGGAAAGAAATGGGGTAATGCTATTCTAAGCCGGCATCACACGGCGTAAGTTTGCTACATCTTGGAAACTCAAAGTTCGTATTATGAATAGTCGTAGTCGTTCCAAGAATCAGTTTTTGAATTACACTGCGGTTTATGCTGGTTTCTTTCCACTGAGCCACTGATTTACAACGGAAAATTTACCTTGTTAATCCGATCCGGTATCGCGATGCAAGTACCCGAGTGTAGATAAAACCTCTGAACACATTCGATACAGGTATTGTGAAATATTACCGCGGCAAGGCGAGTGCCGTTTGCCACCCAATGTTAGTAAAGACTCGGTAGAGTCGGCAGGGCCGTAAATTGTTCAATATTTGATGTTAGCATTACTAACCTGTTAGCATATGACGTCCTTCGCCATTTCTAGTTCATGTTAGTTTGAACTAGATCAGTAATGTAAATCTGACATCGGTTCTATACATTTTATATTTATCCAAACAGTAGTATATTATGTTATGTCCTTTGTGTTATATTGTGTACAATAAACGGTTAAATAAATAAATAAATCACGCCTCTTTCCCGGAGGGGCAGAGCCTCTTTCCTTCCACCTACTACGATTCTGGCATACTTTTTTCGCCTCCGTCGGTCTAGGGTTCTCTTGACCTGACCTTTCTTTAGCACGTCCCCGATTTGATCAAGGTACGTTCGTAGAGGTCTTCCCCTTCTGACGTTCCCATCCACACTCGCAAAATGTGCTTCATAATGTAATCAAATCTCGTGTAAATCGAACAGCTTATCGCCATAGCCCAATTTTTTCCAGGTATATTCTATTCTTCAAACTCTTGTCATCAAGATAAACACATAAATTTAGCTTTTTTAAATATTTATTGTTAGGAAATTGTGATATTCAATTGTTTATCAATATCTTTATGAGTCATTAATTTAAGTAGGAAAATAATTTATTATATCTTTTGATCGATCTATCACAGATGTTAAAATATCCGACCAAGTGTGCAAAAATGATGAATCTGAAGGATAATCGGATCAATCAGTCTCAGTATTAAACCTAACCTCTTCATTGTGTACACAGGCTATCTTATCAAAGAGCATTACCTGTGTACATACAGCATTGTATATTATGCAGGTATAGTGTTGTGGTGGAGTAAGTTGGTTGGTTAGACGGTGATCACACGATGTTGGTTGCAGACGTTCGCCAGCGGGCTGTGCGCGCGCCGACGGCTACGGACGTCGTGTACCAAGCTGCTACCCTCTCCAGGCGGATAGACGAGGTTGGTTTTGATAAGGTGAAGGAAGTCTAGCCCTTATAATTTTTTTGCGAAAATTGGTCACCTGCCAACCGCTTATCAGCGCAGTGCTGCACAAACTATTGTAAATCTATGAAATTTGGTTGGGTCTACAAAGTTCTGTAATGGCAAATTTTACTCCTTAAAGTCTGATATACATTTGATAAAAAGTCAGTCTGCTGATTTTTGAAATTGCAATATCCCTTGTTTTTCCCTGAATCTAAGCAGTGAAATGAAAACTTAAAGGACTGAATATTCTTTTCAGGACGCAAAGAAAAACCTTTTGGAAACATTTTAGAGTAACTTGCATATTCTCCTTCCTTCTGCCCTCTTAATAGTTTTTTTGTTTTACCCGTATGATTTATTTTAACAATTTCTTGCTTGCACGACCAGCTCTGACTGTTGTGGGTTTTTATTCATTCTATCTGCTCGTAAAATTCGTCAATCCCTTGACACTGGCTATCATTGTTTAGTTTCGTCTTGTTTCATCTTGTGATAAAATAAAATATTCGGTCGTTAAAGGAATGAGTCGTTCTATGACAAAAATTGTGTATTGAGTTGAGATGGTTCAACTAAAATTGTTTACTGTTTTTGTAGATAAATTGGTAAAAAAAATGATAACTGGCCCTCCCTGAAATAATAAAAAAATGGGCAATAACATCATTAAATGTTTTTTTATTGTTTCATTGTATTTGTGCCGCAAATGAGAGAATACAAATTGACGTCAACACTCTACAAAATGTGCGGTTATGATTGAAGAATTCTATGTAATGCCTTTTTCAAATTGTTTGGGATTTTCCATGTATTATATTGTTAAGCCATAAACATGTGTTTGTGCTATGTTTAGAATTCATAGTGTACGATACACGTTTTTGGTAGAGTTTACACAATAAACCCATTGAGGTCAAAATTAGCAACAGTTGCTCGTGTAAGTCGAGTCGCAAATTAGTAGCGTTTGTCCAGACAATTGCGTCGTTTACACATTTATTTATATTGCATTATTTACATTATATTCGTCTGCAGTCAATATAATCTAGAACCAAATATGCTGTTCCAAATACCGTGATCATGGCCTCTGATTCGTACTCTGTGTTTGTGATTGTGCGTAGTGAAGTGCGTACTAAAATGGTTATCTTACTATACCGGGTTGGGGACAAAGCAGCAGCGGCGTAGCAAAGTTCACACGAACTACGTTAATGTATCTGCTTTGAACCGGTTCATTGCTATGCTTTGTTGTTTGGTGTTAGGGCTAGGCATTTTCAACAAAACATATTCCTCTACGACCCAGACAAAACAAGTCTTAAATATTTCAAACTGATTACAATGGGCAATCGTGTGTTGTTGTTTATTTTGTACAATACTGTTGTTGCTATGTTGAGTCATGAATAAACGACCTTTGTTGCAGCATTGCGGTCGCAAACAATGACTTGTTGAATGCAACTTGCTGCGGCTTAGAGACAAGGTCCGCTCAAGTGGTTCACCGTTTGACTTATTGGACTTCTGTTTTTAAAAACAGGACTCCTCAGGGTTCATTCACTGGTAGTGGTCGGACAGGTACCCCAGACGGAGCAGTCGAGACAATGCGCCCCGCGCGCGCCGGCATGGCAGCACCGGCAGGCTTCCCCCGTGCGCGTGTGTGCGCGAATGTGTTGACGCGCCGCTACCACGCACACCACAGCGCCGCGCAACATTGATTCGTGGTTCGCGGCACAGCGCGTATTCCATCGTCTCAGTCACCAGTGCGCAACGCCACGAGAAGCAAGTGCTCTGTGCTACAACGCTTTTTAATTTGCGTTCATTCTTTTCTACTGTACTGGACTTGTACAAAGAAAACTTGTTTTAAATTCGCTCATGTATCGTTGTTCTGTGGACCTGAAAGAGCAACGAAACGTTTTCGAGTGTGTTACATCGCTTGGCGCTCTACCTAGTTCGGTTCCTGTGTTGAGTAATATTCTGTGTCAGTTGCAGTGCTTGTGCTTGTGATAGATCAGACTTTTTCATCGTTAACGTGTTCCAATTTGGGATTTCATCACGAGCGGGCTCAAGGAAGTTTACTGTCAAGTGAGTTCCTTAAAAATGATTTCATATTAATAAAACGCACTTTAGTCTTTATCAGTTCTGTCAACCTTTGTTACAGCTGGTTTTACTACGTCAGCCACATACAAAAATTCTTCATCTTTCAGCTCTCTACACTCCTACCTTATAGTATTTGTGTTCTACCATTTTCTTCTTTAGAACCTCCATTTTCAAAAAAAATTACTGATTCAAAATTCTTACCTACATCTTACATCTTTTATTTTCGCACAATACCTTTTTCTTTCATTCTCGTTTGGAACATTTTGAGTAGTCATCTCTCTCCTATTTGGTGTGATGTGACCGTTGCGTCGAGCGTAGCCGTGTGTTCTCGACGAGTGACTCCACGTCACTAACGAGTTGATTGCAGATAGAGCCGAGTCAACCACGAAACCGCCGCCGATATCTTGTCTCCGTCCCCTGCGCTGGCGATCACCAATCACAGCACCACTATCAAATCTAAACTTCCACGTGGCACATACCTACATAAGTATACCCTAAGGTGGGACCAGATTGTTTTGAGAAGTGTTTACACCAGTGTATTTTTATTGTGGCCAATCATATTAGTACTAAAGTACCACCGTTCCAATTTGTCGTATTTTACAGCTGTCAGATTCGTGATTATATGACATGTTGTTTTCCTTAGTGTTATTTTCTCATTAGTGCACCCGCTTCTTTCTCTCTCTGTTTACCTTCTGGTTGGCCGGTAGAGAATGCCGTCTGGCATTAGGCCCGCCTTTTGTACGATGTGCAATAAAGTATAAATAAATAAATAAATAAATTATACTATGGCAGAGGGTCCATTTTCCTTTGTTGACATCTCTTTTAGTATGGAGATGACAGCTGTCAAATACGACTTATTGGAACGGCGCGGCGGTACTTTGGCCTCAAAGGACTGTACTTTTCGTCGCGAAAGGTTATACCAGCATTACCAACCAGTCTCTGCCATCCATCAGATTTAAGGTGTTCGGTACACTGTCTATTATAGCTGACATATTAAAAGCATTTTCATGTTTTCCAGGAATGCTTATTGCATGTGTGTATATAAATTTCCACGTGTAACACAGTTTATCAGTACTCTGGACTATTGTTTTCATACTCTTATCCTATGCCTTATTGCGATTGCTAACTCATATCTTTTTGTTTGGAAATTTTGCTATCGTACTAAATGATAACTTTCTTAATCTGGAGCTTTACATCACCTTATTATGTTGGGTCAGTAATATTATCAACGTATTTGTTGTTGTATCACATATGTATGTTACTAGCTGTTTGTTGCCAAGAATTCTTGAAATCTTTCTAAATTTTAAGTCGTGTGTTCCTTGGAGCTTAATTTACTCCCTAAACTGAAATATAAAATTTTGTTAATTTATACCTTTGAACTTTGTATTTGATCCGATACTCTGCGTCAGAAAAAATAAATAAATGTGTCTGCTCTGTAAATTCTACGTCACACGAAAACAACTGTGTTTTCTTACTGCGTCTTATTAGCAAACAAAATATGGTTCTACATTACATCAAGAAATTCCTTCTATACGTTTCTTTACTTACGCTCTTACATCATCTCTAAATCTTAATGTAATTTGCTGTCCTTATTATTAGTCTCGTGACTTTCAGAAAACCCAAACTAAATGCAAACTTCTAACTCTGCACTGACACTGACAAAATGCGGACGTATTTCATGCTTTTATTCTGTGGTTATTGTGGACAGCTTGTCAAATGCATAAATGGAAATACTGTCTGACTGCTATTCCATTTGGTAGTTTTCTGTTTGAGAATAGTTTTAGCGAAATAGTAAAGGAAGTGGGCAGCACGAGCATGTAAACTGGTATCTCGCGCTGCTACTTGTCATGCCGCTGCAAGTTCCCGTGCTCCAGCGAGTGTTGGCTTTTCGTGCGCGAGTCAAAGTACCGGCAGCACGAGCACGAGTGGAATACGGTCTGCCGCTCACTCGTATTGCTGCGCGAAGAGTATGACGGCAGTGTGGGCAATATTCGCGGCAGCGGAAGAAGCAGGAGCAGGTCGAGTGTGTGAACACTGTGAACGTAGCATTAGATTCTTTTTTGTTTCGTCTACACTAATATTATAAAGAGGAAAGATTTGATTGTTTGTTTGTTTGTTTGTTTGCATCGAATAGGCTCCGAAACTACTGGCCCGATTTTAAAATTTCTTTCACCATTAGAATCCTACATTATTCCTGATGAACATAGGCTATATTTTATACGAGAAAAAAATAGGGATCCGCGTGAAAATTACGATAATGTAACCCAACGTGTGAAAAATGTACCAAAAAAATATCTTATATCGCGTACGCTGTGGAAATTATTGACAATAGAGCAAAGTAATGTACTTCAGTCTTATAGAGGACATCAATATCTATAATAATGTCCGCGATACCATATGTCCAACTATTACAGTTATGCCGCAATAACTACTTTTTCATTTCAAAATGTACAAACTACGCCACATTATTCGTACCAGTGTAATGATTACATTTAATTATTACTGTATTAAAGGGTGTAAGGGATGGCCCTCCGAATACTGATAGGGTACATGCAGACCATGAAACTGAACAACTTTCCGCTAGGAACATATTTTAGGAAACGTAAAAAAACTAACTTTCTATTCCTTCCTATTTCTTACTAATTATGTCCGTAACGGCTTCTTGCGCAGAGTCACTGATGTTTACAACAAAAAATATAAGGACTTAGATCTATTTCACTTATCTTTGCTTCAATACAAAAAGCGTATCATATCAATGTTATATAATGATACTAGCGGCCCGCCCAGCGGTTTCACCCGCTGCTAACTGATTTCCCACGGGAAACAGACCATCTCCCGACATAAATCATACTATATAAAAACATTCCTCTTCAATCACTCTATCTTTTAAAAAAACTTCATCCAGATCCGTTAAGTGGTTTTGAAAATTTAAGCATACAAACAAACAAACAGACAGGGACAGACCTGGGAAGCGACTTTATTCCGTTTTTTTTAATCCCCCAAAGGATGAAAAGGAAGTTAAAAGTTTGTATGAAAGTTGTCCGTTGTCTTAAGTGTGATCCGTTTTAAAATTAGTGATTAGACTTATGACTTAAAATAATTAAACACGTGTTTCAGCATATTTAAAATTTTAACCCTTAATAGGGTCAAACGGAGGTTTAAAGTTTGTATGAAAGTTCGTTTTTTTAAATGAATGTGATCTGTTTCAAAATTTGTGATTAGACTAATAACTTAAAATAATTAAATACGTATTTCAGCATTTTTGAAATTTTTACCTTAAAATGGGTGAAAAGGGGGTTAAAAGTTTGTATGAAAGTTTTTTATCTTAAGTGTGATCTGTTTCAAAATTTCTGATTAGACTCATAACTTAAAATAATGAAATACGTGTTTCAGCATTTTTGAAATTTTAATCCTTAAAGGTGTCAAAAGTTTACTACCAGTTGGGCTACCCGTTTTCCCATGGGAATGTGACAATTTCCCGGTATAAATTATACTTATAAACCTTCCTCTCAAGTTACTCTATCTAATAAAAAAAACCGCATCAAAATCCGTTGGGTAATTCTAAAGATATAAGGAGACACCAAACGGGAAGCGACTTTATTTTATACTATGTAGTGAAGTGATAAATGGATTTTAATGGTTTCAACTCAATTTAGGCGTGATTATAGTTGTACCTTCCTGCTCAGGATGACGAAAATTGTGCTTTTCTTTCTTTAATCGCATTTTGATAGTCTTAAGCGAATACCTGTAATTGGTTTATTAGAAAAATAAATCTTTGTAAACCTAATTTGTAAAAACTGTTGGTATCCCAAATAAAAATTTATTTAAATTTATTTATTTATTTATAGTGAATGCAGTCAGCTGATTGTGATTTTGTATGGAAAGTAATTTTTTTGGCGTTTCCTGACTGACATATTTTTCTAGGGGAAAGTTGTCCAGTTTTATGTTTCATGCACCCTATCAGTATTCGAAGGGCTGTCCCTTACTCGGTATAAAAAAAGACGACAAAAAACATTAATAATGCATTAAAAAAATCTACACTAAAATAATACATACATACACATATCACGCCTATTATCCCTTGCGGGGTAGGCTGAGCGTAAACGGCCGCAAAAACGGACATTTACGTCACGTCTGACATATTATGTTTAAGGGTCATTCGGAAAATTGTGTATCGCCATAGTGACAGGTTGTCAGCCCATCGCCTAAAATTGCAATACACACCCTCAAGTCCCTTAGTCGCCTCCTACGACTCCCACGGGAAAGAAATCGGCTGATGCTTTTCTAAGCCGGCATCACACTAAAATAATAATTATATAATCTACACTAATATTAGAAACAGGATTTTATTTATTGTTTGTTTGAATTGAATAGGCTCCGAAACTACTGGACCAATTTAAAAAAATCTTTTACCGTTAATTGAAATTGAAATTCTTTATTCAATGTAGGATAGTATTATTACTTATTGACGTCATGAACCGTCATTCTAAAAAATAAAAATTTGTATCACACAATTTTCTTTTTTTTTATTACAATTTTGTTATGACCTAATAGAAAACCGGCTTGGGCGGGATAAAAAAAATAAAAATATAGACACTGCCATGGGGCTGGCCAGGTTAATCACACTGGCACAATGTAACTTTACGCCACCACCATCTGAAAACGATATTTGTTTCAAATTGAAGTCAAGATTTTTAGAATCCTACATTATCCCTGATGAACATAGGCTATATTTGACTGTCTTATTCCCGGGGGGAAATTGTTAGCGGCGGGTGAAACCGCTGGGCGGGCTGCTAGTATGAAATAAAGTTAATCAAACTGTTCTGCAGTTGTTGCTCTTGACCTAAAGACATAAACAGGTACTTTATCTTGTGTTCAACTTCGTTTAAGTTGTTTGAAATTTTCAACCGCACATAGCAAATTTAAAACTGTATATATAAACAACCTGTTCAGTCGTTGTTATGAACTTAATCGTTATTCATTATCGGGCGCGTGCTGTTGACTAAATAAATGCCATTAGTGACTAACTACATTCCTCGTACAATGTTAAATTTACTACTGTCAAACGCGTATATAATAACTGGTTTATCAGTTACGAATATTCAATGCCGTTGTCAATTCAACCTTTCCTGTCTGCGTAATGTCAAGTCGGTTAAAATGTAGCTAGCCAGTCTCAAGCCCCTCCACACGACACTGCCTTAGTTCTACCGTTCCACTGGCTGGTTTCGCTTGCGGTGCAAATTCTTCGAAAGTGTAAGGTCATAGAGTGGTGTGTCCTGGCTCGAAGCATGCGCAGTGAAAGTGTCGATGGCGCCAATGTGTGCCGGCGCAACACAACACCACTCCAGCACCGCTCGTGTCGCAAGTCTGCAGCGCCACTACGGCATCGTGCGCCTTCTAGAAAGCTTCATGGAATTTTCCGTTATGCAGCCTCCTATATTCTGTTCCGCTTTGCTTTCGCAATCTAAAGTACCATTATTACAGGGTTTCTGTTTACATTTCCCGGAGAAAGCAATTTGCATGGCAACAAACCTCGGCAGTCATCTGATTACATTTCAATTTCTCGCCCTATGCTATAGAAGCTGCTTGTAGTTTAATGCTGTGGTGCTATATTAGCATGAGTATGTGTACGAATCGGAAATTGTTATCAAATCTGCTCGTTCTACGTTCTAAGTGGAAACAAAATTGTTTGGATCTCGATCGGTCTGCCAATCAATCAGAAGCGCAATATCATGATAATTTATATGGTCATTATGCTCGTTGGCACTCTTATCGGTATTGGCATGGCATGCGGTCCGAAACGCATGCCTAAGCTCACGCTGTAGCATGTGTTAAATATATAGATGACACAGTAAACGTTCTGTGACTAACGCTGTTCTCACGAGATTTCATTACACTGCACTGCACCTGCCTGCACCACCTGAACATTTGTGGTTTGTTATGGTTACTTGTGATTGTGAATGTTGTCACATGCTTGCTTAATATAGGTATGTTAGGTAAAACACGCTATGAATTCTCTGGATATTTATAACACTACGCATCGCATGTCACTAAAAAGAACACAGACAATTGATCGAAGTTCGTATGATACGAAGCCATCTTGTCCTAAGCTGATCAGGCAAACTGACAGAACATGCTGTGTATCGGAATCTTGTTTACAAAGATGTGTATTTAAAGAAATAGTACGATTTATCTCAACGAGCAGCTATGCTAATGGCCTTTCAATTGCCACCTGCATTTCCTTATGTAATGGTTCGGTAATAATGTCAGGTATGTATCTGGCCGTCGTCGTCAGGTCAAGATCAAAGTAGCCGAAGTACTACACGGGATTCTCTGGCTCATTTCTCCTTAGATTCTTGGTCGATGAGCTAGGAATCGCTGCAGTGGATAAGCTCCTTTAATCAATTAGCTATTTTATTATACTCCTTTATACTTTATTAGATCTTTCAGCATTGATGGTACGATAAGATTGCTCGACATTCAATGTGCATAATGTAATGCACCTATTTGTCCGTGACCAGGTCAAGCTCAAGGTAGCCAAGTATACGGTGGGATGATCTTGCCAATCCCTCTTTAGGATCTCGATTGTTGAGCTGCTTCATTCGACATACTATGACACACCTTTAATTTTACTACATGAATCAATTTTGTGTGGCGCTTATAAAAATTCTTCAGTTATTATGATTTAGCGACAAGATTTTTTCGATATTGTGTAAGATAAAATTTTTATACCGTAGCAAAAGTTGCGTTTGGGTAATTTTCCGTCAATGAGAATGATGAGTCAGTTATTTGGCTGGCGCTTGCTTCATTCACATAGAAGCAGCAACCAAGCTTCATACACGCCAACGGTGTTGCGTGATGTGATGAATGAAGTTTACGTCTTTGCAAAATGGGCTATAGGTTATATTTACTTGGTCGTAAATATTTCCTTTGTCAATTCGTAAAATGTATCAAAACGAAACTAGTTCGAAAATGCTTTCTTCACGAAGGTCTGCTTTATTTAAGTCTGCAACTGTTTATACTTTCTTGATTATAAATACTCGCCTTGTTTTGTTCCACGTGATTCGTATTAATAAATACTCTCTACAGTATTCTTTAGTCTCATCTTTGTTGTAAGTTTAATAGGCAGTTTAGGAAAATAATGTTGTGGTTGCATAGCGTTTGTCACATCAATATTAATCAGCAGATACGTAGACCGACATCACTTGTTGCAAAATACGAGTATGTTTGTTGGCCTATAAAGATAAAATCTCCATGATCATGTTAGTAAAGGATATGTTGTAAACTAACTAATACGAGGTCTAAAATTTAATTACTGGTATCATTTGTTAGACACTTGCTCTACACAATAAAATAAGAAGTGATATCTTTAATGAAATAAAATACTATTACTACTATTCTGACTCGACCTGTGGAGTCGACGACCGAAAGTAAGTTTTTTTTCCGGTATTCAATACTAGATTTCTCATGAATGGCTTGTATCTGTTAGCCCAAAGTACATGAAAGTACTAGGGTAGTCTGTGAAGATTCGCACTACCATACCATACTACATCATAGCATGATATGACCGTACGGTACGTCGGCAAGTACGACTCCCAGTAGATGCCATTAGGCATCTCATCTTTCACCCTTGATAGGGATAGGCAGAAGTTTAGATGCGTTATGCAAGAGCTTGTGCGGAGATGCGGTTGTGGTCGGCAGTAGCAGTGCAGCCGCAACCGACCTATTGACCTGGCAATAACCTACTTTACTGCAGCCGGCTACGCCGGGCCGACCGGGCTACACGCAATAATATGCCAAATTCTAAACCCAACTTATCTATATATATATACTCCTGTTCATAATGCATTTTGTATGTGCATGACATCATGTTTGTGCCGTGGCAAAAATTCCAATGCGGAAGACAGATCAACGTTCTAGATTATTCGGAGTCTGAATTAAAAATATTATATGCATCATCTGCCTAATACCCGTAACCTTATTCGCTGAAAGGCTACCAAGACGCTTAGATGATATACAATGTTAACTTCAACCAACCATGTTGGCTTCTATGAACGTGTATGTAGTTTAGTTCAGTTTTTACGCTGAACTGGTCAAAGAGTACGAAAGACGAAAAGTATATTTGCAAAATAAGTCGGCAACTGTTTCGCTTGCGATTCAGCTCTTCAGGTAAGGTAATATGCCTTAAAACTGAACTAAACTAATAAAGTTTAGCGATTGACCCGCTCGGGTACAAGAAGCTTATCGTAGAGGACGAAAGTCATACACGAGTTGTCGCAAGACACTCATGATACCGATGCCTCGCAGATTCGCATCAGCAGTCCATATTATGGACGCAGTTGAATTATTTATTTGAACGACTATTAAATTCCTTTGTTTATCTACGTTTTGATCTAATTAAAAGATTAGGTTGACAAAGATTAATCAACGTAAATTATGTAGGTTACCGCATGCAGTAAAGGCGTAAAATTTATTACACGAGGCAGAGGTAAAAGTAAAACAACAGAGCCAGTGCACGAACTGCGCGGTATGTCAATGAAATTCACCCAAAATATCCGCTTTGTATACTCGAATTCTGCTGTAGGCAGATGCCTGGAGTTTCGAGGTCGGCTCATGTCATGTCCGTTAATTAAAAACTCCAGTTTTTATCACCTGCGCACGTTGTTTTGTTGCGCAAGATCATTCTGCCATGGCACATTTGGGACGATGCCATGAAGTCACAAGGAAATTTAGTAATTTTCTGTAGATGGTGACAAGACAAGCTGCTGTTCCATGACGTGGAAGATTTCGCGGAAAGTTTATAATAAGCCTGCAGATTGATAAAGTCTGTAAATCTCTGTTCTCCTCAAATGAGCATTGACTCTGGTAGAGTCGACGACGAAGTGGTAATAAGTTCATATTTGTTTAGTGTCCATTCTGAAAGGATTATTGATAATGATTAATGATGATTGGTGGATGATGTACATTTTGTCAAAGATAAACAATGCCATCGGTCCTATACGATCGGCAAAGTACTATACTGGCTTTCCATACAGATAAGTTGGTCGCGTTAAAATAACTAGATCTGCTCGCGATTGTACTTTAATTTTTACTTGACCGTGGACTTGCATGTTCTTGATTAGAAATTTTAGTGATCATAAGTTCATTGCTGTAATTATCATAATTCTGGTAATACCAGTAATATTCATTATTTACAACGCACTCATTGTTTACAATTAAAATATTAGCCTTGCTGTTATCGTGTAGATACGTCCCAGTTTTTGTGGCCTACATAAATACCGGCATTTACATTATACGCATCGTTTGCAACACTTTGTATGTTTTCCTGGAACTTGTAACAACACCTGGTTCGTGAAATGATACTTTCGAAATGAGGTTACCCTGTCCTGGGAATAGAAATTTCTACCTGACCTCGTTAATAGTAAATAATGTCCCCTGCGTGGATGCGCTGTATGTAACGTAACAATACCTGTAATTAATTAGTAAAATGACAAGGTTGACACTGTGCGGAAAACAGAATCGTAAATATGAACGTTTTGTCATTTCCTGAACTTTGTCGACTTCCTTTTCCGTATTGAATCTTCGAGTGAGATAATCATAACACTTTTTGTTCTATATCTGTGGATAATCTAGATGGTTCAATATGTTTGTCCCATATTTTAACGCTCAATTGCTGTCATCCGATCGAGTGAGACATTCTTCTCTTCTCTTACGTAACTGTCCATAATAGTTAAATTGCTATGGTTCGCAGTTGTCATTCGTGGGAACATAAATTATAGTGTTTGTCTATGTCGAAACCGAGCTCGCAGTAGAACCGGTCTCGTCTGGTTCTCGACATTCATCACCTTATTATCTCAGCTTTTCAATCATTTGCCGCTCTTCGCGTTTAGTATTCAAGAATGCTATGGAGAGTCCACGAATGACGACGATTTGATACGTTCAACGCTCATTTGTTATTCTTATCAAGAATTGGAAGGTCTCCTGATGTATATCGCGCCCAATGCAAATATTTAAACTCTCGATTCGTCTCGTAGGTTTCTAAATTAGAAATACGCTGAATAATATTTACTTTAACGTTATTATAATTAGCAGCGCATTTATATCTCCTTATTTTCTTTAAATACTCGGTCGAATCTGGGTATAGTGAGTTATAATTGTTTGTATTTGAGTAGCGTACATTTATGTGCTGGACTATTTCTGTAGTTTGTAGTTTTGACGTATGGTCGTCGTGTTGGTCGGTGGTTCGCTGACACGCCACCGGCGGAACGTCCGAGGCGGGGCTTGCGCGTCACCGAAATACTCTGAGCCAGATGCGCTGCCAGTTCTTGATTCGCTTCTAATTTGGTGACGCCGCACGCGAGCATCGCCGCCGCCGCTCGTGCCCGCATCGTCCATACGACGCAATGGTTTCTACGTACGCAACGCGCCCGTACGACGCTTACATCGTGCGTCACACAGAAGCCGGTGAAACGCAGAAAATTAAAACTCACGTGTTCATTGGCATTGAACGTGAACCACACCACAACATGTTTGTCAGGAAGCTGTTGGGCGGTAGCTATTGTAGTAGCTTTATTATTGTACCTTGACCTAAAATCGCAATTGAGAAATTCTCTCACTGATTCATTCTATCATCACCTATTCTGATTGGTGTCAATAAAAACAATTATCGCCTAACGATCTCATTCAATTATAACTTGCCTGCGCTGCGCTGTGGATCTTTCTGGATTTATCCGCAGCGCCCTTGTAGAACGAAAGCCGCGGGCGAAGTACAAAAAACAACATAAATAAGTATAACCTGGCTGTTCAAGCTCAACCTAGCGAGCGCGGTCACGATCCACTCGCTCGCCCTTCCCTGAACCGTACGTAGCTACCCAACCCACTGGAACAAGTCGCGAACCGGCTCTTTGTTTTCATTTCTTCCGTTCATCGAGTTGATCACGGTTTTATACGAATGTTTTCTTTACTTTACATGACAAGTTTACCCTCATAATTTAATTTCATCGGAACTTTGCTCCTGCTGCGGAATAGATCAGTCGTTGCATAAGATAGTATGTTTATTTACGTATGACTTGGTATCAGCGAAGTGCAGGTCTTGTCACATAAATCATACAATTTGCAAAATCTCATTAATTAATCCAATCAATATACTTTCAGATTTCATCTTATCGCTACATGTACGTTTTTTTTTGCATGCACTGTTTCTAAGCGAGACCATAATGTATGTTGAATCACTTTTAGTAGCACAGTTTCGTTCCGTTTCACACTCTGAATGCCTCACTTTCTAAAAAAAAATTGGCTTTGATCATGAACTTCCTAAAATAATCATGAGTTATTTCGATAGTGTGTTATTAAAATATGAGGAGGGTTCATTGTTCGGTGATTGAACTGCATGTTGGTATATCGAGATCTGGAGTAAATTGTTTGAATATTGCGTCAGATTATAAGACATTTCACTGTTTACAAATTTGCTGTTATAAAAAGTAGGTATCTGTATGACCTCTAAGTATTCAGACAATAAGTGTATTAAAATGTTTAATGTCTTAACATTGATCACTTCTTTTGGCATCAGACCATTGCTATGCAGAAAAATAAAAATTCAGCTGCGTCCTATTACGACGTTATATTGGTATTGATTTTATGTTAAAACCCATTGCGTGGGAGAGATGCTTCTGAGTATTTTGCGTGGGCTTATGTTTTGTTTTCGTAGGTACACATTCTGATAACTGGTATTTGTTTTTCATAGGTATTTAATATTCCTAAGTTGTTTGCGGATACTCTATTTTAGTACGACAGGTTATTTCAACCTGTCCTTAAATATTCATGTATATCTTCACACCGATCGAATAATCAAAAACAAACATCGGAATTCAAAAACAAATAAAACAGGACATTTTCTAGAACGGCAATTTCATAGAACTACTAAAGTCTTGCGGTGACGCGTGACGAAGTAAGTAAGCCACGGTGAATTGCTGCAATTTGTTAAATGGCTTGATATATGGCGACTACGCGACTACAGTCTTTGTTATATCATAGAACTAAATATCTTTACTGTACTCTTTATTGCTCGTTCACGTGATGCACAAACATCTTGGGTTGGCGACTTCTTTTGCATTGACACAAAATCAGATATATCCAAACAGTCTGGAAATGTAATCTGATACATATTTACTTCCTCTACAGAGATGTACTTTTCAAGTTACAGCCTGTAAGGCGTTTCTTCTCAGTGAAATCGGTTTAATGTTTGCTTAGTTACGTATTTCTCTCGCCTATGGTTGTTTTTTGCTAGTGATGAAATCTAAACGCTCTATGTGTTGTTGCAGGTGGACAGCGGCGGAGGTGGCTCGGCCGAAGTAATGGTGTACTCTCTTGGCTGGGGTATGGGCGAGCCGGAGCGGCGCGGCGCTGACCGCAAGCGCGCCCAGCCCCCCGCGCCGGTGCTCGCCCCGCTCTCGCCTGAAGACGGCCACGAGGTGGACGTGTTGCCGCTACACAACCAGGTACGGTCCTCAGCTGCGGTCAAGTAATGAGATAAGCTCTTGGACGGGGTATGGGCGAGGCTGAGCGGTGCGGAGCTGACCGCAAGCGCGCACAGGCCCTAGCTCCGCTGTCGCCCGACTAGTGCTGCTGCTTCACTACCTGGTAAAGTACTCATAATTACTTTTGGCTCCCTTACAAATCCATACAGTACTAAACCTTTAATACATGCAAGCTGACTCGTTATTTCTATCTGTCGAAGACTCGTAGCAGATGTCAACAGTAGTCGTGCTTCTCACATGTAAGCAATAGTTCTACCACGAAAATCTATTCATTTATTCGTGACTGTTTTGTGGTTGTGTTCCGTCTATTATGTACACAACCTTTATAATGTCAGCCCAGATCGTGTCGCGCCCCTTATTGCCAGTTTTTAATGTTAGTATAGCTATAGCATGATGCCAAGCGAAGACAAATTTATGCCTTTCTACTGCAATAGATACTTACTCGACCGGCTCCGCCTGTAGATATCAATCATCATCAATTACTAGAGAAAACTAGATCTTGTAGAATCATCTCAACTACTTCGTATCGAATGACAAACAAGCGCTCTTTAGCAAGAGCAGATTTTGGCTCATAATAAAATTGCGAACAAGATAGAACTTCCTCGAAACAAGGCCAGAACAATTTGTGTGGTAAAAGAGAACATCAGATAACAACTGTCTTTAATTAAAGGACAAACGAATTGTCTACCGACACATATACCTAGTGAAATATAAATTGTGCCAAGATACTTGTAATCCATGTCATAATTAGTTTTTCAAAGAGCATACAGCGAGGCGTAGCGCAAAGGAATCTTTGCGTTCTGCTTATCAGCAATTTCTTTCTGCAAACTTTTAATTTACGACTCTTATCTAAAAATCTTGTTGGATCTAGATAAAGCCAGACTTCAATGAAAGGTAGAATTTTAAACAACAACAAGTACCTGTTACTAGGCGATAAAGCACGGTATGTGTAAACGATAGCATAATACAGTTTGATCACCTAACTTTACGTAATCCGTGGGCAAAAGCTGATGAAACGTTCTGCAGTGTCACCAGCGGATTATATATCCAACAAGAGTAGCTGCAGGTTGAATCAGGTGCCTTACGCCTGGTGCCCGATCAATGCCATCCGCCATTTTTCTTTTACTTTTTTATTTATTTCCCTTGCCACGGCACACGCTAGAAATTCGAACGTTTCACCATAGTACCTGCTAGTACACACCTTTTTCTACTCTACCTGATATATCTAATAATATCTTTTGTTTTCGCGCATCCGGCTTTATAAGGATTTGCACGTGATAATAATATCTTTGATAAACTTTATTATAATTTAAAGATAATAGAACAATATTGGCAAAAATAGATGACGTGATTTACCCACAAAATAGTAAACAATAGATAGCGTTTAGTTACCTTAGAGATAATATTAGGCTATTCTGTAGGTACGATACCGATCAATAACAAGGTCTATATTTACTTGAAAATTACGTCATTTGTGTATACAGTCTACAGTTCTACGTAATTAAATTTGAACATATTTAGTAATTATTTATTGGTTGGAATCACAAAAACATCACCTTGGTAATACAAGCAGAAAGCATTTAGTAAACTGCCATAAAATAGACCATTACTATCTAAGTTCCATATTAACGTACTCTATTTTATTATTTGTTGTTTGACGAGACTTATGTAATTATACATGAAAAGATAGAAACTTGTATTTTCACACGAGTGGGATTTTGACAGACCAAAATATTTTTTCTATTAAAACAGGATGAGAGTAAAACTTCTAGCATAGCATAAGATTAAAGGTTTCTAGTGCCCGCTGTACGTTAACACTATTTAAAAAAAGCAATTATATATGTGCTATTGGCATTCGGTACGGGCGTCGCTAGTACTGATAGCAAAAGTTGCAGGTTCGAATCCTACCTGTTGTGGTGCAAATATGCAAGGCCTCTAAAATCGTTCACACAATACGTTGCAATGTTAAATAAACATACATACATCATACATCACGCCCACAATCCCTTGCGGGGTAGGCAGAGCGAGAACGGCCGCAAAAACGGCCACGTCTGACCAACATTGTAGAGTTATTCGGAAAATTGTGTATCGCCATAGTGACAAGTTGTCAGCCCGTCGCCTAAAATTGCAATACACGCCCTTGAGTCCCTTAGTCGCCTCTTACTACTCCCACGGGAAAGAAATGGGGTGATGCTATTCTAAGCCGGCTATTCACACGGCATGTTAAATAAATGTACTAAAAAAAGACATTTTGTGTCTCCAGGTGGGCGGTCACACGAGACTGTTGGTGCTGAACGACAGCACCGTCATCAAGCCGCTGAACATCCGCGAGCTGCATTTCTACCAGAACATTCCCGAAGACATTCAGGGTTTTGTACCCAGATATAAAGGTGAGCGTCAACACATTTTGCCACATCCCTTTGCTCGACGAGCTTTACCGATTCGCTGAATGCGTCATTATCATTCATTGCATCATTGTTTTTGTTTTTAATATTTTAAATTTTTATACTTCGTTTTGTTACCATCAATTGTTCAATTTAGAGAGCACTAAGGATGTTAAAACGTGATTTTTTATCGATGTTATACGCTTTCTTGCACAGCTTTATATTTATATCAATGTTGAAATGTTTAAGAATGTTATTAGTGTAACGTGTATGATTGGTGATAAATAAAATCGATTTTTATCGGTTAATGTATTTTTTTTATTTGACGTGCGTCACGATAAATGGGAGTGTTGATATCTTGTTCGGTTATTGCGATGTTAATCTAATCTGGAGCACCACTTAGTTGTGGGGTATCGGTGCATAAAGCTGTGAAAGATTGGAGAATGTCGATGGAAATTGTATCATGGCTGCGTTCAGTACAACTACTCAAAAATCTTATCTTACTTCGATAGTCGAAGTAATGACTGGACTAGGACTTTTTCGATTTTCTATTGGCTTATTTTTCATCTAAATTTTGGTAGACAAAATCAAGTTTTAAAATAAATCCATGAGAGGTAATTTAGAGTTATAATTGATTGCTTTCCTGGGCTCTATTTCATATCATAACATTGCATATTGCTTATGTTCAAATATGAAAAAGGGCTCAGCGGACTTTCTCGCAAAATTTTATAATGAATAATTACTATGTATTTTACTATGGGGACTAATTAATATAATGTGGATTCTTTCAAATGAATTGTCTGAACGTAGCCTTACCGACATGTAGAGCTTTCCTTACTGCTTGAATGTTCGTACCATCTCAACTAGTTTGAATGATGACGCGTGCATGATGATAGCAAACCCGCCGACCAAATATATGTATATCCGGATATATTGTGTTGTTCATTCATGTTTATATAAACATATTGCCTACTAATCGATTATCATAGTCTGATTACGGAATTGATAAAAGGTTTAGCAATCGAATGAGGGGATTTCCATGTGCCCACTTCTGGCGATAAAGATACAAGAGGGCGGAGGGTTTGTCTGAAAGGGAATGGAAATAAGTGGTCGAGGGGAGCGGGGTGAGGAACAAAATATTAGTTTCGTTGTTGTCGCAAGGGCTGCGGCGCTGCGGCTGCGGAGCGACCCCCGGCGGCCTGGCACACCCGCCCTAATAGCGCCCTAGCGGTAATTTTACATTTTGGGTTTGTAAACCTTTACTTAAACCTATACACACACAGGACGCCGGCCCGATAGACAAAGACGCCCACGTATTTGCGCAGTGCCTATTGAGAGCTGCTCGGACCATTAAAGGAAGAGCCGCTATGCGTCGGCACGCACGCACTTATTAACGTATTGGAGTGTACATGCCGACGCTTAGTTTCGAATAGATTTGCTGCATTCGTTCTACATGTTCATTTTACGCATGCAAACGCTGTCAGACAATGCAATGTGGAAATCCGCGAGTGCGTGAGCGCGTTTGTTTACTCGGGCCATTGCACACACTCAAACTGAACACAGAACATGGACAGACACAATTCGCTCTACACATACATTAAAATCCATACACACGACACGAACAGAGACACGCCGCCAAAGATATACAAACCCTTTATAAAATGATGTAAACTTTGTACTCACTTATCAGTTAGCTGGAAACTTGCCCTATAGTAAGTTCATGTTATGTTATAATAACACGCATTGAGATGTGATGCCTAGTGGTGCAAGCAGCACGCTGGATACTCTCCAGAGATCCAGGTTCAAATCCTGGCTGGGCAAATTTTCAATACTTAACTGATCTTCTGTTACTTCACATTTTTCATTTCATAAGATCTTATTCATATTTTTGTCGATAATTTATTTTTTATTCAGAAAGTAAATATAAATAAACATAAAATGTTAAAGTATTTAAGTGTATGAGTTGTGTAACTGATGGCGAGGCTGTTTGTTGCAGGCGTGATGCAGGCTTCTAACGCTGGAAGCACGAAGTTAGACAAGCGGTACTCGCCTTGCTTCCGGGAAGAGAACGGACGCAAGCAGTCGCTGGGCGGCAAGCGCAAACGCGACGATGTGTTCAAGTGCGTATCCTCCTACCTGCCGCGCGTCGTCACATCTTGACACTTGTCATGTGTCCTTTATCATATTTCAGAAGCTTTGACGTACGCCGGCCCGCCGACGTCGCCATTAATTCATACCTTACATGACTATCCCACTAATGTGCCGGTGCACCCGCTGCGGGCCCCGAACGCCCCGAACTTGCCTCGGAGACGTGGTAATAATAAACATGTTTATGCAATACAGTATACAGAACTGATCTGTGTTTCAATTAACTCCTTCATTACATCTGCCGCTCGTAGACCTGTGAACAAAAGTTATAATAAGTACCCTTTTTCTTCAACAGATTCAAAGTACACAGAAATGGGAATGCGAGCGAAGTTATCAAGAGTATAGCGCACATGGACAATTCAAATAAGCAATGTAAGTTTCTATAATAATTGGCTTCATTCAGCCTCATTGATATTCTGATCTTCAATCGTTTCATTCGCGAAAAATAAAAAGTCGTCGCTTTAAACGAATTATTTGAAATGGCGCGTCTTTTTGATGTTTTAGTTGTAGTTAAAGCGGACACAAAAGTAAGTGTTGTAGGATTTTTATATTCTTGTAACTGTTAGAGCTGCTTTTACGTTTTTACACTTTGTAAATATATTTATTTTAGTAGTCAATGAGTCACCTCAAATTTGTGTAAACAGAAATAGATACCACCAAATCTGTTGATAAACATTAATTATTATTGATACATTAAACCTAGTACAATGACACCTATATTCTACGATAATGTGTAATAACAAATGAATGACAAAAATATTTACTCGTAGCAATATAGAGTGTGTGATTTTGTGGATATTTGTACAATTTACTCAAATTGTAGGGCATCAATCATCTCGTCGCTCATCCATCAATCACCGCCATGGAAACAAAAGAAAAATACTACGTCATCAGTTCTGTATACATTACTCGTAGATATAGCATAGATATAGGCTACTGGAATGACAAATGCATACATTTTCTCATTAATACGTCAATTCTCATTGAACACCAACAATGTGACGACCGATGTGGCGCAGTGGTAGTGCGACTGCCTGCGACGCAAAGGTTCCGGGTTCGATTCTCGGTGGGACACTCACAAAAGTTCATATTTTTCTCTTTGTGAATTTGTTCCCGGTCTTGTTAGGACATTGCAGGGTGAACCAACTGATTGTCCGAAAAGAAATGATTCCGTGCTTCGGAGGGCACGTCCCGGTTGCTGTCTATGATTACTTAAGGGCGGGGCAGACCGGCTCTGTATGCGTTCCGTATCCAGCTCTCGTCCGTAGTCACGCACGAACTTATGACGTTGTAATGTATGGGACTGTATGAGATACGGCACACCGCTTGCGTGCAGCACGGAACGGATACGCAACGCAAGCGGTGTGCCGTATCTCATACAGTCCTATACATTACAACGTCATCAGTTCGTGCGTGACTACGGACGAGAGCTGGATACGGAGCCGGTGTGCCCCGCCCTTTAAACGGCGGTCGTAACACAACCATGTCAGAGGCCTACTAGTGGTAGTAGGCGGTTGAAAAACTTTGACACCAGGGTTCATCGGGTCGTTGGACGACTCGTTATCCCACACGAAAAGAGAAGAGACCAACAATCAGCTGTCTTCTCTTTCGCTCCGTATAGTGAGAAAATAGAGAAGTCATCAGATTGTCGATCTTATGAGACTCAACCATCACACAGCCTCATAAAAAGCGTTGAGATGATTCAAAACGCGACAAAATTCTTAAAATGTCTGTATTTGTCACCAGATTCAACTGAACCTGTGTACATAATGGGCTGTGGTTGTTCCTCAGACTTCCTGATGATGGAGAACATTACGTCTTCGTACCGGCGGCCGTGCGTGCTCGATCTCAAGATGGGCACCAGGCAACATGGCGACGACGCTTCGGCTGAAAAGAGGACTAAGCAGATCGCTAAATGCCAGGCGTCCACTTCGGCGACGCTAGGCGTAAGGCTTTGCGGCATGCAGGTATAGTAACAAAGTTTAATCTTTTAATTCAGATAAAGTTAGTACATAAGGATCTACTAAAAGAATCAAAATAATAGTAGTTTATGCAACTGTCATATAATGGGGGTCATTAGAATGCGAGTGTCTGTTGCCTCGTGTGATAATAGTTCGACACAATCATTCTAATGTCTAATGATATGCAGTTGCATACACAATTTTATCTACACTGTAGGCAAAATGCATAAAGCAGGATGAGACGATTGTAGATCAACAGTTAAATGCTGTTTTGCTGTGATTCTGTTAGATTGCTGGATCTTCAAAAAATCTTCACTCTTCATATGACGGTCTTCTTTCCCGGTCGGAAGGCCGTGTTGCTCGCTGTTACTGACAATCTTAACACAACTATCTTATATTTCTACTTCTTGGACCCAATACTACGTCCTGGTCTGTCTACAATGATTTTCGCGTCATCCCACTATAAGACATACGCCTTGAGCCAGTTTTGCAGAAATGTTACTTGTTTAACCGGAATACTGATCTACTTCCTCGTTAACTCATCGATAACCAGTCAGAGGGAACTGATTTGTATTTATTTCTCACTATTCCGCCTTCCGATTTCCGCCCAGCGGTTTCACCCGCTGCCACTCATTTTCCCGTGGTAATAGTTGTTTTCCTGCGGTAAAAAGTGGCCTATGTGTTATTTCAGGTTATACTTTACCTGTGTTCCAACTTTCATCCAAATCGGTCTAGCCGTTTAAGCGTGAAGAGGTAACAAACATACACACACACACAAACTCTTTGATTTATAATATTTGTACGGATTAGCCATTCTAGCGTACTAAAATATCTTTAAATTTTTGCAGGTATACGTCCCAGAGACGGGCGCGTGCTTCCGACGCGACAAGTACTGGGGCCGCCAGCTGTCAGAGAACGGTCTCCGCGAGGCGCTGAGGGAGTTCTTCGCGAACGGGCGCGGGGTGCGCGCGCGGGTCGTGCGCCGGGTGCTCCGGCATCTCGACGCACTACGCCGCGCCATTGCCAAGCAGACCAACTACCGGTTCTATTCTTGGTGAGTATATAGGTAGTTATAGGATCTGTAGCAAGCTGAAGTGGGCTGGCTACATCTGTTTCAGAACTGAAGAACTGTGAAGCAGACAGCTTTTCTCTTGGCGAACACGTGGCGGAAAATGCAGTAGCTGGACTAGACTGGTAGTGGCTGGGGTAGGGAACATTTCCTCCTATACAATGCTAGACAACGACTTACAGTTTTATGAGTTTGTTCACCTCTTGCAATGTTTCTAATAAGTTTTTTTTTCCATCTGTTCTGAATAGTCACGTGTGGTTTCCATTGTTCCAGCTCACTACTAATCGTATACGAGGGCGACATCGCCGGCGAGGCTGAAGACCCAGTAGTATTAGACACCAGTTCAGCCCCAGAATACGAAGCCGACGCATCTAGTTCATCTACGGAACTACCGGCAGAAACATCACACTTCGACATGTCCACCTTACATGACGAGATATCGTCTGATGGCGCAAGAAAGAGGGCTCCTCGCGAACCTTTCCAGCCTCATTCGGAGGAAACCATGGGAGGGTACGAAGAGGGCGAAGTCGCCGGACATTCGCCGAGACGTCAACCGCCCAGTCCGGACTCGGCCGATAGCTGGATGGCGTATTCCTCGACAAGCAGTGAGTCGTGGCGCGGGGAGGCCGAGGCTGAGCCTGAACCGGCTTTGGAAGCTAGCGGTAAGCGAGCGCGGACCAGGGATTCCTGGTCGGAGGTAGATTCCGTGAAAGAAGAGCGAGTGGACATTCGTATGATCGACTTCGCGCATACAGCGTGCGCGAGCGCGGCGGCGGAGTCCCCCCTGGCGACCACCACCCCCCACCACGGGCCCGACTGCGGCTTCCTCACAGGCATAGACTCCTTAAAACGTCTTTTGACCGAGATCTTACCGCCGCCTCCGCCGCCGCAGCCTTACAGTTAATGAGACCTTAGGCGTAAATAAAATACAAAAAAAACGTTCGGACGAAATTCGAGATGTGATCTTGAAGGTTTCGAAGTGGATGCGTCGCGGAGCGGCGCCGGGCTCGGGAACGGATTTATCCTAAACCGGTAAATTTAGAGGTAATTCTAAGCAGACCGGTATGTAATCATTAAAAACGGTACTGTAGACACAAAACCGGTATTTACATTACCAATTCTGTGAACTGGTATTTAAAACCGGTACTGTAGATTAGTGACAATTGCGGAAGTATTGTTTACAATACCAATTCTGTGAACTGGTATTTAGAACCGATAATTTAGGGATATATCTACGGTACCGGTATCTAAACACCGTTATCTCGAGCCTAGAATACAGATCTTGGAAGTACACTATTAGGCCCCGATGAAAGTTGATAAAATATTTTGGAAAAGAGAAGCTATTTTTCCTCAAAAATTTTAATCGACTGATGTAAGATGTATAAAGTTTAATTATTATAGATCGTTGTGCGGTCACACAGGAAGGTTTCAGCAGGGTATTTTTATTTTGTACTATTTGTGCCCACCTAGATTAGTGAGCAGAATTTCGGACCCGCGGTTCACAAATTGACAAATCGAAAGATTCGGTATTTTGAAAGGATGTTGTACGAAAAGTAAGACATACAACTTAGCTCAAAGAATGAAATTACGGCAGAAGCAACGTTTTTTGTCGGGTTTTTCGTATGCCATTTTCGAATACATATTTTGATACCACGGGTTTCGAAGTTCCGTAAATAATCTAATCGCCACCGTCGGTGTGACCGCGCAAAGATGGTCGCACTTAGTGAATGTTGGCGGTACAAACTACATTAATTTTATATTAAAATTATTATAATTTAACGTGGGACCCAGTAGGTATTCTGTGTATTTTTAAGTATTACTATTAAGTTATTCCAGATTGACGTGCTTTTGATTTGTTTCTTCGCTTATGTTTAGGTTTTTGTCCTTGGGTTGTATTCGATTTTAGACATTCCCTGAAGTGTTGATCACTAAATTGACCCACTAAACTGGCCCTGGCTAAAATTTGTTGCATTACCCAATGATCTTGTCACACAATAAAATCGTATGTAGCTTTGTACAGGCAGACGTAGTTTAGTAAACATTTATATAGTGATCAAATCAATATGTTTGGTTAAATTAGTTTTTTGATTGACTGTTTTTGTATTATTCCACTCCCACACAAGGAGGGAGAGGTAAGGTACAATGTCACTACCGTCCCATTCTGGGGCAAGTTATACATGGACGATTTGGTGAACAATCTCCCCGTCATTAGCTAGAGAATAGAATTCTATGTATGCTGTTTTATTTTACAATTTCTACTTTGAGACAAGAGTCTTTATTATGTATTAAATAATTAGTTTTCATTATATCAAATACTGCCAGACAGAAGGGCTAACCAGATCACGGTACTATTGTAAAGACGTGTATGAATTTATTTATCTTGACGCCGTGTGTTTGAAAATTTACTATAATTAGTTTATGCAACAGTAACATGATCTGTGCACATTCCTTCTTTAGAAGTGGAACTGTCTCTGCGCTCAGAAGTGGGAAAAGACAGAATATACGAAGTATAACGGAAAACGGAAGATTCATGAAACGATACATCAAACCTTGAAAATACTACAGCTTGAATACCAAATTTTTACATTTTTTGAAAACTTGCACTGTTTCAAGTGCGGTCAGGATAATTTGAACCTGCGACTTTCGCCATTACTAGTGGCGACGCCTCTTTCATCTGGGCTACCGCGGCTCGTCCCTTGCCCGCGAATTTTTAAGATACAATTACTACAGCTTGTCAACTTCGTACTTATCTTCCTCAAATGTTTTTATACTGCGGTAAATTATTACTAACTAACTTCGCCGCCTGTATCACTTGTAGCGAAGGCACGATAAGTTCGACGTTGAAAAACTACACAAAGCAAATGATAGGTACCCATTTCTGTTACACTTCATATAAAGATGAATCTATAGAGCTCCAGGCTCTTCGCATTTAGACCAATGAACTGTTGGGTGTTACTACACTTAGTAAATCCTTTTCCGAACCATCACAAAGGTACTATCCCAGTAAATGAAGCCAAAGTAAAGTTAGACTGTTGCCCAACCAAACAGTTCACACAAAACTAGAATAGACTAAATTGGATGCAACCACTTTAAGGCAATTTTAATAGTAAGTGTCGTAACATAAAAACATACTGATTATTGTCCCATGTTTTGTATGACTATAACGAAAAAAAATATATATAAAAGAATTATATTCCGATTTAATAAATACACATTTTTTATAACTCATTCTATACTACATACTTCTTAGTAATATTAATTTCTCAAAAAATGAAAATTCTTAGCAGTGTATTTTTTTCAAGCCGTCTCATAGTAACTTTCTTTGGATTGTTAGACGCTAGATTGTTTTTTTTTCTCAAACGCTATCAAAAGATATTTTTTGTATTTTTTTGTGGAATGATTTCAAGTAGCACATGGTTGACAAAATAATCATAATTTTGCTAACAGTATTATGAATGTTGTGTACATAGTTTTATGAGCGAAAAAGGGTGAATATTTCATGATCACCGGAGTTGGAATGTATCAATCCACAGCGATCTTTGATGTCTATTGTGGATGAGTAGAATAATTGTAAATACAAAATATTAGTAGAAGGTGGTGAGATGGTGCAAGTTGTGTATCTGGTTAGGTACACTATCAGGAAGTGATACAGAAGAAATGTACCTATTATTTAGGTTTTAAAGGTTCTAGCAGCAGGTCATTGTAGACAGGCTACAGTTTCGCACACGAAATGTTGAATGTGTGATAGAATAAAGCCAACATTCCTTCGTGCTGCATTCGTCATTGCCCTTTTTTTTTATTAGTGGGATAAATTTATAAAAAGTACCTGGTTTAATTAGGATGCTAGGTTGTATTGCAAATTTATCATTTATGTCCGTTATTTTGAATAACTGTATGACACTATTTTGTTAAATAAATTTTAGGTATTTAAATTCATTGTTTTATTTGACCAACAAATTACAACATATAACCCCTTAAGAAATTACCCACAAACCCACAAAAATAAAACGGTCTTGATTTCAACAGGACTTTCTTAGTTGTGGCTAGCGCACAATGCATGGTGTGAAATAGCGTTTCGCCAGCGCGTCTGAAAATACACTGTATGTTTACCTATCATAATCATCACGCTGATGGTGCGCATCAGTTGGTGCGCATATCCACATTGCATAAAAAATAAAATGGCTGGAAATCTGTATCTCATCACATCACTGATCTTTCTTGATTTGCCACTATGCAAATGAATGAAGATTTCCTTTTACACGCACGATTAGTTAAAACCTCAGATTAAAGAAACCCTGAAACATAACAATATAATAAAAATACACGAGAAGTCCATGTCCTATGTCCAGCCAGAGCAACTACCATACCCATCTTTGCAAACAGATTATCAACTAATTTTACTCCAGCGGCGGCGGCGGCGGCGGCGGCGGCGGGCGTGTGCAGCCTGCCGGCCTCCATCCATAAAAATGACGTAGTAGGTTACAATGCATTAGTCTAGCAAGGCTGTATAAAAACAAAGCAACTTGTAAAACGTTTTTGTTGTAAAGTTTAAAACAAAAAAGTTCGATTTTCTTTCCCGCCATTTTGCTGAAATTACGGCGGTACGTACGTGCAACACGAAATAGATTTTTTCTTTATTTTCAGTTTATAAATTACAATAAAATGTCGATTTCCAACGAGTTACAAACGTTAGCTCAAGTTTCTTCAGAGATTGACGAGTCTGAATTGAAATTAACTTTCGCGAACCAATGCATAAAGGGTAAAGAAATAGTTTCAATATTTTTTTAACAAAACTAAGTTTTGATTATTATAAGTAGGTACCTACTTATAGAACTTCTGTAAATTTTAGCCCAAGAACATTTAGCAAGTAAACTAAACGAGGAGATCCAAAGAAGAAAAGAAATATGCCAATTCAAAAGAAAGGAGAACCACAAACTTGAAGCAGAGATAAAAAATGCTGAACTGGAGGTGGAAAAGTAAGTATTATTTTAATTACCTAGTTATTCGGGTCATTCGTCGACTCGGTGAATACTACAAGAAGAATAATTGCCCAAATACAGTTGAGAACATTTTTGATTGATAGATCTACTTACGTAAGTTAGTAAATTAAAAACCTGCAGGTTTCTTGGCTAGGTAGACCGTTGGCGGATACCTTGAGGTACCTTTTGGGCGAATTTAGATATACGCAGGTGTTGCGTAGTTGCGCGTATGTATATACAAAGGCGGCACCACTCTTTTTACTGGGTTCAGTTTTAAAATATGCCCCAACTACTAGTTTGTATTGCGAGCGAAGCGAGCTTAACTTTTACGCTAAAAACGGGCGTGGAGCCTCCAGTGGTAAACATGCTGAAAATTACACGTATCTCGAGCGAAGCGAGCTTGACTTTTCACGTACGTCGTCCATGCCCCCCTGTCTCCACCGAGGTAGACAAACAAACTACTACTAGGTCTACCTAGTTGCGTTTGTGTTCTTGTGAATTGAGATCAGGTGCCTATGTTATGAAACTACAGGCTACAATTCTACAGGTGAAATTCTTAGTACCTACATTGCGTAGCCGGTTCATATTCCTAGTATTATAATGGCTGACTACGCAATGAACATCGAATTTCACCTGTAAAATTGTAGCCTGTAGTTTGATAACATCGGGTACTGAGCGTTCATACAACGGGGGGTGTTTTGGGGGGTTCATACAACATTTATATTTGTGTTATCACGTAGTAAGTTTGTTTAGGATTGTCGGTAAGAGAGATGATTCATTGTGATATGAAGGGCTTCAGAGCACACGTTAGCCATCCGTCGGTGTCTTCTTGATGCTGTCTACGATAAATGGTTACCTACTTCTAAACTTTTTATGACTAGGTAAGAAAGAAAAAAACCCATCAAGTAGGTCGGTTGGGATAATAATTGACAGCATAATGCACACCCTCTATTAGGTTATTGACGGCTGATGTGGCGCAGTAGTAGTGCAACTGCCTGCGACGCAAAGGTTCCGGGTTTGAATTCCGGTGGGGCACTCACAAAGTTGATATTATCACTTTGTGAATTTGTTTCCAGTCTGGTTAAGACATTGCAGGCTGAACCACCTGATTGTCTGTAAGAAAGATCGTTCCGTGCTTCGGAAGGCGCGTTAAGCCGTTGGTCCCGGTTGCTGTCTATGATAACTTAGACGGTGGTCGTCACACAACCATGTCAGAAGCCTACTAGTAGTAGTAGGCGGTTGAAAAACTGACACCAGGGTTCATCGGGTCGTTCGTCAACTCGGTGTCCCACACGAAAGAGAAAGATTAAGTTGTTGAGATAATGAAATGAGTGAGAGTACAAGGACAGTACTAACAGCATAGTTTTGTTAAAAAATTTCCAGGTTATCATTATTATCCATCTGTAATATTAAAATAAGTTGTTATATATGAGATATTGTTTTAGTTTAAGAATTACTCACAAAGCTATGAGATGCGCTCATACAGAAATGAAAAAAGAATTACTTCTAACGAAAGAAAAGAAATCTGAAATACAGGAAAGAATTACAAAGGGAGAAAAGAAATACGAAGATCTCTGGATTCAATGCAAGAAAAAATATGAAAATATTCCTCTGGTCAAAAAACTTACACAAGACAAAACTAAATGTGAAGAGCTGAAGAATGACATCAGGATCCTTGAAAACGACGCTCAAGGACTTGATAAAGCTATAAAAGATAAGAAAAACATAGTAATCGGAAAAGACCAGAAGCAAATTATACAACTTGCTGAATACTTCGTTCATGATCTGCCAGCAGCCATGAAAACTATAAGAGAGAAGACTGTTATGATCAACAATTTAACTAAAGAAATTGAAGATATCGTTAAAGAACAGGAATCTAACAAGAAAAAAGCTAATGAGGCAAAGACTGTTACGAAAACTGCAGCTGCACCAGAGGGAAATGACAAAATCGAAAATAATTGGGCTATTGACAACAGTCCAATGGTATGCATACCTTTTTTAATATTGATGATTTTGATGCTATGATGTAGCTTAATTCTATTTAAAAAATCAATGTATATTTCAGATGCCGAAACTACATCTACCTAGTGTTGACATGGATGTCATAAACTTTAAATTGGATGTACGTAACTAATTGGGTTTGTTAAATATACGTAAGGTAACAATAAAATTAAGGGTTTAATGATATTATTATTAAATTTGCTTTCAGATAAACAAAGTAACTCTACATACATCACCTGTGAAAAGAACAGTTTCATTCACAGAGTTAGAAAAAAAATCTATCAAAAAAACAAAACCGGACGAGAATCTAAAGGACAATTACTTATCTTACTACTTTAATAAGAATTCAGAGGAAAATGACGACACTAAACAAGATAATTCACCTCCAAATTATTCTAAGAAAAAACTGATTAATATAATTGAAGACATCAAAATTGATGATAGCGAGACATACAAATTAATGGCTCAAGCAAATATTGACCAATTCAAAGATATCGATGTTATAACAGCTAGTAAAAAAGCTCAAGAATTTATAAAGTCAGCTAATGTAAGTGCTAGTAACAATACAAAATAGGTCATAGAAAATAAAAGGGAAAAACTAATTTTCTGCATTGCTTTTAGGCTTTGGAAATTGAAGAAATAAAAGATGCTGATGTTGCAAACGGCAACCAACAAGAACTATTGGTTCCGCCATCTCAGTTTCTGGATCTTTCACAGGTAATAAACTGACATGATTATAAACTCAATTAGCAAAGTAAGCATATTCAGCAGAAAACTAATTTAAAAATATTTTAGGGTAACATCAATGACACTGCACTACAAGAAGATACAGATAAAGAAATTGTTGAAGAAATGCCTACACTGCCAATAAAGGTACCTATTTCTATTATCTCTAAGTAATATATCCAATAATAAAATAAACATATTGATTGATATCATATTAAGAGTTCACAGGAAAGCAACAAGAAAAAAGTTTCCTTTGATATTCCAACACAAGAGGCTAATAGTCCTGAAGAAATTGTAAGTATGTCAGTAGACAACATTGAAGATGGTACTCCAAATGAAACTGTAACGAGTCAGTTAAATATTAGCGAAATTAACGACGAAAACTACATGGCAATAAAGGACATGATATTGAAGAAGAAAAACCAATTAGATTTGTCACCACAGTTTGTGTATGCGAAAAATACTTTGCAGAAGGTGGGTAAAAATAATTTGATAAAATGTGAATTTTAAAGTTGCTTAAAAATACGTTATCATGTTTTATTTCTTATTTATAGAGAGCTGAAGAGACATTAGTAACATCCAAGTTCTTTGAAGCTACTAGTAAAAATACTGAAAATGATACAAATACTCAAGAAATAAACAATGATAACCCAAATACTCAACATGAAATAGAAGAAAACAATAAAGAAGAAGTTGATGTCACAGAGAACGACCAAACTGAGGACAATATAGTTAGCATGGATGTCGATAATGCTGTTTCGAGTCCTAAGGTTGTTGAATTAAACTATGATAATAATATTGTAATGTGAAATATTTAACAGCTTAATGTTTCGTTCTTTTTTTTAGGGCAATAATGCTGAAAGACCAGTTACTGGGTTGTTGTTTACCCATGGGCCTCAAGGAATTCCAGATTGTTTAGATATCTCCATGAGTACTACTGGCTATGAAGAGGGTGATCCAGACTTCCCCACCTGCCTAGGTAATACAGTGGCCTCGATTATGATGCGACAATTTAGATATCTCATGAAATGAGACAGGAAATCCGTAGTTCTAAAATTTTGTTTGCAGTGACATTTTTACATAACTTTTAGAAGGCTCTCTAGTTTTGCCATAATTTTTATGGGGAAATATTGAATTAGATTTCATAATAACTAAGTTTTACCGTAATGGCGAGTGTTGCCGTCAACGACCTCGACGATGACGCCACTTCAAAAAAAAAGATTCCTCTTTATACAAACAATCTATCAGAATGTCCAATGCCCAGTTTTTAGTATTATCCTTTGAAACTGCAAACTTAATGAAATATTCTCTGCAATTAAAGTTATAGAAAAAAAAAGTGCCTAAAAGCGGCCACTTTTGGTATTAATTATCATAACTTTAAATTACAGTAAATATTTGTTTGAGTTTGCAGGTTCTAATTTTACATAAGGATAATGCTAAAAACTTGGGCATCGGACATTCTGATAGATTGTTTGTAGAGAAAACTTTTTTTGTGAAGTGGCACCACTGCCGAGGTCGTTGACGGCTACACTCGCCTTATTAACAAATTAAAATGTACTCAATTTTAACATTTCATTACATTTACATACATACATATATCACGCCTACATCCCTTGCGTGGTAAGTAGTGCATAAACGGCCTTAAAAAACGGATATTCACGCTATGTCTGACAAACATTTGAGGATCACCATAAACATAACATTAAGCGTCAATGCTGTGTCGAACGAGCTTTACGCGCAGGCCGGCCGTGCGCGGGTTTGATTCGGCAAAATACAAGAGCAGCGCGGGCTGGGTGGAGACCCGCGTCACGCAGCGCTGGTCTTGAATTTTGCCGAATCTAGCCCGCGCGTGCAGCCCGAGATGCAGCATTGGCGTTAAGGCTTTTGATATTTACAGATAGCAGTTTGCTGCTTTCTCCAAAGGCAGATGCTATGCCTATGAGTGGTAATATGTCTGAAACTGGTTCTCAAGACCTACCTAACTTTCTGTCAGGTAAATTTCTTACTTTTTTATCAATTATTTCTTTTTCAATTTACACCAAATCATTCACTCACAATTATTAATGCAGGTTTTCGTAAGGGAGGGCTTTCTTTCTTCAAGCAACAACCTCCTGATCCTAATCCTGATGCAAACAAACAGACCCAGGAAAATTATTTCAATTTCAATTTTGGGTCTGATGACAAGAAGAGTAAAGGTGGAATGTTTAGTTTCTTTCGCTGAGGCTTTGCCTAAATATTTTTTGCTTAATATTTTTATGTCAAGAATTTGTTATTACTCTAATATAAATAATTATTTTGCAATTAATTATTTATTTAATTAATAATTATTTTGCAATTAATTATTTATTTCTATTTTTCTTCATTATAAATTTTATAATTCTAAAATAAACTATTCAGTAATTATTCACAGTATTTTTTATTACATATCATATCCATTGTAAAAAGATCTATTGATGCAGCTGACATGCTCTTACTGCTATTAACTGTAAGAGAATAAACAATGGTGCAAAAACTTCACTGTACTCTATAGCTGAATCACCTTGTAGTTTTCTACACAATAAAAACTTAAACACAAATGTAAGACCTAAAAATATAGCACTCCATGAAGCTCTGTACAGTGAAGCTTTATAAGAACTTTCTAAATTCATTCTTATACACACAATACAACAAAAATATGCATTCATAGCATCACTTACAAACAGTGGGGCAAATATTGTCCACCAAGCACTATCCAGAACTCTTTCAATTTTCAGTGCTAGCAGCACTGAGAATATTGTGATTGTTATTAAATTTATCCATATCTCAAACACCGTCAGTCCGATCCACTGCACAATTTCATTTAGAGTGAAGAACATTTTCTTTATTGATTGGCACCAAGCATTGCAGTTCTGAATACACGGATGTGTATGGAAGACGAGTGTCTCACTTGTGAACCAAACTCCAGCTCATCATTCAGGGGCTCCAGATCATCTGGACAGAAAAAATGGAATTTGTCAACATTTTTCTTGCTTTTACTGTGTGTAGTGAATTTTAAGAATAATAAACATACCAACGACATCGACAGTTCCCGTGTTGGTCTCGATTTGAACTGTTCCAGAAAAAAGTGTTTCCAGTTGCAATGCTAAGTTGCAGCACCGCTGAATAGCCGCGCCTAGACCATGAAGTATTATTTCCTTCTCGCCTTTAGTTAGTAGATCGCAGCATTTGTCCAGTTGCGCCTAAGAATCGATTAATACACGGTAAAACAGTTATGAAAAGATACAAACGTGGAGACTATTGTAAATATGCTCACCTTAAAGTTGGTCTTCTTTGTAATGAATATTACGTTGTCACCATCAACAGGTCGAATAGGTACACGTTTTTTTACAGCATAATTCTTATTTGGATAGCGTTTTTGCTTTTTCTTTGGTTCTTGTTTTAGATCCTGTTTCTTTTCAGAAGTATTTTCATCTGCCATTATGCTTCCAGTTCCTGAATTTTGTTGACATTTGTCATTAGTGCTGCCAACTAAGCTTATACTAAATGAGCTGAAAATAAAGATCATGCATATTAGAGCTGTATTAGAATCAGAAACAATTTCGTATATCAAGAAATGTGAATTCTTGTAAATACAAATTAAGTAAAAAATATCATTGAACACAAATTATTAAATAAAATACTAGTGTAAATAGCTGAAAGCAATTTAAATAATGTTATAAATAAGATTAAGTAAAAATAAAAAAAGTAGAAATTATGTAAGATTCTTGCATTTGGCCACATTCTTAGATTTTGACATTATTAAATCTATTTGCGTAGACAGCTGACAAAGGATACGTACTAGTGATGTGACGCGTGGTGTTTATATACGAAACTTTAATAAACTCATTCAGAACCGAACCCTTTACCTGGTCCCAGTTTTATGAAACTACAGGCTATAAATAGATAGTGAAATTTTTAGTACATTGCGTAGCCGGTTAATATTCCTGGTATCATAATGGCTTGTAGGTTTCGAAGCCCCGGAGCTAAAATCGGAGGGTTAAGTCTCATTCTTCAGTAACCGCTTTCAGTTTGTAGAAATAGAACACTATAACCATATTACAGGTGTTATACAAAGGGTGAGGTCTGCCCAAGCATGCGTCACAAAATCTATCCCCCAGGGAAGTGTGCTTGGTGTGTGCTGTTTATCTTGTACATTAATGATTTACTTAAAATTATGTGTCTATTTTAATGCAGGGTCCACAGCTTATTTTAAAATTCTGTCTTCACGTACCTTTTGTACCTTTGATGATGAGATTGCTTATTTTGGTAATGAGAACATTTGTGACGCAAGGATTTTAGAAATATCGCCATCTTACAGTGGCCCAGGATTCAAATGATTTTATAACCTCAAAGTTGGAAAAGCTCAAATATTTCTGCAAAGGATTGATCTACAAATAAAATGATCTCATGGATGCCGTTACAAATTACAAATCTTTATTTGTACCGCTTTTTATACTTTGTAAATACCAGATAGAGGAATAAAAGGCGATTAAAGCTCATATGACATTTGCTTGTTAGGCTTTCTCTTGTATATCTCCGTAAATATAGCGGTACAAATGTTCTGAAAGAAATCCCAGTAACAATACAAGCGGTACATTACATAGCTATAACCAAAATGCCGTATCTGCTCTATTTTAGGAGAAAACAACACTGTAAGGAAAATGATATGTACATGACCAAAGCTCGGCCACGGTGTTCACTTTTAGACTTTTAGCAGCGGTAATATACGGATTTCTGATTCTGGATTTCGATTTGCACTTCATACCGACCGAAATATATTTCATTTTCTTCAAAAAAGTTTGTATGGTGAAGGTGAAAAATAGAATTATTCGTCTATTTACATAATGCGTTAATTTGCGGTTGAAACTTCTTCGAATTTAAAATTATCTTCAGAAGAAACAATTCAAAAATCAACATTTGGCTCCAAGATTACAACTTAAAAATTTATTATTCAAAGACCAAAATAATGTTATTCAGACCCCACCAAAATGCGTTCCAGTCATTGTGCTACTATGATAAATGGCACCTTAGGTATTTATCTACTTTGGTTTAAAGGTAAAGGAAAGGTTGCCTGGTAGAAATTGCTACCTCAGCAATAAGGCCGCCTAAATTGTATTGATCTTTTTTCTTCTTTTGTATCTGTTTTAAAGTATATTGTATTGTATTGTTTTAGATATTGTAACGGCTGGTGAGAAGAGGAGCTATTGGCTGGCGAGATGAGCAGTGTAAAGCGAAGTGGTGTGGAGCGATGTTATACAAAGAGGTGAGGCGTGGTGAGGTGCGGAGGTGAGGTGAGCATAGACATTTGTGTCTATGGAGGAGAGGAGGCGAGGAGAGCATAGAGGAGAGACAAAACGACGTTTATTCGAATTTGGAGTTTGATGTGACATCGGCGTTTTTTCAACTTTTTCGTAAAATTGAGAAATTGTCTTGCAAAATATTAATCGAATATAAAGCATTGTGATTCCAAGAAACTCTTTTATTCGCTAAAATATCCTGACGATAATAGTCAGAAGCGGGATGATTCCAAGACCACTATGAGGGAAATTCTGCAGGAGGATTCAGGCGAGAAATCTGAACGGTATGTACGGCAAAAGAAGAAGCCAGGAAATGTGAGTAATGACCAGATTTGGAAAGCATGATCACAAAAACGCTACGAATAGCTCTGCAAATTATGTTGAATGAGGAAGGCAGTCAGTACCGAATCGAATTTTATTGAAAATTTCAACGCCCGGAAGACCAGAATATGAATGTTCAGAGTTGGATTAATAAAATTTAACAACTGGGGGAAATTTACCTACAACTGGCTGGAATGATTAAACGAAATCTTCTAACTTGCAATCGAAGCTGCAAGGTCAGGCACGCATTTGGTTTAAAAGACTTGAATCTTATTTTGAAGCAAAAGGGTGTAAACGTAGACTTGACAGCTGATAGAGATGAATGGATGAAAAAACATGTTGTGCCGACCCCAAATAAATTAGGCTAAGGGCTGGCAGATGATCATGATAATGAGACTTGAATTTCAATCTTATGAACATGCATGGCAGGAGTGGTAAACAAGTCATTTTGGAAGAGATGATGCAACATAAGAAATTGACCAGTGAAAGTATGACTAAATACTGCCAAGAGAAGTTGGCTCTGAGCTATCGATGTCTGCAAAGTGAACAGGCAGCGGTGTCTTGTATAATACGGGGTTTACCCGACAAGCAAGCTAATGCTCAATCATTTTAATATTCGACGCCAGACAAAGTATATGTAAGATTCTTGTCAGCTTTTGATCATTATCAATCCGATCATGTTTTCAACGTCCAAGAAGCAAAAAGGGTTGACGAAAATTTGATAATGACACCTTTGAGACATTTTGATGCCTAGATTAGATGTAGATGCCTGTGATTAAGTTTCTGGTTATGGAGTACAGGTAGCTGAAGACAAGGTGCCGTAGGCAACAGCTTATTAAATGTGGTTGTAGCATATACGCCACAAGGAAATGTGTGTGCAAGACATCGACAGCACAGCAATGGCTGTACTCACTATGCTATGGCCAGTTCTATTATTCACGATGGAGTAGGATACTTGAAGGTGTGTAACATGGGAGAGGATGCCATACACCGGATCGAGGGCGACGGGCGACATGATCACACGAGCTGAGCAATGTGTTTGTGAGGTAAGTGGGTATTTTTAATTACTGCGGTGTGGGCAGAAAGAGGTGCAGACGACAAGCGATAGAGATGAGATAGGGTAGAGTAATAGTGTTGATACAGTTGAGATAAGTAACATCTTTAACAAAATTTGCTACTTTAGTAAATACAGTCTGCAAAGGAGATAGGCTCCTTCCGGGCCATAAAGTTGAATTCCCATTTAGTTGAATCCCAATAAGTTGAATCCTAACCTAAGCTAGTAAAGATAAGTGTAATGTGTAAATACAAGCAGTTGTTTCTCTCTTATTGGCTTATACTTAAAGCGTCCTGTTAGCCACACTGTGGTGGTAGTGATGTAGAATGTAGTGGATCAAAGTGATGGATGAGGAAGTCGTATTTGGGGATGATCTTATATAGCTGCTGTAAAGTTAACGATTTTTCTTGCGCCAATTGCGGTGCAATTGGTTCCAGGATGGCCGACTGTAACGGCTGGTGAGAAGAGGAGCTATTGGCTGGCGAGATGAGCAGTGTAAAGCGAAGTGGTGAGGAGCGATGTTATACAAAGAGGTGAGGCGTGGTGAGGTGCGGAGGTGAGGTGAGCATAGACATTTGTGTCTATGGAGGAGAGGAGGCGAGGAGAGCATAGAGGAGAGACAAAACGACGTTTATTCGAATTTGGAGTTTGATGTGACATCGGCGTTTTTTCAACTTTTTCGTAAAATTGAGAAATTGTCTTGCAAAATATTAATCGAATATAAAGCATTGTGATTCCAAGAAACTCTTTTATTCGCTAAAATATCCTGACGATAATAATGTTTCGCAGGTACTTTGATATAAAAGAAATCGTTATATATAATCGGTATAATATTAAAATAATATGCAGATAGTTGAGGAGTTCAATAAACTATCACTATGTAGAACTGCACATCGCGTCGTTAATCGGTGTTAACTAAACTTAAGGATTATAAATTATAATCCTTTCTGGTACGTGTAGGGTACCTACGATATACTTAGGACTAGTATTATCCTAGTATATGGCACTGATCTCTATAATGTTGATTGTTACCTGTTGTATTTACCTAATAAAATAAAATAAATATTATATAGACATATAGTCTATAGAGGATAATAGAGATCAGTGTATAGAGGTCAGTAGTCTATGGCTATAAATGTGCTATAAATGCGCCTGTGTTTATCAGTGTTTATTTTTGGTGTTTGTCGAATAATATTTTCAGTCTATGATTTATCGTAGACAGAGAAAGCTAATAAGGTCAATGACACAGACGGCGCGCAGCCGCTAATACTTACTTTGTGCCTTTGTGACACAGATCACTCAAAATATATGTCTAAGGAGTCAATGATCAAAGAATACTATACTCACTAGCGTTATGACACAATCAAAGTCATCGCCACTTCATCATCTAAATCTAAAATCGTAATTATATAGCGAAATTATACTTTCATTAATAAATTAAACCTCTGGATAAGCAATGTGATTTTGTGACATTAAATTGAAAAGTTTTAGTTTTAAGGCCCTTTAAATAATTAAGTAAAATGGGTTGCGTGTGCTGTTCACTGAGCTCATTTATTTCCATAGTCCTAGATGCTTTGGAAAGGTAGCCCCGCTTTAATAAACTGTTTAAATTTGCTGTTGAAGGCACGTTACTATACGTAACTTATTTTTCCTTATTACAGAGCTACGTTGTGCACAGTTTGCGCGTTGTTAACATGCTGTTTGCTTTGTACACTTATTTTTATGCTCGTCCTGGGTGTCGGAGTCGGTTTCCATTATTGTATTGTAATGAATTCAGTGGAATCCATGGGTACGTCACATTATTATGTTTTACCTCTGGTCAGGCGCCCTTATCTATTTTTATAAAATTTATTTTATGAGTATGCAATATTTTTGTCATTTTCTTCATTATAGGAAGGGCAGCAAAAACTGCTGGTGGCTTGCAATCTGGAAATGCACAGTCTGGTCCTGTGATGCGATCTCTAGACCGGGCCAACAGAAGAGGTGGAAATTTCCCAGGTTTCTCGAATGAGAACCGCAACCGTCGTGCCGTGGACAAAATACCACCTCTAACAAATAATATTGTTAATCGGCTGAACACCACCTTGCCAGGTTACAACTCAACAAAAGAAGAATTTAGAAAAGATCTTTATGATAATCCTCTACGCTCATTGTTCAATGGAAATGTTACAAAACTTTCCAAACTTCTAACGTAAATTTTTGTAGAGTTTGAAAATAAATATAATCAATTATACAATAAATATTTTTATTGATCTTTGAAATAGGTGCACAAAAGTAATAAAGGTAAATTAATCACAAAATTATCAGTCCAAAAGCAGTTTTATAAAATTGTGCTGTTCTTAATCGGCTTGAAAAAGGGCGTAGAACTAGTTACATTGTTTCGTGAGCGTCGAAACCGTCCAATAAGCTTGCGCGCTAGTTCTTTTTCATGTCGAGATAACTGGGGCCTTTGTGGTGGTCTGAAAATGATAGTAGGTTTGGTAGGTAGGTAATATTCTTACTCTTACGGACTGTTTAGCTGCGGTTAGCTAATGCAAGATGTCGTTGCGATATAGAAATTTCACACCTATGCTTTAACTTCCTTGATATTTTGTGAATCCGAGTATTTGCATTGCAATTCAATTCAGTTACTTTTTAAATTTGACATATTGCTTCTTCGATATTTTTACTTAGACAATTTGCCACTATAACATTTTTTACTTTGTTATATTAGTTGAGATCGCTACATATAGTAAATATAAAATAACTTCAAGTAATAAAGTTTCTTCCTGTGTCCCGGTGGTGCCCTATGCAAAATACTTAAAGAGAACAAACAACTAGGAACAACTAAAAATAACTTAAAGGAACAACTCGAAAGAGGCTAACAGACCGTCTATCGATCGATCAATCAATACCACATTATTCCTATACATAGAAATATTACATAACGGCGTGTAGGTACATATAGGCGGATTTAGGGGAGTGGGGGCTTACTGTATAATTCTACTTAAAAACTGTGGACATTCTACTAAGTATAAATTAGACTCCTAATCCATTGTAAAAAAAGTTTGTTTTACTCTATCGGCTATGTTTAGGCTCCGCCCGTCGGTACCGTGAAAAGTCAAACTCGCCTCGCTTGTGATACGTGTGGGGATAGACTGTAGAGATAGTTTTGCTTGTAAAACAAATGTAAAAATCAGTGGTTTTGACTTATTTTAAATTGAACTGGAAAAATAGATACGAAGGTTTTTAATGATTTCTCAATTATGAGTAATTTATTGCTTGTCCACCCTCGTGGGCGCATTGCACCCCCCAAAAAATATCATGGATCCGTAGCTACTATAGCTATGGGGCTATAGCTATGGAGCGCAATCTTCTGTAACCTATCCAAATAAATAGGTAGGGCAATAGGTACCTTTCAGTTTCAAGAAGAACTATTGGTGTTTCACTAGCTTCCATATAAATAGATTGGCCGGGCCTTCGGGTTTGGAACACCTCTGCAAAAAATACAATCGCCGTGATATGAAGTGTTCCTGAATGTCAAAGGCTAACCGGGAGAAAACCTCTAGAATGGTAGCGGTTCAAATCACTACGTGGGTTGTTAGTTCACATGTGCAGTGTAGAATAAAGTTATTTCTTTAAATGTACCAACCTTCATACCCATACAAGGCTCATTTTTACAGGGTGGCCCGTGTAGTGACGTTTAAACATTTTGAAAATTTGAATGCCTCATACTGAGGGGTATCCGTTTAACCCCCATGTATGTGCCAGGATTTTTTGTAGTTTTCGAGTTATTCAACTTTTAAATTTGTATGGGAAAAATTTGGCTCTCAGTCTCTTTTTCTTTGTATAATTGAAAGCATGTGATGCCGGCTTAGAATAGCTTCACCCCATTTCTTTCCCGTGGGTGTCGTAAGAGGCGACTAAGGGACTCGAGGGTGTGTATTGCAATTTTAATCGATAGGCTGACAACCTGTCACTATAGTGATACATAATATTCCGAATAACCCTCAAACATTTGTCAGACGTGGTGTAAATGGCCGTTTTTTGCGGCTGTTTACGCTCTGCCTACCCCGCAAGGGATTAAAGGCGTGATATGTGTATGTATGTGTATGTATTGAAAGCACATGAAGACTAGGTATGCTACGAAAAACCCTATTCTGAAAGTAGGAAAAAGGAAAAATACATTTATTCTAATACAGCTTTAAAAGTTGAATAACTCAGGAACTACAAAAATTGCGGAACATACATGCGGGTGAATCGGTTACCCTCCAGTATAAGGCATTCAAATATTGTCTCTTGACGTCACTATTCAGATACGGGGTGTACGGGACAGACTTCGATACCCGTAACGAGACGAAAGACGGAGTTGCTCGAATGAGACAGACATCCGAATACTGATAGGGTGCATGCAGACCATGAAATCAAACAACTTTCCCATATGTCAGGAAACATCAGCAAACAACAAGAACAAATCAAGATCAGCTGACTGCAATTACTGTGGAAAACCAAATATTTTTTACTTTTCCTGAAATATTATTTCATGGGAAGTTGTTCAGTTTCGTGGTCTAAGTGCACCCTATAAATATTCGGAGGGCTGTCCCTGATCACCCTGCAGGCACCTAAAAGAAAACTAATAAATCCAACTGAGAACACTAGGAAGTTATTTACATGACTTTTTAACAGTAGAGTTATAGGTATCCCAAGAGAAGACGGGTAGCAGTGCATAGAACCACTGCGTGAATCACCAATCGGAATAACAAACTAACCAAGTATAGGAGCGGGTGCTCCTTCGATTTCTGTGCGGTTGACGGCGAGCATACGCACTACAGGTCGGTTCTCAGGCTGTTCCCCGGATCGCAACAGGGTTGTCTCTGTTGTTGACCTCGACGACACTGTAATCGGAAAAAAAAATATATTTCGTTTGTTTACTATCAACGTTTTTTGGGTTCCGTACCTCAAATGGAAAAACTGAACCCTTATAAGATCACTTTGTTGCCCGTCTGTCTGTCACGACACGACCCTTATGTCTTGGGAACCCGTACGATATCGAGGTGAAAAAAAAAACCTATACTAACTGCCGCCTTTAGCTGTTGTAAAAAAACAAGCTCCTAACTTAAGGTTCAAGCTCCTAAATATTCGTGGATGCTTCGATAGGGGGGCCACTTCACTTATAAAAAACAAATTAATGCAAAAAGTGGCCATTTGTAATCACTTTGTGCCATAACTTTAATTACAGCGAATATTTAATTGAGTTTGCATTTAATTGAGGTTCTAATTTTACTTAAGGATTATAAATACTAAAAACTTGAGCAATGGACATTATGACAGATTGTTTGTATAAAAAGAAAACTTTTTGTGAAGTGGCGTGTGAGTGGCGTACACCTACACTCGCCTTAATGTAAAAAGATACGGCCGTTCATGCTGTAAAAAGCACGTGTTTTGGACCCTCTCAAGCCTCTAAAAAGATTCAAAATGCATAGAGTACTTCCCGTGGATCTAGAACTATAGAATAAGGGCAAGTACCTTCGTTTTATAAATTTAAAAAAATAAAGCTAGTACTTTAAGTGTCATATGTAACGGCCTGATGTGCGTGCATGTTACGGAACCCTTGGTGGCCGGGTTCGACTTACTTGGCCGTCTTTTATTTTCCATTCGCATCCCGCCCTGTCTATATTATGATTACAAGAAAGGTTTATCTGATTTTTTCTTATCAGCTATCGCAAGAAACATCGTTCTAATAGCGTTTTCAGAACACGCCTTTTTTTGAACCATTTGACTTTTTGACGAAGAAGAATTAGGTACATACTTGCGAAAGAGGCCAGCTCTTTTTGGGCGTAGTGATAACCTACTGTGATGCCATAAATCACTAAGACGATGATTGTAAACATCATCAACATTAATACAAAAGCACAACACGTCCATGTCAAGACTCTGAGGACAAAATAGCAACGAATTAGATTGGAGGTATAAATAAAGCAATATTTGGCCAACCCAACCAAAACGCATAGATGCATTGGTTTAGCCGAAGCACAACATAAATAAATAACCATTAAAACACTAATATAAACAAACACGGGTCATCATCTGCCTGCCCTTATTCCAATTTATTTGGGGTCGGCGCAAGATGTTTTTTCTTCCATTCATCTCTATCAGCTGTAAAATCTTCGTTTACACCCTTTTGCTTATCATCTTTTATACAATCCATCCAAAGTTGTTTAGGCCTTCCTCTCCTTTTGCATCCATCCACATTCATATTCAATACTTTTTTGTCACATGATTTTCGTCCCTCCTCATAAGATGCCCATGCCACGATAAACAACTACTTCTCATCTTTTTTGTACTACTTTCAAACTTACTCTAATATACTCATTCCTTATTTTATCTATTCTTGTCACACCGCACATCCATCAAAGCCTTCTCATTTTAGATTCATGTAATCGTCTTTCATCCGTCACCTTTGTGGGCCAACACTCAGATCCGTACATGACGACAGGTCTCACCACCGTTTTATAAATCTTTCCTTTCAATTTGAAGTGCATCCGGGGCGGGAGTCACACACTGTGCCCGTAACCTGTCGCCATTTCATCTCCCCTGCATTAATTATGTGCTTGATGGTCCGGACTATCTCGCCATCGCCTTGTAGGAGTGATCAGTGAACCAAGGTATCGAAAGTCGGAGCAGACTGGTAAAGGTGCGTCATTAAGCACTACTGGGACAAAACTAGAGAAACCGCCAAAATCTCAAAACATGCGTCATTAAGCACTACTTGGACAAAACTAGAGAAACCGCCAAAATCTCAAAACATTTGTTCTGTCTTGGTTCTGCTGATTTTCAAGCCAACATTCTCCAGCCTTTCCCGCCATTTGTCCTGTCTGCCTGCTCTGCACCTTATGTCCACTTTCACCGACATGCACCAGGGTGCATCTTCCTGTATGTCCGACTTCAGAGCATCCATTATTAACAGGAAGATGTAAGGACTTAGAGCCGACCCTTGGTGCAAGCCTACGGCCACACTAAACTCGTCGGTTGTACCAGCGGCTGGCCGGATCTGGGTACTAGATTGGCTGTACATTGCACGTATTTAATCGACATAGGTACTTCTCTGGCATACCTTTCTCATTCAAGGCCCACCACAAAACCTCCCTAATACCAACCTAATATAAACACGGGTATCCTCTACCAACCAATTAAACAATTACCTTTCAACACAAAATGTGACCGAACAAAATATTGATTGAATAACTCCCATAATTTTTCACTACACCCTATTTGCAGGGCTCTGTAAAAGAACCTTGAATGTGCAGTAAAGAGTATTGTAGATTCAATCCCAAAAATTGAAACTAGATAAATCTAAACAATAAAAGGAATTCAAGTCTTATAAAAGCATATACCTACTTTATAATTTATGGGACGCTGCAAAATTGTCTGTCTGTCAATGGTAATAAAAGCACTAAAACGCTAGTTCTATTAGATTCTCTTTGAAAATCACACATGCTGCACCCTGCTCCTTCTTCTTGGTTTTGGACCACTAACCTCTATATATACAAGTACGGAGATCAGTGTTTTGGACCCATCTTGAAAGAAAAGGAAAAGAAGCAGCCTTGATATTTGTAAAAATAAAAAACGTAGAGGTTGTACCTCCTTGCTTACGAAATATCCGAAAAGTATATCCCAAGCCAACACTAGTTTATAACAAACTTTTTACGGAGAATGCTGTAAAAACAACAGCAAGTTGGGTACTTTTATACTATGGGCTGCGTATTTTTCAATTTATATTGTTAAGAGTAACAGAACGGATTTTAAAATTTTAGAATGCCTGCAGTTATAAAAAATAGGCACCCATACGTCGTGTTGTCGGCGCTGCGCGAGTTCTTTGGTCGTGGGATATTCACTATAAGGGAGTTTTCTTTTTGAGAATAAATAAATTGCACTCTGTAGATGGCGTTGAACTACGACTAGATGCCGAAGCCGAAAGGCATAAAAAAGTTATTTTTCTTTTCGAATCTACACAGTCCAGCTCACGACGACGACGGTTAGACACTCAAACCGCCAATGTAAATCTTATGCGCGCGGCATAAGAACGGTCAAAAGTCCAAATTGTCTAACCCAGCCTGATTTTTACTGTACTTAGAAACTTGATGGAAACCGCTTCGCGTCAGGCGTACAGACCAAAATACTCTGTTTTGTATATACGTTGGTTTCGTTACTATGCAAGGAAACCCATGAAAGTAAATATTTTTGTGCTGCGATGCGAGTGATGTACAATGATTCGTTACGTTTCGTTTTACGATCTCATACATAGAAGTGAAAAAACAAAAAATTACGACGTTCCGTTCCTTACGTTAACGTACCAAACACAGCGCTATCTATCGAGCGACAAGGGAAGAGTTTGAAATAAAATAAATAGAAAACTCCCTATTTAAGATTTATATAATTTTTTCAACTTTAGTACTATTGTAAGTTTTGATTTTTTACACCTCCGTTCATAGTGAAATTCTGTATTTTCTTTCAAAGAAATACTTTGAGGATTACACAGCTGGTTACAAAGCAAGATAATAAAACAGTTGAGTAATCAATCAGTAATTGTTTTATTATTAACAATTGTATAAAATAGCTGCACACTCTCAACAGTCTCAGTCTAAAGGCACTCGTAACCACAACCAATAACTTTAAATAATATCAAGAATAATTTACAAATATTCAGTTTTTATACTTTCTCAGTGATTCATGCATCTGTTTTCAACACTAACAAAAAGTCTATGTAACATTGTTAATATATTATTAAAAATAAATTCAAAAAGATTTCAATTACGTAGATAATAAAAATAAAACACTTTTATCTAAATCAGTAATATACCTTGGCACAATATGAAAGATTTTAATTACATAAGATCCATCATATTACAATTGTAAATAGGAAATGCAGATTCTCATAAAAAAGTAGGATTAAGAATGAAATTAATATTTTACAAATAAGAATGTCTGTAGGTAGAGACTTAAATATAGATTCTTATAAAACATTTCTATATACTCTACTGACAAGACTATGTAAAGAAATATGTGGTACGTAGTAAGTATTATCAACAAAATCGTTTTCTTTTCATTCATAAAAATAATGTAAAATATTTAAATAAGTTAAACCGCTTGGGTAACCAGGTAACAGTTGGGAGATGGATTGAGATTATATTATACTATTTGATAGATAACAGATTAGAATGTGTAGGATAGTAAATCGGCTGGAGATATGCTGTCACAGTTTATAAATCTGTAGTAAGTTAAATAAGAGTCGCTCACCCAAAGATAGTTTTGTAACTGATGCAATAAGTAGTTATGTCTTTGTTTCTAATGCAGTGACTATGGTCATGTAGTGTTCTACCTGTCACTATTTCTAAAGCCTCAAACATTGACAACAAGTGACTCGTTTTCTAAATATAAATAATAGCAGTTGATAGTCATAATATACTTATGTATAGACTTTGTTACTATTGTGGTAGATATGGTCATTTGGTGATATATTGTAATTTTTTCTAATACAGGTGTGGTTATTTGATGTAATATTGTCACTGTCTCTGATGCAGTAGATTTGGTCATATAGAGTTGGATTGTCATTGTTTCCCATGCAGTATTGTCCAGAGCGGTAGATCGGCCAGTGCAGTATGCAGCTCGTGTTGCAGCTGCGACGTGATGGCGGGCACGGCGTGGGCAGTGCCCGCTCCACGTGTCCACGCGCCCACCAGTGGGCTGAGCCCGCTTAGTGGGCCTAGACCAGTCACGTGAAGATCCATTGAGCTGTAACGAATGTAATTTGAAATATAAGGTAATGATTGGACTGAAATTTCTCACAATATTAATTTATTGAACAAGGCTTGAGCTGAATAGTATCTATGTTGACACAATACAACCATTACCTAAGATCCCCCAAGTATGATTTTTTAATAGATCGAATCGATCAAACTCGGAGTATTGTACACGACTGCACAACCAAAAAAGGAGTGTAATGTTCTTAGAGCTCATGTATGTATGTATATATGAGCGATTCTCTAAAGGACTGCAAGTGTATCGAAAGAATCCTTACATTATCCCGAGTGTCAGGTGTAAGTGTCAGGTGTGGTGTGGCTAGGCGTTAGCTCAGAAAGCAGTCGCGTTTTCATCTTATTTATTTATTATGCTTGTATGTTTTGCTTTCGCCTAGTTATCTTATTGTATGTAACTTACTCGCAATGCTGTAGTCGCAAGTCGTCTAGCTGCGCGTAGGGCTCCCACCGAGCGAGCCCCACAGTCACCGCCATGTGGACGGCGTTGGACGCGAAGGACGCCGCCACGCGGCCGCCGCACGACGCACCCATCGCCTTTATCCGGTAGTCGTCGTAGCCGATCTGAAAAAACACTCCGTGTTAACTTGTTATAGCACGTTAACACGATGGCAATCTCTTTCTCTCTTCTTTTCCTGTGGGACACTGAGTCGTCTAACGACCGGATGAACCCTGGTGTCAGAGTTTTTCAACCGCCTACTACCAGACAAGGTTGTGTTACGACCGCCGTCTAAGTAATCATAGACAGCAACCGGGACCGACGGCCATACATCATACATATAATCCCTTGTAGGGTAGGCAGAGCGTAAACGGCTGTAAAAAACTGAGATTTAAGTCTGAATAACATTTGAAGGTCATTCAGAAAATTGATTATCGCCATAGTTACAGGTTATCAGCAAATGGTCTAAAATTGCAATACACATGTTACCTTCGAGTTCTTAGTCGCCTCTTACGGCACCCACGGGAAAGAAATGGGGTTATGCTATTCTGAGCCGAGATCACACGGACATAACTTGTCATGACTGGTTAGTATAAAATCAACTGTAGCCTGTCAAGGCAGAAATTTAAAACAAACGTTAACAAATTGGTGCTAGCGTTGCAGCTAGTAAATAAACGTTGTTCACCAATACGCTGCGTAACATCAGCTTCGCATTGTAAAACGCGAAAGGAAACTCACTATTAGGTCACAATTTTTTATCAGAAACAACGGAAACCAAAAACAAGTAATAAGTGTGTTCGTTTGTAATAAAATAACATTCCGTGTTAAATTGTTACGACTTTTCTTCAAAAGCAATAATTCTTTGATTTCGTTTAAAATTAAGTAACATTCCGTGTTAAATTGTTACGACTATTTTTCTTCTAAATGACGGCAATGGGGGGGGGGGGGAGACCTAAGTCTAGCAGTGATGTTATTGAAGATAAAGTGAAATAAGCACAAAAATGCAGTGTGATGCTGGGTTAGAATGGCATCACCCCATTTCTTCCTCGTGAGAGTCATAAGAGGCGGCTTAGGGACTTGAGGGTGTGTATTGCGATTTTAGGCGATGGGCTGACCACCTGTCACTATGGCGATACACAATTTTCCTAAAGACTCAAATGTATGTCAGACGTGGCGTATATCTCCGTTTTTGTGGCCGTTTGCGCTCTGCAAAAGATATAAGGCGTGATATGTGTATGTGTAAGAACAAAAACCAAGGGGATACCTGCAAATCCTTTATCCTGAGCGTGACGTGGAAGCTGGTCTTCATGGGGTCGGGCCTGGTGACGCTGACGTCGTTGATGCGGTTGATCGTTGACAAATTCTTCACCCACCCTGTATCGGTCTCGAATTTTCCAATAAACGATACCGAACCGATCTGGAAAAGAACAGAAATTATTACAGTTAGCGGGTTTTTGCACGGACGAAATACAAAGAGGACATGGCACAAGTCATTAAAGACATGAGAGGGGTTGTCTCCATTGGGAGGGGTGAAGGGGAAGGGAAATTTACTCTAAACCGCATAGCAAAATAACCTTTATTACAGTACTATTATAATTTATTATTCTCTTCATGCTCCTGTAGGCCCGCCATCTATCGGAAAACTAGAAAACTATTTTCTCCGCTAGACGCATTAAGTTCTGCCATATTCTGCCACTACTCACCAGATGTCTCGTCAAATTAAAAGCTTTGCTATTCCATGATAGATGGCGGGGCAGCCATGGAACATTCTAGATGCAATAATAAAAAATCGTATATAAATAACACTTACGAGTGAAAAGACACTTTTTCGGCCGTGTTTTCGTCCGTTTTAATTTTGTTAGTCGAACTTTTCCATTGTAACACATTGCATTTCATTTTAATAGTATATTTAGTATTTTACGGTTTGTATTCGTAAAATAATTTAACGTGATCGTTTGGTAGTGACACGAGTTCAACTGACGCGAGCGACACTCTGCGGCAAATAGCTAGAAGCCGCATGTAGACCACCTAGCGTCAGGTCTACTTGCCTTAGAGCAGGTCCTCTTTGTATTTCGTGGTTTTTGGCTGGGTTTAAAGAATTTTCACATGATATTTCTGTAAAACGTCGTCCAACTTTTCTTTATAAGAACTTGTCTACCCTATTGTATTGTGTTGGTGTAGCCAAGTGTTTTTAAGTAAATTTTTGCCTCTCAGTTAATTTTACGTATAAGTCGAGCTCGCTTCGCTTGCAAATACTATTATGTATTGTGTTGGTGGAGCGCTTTCCCTAAATTATTTTTACGTATAACGACGAAGTCAGAAAATGTTATCAAGTTTTTTTTTACCCGGTGAATCCTGGTATTAGAGTTTTTCAACCACCTACTCTAGTAGTAGGCCTCTGACATGGTTGTGTGACGACCGCCGCCTAGGTAATCACAGACAGCGACGGGACCGACGATTTATGTGCCCTCCGAAGCAAGGAACTATCTTCATTTTCGGACAATCAGGTGGTTCAGCCTGCAATTTCCTAACCAGACTGGGAACAAGTGAGTGTACTTATTTTATTAAACTTGCAAAATTTTTAAGCACGGGAAGGATTTGACCCTGCGACTTTCGCCATTAGTCGACGCCTCTTTCGTCTGGGCTACCGCAGCTCGTCCCTTGCCCGCGAATTATGCAAGTGTATCTTTATGCCAGTAACGCGTGGCACGGCTCCATCTACCGAAATTTGCAGGCAAGGGACGAGCTGCGGTAGCCCAGATGGAAGAGGCGTCGCCACTAGTCATGAAAGTCGCAGATGCAAATACTGCCCGCGCTTGAAAATTTTCAAAAATTGTATACCTACCTAACACGGGAAGTGTTTTGAAATTTGGTATTCAAGTGAGTGTACCTTGTGCATGGTGAGTGTACCTTGTGCATGAAGGTGGCGTGCATGGGCGGCAGCTGCAGCAGCTCGCGGCGAGTCTGCAGCAGGGTGCGCCGCATGTTGATCAGGATCATATCGATCACTTTGTTGCCGTTCTCAGCAAGGCCAGATATCATTGCACTGAAAAAGAACATTTTAAACTTTACATTATTTTTGTTGCTTGTTTTGAATGTATAACATACTGTACTATGGTTTATAATGCACTTACAGTGCTATACATGGTGTAAAAAAATTAGCTAAGAATATTTTAAGGGGTGAACCAGTACGTGAAACTGAACAACTTTCCCCAAGGAACATAGGTCGAAATATGAAAAAATATTTTGACCCTCCTATACTTAGTGTGTTACCCGGCCGGTTGACGGCCGATGTGGCGCAGTGGTAGTGCGACTGCCTGCGACGCAAAGGTTCCGGGTTCAATTCTCGGTAGGACACTCACAAAGTTGATATTTATTACTTTGTCAATTTGCTCCCGGTCTGGTTAGGACATTGCAGGGTGAACCAACTGATTGTCCGAAAAGAAATGGTTCCGTGCTTCGGAGGGCACGTTAAGCCGTCGGTCCCGGTTGCTATCTATGATTACTTAGACGGCGGTCGTAACACAACCATGTCAGAGGCCTACTAGTGGTAGTAGGCGGTTGAAAAACTCTGACACCAGGGTTCATCGGGTCGTTGGACGGCTCGGTGTCCCACACGAAAAGAGAGAAGAGAAGAGACCCGGCCGGGATAATTTGCATGGGAGGGCCAATTTTTTTTTCATATTTCGACCTATGTTCCTTGGGGAAAGTTGTTCAGTTTCACGGACTGGTTCACCCCTTAAAATATTCTTAGCTAATTTTTTTACACCATGTATAATTTTCTTAACTGAAAGTAAGAACTTGAAAAATTGTTAGCGCCTGCCGGGGCTTGAGCCTTGAAGTGTCGGTCGAGGCGCTGGTAGCTCAATTGGTAGAGCGGTGGGACGGTACCCTAAGTTACCGCGTTGAAGCTCCGGCGGGCGCAAACAATATTTAAATTTCTTATTTTCAGTTTATGTATAACGTACTATTTAAGAAAGTATTACATTCATGGTGTATAAGCTGCAGTAAGACAATCAGGATAGTACCTAATAGCTAAGTATGTCGTCATACATACGTACTGTTAACTTTAAGTCAGATTAACAACACACGCCAATAGTTAGTTGCAGTCTTATTGTACAGTTATTGAAATAGAATTTCTGAATGTAGTGTTTATTCAATATCTTGAGGTTTGCTGGTTGAGTAGCGAAGTAGGTCGCGCGCAGCCGATAACCCGGCGCGGTTCGGCCTCCTCTCGCAACGAGAAAGCAAATAAACGAGGCATTTTGTCATTCACTTGATATTGAGTGCCGCTCATATTCTTAAAGCCATTCGATACAATGCAGGTACTGCTGTAATATGGTGCTTTAGCAAGTTTTAGGTCTAGATTTTATTCACTTAGTATTATGTATTATTAATAATGGGTTCGCTCTTAGCTCGACACTGGATGAGATATGGCCGAAATCGAAGTTGGAGCGAGCTCACTTAAAAGCCTAAAAGAACACAGGCATTTTCACACAAAGACGGAACAAAGCAAGCTGTTTGACGCCGGAATCCGATGGAAATTCGCTACTTGCATGGACAAGCTTAAATAAGCTCCTTTTGGAAACAATACATTTTATGAATCTACCATTATAACGAGTAACGACGTCACTATTATTGTCAACCATGGCGTCAAAATATAAACTTCCGAAATTTTATCTATAAAATAATGCTATTTATGCATATATATTTTTAATGAGTAATATATTTGGACAATAATTTTAAATAAACATGTTTCGCTCTTTTTTAACTACCCATGCAAGTACCGAAATCCTTACATACTGTGAATTTGTTTCCGAATGAGTTGAGGTACAGTTGCATTCTACAAATAGGCCATCCCAATAAGCCGTTTAGACAGCTGTCAGATTCGATCTAATGCTATGGCAGAAGGTCCTTTGTTGACATCTCTTTTAGTATGGAGATGACAGCTATCAAATATGGCCTGTGAAATGGCCTTACAGTAACAAAAATACTTTGTAAATATTAAGATTATACAGCAAATAAAATGAAATGCGATTGATCGATCTTTTATTCTCTTACCTATAAGCCTCGAGTAGACTAGGGTTGCAGCACACCAGTTCCGACACGCTCGTAGCTTGCCGCAGGGCCTACGCTAAGTGCACCTGTAACTTCAGTAGTGCGTACTCTTACCTATAAGCCTCGAGTAGACTAGGGTTGCAGCACACCAGTTCCGACACGCTCGTAGCTTGCCGCAGGGCCTGCGCTAAGTGCACCTGTAACTTCAGTAGTGCGTACTCTTACCTATAAGCCTCGAGTAGACTAGGGTTGCAGCACACCAGTTCCGACACGCTCGTAGCTTGCCGCAGGGCCTACGCTAAGTGCACCTGTAACTTCAGTAGTGCGTACTCTTACCTATAAGCCTCGAGTAGACTAGGGTTGCAGCACACCAGTTCCGACACGCTCGTAGCTTGCCGCAGGGCCTACGCTAAGTGCACCTGTAACTTCAGTAGTGCGTACTCTTACCTATAAGCCTCGAGTAGACTAGGGTTGCAGCACACCAGTTCCGACACGCTCGTAGCTTGCCGCAGGGCCTGCGCTAAGTGACTCTATAACTTCAGTAGTGCGTACTCTTACCTATAAGCCTCGAGTAGACAAGGGTTGCAGCACACCAGTTCCGACATGCTCGTAGCTTGCCGCAGGGCCTGCGCTAAGTGCCTCTGTAACTTCAGTAGTGCGTGCGTACTCTTACCTATACGCCTCGAGTAGACTAGGGTTGCAGCACACCAGTTCCGACACGCTAGTAGCTTGCCGCAGGGCCTGCGCTAAGTGCCTCTGTAACTTCAGTAGTGCGTACTCCTACCTATAAGCCTCGAGTAGACTAGGGTTGCAGCACACCAGTTCCGACACGCTAGTAGCTAGCCGCAGGGCCTGCGCTAAGTGCCTCTGTAACTTCAGTAGTGCGTACTCCTACCTATACGCCTCGAGTAGACTAGGGTTGCAGCACACAAGTTCCGACACGCTAGTAGCTTTCCACAGGGCCTGCGCTAAGTGCCTCTGTAACTTCAGTAGTGCGTACTCCTACCTATAAGCCTCGAGGAGACTAGGGTTGCAGCACACCAGTTCCGACACGCTCGTAGCTTGCCGCAGGGCCTACGCTAAGTGCACCTGTAACTTCAGTAGTGCGTAATCTTACCTATAAGCCTCGAGTAGACTAGGGTTGCAGCACACCAGTTCCGACACGCTCGTAGCTTGCCGCAGGGCCTGCGCTAAGTGACTCTATAACTTCAGTAGTGCGTACTCTTACCTATAAGCCTCGAGTAGACTAGGGTTGCAGCACACCAGTTCCGACATGCTCGTAGCTTGCCGCAGGGCCTGCGCTAAGTGCCTCTGTAACTTCAGTAGTGCGTGCGTACTCTTACCTATACGCCTCGAGTAGACTAGGGTTGCAGCACACAAGTTCCGACACGCTAGTAGCTTGCCGCAGGGCCTGCGCTAAGTGCCTCTGTAACTTCAGTAGTGCGTACTCCTACCTATAAGCCTCGAGGAGACTAGGGTTGCAGCACACCAGTTCCGACACGCTAGTAGCTTGCCGCAGGGCCTGCGCTAAGTGCCTCTGTAACTTCAGTAGTGCGTACTCCTACCTATAAGCCTCGAGTAGACTAGGGTTGCAGCACACCAGTTCCGACACGCTCGTAGCTTGCCGCAGGGCCTGCGCTAAGTGCCTCTGTAACTTCAGTAGTGCGTACTCTTACCTATACGCCTCGAGTAGACTAGGGTTGCAGCACACCAGTTCCGACACGCTCGTAGCTTGCCGCAGGGCCTGCGCTAAGTGCCTCTGTAACTTCTGCCGGAGTAACGCGTACAGGGGTAATGAGATCGCTGCCGTCAATGGTAGGTCATCTGTAACATCATTCTCAGATCGTCATCAACAGCCACAACAGTCCACTGCTGGACATAATGCAAGAAAAGTAAACACATACATACAAACATACATATATCATCTAATCTCGAGAGTAATCTTTTATTGGGAAATCTTTATATATGGCATAGATAAAACTAACTAAGATATAATTAATTTTGTACAAGATAGGCTCGCATTAGTTAAAAGTTATCTGCCAGTCAATATAACTTCAAATTACAAAATATAATAATGTTAGTTTCAAAATTCAGCAGTTTTTACCTCTACATTAGTTATCAGCGGTGAAACCGTTTTGTATGTCAACGATACTATAAGCGCCAGTGCGTGACCAATTAAGATAACAAACAATTACTATGCCAATGCATATCGTTGCTGAAAATTGATTCAATTTCCATTTCATCCACTTGATAAGTATTTTTGATCCAGAAAATGAAAACATTGTCTTTTGATTTTCACTTTTGTTACCTACTGTAAAAAGTATATGCATGAAATAATTTATTTACTTACCTATTTACTCTTAACTAATTCGTAAAAAACACAAATGCAGAAACTAAAAAATGAGGGTTTTATATAATAATACAAACCTATATGTTTTGCTAGCTGCTCTGTAGTGGTAAATTCGTACCCTCCATTCTTTTGCGGGGACGGCCATGATAGCTAAAAATAAATTCAGGAAACAATTACTTAAATACTTATGAATTATGCGAGTAGAGGGAATATGTATTGAATCGAGTGCTTATATTGAGGAAAAAACAAATGAATTCCGTTTAAATTGGAAATATTAAAAAGGAGATTACATCAAATTATAAACACGTTTCAACATTTTTTACGTTACATATGTTTGAGTGAGATAACGCCCGTAACTCATTTTTTTTTGATTGACGGACATTTAATTAAACTACGGTGATGACAAAATAAGTAATTGAACGTACCTACGACGCTATCTACGAAACATGGGTATATCTTGACATACGAGATAGGTTTGCAAACATATTTTGAATGAATTTTTGAATAGAATAGGGTGTAAGTAACTATTATCTAGTTTACATAACATGTTTACGAAGTTCTCGAGTTGTTTTATGAAAGTAGATACAGGTTAGGGGAGCAGGTACCATAGGAAGGTACTATAGTACTATGTTAGATAAAGAAGGAAGTGTGAGTTTAAGGATTTGAAAACGTACGCTTAGATGTACGCTTTGATGCTTTTCGGAATATATCTATGAGGCTAACCGCGGATCGTGTGATCGTGTTTCGCAGCTTGCTATAGAAGGGGTCTATGTCCAGCAGTGGAATAAAATGAACTGCTATTGATGATGATTTGTTACCTTGACTAAAACTTCATCGTGCGTGAACTCTATGCTGGGGTTGGCGAAGGAGAAGGAGTCGTCTTCTATCGTCAGTCCCACATTCACGTCCGTCGTCATGTTCGACAGGGACATCCTACAAGTTGATCACAACGTAAACATTATGAAATTACTACTTTATACACTACACAGTCTACTTTGATGATCTTTCGGATGACGATGACGACATCACAGTAACCGCTACTGCGAGCTGCGAGTTGATCATACTCCACAAGCTCTCCAAGCAACCGACACCTCCGCAGGCGGGGGCGCGGAGGTCTCTCATTTGTTCCCCATTTTGGGAACTACCGGCACGTGCCGCGTAGATTCAGTCAAGAGCACGATTAGGCTGGTTGTTTGAACAACCACACAAACTTCTCCGGGTGAGCCAACAGTCCCACAAATCAGTCAGTGTAGGTTTCAAAGCCCTGGGGCTTAAATCGAAGAGCCCAGTCTTTAAATTATCTGCTATCTGCTAGCCATCCTCCGATTGGCCAAGTGCAGGTCAGAAAGGTTCCGTATCTTTATGTTTAAAAATATTTCAAATCTAACTATCATGGTTTATGAGATACAGCCTGATGACAGATGGACGGAAAGACAGCGAAGCAAAGTCTCATTATTGCGGGACTGTTTTGACCCTTTGGGTAAAGAACCCTTCAAAAAGTAGAGAAAAACTTACAAGAGAGGAAGACTAAAACGAAGTGATTTGTATACTCTTTACTTTAGAATTTACTAAATTTAGTACCTTAAGCAATGGCATTGTTTTTTAAAGGCTCTAATATACCTAATTGCTTTATTGTAAAATTAATTACTTATTATCAATATGTACCTATGCTGATAATAAATTATTTAATTTTGTGTATTTACCTACCTCATCCTAATATTTGTACAGACCTGCAGAAAACATCTAAAAACTGTATGAAAACTGATTAAGTAATTAATTATTCAAGGTCATTATGAGATCATTAAGTAAGGCTTTTTATAATTAATTTATGTAATCTTATTCTTCTTCTTAAAATGACTTGATGATGATTCATAGGCAAAGCATATTTTGAGAAATATTTTTAATACTTTAGTGATTTTTAATAGTTTAATTACTTAGTAGATACTTACACAAAGTGGCCTTCAGACATGACTGGAATTAGATTGTAAAGGTTTTCATTAAACGCACTGTAGATTCCCTTGACATTGACTTCTCCTAGGGAGCAGCGGAGAGTCAGCCCCATGGACTTGAGATCTAGAGCCGAGGACTGTATGTGGAAGGTTGGTGGTTTTATTAGCTCCAGTCTTGAAAGATTCCTGATGATTATAAGGTTTATTGATTGAAATATTTTCTTATTAGAATCTGATATGAAGTAATAAATTTCTTATTCTCCACAGGATACAATGAAACATTCTTAACTTTTAATAGAATTTGTTACTTACACTTGTGTATTTTTGGCAAAATAGGAAGTATCTTCTAATATGTCAGGTTTCACCTGTTCCCCGTTCTTGGTCATTCGCAGTGCAACATTTGTAAAACTCTGGAATAATTAACAACTTGATAATGTAATGATGAAACTGGACAAGGCTAGTTATTTTTAACAAATCTAGGGTCACATTTTTACCTCATTGACATACTATAAGATACTTTTTCATTGTAATCAAGAACTAGAGGCACCCAGCAATTTCATTTGAGACTAGGTACCCATTTTCTTATGGTAATACACATTTTTCTGTGGTGAAAAATGTTGCCTATGTAACCAAGAATAATTATTGAAATTGGTTGAGTAATTTTAACATACGCACAAAATAAATAAATTCCTCCTAATTTAAAACTAGTAAGGATGTTGATAAATTATATGCAACTTTAAAAACCTGTCTGGAGTTGAAATAGAAATTCAGAATGTTATCAATCACAACTTACCTGTGTAAGTTAAGCAATGATATAATACATAAATTACCTTCAGTAATATTTCTGGGTAGCTTAAGAGAACAGGAAAATTGAGGACTAAATAAATATTTACCCTTTTGATAACATCCTGCAAGTTGGGCTGTACTTTTGTCAAGAGATCATCCAACTCTTTCTCAATGTCCACGGTTTCTTCTTCAGACATCTTGGTCGTGGCATCAGTAAACAGAATCACACGCACAAGAATATTTATTCACAACATTATTTTATTTATAAACGTTAACGAAACATATTGTACAAACAACACGACGACTATAATGTGTGTGTTGTCAAATTGCTGTCAAAAATGTTGAGTTGCCAGCAACGAACGATAGTTTTATCACAAAGTGTAATATAATGTGTTGTTTAAACTTAAGAGTATTTATTACGTGTAGTGAAGAGATAGGCCGGCAGTAGCAACATTTTCTTATTCTTATACATAAGACCATTGCTCTTGTCGTCGGAGTTTCCGCCAGTTTTCTCTGTCTTCTGCCTTCTTCTTGACTTCCTTGTACGACATGACCATTACTTTTTCTTTTATTTGTTCTACGTAAACTCCTTCTTGGTCTTTCTCTTCCACTTTTTCTTTCGATGTTTCCCTCAACAATACTTTTGAATAACTGATCATGTCGTATCAGGTGTCCTATTATGTATGTCAGGTAACTTAAATCTTAGCTTATTTCTGAATACATACTAAATATATACGAAAAGAGATATCATACAAGAAATCCCGATTAACAAATACAATAATTCTATTTTTTAAAAGTAGTTTCAGACACGTAGCTTCAAAAATTATACAATTTGAAAAATATGTGTTGAAGTTGGCAGCACTTTTTAGTCTGACAGCTAGTAGTACGTTTACAAAGCTAATTTTATTTAGTGTGTAATATCATGAAAAAAGGTACATATTAAAACTGAAGTAATTTTTTATCACATTTTCACGAAAATGAATTCAAATGTTTGTTATATGTTATATGGCTTCGAGCAACACGGTCTTCCGTCTCGTTCCGGGACGGAAGGCCATCGTTGCTCGAAGTTATATGGCTAGCGCTAGCAACGCGGTCTTCCGTCACAGGTACCTACGGAAGATCGTTGACTAGCGTTGATCAAAGTTCAAGGTTTTATGAATTAACAAACACCCTGCCTGCCCTATGATATGAATTAAATAAAACTACAGGCTACAAGTCTATAGGTAAAATTCTTAGTACATTGCTAGCCGGTTGATATTCCTTCTTGGTATCATAATGATGGCTTACCGACTACGCAATAATGACCATCGAATTTCACCTGTACAATTAACCTGTAGTTTGATAAAAGCAGGCATAGGTTACCTGAATAAATAGGAATTTTTCCGTATAAAAGATTATTTATCTATGTACCACCCTGTATTTTCCCAATAAAGGTTCAATCAAGTTAAACACTACGTATAGGACATGTAAGTTTAATTCAATAGGCGTTAGCGTAATTTTGCTTAACCAGCTCGCCTTTGAGCTTGCCTTATTGTCTTGAGTGCTCCTCCTCTTTTCCCTGATTTACGTGTTCGTCTGAGAGAACGCCGCAAACTTTTCCTACTCTTTGTCTCCTCCGTGTGTTGCTTTTTATTATCTGTATTTTCTTTCTCCTCGACAATATCTCCATTTTCGTGCGTTGGATCTTCTGCTAATTCGCTTTCGTCGATAGCGAGGTCTTCATGGTATCTGATATGCATTTTCTTCGGCGGTCTTTTGTCACCGTCACCAGGTACTTCAATTTCTATGCTATCGTTTCGCTTCATGCCGAAGTCTGGGCCGTGTCCGTGATGAGGGCTCTCGCCGCGGTATGGAACATCGCCATCGTCTTCGTGACACACCAGAGTCGGTTCTGTGTACGTAAAGTTAATATAAGTTTAATTCAATTTAAGATCATCAGACAGAAGGTAATAAAGTAGATTCTCGTTCAACCACTGAAAACATAAAATACCTACTGGAAAATCTGTATGTTCGTGTAAAGGGCCGTGTAGGTAACGAAAACTTTGCAGGCATGTTTAGATACTTTCTCCATGATCAAGCAATGAAAATGAATTACTTTAATCAATGGAAGTAATATTTTAAAAAACGTTTTTATCCGTCTTTCTATATTGCAAGTTAAAACAGACAACTGATCTTCTTCTTTTTCGTGTAAGACACCGAGTCATCCAACGACCCGATGAACCCTGGTGTCAGAGTTTTTCAACCGCCTACTACTTTTCGTGTAGAACACCGAGTCGTTGAACGGCCCGATGAATCCTAGTGTCCAAGTTTTTCAACCCCCTACTACTAGTAGTAGGCTTCTGATATGGTTGAGTAACGACCGCCGCCGCCGTCTAAGTAATCATAAACAGCAACTGGGACCGACGACTTAACGTGCCCTCCGACGCTCAAAACCATCTTTCTTTTCAGAAAATCAGGTGATACAGCCTCCAATGTCCTAAACGGACTAGGAACAAATTTACAAAGTGATAAACACCAACTTTTGTGCAATCGCAATACCACTGCGCCACATCGGCCGTCAAATACAACTGATGATCATACATAAACCCACCGACACCGGAACCGTAATTTTCTCGTCGGTATGGGCTTTTCTCGTAAGCGGTACCTATGTCGAGTTATTATTATTATCATACCACATCTGGAAAGCGACGCCAGCTGCTTGACCTGGAAACTAAGCGAGTTGGTCATTAGCGAGATGATCTCGTTCTCCAACACGTGCTTGTAGTTGCCCACCATCCTGTTTATGGCACCTTCTATCACCAACGTTTGAGGCCTGGAAAAGGATGCGATGATATTTTTATCTATCTATTGATCACAGCAGCACGAGACAACTTAACGTTACGTGACGTAACTAGTGGAAGGAAGCAGTAGGCCTAAGCTATGATATGGCTGCATAGCGGCGTTTGCTATGCAACCAATCAATCTAAGTACTGTACGGGATGGAGGCTACTAAGTGATAACACGCGGAATTTATTTACTAAGTTTTTTATTTATATATTTTCTGAGGACATTCTCAAACCAGCTCCTAAAACAATGTGTCTATCTTTTCGCCCAATCTGTCCTAGCGTCAATCAGTGACGATTATTCAAATTCCGAATTCGTGAGGTGCCAGCCATAGAAATGAGGCTGGACCTTACAGTACCTAGCTACGACATACCTTGTCCTCAGAAGCCCGGAAACCTCAGCCCGGAACCAAAGTTCTTACGGACAATCAGGTGTTTCAGTCAGCGATATCCTAGAAGAATCTAACAAAGTGGTGAATTGATAACTTTGTTTCCCGGAGCACTAAAACAGTACCTCCGGACCCTGACACAAAATTTAAACCAAACTCAGGCTACTGATCCTAAAGTCCTTTCATAGTACTCGTAGGTTCTTACCAGTTTAGTTCTTTCTTCTTTCCAGTTATTTGTTTTCTGAGTTCATAATGAATGCACTTACCGCGTTTGCCTTAAATATCCGACAGATAGTTCGACGGCTTCCGGGTCCTTGACCATCGTAACTCCTAAATGGGCGATAAGGTCATCAGCTGACAACACAAACAGCCCCATTACAGGTGGGGTCTTCCCAGTTATCTTTGCTAGGTATTTGTACTCCATCTGCAAATGGTACAATATCAGAGTTTTCGGGTTGAGACTTTCGAAGAAGTAGAGTTCTAGAATGGTCATAAAATAGTAAAAGAGTTTATGGATCAGGAATGGAGAATTATTTGAACTTTCGGTACGTACCTAAACTTTTCATACAAATTATCATTAAAATGTATCATGTTGTAATAGTAGTTTATGCAACTGTTGTATAATGGGGGTCATTAGAATGCGAGTGTCTGTTTATCACACGAGGCGTAGCCGAGTGTGATAATAGTTTGACACGAGCATTCTAATGCCTAATTATAGCAGTTGCATACACTATTTTATCTACACTCTCCAAAAAAACTCAGAAACACTTTTCTAAACGTACGCACCGGCCATTGCAAGGCCCGATACAAGGACAAATTCAATACGAGAACGTAATATGGCTTGAAATGAATTTTTAAAAATCTATACTTTAGCAGTTGTTTAGATGTGGAGTCTTAACAATAACTTAACTAAACAACTGAACAACATCTGAACAACATCTGAACAACAACTGAACAACATCTGAACAACAACTGAACAACATCTGAACAACATCGAAACAACAACTGAACAACATCTGTACAACAACTGAACAACATCTGAACAACATCTGTACAACAACTGAACAACAACTGAACAACATCGGAATAACATCTGAACCACAACTAATCAACATCTGAACAACAACAGAACAAAAACCTATTAAAACAACTGAACAACATCCGAAAAATTAGCGTACAACAACAACTGTCAGGTGCGGCGGAAGATAGCGATTTGAGTAGGTATTGAAAAGAAAAACTTCGTTTCATTTCTCACCTTTATCGTATTAAGAGTTTTGTCATTAAGTCATTACGCTTCTGTAATTTATAGTAAACCCTAGTTTTTATAGGCAGAATGCATAAAGTAGGTCATTATGCATCTGTTTTCGAATTCATAATTCGAACATTATGAGACGAGTGTATATAAAATAATTGTGACTATGGGAAGTTCGCAGCCGCATAAAGTCCATACTCGGCTATACAATATCATACCAACATATACCCACGGCGGCGACGCCCGGCGGCATGTGCGATAGCAACCTCAGTAGATATCATTATAAAAAAATATGTACGCCGCCTGCTGCTGCTCTCTCTCTCTATTTTCGTCTAGTCGTCCAACGACCCGAAGAACCCTGGTGCTGCTGCTAATATGCTGGCTTGGAAAAGCTTCATTCAATCTCTACCTTTTGTAAAAATGAAATGATTAGGGATGTATTCAGAATGGGGAATCAGCTGCGTTCCCTGATACCACAACATTACGCTCGCCGACCTAACAGCCAGCGTAGTGAAATTGGAAAATACCCCCCTACATAGAGAATAAGCGCATGTCCAGTACTGGACTGTCGTGGCTGTTGATGATGAAGGTTGATGCTGTGTGAGATATCTACCTTGAGCTTACTGAAGCCGATAACGGCGTCCACCAAACGTAGCTTGTTGTCGGAGCGGCCGGTGGCCACGGACCGCCGGTAGAAGCTGTCCATGCCACGGATGACGCCGCTGTGAAGTCTTATTTGCTGTGGAATAATTCAATTATAACATGAACATACTTGAAAGGAATCGTAGAAATCAAGACTGTGCTAAAGAATATCATAATATGTCCCCACCGCTTTGCCTTATGATCTACCAACCGGAGTCATGACCACTGTTGTCAAATTATCAAATATGATGTTATGTTAGTACCTATAGGTTTTTTTGGTTCGTTTCTCTAAAGTTGCATTTATGGTTGTTTTTGGGTTTTCTACTGTGCGTACGGATGGATGACACCATGGAAAATTATTTTATTATTTACTCACAACTCCGTTGATGGAGAATATGGAGAAGGCAGGAGTCTTGACGCTGGCACAGCTCGGTTTGAGGGAGTACAGTTTTTTCTGCATTTGCTTAATGGTTTTGTCCATGAACTCATTTAGGTACATTTGCTTCGTTTTGTCGTACATCCTGTTGAGTTTTCAATCGGTATCAATGGGAATTCCTAGGGATTCTCGAGTGGCATGTAGAGGGCGCTGAGCTTAATTGAAATAACGTTTCTTCACACAAAAACTGTGCCACTTTATAAATTATTCTTTATTTTGTGTTTATTGAATTGTTCTAAATTTATTTTTGGTTATTTGTTTACTTACACGAATGACACTCAATATAATAGCAAGGCGATAAGTTTATTTGGTAGTAAATCTAACTAACATAATTAATTTGTTAACGCAACGTGAAACGGAAGCTGTGACAAAATCATGGCTGCCGCCAGCCATATTGAAACGTCAAAATTTCATTTTAGCACAGCGCCCTCTGGTTTGACATTCAGAACTATCAACAGAACTGTCAACAGAAAAACTCCTATTGTTGGTAAGGTTGCCAAATTGCGCATAAATATAATAGCTAGAACAGTGGTTTCAATCCTAATCGTTTATAGACATTGCAACTGTTTGCAAAATTAAAATCTATAGGTAAGTAATCTAAAGTTTTAATTTTTCGAAAAATGGTTTAGGTAATTGATATGATAGAGAAGGAAGCTATATCTAGTAAAGAACTAAATGATTGGTTCGCAGCGAAGACCAATCTTGCATCTAAGGCAAAGAACTATTTGCAAATAAAGTTCTCGTTTGTATTGGCAGCAGTTACGAGGCTGAAATGTGAGATTCTTGACGATTATCATGAATGACATAACATTACACAACAAGGCACAACACTTTAATGAACAAAAGAAACACAAAAAGTGATAATCAGAAATACAGAAAGTCGATCTAATGACAGTGTCTGTGTGCGCTGTCAACATGGCCAAGTTTTGGGCGGCGGGCGACATGCGGGCGACACGTGTAGCACAAAGAGTACTTATAGTATACCTAGTATAGTATTTTTCATTTTTAGTATAGTATCTAGGGGGGTAAGTGTAGCATCTGCATTCGCCACATGTAGAAGAAGGGGGGCATTATGGCTAATTTATCTATCTAGTTCGTGGAAACGGGAAGGTATATTCATCAAATTAGAATTCTTACTCAAGCTTCTTATGTCCAGACAGCTTAAATCGTAGGAGGTAGTCGTTGAAGTAATCCTTTACCCAAGAATCTAGGTCAGCTTTAAGGCGCTCCAAGAACTCACCTGGGTGTATAAAAAAAGTATAATTCAGGTATATTACTAAGGTGAATAGAATCCATCTAACGACAAGAGACAATAATAATTTCTGCTGCACTATGTATTTTATCTTACTTATTGCTGAAGGTGGTAATTGTTCGGATGACTGGCAATTCGTGGATCCATTAACGTAATACTGAAAAAGATAAAAAACGTAATACTTAACATAACTTACATAATAAATTATTAACCATCATATCGTTTAAAAAAGGCTTAAAGGCTTTCAGAAAGGAAACCGTCTTCTGTTCGTCATTAACATACTTGTTACTAATCATACTCATGAAGGCTCGGTCTAATGAAAGTGCCTAGCAGCAATCCTTCCTTAGTGACGCGCGCCAGGATGAATCATTGCTCTAAGGTACCTAGGTATTGAAAAGTGAGTTTACGCATGTTCTGTCATCTCATCGCGTACTTATCACAAAATACCCCTTGATATATCCAAATTTTATAACACTTCAACGTGTTACGTCAGAACTTGCAATATTGCCGACTAGGCTACCGACATTGGCGAAATTATACAAGTGTATTTTAATACCAATAACGTCGCAGGTTCAAACCCAGCCTGCGGTGCAATTTAGAAGTTCTCTAAAACTTCTTACGGTATTTCTCGGGACCATATTGATACTTCTTTCATGTCTCACATCAATGATCTTGTATATTATTCTTTTTCTATAGCAATTTCATCAGCTGGCCTTCGCCGGCCTTAACGATAGTCTCCACTTAATATTCCCAGTATCTAGTTCAATGAAGAAAATCTTGTTTTCCTTGTTACCATAAGCAGCACATCCTTCATGTGAAGCTCGGACAGCACATGCTCTACCACCAGACGGTCTTGCACAAGCCGAAGACGCCCTTCAATCTTGTATGTCACGGCCTTAAGGAGGATTCTGGAGCAAGAAGTATTTGCATTAATTATGTGCTATTGAGGCGTCCTATTAGATAAATAATCTATAAAATTTATTTGTCTCGATATGTACCTACTCGTATTTTGACATCATACTCATTTCTAAGATTCAGGCTGCGCCAAAGTAAGCCCCTACCCCTACCTAACCTATCCTACCTAATGTCTATTTAAGGGTGTTTCTCCCTCCAATGAGGCGGAGTGGCGCGGAGCAGAGTCCAGCGGTCCATGAATTGAGCAATCTTATCATGGAAATCCCCGCTCTGCGTCAGTGATTGGTCAATACATGCACCGTGTGGCTTCACTGTTTAACAAGTTACTTACTCAAGTTCCCCAAATGTGGGTCTGTAGAAGAGGCTGTCCTTGTCTGTGATGGCTCTCTCGTATTGTCCGAAGAGTCGCAAATCGTTGAGCGACAGGCGCGCCGTCATCACCATTAGGAACACGTCATTGTTAAGGTAGTTCACTCGAAATTGCGTGTCGTTGCGTAGTTTCATCCGGTGGAAGAATCTAGGGAAAAGGTTTGTACAGGTGCCAAACAAGCATAAGGTCCGTCTGATTGAATGCGATGACATACTCATGACAATGTATATTTTAGTGACAAGATTATATCTAAGCATTCCATTATTATTAACACTTTACCAAGTAAATTAGCCTTCTAGTAGGCGTGCCAGTAGCATACAGTTTGATATCCCTTATACCTGCAACCACCAACCATCGTTGCCAACATTTTAGAAACTAAGTAAGGTAAAAGTTTTTCTCATTTTACTCTTAGCTTATTGAGGTTTTACAGCTTTCATATTTTTTTTAGAAAATCTAATATGACTTGATTTATGCTTACAGTATCGCGTCGTTCAGTTTCATCATGCCGTAGCTGCCCAGGTTGAAGCCAGCTGGTATTCTGTTCTGGTCGCCCCCAAAGTTGTAGATGGCTCGCTCAGCAGCACCACGCGATTCCAGCATTTTCTAGCGATGAAACAAAAGCAAGAAGAAAGAACATAACGACCAATCTGTATGTGATTGACAATGAAGAAGTACCACGATGTGATAACGTTTTGGAGAAAGTTTAATATGCCTCTACAAAAAATACTTCGTTTCGTTTGAGCCTGCTAATCTAAACAAATATCTCGCTTGGGGAATTTAGTGCGCTCAAGAATAATTACCGATACAGTATTGGACAAGGCAGATAATTATATGAGAAGCAACGTTTTACTACTATAAAGAAACGATGAGAACTTACTTCAAGCATATGATTGTCTAAATTCATGCTTCTGGTAGCCTTTTGAAAGGATTTCCTTTCATCTTGGTGGATTTCTGTTAAATATTATTGACTGTTTAAAATTTGAATAAAAAATTGACCTATACAAATAGATCTTCAGTAGCACAATTAGTTAGAAACGTAATTTTTTTCTTCGAATATGTATAATTTTTTTCCTAGATTGGTAGCTTAGGATTTCGATGTCCAGAATCTAGATTTATTCTTTGGACTACTTGAAGTGGGATATTTCGTATAAAAAAGTTGTTCTTACCATCCAGTCTATCCATCGTATCGAAATGTTTCTGGGCGTCTACCTCGAGCCAGCAATTCTTGTCGGCGGCTTCACTAGCTTCAGTGGCGACATCATTTTCGCCCTGATATTATAAGATAACAACTAGGTGGTGTAGATCCGTGGTGTAGATGCAAAAAAAGTCTTATTTATTTCTTATAGCACGTTCACACCTTGCACATGCTCCTGCTCATTCCGCTGTCGCCAATATTGCTCGAAATACTTTCGCAGAAGTATCAACGCGAGTGAATGTTCACACACTGCCTACACTCTTCTAGTACCAATATGAGTGAGCAAGATAGCAATACATTTCACAAGCATTCGTGCTGCCGTTCATTTAACTCGCGCACGCACAAAAGCCGACAATCGAGGGAGCACGGGAAGTGGCAGCGGCATGACGAGTAGCAGCGCGAATAACCTGTTCACACATCCCACTGCCCACTTCCCTTACTTTTTCCCTGCCCATATTGACATTGTGTGAACGTGCTATTACGCTTGGTTATTCTTATATCAGGCAGGATCCCTTTCGTACCGTAGGTAGGCACTACTGAGTGACACTACCGGTTGTGTCATGGGCACGTTGAATTTCTGTAACTTTACTATTAGACCGCACTACCTGAGCGTAGAGTACCTCTACGTTCGCCACTTCTTGCGATTTAAAGATTTTTTTTTGTAATAAGGCGCGCTCATTTAAAGGATCTGTAAATGGCGGCCGACGGTCATGCTTTCTCGCTCGTACGAAGGCCCTAACATATGCTAGGAATTCATGTTTTCTCCCTTACACTTTGGTAACCGCCGCCAGTATAGTCACGTCCAAAGACAAAATGTGTATGCCTTATACTAAGGGGTATCCGAATTACTCCATGTATGTTCCGCGATTTCTTGTACTTTCCGAGTTATTCAACTTTAAAAGTTGTATGAGAAAAATTTCGACTCGCCAGCTTTTTTCTTCTTTTCTTAATTTCCGTTAAAGGGCTTTTCAAGCGGTTATTTCTATGACATCATCTTCATGATCTGTACTTTGAAACAAACAAAAAAAGGAAAATAGCCTCCCAGTTCAATTTTCTTCATACAAATTTAAAAGTTGAATAACTCGGAAGTTACAAAAAATCGCGGAACATACATGGGGGTAATTCGGATACCCCTCAGTATAAGGCATTCAAGTTTTGTCTTTGGACGTCACTATTCGGGCCACCCTGTATATATGAGTATATAAATCCTACTTACATCTGCTAATTTTTCAGGTGCAGTGTGCTGGTCATCGTCGCCCTGATTAGACAATAAAAAGTAGCATATGCATAGACTTAGTATAATACTAGGGCGTATATTGTGCAAATTATTTTCTTTTTTAATACGCGACTAAGGGGGTAATGATTTGTTTTTACGTATTATTCTTATTTGAGGATCACGTAAATTTTTTGGTACTTCTTATTATATTAATAAATATTTAACTGACTAGTTCCCACTATCTTACTGTAAGCTACCTCTTTTGTTCGCCACTTCATGCGATCCAAAAAAATACCAGTTTTGGAAGTGGCATCTTGTAAAATATTTGGTATTAAGACTATTAAGTAAGTATAAAAAACATTATTATCCTACTTACATCTGTTAAGCTTAGAGGTGTCGTGTGTTGGTCATTTTCTTCCTGATAAGATAAAAAATAGGTTGCGTATGCGCAAAAAATATTTTCTTTTTTCTTTTGTAGGGTAAGTATGATAATGACGTCACTATGAGCTAGCTGGGCGTTGGTGGTGCTGGTATTGTTTTTATTCGACGTCTGTCAAACTCTGTATTTGCCAGTATTTTTGGTAATATTTTGTATATTTTCACTGTAGGTATGTTATTAAACAATGCTACGTCCTGAATCACTGATTCTAGCACTGGGCAAGTGGAAAAAATTACATTTGACAATATATAAAGTATGGAATCTCTAAATATTTTATTATCTTGTTACCTTAGTTTGCGTAGGTTCTAGTTCATTATCTGGAAAATAATTTAAAGACCATTTAAAAGGACTCATTCTTTTTCATCCATATGCACAGAAATAGTAGGAGATACCTTCTACCGAAGCATCGGTTGGCGCATGCTCTTGTCTCCTAAGGATCCTAGGTTCACAGTAAGCTGTTCCAACAAAAGTAAATATAAATAAGCATATTATTAATTTGTGTTTCTCCATGTCCACGATCCAATATATGAGGTATAATTTGAAATCGAATTCTACGAATATTTAATTAACCTTTATCTTTAACTATATGGCAGTGGAATTCAGATTTTTGAATTATAATCTTGGTTTCATAACGACAAGTCTTTATTTTTATAGTCATGATTTTGGTTAGTTCTGCTTCTACGATTAAAGAATTGATGTTTGAATTGAATTAGAAAGAGATTTTTATCGCTTTTCGGGATTGTTTGGATGTGGTGAGGATGGCCTTAGTAACTTACACAAAGTCCTCTAACAAGTAGGTAGCTATGCTAAGTACGTTTTATTGTTTTGCAGAGTACAGTCGGTTGTAGCACATACGGTACCAGGGGAGCTCTAAAAGAACCGTTTTTTTGTCCCCATCAAAAGTGTTTACATGACATGAATATGTATGAGTAGAAAATTACTTGTAATTTTTTTTATTATGTATTTATACCTGGTGATAAAAATAATTTAGTTCTTTTGGAGTAGCCATGGTACCTTATGTGCTACAACCGACTGTACATTCATAATCGAATACCAAATGAGTATATCTACAATTTTAGAAAACTTGCAACTTTTCTACTGCGGGCAGGATTTGAACCTGCGACTTTCGCCATCACTAGTAGCGACGCTTCTACCATCTGGGCTACTGCTGCTTGTCCATTACCTACCCGTGTATCTTGATGCCAATAACGCTTGGAACAGCTCCATCTACGGGGTTAGTTTTGCAACATTAATCATTCATAATCATCATCATCATCATCATCAGCCCACATCCACCCACTGCAGGGCATAGGCCTCTTCTCTATTGCGTCAATCCTCACGGTCCTGTGTATCACAAAAACGACTTTACATTTTAATACTCGCACTACGCAAATAGTCTCCATTCAATTTGAAAAACGTATTCTGTAGCAAAAACAGTATCTGAATAAATACAGGGTCTGCTTTGTTTCAAGATAACGAAAAACAATGCAATTCTTTATCGTAGATCAATTTAATTTAACAGACATCATAGTTGAAAAAAAATTTTTAGGCGTATACGATACTAAAAATAATTGATAATTCGAAATTACTAATAAACTTTGTAAGTTTTATTTTATTTAACAATAATAATAAAAAAGGGAAATAAGATCAAAATTTTCAAATAAAGGCTTGCTTTGCCGTTTTTTGTAGTTTCCGAGTTATTCAACTGGCAGGCTTGTATTCATGTAGGCATTTTTATATTTATTTATTTTATTTACCGTTTATTGTACACAAAAACATTACATACAAAGAATGACGACACAACAGGACTTATTTCTATTAAGAATTTTTTTCCAGCTGACCTACGTAAAGTGAGACTTTATTAGACAGGCGGATTAGGCGTGCACAACAGAATATAATAAGATAAAAATAAACCTACACACCTATCATGATTGCTTCTTAATTATATGCTAGAATTAAGTAGCAATCATGAAAATTATGCTACTAAATTTAAAATTATGCTAAAAAGACCCTATTACAAAAGCAAAATAAAAATGCCTGCCACTGCTAGTCGATTTTTTAAATTCATTTTTATAAGTGATCGATCATACATGGGATATTTTCGGATAGCTCAGGATGTGAAGAATTTAAATATATATAAAGTAAAATTTTACCAGTGACCGATAGTGAAAACTCCAAGACGGGTTAGGGATAAGATAAGGAACAACTTTCCCCAAGAAACACCAATTCGAAATATGAAAAAAGCATGTACCTCCCATACAAAATTCCCTATCAGCTGATTAAGGTACCGTTTTTAATGGAAAATATATTTTTGTCATATTTCGACCTATGTTCCTTGGGGAAAGTTGTTCCATATCACCAGTCAGTTCTCTGTTTTCAGTATCGGTCACTAGTGAATTTACACCCGATATATTGACGTCACTTCATGGTACAATAAAAAAACTTGGTAAAATTATAAGAAAATGGGCACGTTACCACAGTAAGTGATGTGACTTAAAAAAATGACACAATTTCAGGTTACAACACCCTATATAAAGGGGTCTCATGAATCTTTTATGAACTCAATTCACTATGTGTTTTGCTAAAAGTGCAATGTAGTTTTAAAAGCTTTTAAAAGCTTTGTCACGTCGTCTTTTAGAATAATATGAGGTACGAAGGTGCCTCATTAATTCTTATTTATTAGACAGGGCAGTGCGTGGCTCAACTTATTTATACGTATAAAGGGTGCCTTGAACCGCCTTTCCCGAAAATGGTAAGTTCAACCCCTTTAACTGAACAACTTTCCCCAAGGACCCCAAAGGTCAGAATAACATAAATTGGACCTCCCATACAAAAACATCAGCTGACCGAGCAATTTTCTATGGGAGCATTTTAATATTTGGATCTACACACATCAACAATCAATCAATTTAAGGATAATTTTTCATTTACCTACTTGATACTAAGAAACACTTTTAATATTTGCATAAGACCATAACCCTTTATCGTCCAAAGCATGATAAATTTTAAATTGGTTTTGAAATCTATTGCGGGTAGTTAAGGTTCAATTTTAGGTGGGGACATTCTTCCCATGGCCTTATAAAGGTTTAACCATGAAATTAAACCTTATTCCTTACATTGCTATTAAAATAAACTACCTAAGGGAAAATCATTATTATTTTACAATCGCCTCACTTTTTGCTTAGCGTACCGAGCCGCTGTCTAATAAGTTTTGTTTGATAAAAAATATAAATTAATAAAAGTTTGAGAATTTACTTAATTTAATAATCAGTGTTGTCACCCCTTACGTTAATAAGAGCACGGAATCTGATAATCATGCCTTAAATTAAGTCATATCGAAATCTTATTGGGGTACGAGGTCCCAAGTTCTTTCACGAAATAAGAAAAGTTGCTCTGCTGTAGTTTAATTTGGAAAAACAGTTCTCATTGCAGTTCTTGGTAGCATGTCCCAAGCATGCTCATTGGGTCCATGTCGGGTGACTGAGCAGGCCAGTCTTTAACTGGCAAATGGTCCCTGAGCACGGTTGAGACCAGCTGTGCCGTGTGTGCGCGGGCATTATCAAGCATGAGTTGGAACTCCTGGCCCATTTGCACCCTGTGCAGGATAATACCTAACAGATTCCACTACCTCGCTCCCTAATGATTGTTCCACAGATATGAATGCACCTCCTGAGGATGTTGGAGACGGTTTTGCCTTCTTGGAGCTCGCCACACACGTACTCTATATACGTATATAAAGAAATTAAGTTAGTAAAATAGATGGACACTTGGTTGAAAATGGAAATGATGAGATGGTACTAGCACTACTACCTATGTTAACACATGGCTTCGCTTGGGCTCAATAGTTGTTTGTTTGTTTACGTAGTTCAAATTATTGTGTATTCCTTTTAGGTGGAAAACGTAATCAATAACCGCATTAAGTTAAATACTCCGACAACAGGGTTCATCGTGTCGTTGGACGACTCGGTGTCTAACACGAAAAGAGAGAGACCGCATAAAAAAATCTTGCAAATTTGAATTGAATCTTACCTAAAAATATGTTATGGCGTTAACCAAAATAAGTCTCGTTATTGGTTACGTTCACATAAATATATTTTTGTATGAGGCATTAATATGGTAGGAATACCAATCTATAATTTAAATCAAAATACTAAAAATCGAATTCACGTCATGCGAATGAAGTCGTGGGTACCAGCTACAAAACCGTAATGCATGCATAACCTAAAAAACAAGCCATGTATTTTGATAAATTTTGATTATGTTGATAGCTGAATGTCACACTCGGGTCTGTAGCACAAAGTAAGTATTGGCGGCTGCGCGCTCTGTAGTACCTGCTGTGGATATACGAAAATGGCTTTATGGCAAAAGTTGTTTGGCATGATGTGCCGCTTCTATTTGCAAAAAGGCACCCCTTGGCGAAACAAAGTTCACAGGCACCAGCTAGTAGATAAACAAAATTTAATATTGGTGTGATCAGCCCAGAACCGTTAATATCCAACCATGTAATAATGGCGGCTGTAAAACTATTTCCGACGAGTTTACGACTGATTTCGGGAACGCAGTTAATTCAACTGAACATCGTTATTCGTTTCTTACTACTGATTACTCGATTAAACTTCCTGTTGGGCTAAGATTCCTCATCTTGTTTCATTGCTCACGGTAAAGAGACTTATCTCGCGCGAGAGGACTTCAGAAATACCATATACAGTATCCTCATGCGAGTCAAATGTGTGAAATGTACGCTAGTGATATGGTAACACTGGAGTGAGCTACTTGGCTTACTGGATTAACTCGCAGTATTATTCTCTTTTCACATCCAGTAATATTTTAAATGAGAAAGTGAGTTTGTTTGCCGTGTGATGCCGGCTTGGAATAGCAACACCCCATTTCTTTCCCGTGAGAGTCGTAAGAGGCGACTGAGAGACTCGAGGGTGTGTATTGCAATTTTAGGCGATGGGCAGAAAACCTGTCGCTATGGCGATACACAATTTTCCGCATGACGACGTTCAGACGTGGCGTATATGTCCGTTTTTCTCTGCCTACCCCGCATGGGTTATAGGCGAGATATGTGTGTGTGATAGTTTGTTATTCTTTCCCGTCACAACAACTGAACAGAACAACCATACCCTATTGTATGATATTTTTGTGTAGTCAGTGTCTACACTTGGCTGCGAGTGCCCAAGGTTACTTTTTACCGCGGGCCTACTCCCTCGATCAAAACAACCTTGGGGTGGCAAGATAGAAGGTAGCATAAATAAGTGAAGAAAAAAACGAAGACGCGCTTATCATCCTGGCTAGACCTACAGGAATTTTACTAAATAAAACAAGAAATATTAATTACTCGTGTCATACATAATATATTGTTCACTTAAACTTTTAAATTAAATTAACACAGATATTTCAAAACAACAGCTCTCTGACTAGATTAACAAGTTATAGATTTGCATAAACATTTAGAAATATATAACGACATTTATTTTCTATACAAACCAACGTAAAGTACCGTTCCAATAATTCGTATTTACAGCTGCCAGATTCACGATAATACCTACGATGGCAGATAATAGTATGGAGATGACAGCTGTCAAAAACGACTTATTGGAACGGCGGTACTTTAGTACTTAGGTATCTATGCGGCTAATATGTATTTTGTCTTTTGCGAAATTAAATTAATCCTACAAATTAAAGTACCTACAAATGTCAACTAATTAATTACAAAAGTGTTCAAATATGTCACGCCGTGATGATTTTTTTGATTCCTAATTTTTCAATCTTTATTAAAAAGCCCGTAATATTACAATTAATGGAGAATCAGTCCAGGAAACTTGATGTTAAGTTTCTAAGGAAAAAGGTTTTTTGACAATTATAAATTTATTTTATTCAATATACGTTAGAACAAATTGAGAGCGCCTCTGTGCCTCAGTATGAGAAATAATAAAGCAATCTATGGAAAAACTATTAGTTCAGTTTATTCCCGCGCCTATTCTTTTTCCGCACAGACTCTACCTTGTTATTATAAAAATAAGTTACATAGTTTAAGCTGTTTGACAACGTCAAATCGTATGGAAAAATAATAAACACAGTCACTACGCGCGTCAATCTTTTTGTACCAACACTATTAGGTATTAAATTGGATTGTTCCTATCTGTATTGTTCAATTAGACACTGTCCAAGTAAAATTATAAAAAAACTGTAGGTAGGTACTGACGTGTAATTTTAGCAAATTTTTCCTTTCTCATTTTTCATTTCCATAGGTTCAAAGTGCAGGGTCTCATATTTTCATCGTCACGGCGTGACAGAGCATTACAATTGAAGCTCAGAATTACCAAGCCTACCTTAAGGCCCGCGCACATCTAGCACTTTTTAGCGGGCACCGTTTTCAGTAGCAAATTGAAAATAAACAGTGTCCTATGTCTAACAAATCGTTATTCTGCCTCTGCCTGCCCGACCTAGACTTAATTTAATATTAGTCAAATTGGATTTTCAATTCATACTGAAAATGGCGCACGCCAAATGGAGTTAGATATGTGCCTGCCCTTACACAAGGGTGGATCTACTCCGCGAGAGTGAGCTGCCAACGAGCCTTATAAAACAAACAGCGAAACTCGATTTGGACACGGAAATTTAATATCCCCGCGTCAGTCAAGAATTAGGGCTTTCATGACGTCACTATTCACACCGAACCACAGTAAAAGAAAAGTTCAGAATATCAAGTCACTATCATCACAAGTTATGCCGCGTAATTTTAAAAGTTCAAATCTTTTTGATAGCTAGGTATACCGACACCAAACGTGGCTGTAATAGATATTTCAAGGTTTCCCTCAATTTCTCTAAGATCCCGCGGTCAGATCCTAACCTGGTTGACTATGGGACTACCTTGAGTCTTCTTTCAAACATTTTTTTTTAATTTCGTGCAGATTCGGGTCGACCGCTAAATGAACATACCCATAAACATTCCTATAGTAAGTCTATGTTCCTATGCACGGCGCGTGAGTAGACTTTAAGTAGATTCATATATTTATCATTATCACTCAATAATTTGGTAGCCGTACGACCTGTCTTATCTAGTAAGATAGAGATACAGTCCAAGCCTTTCCAGTTCTTATATTCTATTTATATACTCTGTACTGTGGCCGTTGGTTCATCGCTCAGCGATATTTTGTTAGCACGGGACAAACAATTTGAAGTTTCAATGGAATTCGAATTCGGGACCAAAACGTAGGACCCTTAAAACTCGTTTCAACATTTGTTTTACAAATTCACTCGCCGCGAGCAGCAAGAGACTTTACTCCGCTAAAATGATTACAAAATCCAAGAGGTGGACGGCGGCGTTGAGTAAAAAGCGTAGCATTTTGTATAATTACATCAATTTAAATCCTTATTCATACAAGTCGGTGCGATCTCATCAGCAGACACTACCTACAAAATACATTCATACATTTTCTAACAAAATTCTAACAAAGAATAAATTATAACAATTTCCATAAAAATTTATAAACCTATGGAATTTCCGAAATCATTCTTAGTCGTAGTTACTAAAGTAATACTTCAGTAGGTAAAGCTAACGATATGGAGGAACCCTGTAGGTGAAAATATTATCTCTAAACAGTACGATAGGAAAGTTTGGTCACATAGTTTGGTCGGGAAGGTCGAGCGAAGACGGGATACACGAAGTGATTAAAAAAGAATATCCACAAACGCCGCGTGACTCGACTTCGAACCGCACACTTATTGTCTTTACTCACACGTAGCACATCTAGTCTAAATACCCGTTTTAAAAAGCGTCGTGTTTGCTGCAGGAGTGGCACTGCGGCCAGGAGAGCAGCAGCTGCTCGTCCGGCGGGCGGTCCACGTGCTCCGGCAGCGGCGGCGAGTGCGGCGCGAACATGAGCCCCAGCGCCGCCGGCCCGCCGCCGCCTATCAGCGCGCTGCTGGAGCGCGACTGCTGCCGGCACAGCGGCCGCCGCGTCGGCGACTCGCTCTCGTCAGACATGGCGCGCGTCACAGTGATGCGCGGGGACTGCCGCCGCCGCCGCTCGCGCCGGTCGTGCTCTTCGAGACCCAGCGCGCGCCCCAGCACCACGTGCGGCGGCGCTCGGATCAACGGAATAGCGCTCTGCCGCGCGCGCGGCGGCTCCTCGTCTTGCGAGTCCTGCAGCATATTGCAGGACGCGGCGCGAGGTGCCGGCCGCTCCGCACCTCGCGCTCCCATTGCGGCTGCGTCAGACAATCGACGTGTCGTCAGTGGTCTGATGCTGCCGGAGCCGGCTGAGAGCGAAGGTCGGCGTGACCCACACGCGCTAGGCGTGCGAGCTTGGATCTCTTGAGTCACTTCACTCTTTGTTAATCTTTTCCTTCTATAGTTTCGTAGAGAATCTCTAAGAATACGACTGCGTATGCCATAAAGAATACCATTCACAGGCGGGGCTGCCGCCAGTAAAGCAGCTGATATAGCTGCCAAAGACTGTGGTGGTTCCGCGATAGCAGGCCATATGAGAACGCAGTAGTAGGGAAAATATAGAATCGCCAGTGAGCCTAGAGGCTGTATGACAGCAGATAAGGCTCGGTGTCGAGGCGGTGGAGGGACTACGAATGGATTTCTTTGGTGAGTTACAGTGACTTGTGCCGATAGAGTGACTTCGTAGATGGCCGCTGCAATCCTGTGGCGATGATACCGAGCTATGCGGAGTATCTTTAGGCTGCAGAGAAGTACCAGGGCTGCAGGAAGTACCAGAGTCAGCAGCGCGTAGAATAGACAGAAGACCAGAGCCGCAGGCCCGGCGCCGCAGTCGGGGGCGCATCCTCCGAAGCCGATGTTGTAGGACAGAGGCGGCTGAGATGCCGCCAAGGGTGCGAGTAGAGCTGCCGTGGCCACCCACCCACTCGCCACAGATATCATCACCTGAAATATTAACAAGATTCTAATTAAAATAACAAAAGAACTGTGTGACAGAGATCATTGTTTTAACTTGATGATTTTGTCCTGACCTTCCTGGCGGACACGATAGCCGCGTAGTGCAGCGGCGCGGCGATGGCGGCGGCCCGGTCGGCGTGCAGTCCGCACACGGTCCACAGCTGCAGCGGGTGCAGCGCGTGCAGCAAAGCGCCGCACGCACACGCCCCGCCGCCGCCGCCGCCGCACAGCGTCGCGCCGCTAGCTAGCGCGCCGACCGCGCCGAGGTGCACCAGAAGAACTGACGATGGTGATGCAGGCTGAAAAGAACAAATAATTTTATAAGAAACAGGTCTAAAAAGTGTGTGGTGGGTATCACGGGAAGCACATGGCAATCTATTTATTTTGAGGATTATACAACAACATGTGACATGTGCAGATTCGAGTATTGGCACAAAACACTACGTTTCATTCTTCAATTCTGTCGAAAAGAATCCAGATTTAATGTGACATCTCTTGAGAAGAAAATGTAATTTATATGGTCAGAAATGTCAGAATGCATAAAGTCGGTCTTTATAGAACTGTTTTCGAGTTTGTTATCCGAACTATAAGAGGCGATTTTAGATAAAATATCCTATATCTCACAGAAAAACAGGTAGCAGCGGGTAAATCCAACAGTAGCCTGACATATAGCATTTTTTTAGAGGAAGAAGGCTTTTAACCGTTTTCCTCTTCACTTCACCTGCCAGGATGAGCGTTTCAAGTTCGTAGGATAGGTTGAAATATGACAAAAATATTTTGAGTTTCCATACTTTCCATATTAATTGAAATCAGATTGGCAATTTTGTAAGAAAGGCCCAATTTTTATTCGACCTGTGTTCCTTGGGGAAAGTTGTTCCTTATCAGCAACCCGTCTTGAGTTTTTGCTATCGATCACTAGTAAAATTTTACCCTATATAAAAAGTTTTAATAATAACTACGAATGTTTTTGTATGTTTCGTTGATTATAAATTAGTCCGTTTTATTATAAAACTATTTTTGTAGTACGTAGAAACTGCTACAAAAATACCTACACACCTGCATTCATTTGTTTACAAAATGATAAGTACCTAAACTTAGAGACTGTAGCAAAACATTAATTTGAATTTCGGTTTCAGATTTGTAAATAAAGAGTCATCCTGTGTTACGACCTTACGACCACAAAGTAAGTATTGGCGGCAGCGTAGGAGTAATAAATCCTTATTTATTTATTTAATACTTCATTTATTTATTTTTATACTTTATTGCACATCGTACAAAACTGGGCTAATGCGGCATTCTCTACCAACCAGCCAGAGGGTAAACCGTCAAAAAGAAGCGGGTGCTCTAGAAAGTGAGATTGAAGAAAACAAAATGAAAAACAAAATGACGTACTACTATGAAATTAAATATACCATCACATCGTACAAAAGGCGGGCCTAATGCCATGCGGCATTCTCTACCCAACCGCAGGTTAAACAGAGAGTTAAATCCTTGGCACCTACTTAGTATCTGTATGTATAATGTACTACTTATATAGTTGACAGTTAAATCCAATAGGCACCTAATCAAAACAAGCTTGACCTACTTTTTTATCTCTCGGTTACCACAATATTCTTTTTCCATTATGTAAATATTGGTTTTTCCATGGATTTCCAGCAGCTGAATGTGTAAGTAGGGGCATTATTGGCATTCCCATTCCTCTCATTTCGGTAGGCATCTTATCGATATTTTACCGAATCATGAATCTTTGGATTTGTATGTAAGTATTTGGGGTGCTATACTCTTAAACTTATTTTCCCGTGGGTGTCGTAAAACAGACTGGGCAGCAGCGTTCTCTGTGAATACAGCACCTTGCACTGCGCTCGCCAATTCACCTTACAAGCGTGGTGAGCTTGGCAAATACCCCCTAACAGGGGGAGACAGCTTGTTCAGCAGTGGACTGTTTTGGTTGTTACCTATAGTTAGTTACTCTAAAACTTCAGCCCAAAAGGTTGGATTCCACCTGCGTGTAGTCCAGTCGCAAACGGACTATTTGTACATAATTTGCCGTGTGATGCCGGCTTAGAATAGCATCACCCCATATCTTTACCTTAAGAGGCGACTGAGGGACTCGAGGGTGTATATTGCTATAGTAGGCGATGACCTGTCACTATGGTGATACACAATTTTCCGAATGACCCTCAAATATTTGTCAGACGTGGCGTAAATCCGTTTTTGCGGCCGTTTACGCTCTGCCTACCCGTAAGGGATTATAGGCGTGATTTGTATGTGTGTGCGTGTGTGTGTGTGTATGTGTGGTGCCGGATTAGAAGAGCATTGGACGACTCGGTGTCCCACTCGAAAAGAAAGAGAGAGAGAATAGCATCACCCCAATTATGCTTGTGGATGCGACAAAGGGAATGTCAAAATCATCCACAAAATTAGCAGCAGCGTTCCCTGTGAATGGAGCATCTTGCATCAACAATCTTGTGGCTGTTATGTAGGTATAAATTCCGCGCGTCACATTTCATACAAAACGAACATCTATTATGTCATATGTGTCATAACAGTACGTATTTTTGAAGCAAACATCTCCGACAGAAGGCCGCGTTGATTGCAGGTCAAGCTTGAAAGAACAAATATTTATTAGCAATACCGAAAAAGTTTCAATTCTCCTCGGGTTTGAAACTAAAACAAACTGTACCTCGAAGTTTCTCGGTCGATTGGTTTGAGACTCGAAGTTCTCAAGAAATATCTCGTTTGTTATTGAACGGGAGTGGAAACTTAGCCGATATTTTTATTTCGAGATGACCAGCGAAATCTAAACAAATTGCGATTTGTTTTCTGTTTATTTTCCAAGCTTAAGATTATGAAGGCTACATACGGTCTCCTCAGTCGGTCTCATTGCGTTTAAAAAACTTAACTCATGTGAAGAATATATTTGAGATAAAATTTTACTAGCGATCGATACCGAAAATTCAACAACAACTCTCCTTAAGGAACATAGGTCGAAATATGTATTAAAATTTCGGACTTTTCATGCAAAATTGCCCATCAGCAGCGCCCGAAGACTGCTAAATAAAAATCATTTCAGTTGTATGTCCATAGCGTGTCACTGGCATGGTTTTCGGTCTTTCGTATTCTGCTAACTGTTTGAAGTATTACGGTGGCAATAAGGCAGTTGTGACTCGCTGGCATTGCAAGGGTAAAGAAATATGAGAATCCGGGCACAGATTTGAGTTACTATGGAAACTAAAAAAAACAAATAAATTGAATACAGTATTTGTAATTGTAGCAACCCTAGCTAATTAACAAGTGACAATCGCCAATATCTTAGAAAGGCTCAAACTTTCTGTGTGCTTTTACGACCGTGTGTGTGTATTGTTAATTGCAACTAGACTGACGAACTGATTTGGTTGTTGCTTAAGGGTGGCGTAGCCCTGGGCTACGAGATGCTACGTCGTAGCAAAATACAAGGGATCACCTGCCTGTCGCCTTCTGTGTTTGTACAGACCAAAAATATCCGCGAGGGGTGACAGCACATCGAATTTCGGTGCTGTGTGCGTGTCTGAGTCAGCGCTTTGTGTAAAATTCTAATTTATAACGTTGATGGTTAAAAACCTTTTGGTACTTCAATAGTATCTTTGGAATTTTTTCCATTATCTCACCACCGAAGTCGAGATTCCTGAGAGGTGCTCATTGAAAGGATTTTCATATTTTTTACTGGTAACAAAAACATTTCGTTCGCAGTACTCTTGTGTAGTCTGCAAGTTATTACAACCATGTCATCTCGTGTGTACTTGGTTGGATCCCACACTTGAGTAGTGTGTATAGTTGACACAGTTCTCGCGCTCTCGACGTGGTTTTATCCGGCAACAGTTTGCCTCCGGCCGCGATCGGTTAATAGGTTTTTGATTGCAGTGCTAGTTTTTGAAATGCGCAATTCAGATGTGAGTCCGCAAACCTTTTAGTGCATCCAGTTTTGGTTTTTATGTAGAGAAAATATTATAGAGAGTTCTGGGATTTGTTTATATTTTGTGACAGTTGTATCTCGATACGTGTTTAGTAAGTATTTCAGTTTTCTGACTTGCTTGCGATGAGGACTTGGCTGGGGCCAGCGTAGTGTACAGTCAAGCTCGCGTGCGGTAGACACTCAAACTGCCAATGTAAGTCTTATACGCGCGGCTTCAGAATGGTTCAAAATCCAAACTATCTACCCTGTACTGTACCTACTTTGGAATAAGATATCCAAAACACACTTTTAGTCACGGAATTTTGTATCAAGACTGGCACGGAAAATGTTTGATATCACATTCACATTCCAACACCTGAAATTGCTTATTTGAATTTGATTTCATGAGAGTTTTCGCGTAGTCCATAAGCCCATACCTAAATAAGTAATGTCCTTATGACCCTCACAAAAGTGACCGCGAACATACACACTGGCCTTCATACGCGAACTTTCGTCGAAACGAAGGGAAAGGTTACATTAATAAAAGCATACACAGGCCAGTTGGCCTTAGGGCGGGCGGCGGGTGGCGGGCGGACTAGTGAAATATTAAAACATGCCCTTACAACACTCAAACATGACAAAAACTGCGAGTTTCTGGGAAAAGGGGAAAAAGACGATGTCAATGTTAAAACATACATTAATGTGATTTTGTGTGAGAACCGACTAAAAAGGATAAAGAAATATTCAAAGCCCCTTTCGTCATCAAGTTTATCTTAATTTACAAAGGACACGGGCTGACGAACAACTATTGCAATTTGGTAATAAATTGGAAATGAACTACAAAAGGCATTATTAAAATGTACAGTTGATATTGTTTCGGCCGCAGAACGGTTCACGCGGACATTCTCATGCTCATAATTGCCTGCCAATCAACATCTTCTTAATTCCCAGTAACATTATATTTGGTCCATACTTTTTGTAAAAATGGCGCCATTTGTACACTAGCCCAATGGTCTCGATAACCTTGTCATGATAGCTCAGACCAGTAGCAAACCCAAAAAGTTTCTAGGTTAGATAAATCTATTGTTAATGTTCAGTAAGGTTCGCCAGCTTGACGATATCGTCGCACCATCGTGGTAGTCTGCTCATTGAACCTTTTAGCTATTTAAATATAGTTGATTACGAAAAATAGATAGAGCTAGCTTTGATTATGAACAAATCAACTAACGAACATAATCCACAGAGATAACCGGGATAACTCTACCCATTAGCCGATTATAACCGCGTCCATGTGCATTGCAAATAACATTGTGAAATACATTGCGGTACCGGTGGGATTATCCGGTAGCATTTTAATCTATCAATGTCTTTGCAACGGATGTGTCCACGGTCCACGAAATGGATATCGATTATTGATAGTTTAAACCTGGCAAGCGTTGAGCTGCGCCCATTAAACTAAAGTACCGCCGCTCCAATAAGTCGTATTTGAGAGCTGTCAGATTCGTGATAAAACTATGGCAGAGGGTCCATTTTCCTTTGTTGACATCTTTGTTCATCTCCATACTAAATGTATGGAGATGGGCAGCAGCGTTCCCTGTTAATGCAACATCTTGCACTGCGCTCGCCAATCCGCTTGCCAAGTGTGGTGATACGGCTATACCCCTATGTTCAGCAGTGGACTGTTGTGGCTGTTAATGTTAATATGATAATTAATAATAATAATGTTGTAAAAAAGCGTGGTCTAACCTAGTGCACCTATTTGCCAAAAGCACGATTGGTATTTTATAGTAATTTTATTAAACTGATTATACACAGAGCTACATTTCAACGGTGTACCTAGTGCTGGGGTATACGTATGTATAAGTTGCTACGGTCGCTACCCTGTATCCCTATGTTCAGGTGAACTTTAGCTTTTATAACTAGACTGAGCTAGCATTATGTCCCCGTTTTGCGGAAGAGACGTTATTCGATCGGAAATTGTAGCTGTTTCTTTGCACGATGTTTTACAAAGTTTGTAGCAACTGTTCTTTTCATCACTTTGTTCTGCAGAAAAAAAAAAACAAAAGAAAACTTTCAATACAAGTATCAATCTTACGAGTGGGTCTGATCTTGTTTTGTTGTATTTCTTGAGCATAAACTTTTTTCCTTCATAATGCACAATTCGATGATACAGATTACTTACTAAATTAGGATTTGGAACTCAAATGATATGAAATGTGACTGGGCCACCGCGTGCAGCATTTAAAGTACTTTTTTTAGTCATAACAGAGCCTAAAATGTATTAAACATCTGATAGTTTTTTTAGGTAACTATTGGCAATCGTTCATCCATATGCGAAATCCACAACATTTCATTTAACGTTAGATACAAAATATATATATGTCGTGATGTGAGATAGAGCGTCAATTATTTTTTTGTACAGTTTTGATTCAAAGTTGGTCAATTGATTCTTTTAGTCTGTAAGTAAAATTGTAAAGTGGAGGCGAACGCCGTGACGTCACTACCGGTGGCAATTCACGAGGGCGGAGTCATTGGGCAGGCGCTCTGGCATTCTTTTTCTGATCGCCGAGGAGTGAGCACCTCTCCAGTGAACCTGCTGGTTCGTCTACCATTCCTACTGAGTTGGAAACTCTGCGAATTTTCTTGAAGAATAAAATATCACCTGCACGTTCTTTTTGATTTCTCGAGTTCCTACGCCATGGATCCCAATCCCGAGGATAAGAATACTGTAGCAGATGGGTCTTCACCAACATCAGAAGTGGGATTCGCTCGAGAAAATCAAGAACCAGCCACCAACCTCAGCAATGATGACCAGTGGCGAGCTATGTTCGAGCTGCAGAGCCGTACCATGATGAAGATGATTGAAGCTGTTCGAGGGCCGTCGTCCACGAGGATAACCTTACCAGAATTCAACCCGGATGTCGCTATAGCTGATCCACGTGCTTGGTGTTCTACCGTCGACATTTGCCTGACCGAGCGACCACTTGAAGGAGGAGAACTGATTCTTGCACTCAGTAAGGCGCTACGAGGGAATGCTTCAGTCTGGCTGTCTCAAGTTTCTCACGTGGGCATAACGTGGGCCTACTTCAAGGACCTATTTCTTGCAAGATACGCCAGTAGCGAAACTGCAGCGGCTACCTTGATCAGTGTGAGTAACGGGCGACCAAAAGACGGTGAGTGCTTAGCGGCTTATGCAAGTAGAATCATGACATCAATAATGATTCAATGGAAAGACAAGACCGCTGAAGAAATTGCTATATCATACGTACTTGCTCATACGGCGCAATTTGATTCACGAATTCATCGTCTTGCTCACACCACCGAGTTGAAGACCAGGACCAAGCTTCTTCAAGAGTTGAAGTCCTTTTCAAGCATGAAGCGAAAGTATCCCGAGAAAGACAACTACGCACACGATGTTAAACGCTTCAAACATCACTCACCTGCTTTGTTCTCTTGCCATGAATGTGGAAAACCAGGCCATAAAGCCATAGAATGTCGTCACAAGCAAAAATCCATTGCCAAGCAAAGTTCACCGTTCCTCAACACTAAACCGAGTACTTCCAACACAATCAAAACACATACGGAGGCGAAGAAGAGCATCATCTGCTTCCGTTGCGGAGACAGAGGACATATCTCATCACACTGCACCATGACCAATTCGAGCACCAGCGCGGGTGGCAGCGCTGGCGGTACGGGTGGCAGCAGCGGCGCGCGCGGTGGGCAAAACGGCGCACACCAGCAACGTCGGGTGGACCTGTGCCAGATCCAGGGTGTGCAGGGAAAACTCCAGCACTCCGGTGAGTCGTACCCATTTTATTTTGATTCTGGGGCCGAGTGTTCTCTAATTAAACAGAGCTTAGCACAAAAATTCACTGGGGTTCGGTTTAATGACATTGTTGAAGTCACTGGCATTGGTAATTCCACTGTATTTTGCACTGAACAGATTCTAAGTACAGTTTTGATAGACGAAAAAGAATTTTCAGTTTTGTTTCACGTTTTGCCGGATGATTGTTTAAAACATGACGTGTTGATAGGTCAGGAATTGTTGTCACTTTTCACTGTCCAGTTTTCGGATACTACCCCCATAATTTTGTTGAAAAAGAAACAAGCTAATTTTTGCAGTACATTGCCTGTTTTTGATTCCAATAACGTTGACACCGATATATCCGACGAAAACAAACAAAAATTGGTTTCTCTTTTAAATAGTTTTTCTCTTTCTTTTACGGATGGTTTACCAAAAACTCGCGTTACGACAGGTGAATTAGAAATCCGCTTGATTGATCCAACTCGTACGGTTCGGCGTCGTCCCTATCGACTCAGTCCAGATGAAAAGCAAATTGTGCGTAATAAAGTAGACGAAATGCTGCACGCTCAAATAATTAGGCCAATTTACTCCCCGTTTGCGAGCCCTATAGTATTGGTCAAAAAGCGAGATGGAAGCGATCGCATGTGCGTCGATTACCGGGAGCTTAATAGTAATACGATACCCGATCGCTTTCCTCTGCCGCTTATATCCGACCAAATTGCGAGGTTAGCAGGCGCGAACTATTACACTTGCTTAGACTGTGCTAGCGGTTTTAATCAGATTCCCGTAAGCGAGGAAAGTATAGAACGTACTGCTTTTGTAACGCCTGACGGACAGTTCGAATACGTACGAATGCCATTCGGTTTGCGTAATGCTCCTAGCGTATTCCAACGTGCGGTATCAAATGCTTTAGGCGAACTAGCAAACAAATATGCCGTTCTTTACTTAGATGACATCCTTATTCCGTCGGTGGATGAACAAGAGGGCTTAGATCGTTTACGTGAGGTTTTAGATGCATTGACTAAAGCAGGGTTTTCTTTGAATATGTCGAAATGTACTTTCCTAAAGCGGCGTGTCGAATTCTTAGGCCATGAAATTACCGCAGGCGAAGTGAGGCCGAACCCGAGAAAAATCGAAGCCTTAACTAAACTGCCCCCTCCGGAAAACGTTCACCAACTAAGGCAGTTTATTGGACTTGCTTCTTATTTCCGGAAGTTTGTTGCTAACTTTTCCCAAATCATGGCTCCCTTGTTTAAACTGACCACCTGTAAGCAATTTGAATGGAAATCCGATCACGAAGAAATCAGACAAAAGATAATCTCAATTCTTACGAATAAACCAGTTCTTATGATATACAACCCGGAATTTCCATGCGAATTGCATACAGATGCAAGTGCTGGAGGATATGGCGCTATCCTATTTCAAAAGGTTAATGGCAAATTGCACGTAGTAGAGTATTTCAGTAAACGAACAACTAATGCGGAATCAAAGTATCATTCGTACGAATTAGAAACTCTAGCCGTTGTAAATGCTGTAAAGCACTTCCGACACTACTTACACGGGCGAGAGTTTACGGTAGTCACGGACTGTAACTCCTTGCAGGCATCTCGTAAGAAAGTCGATCTCACTCCTAGAGTTCACCGTTGGTGGGCATTTCTTCAAGCGTTCGATTTTAACATCATTTATCGCGAGGGTAGGCGGATGAGTCATGTTGATTTCTTATCACGCAACTTAGTACCGGAGCCTACAAAGTTAACATACCAAAAGGTCGAACAAAAACGAGTAGATTTGGCTACTTTATCTGAAAATTGGCTTTTAGCTGAACAGTTGCGTGATGAAGAAATCCAAACCATAGTAAACAAGTTAAAAAATGACGAACTTTCCCCTGATGACGCAAAAACATACGAGTTGCGATCCGGTCTTCTTTACCGTAAAATTCAGCGTAACAATCGTACTCGATGCTTGCCGATTGTGCCAAGGGCATTCCGTTGGTCAGTAGTAAATCACGTGCATGAAGCAGTCATGCATTTAGGTATCGAAAAGACGCTTGAAATGATTTACGAACACTATTGGTTTGAAAACATTGCTAAATACGTTCGTAAATTCATAAACAACTGCATGACTTGCCAAATTTCGAAGTCCACGACGGGTAAACAACAAATCGAGCTTCATCCAATCCCAAAAGTGAGTGTTCCGTGGCATACCTTGCATGTTGACATTTCAGGGAAACTTAGTGGGAAGAATGACCTCAAAGAATACGTTATCGTTATGATAGACGCTTTTACGAAGTTTGTTTTATTGTACCACACTTTACGTCTTGACTCGATAAATGCAATCAAAGCTCTGAAGTATGCAATTTCTCTTTTTGGTAAACCATGTCGTGTCATTGCGGATCAGGGCCGTTCGTTTGCCTGTAAAGATTTTAAAGATTTTTGCGAGAGTCATGGTATCACGTTACATCTTATTGCTACAGGCGCAAGTCGCGCGAACGGACAAGTTGAAAGGGTGATGGGAACCCTTAAGAGTATGTTGACATCTGTAGAGACTTCTGACAGATCGTGGCAGGATGCACTGGAGGATGTTCAGTTAGCAATAAATTCTACGGTGAATCGCGTAACCAAAGCCAGTCCTTTAGAACTTTTAGTGGGAAAAGTAGCAAGACCGTTGAATCTTTTAACTGTTAATAATGTTGAGTCGAGTGTTGATATTGCTGAAATTAGAGAACACGCGGCACAAAATATCGAAAAGAGTGCGGTTTATGAAAAGGATCGATTTGATAAAAATAAAGCAAAAGTAGTGCGATTTGAGGTAGGCGATCTTGTGCTACTGAAGAATGAAGAAAGGAACCAGACAAAACTGGATCCCAAATTCAAAGGCCCGTTCAAAATTGTAGAGTTGCTTGATAATGATCGTTACTTGTTAAAATCATTGACTGGTAATAGAACATACAAGTACGCCCATGACCGAATTAGGAAGATGCCTTTTGATCAAGCGTCAGTAGAGTCGGAAAGTGATGAGGAAGTTCCTGGTCCCTCAACTAGTAAGATTTAATCGATTAAGAGAAAAAAAAAACAAGGTGAAATCATGATTTATTTGGCTGCACTGTATCCGTCAGTCGTAGTCGTAACTGCGGCCATATTATGGTCGTCCAGGGAGCGGTGCGCGGCTGATGGTACGGCGGGGGCTCGAAGTCTCTATGAGACTATTAGTTTTGGCTGACATGGAGTGGCCTTATGTAACGTACTATGTAAAAAGGTACCTTTGGCTGACTTGGAGTGGCCCGAAGTGAGTTTATGCAGCTCACTAGTTAGGCGAAAAATCATGATTTTAGCTTCTTCTTTGATTTAATTTTTTTACTTTGTATTTTTTTTAGCTGTGTTAAAAAATGTGAATGCTTGATATCAGACATTTTCTAAATTTTGTGATCATCAGGTAGGCCGAGCCTGCCAATCATGACATTTGCTCTACACTTTTGTCTGGTTGTTTCAGATGCACACGAGGACGTGTGACCCGTCAGTCTGGCCGTGTCGTGATGTGAGATAGAGCGTCAATTATTTTTTTGTACAGTTTTGATTCAAAGTTGGTCAATTGATTCTTTTAGTCTGTAAGTAAAATTGTAAAGTGGAGGCGAACGCCGTGACGTCACTACCGGTGGCAATTCACGAGGGCGGAGTCATTGGGCAGGCGCTCTGGCATTCTTTTTCTGATCGCCGAGGAGTGAGCACCTCTCCAGTGAACCTGCTGGTTCGTCTACCATTCCTACTGAGTTGGAAACTCTGCGAATTTTCTTGAAGAATAAAATATCACCTGCACGTTCTTTTTGATTTCTCGAGTTCCTACGCCATGGATCCCAATCCCGAGGATAAGAATACTGTAGCAGATGGGTCTTCACCAACATATATATATATATTGTTTAGTGTTTGGGATGCTTATTAAGATACACACATTTTTATAATTTTTAATGCAATCGTTTCTGAAATATTTTGAAAAGATGTAAAAACATCCAAAGTTAGGATTACCCTGAAAAAATCCTTTGCTTATAGTAGAAAAAAAAAACATTGGAGAAGACTTCATTCATTCATCTGTCAATGTCAACCTTTTTTTTATAAATGTCATAGACGTCATTGAGGTGGTAGGCAAATGAATTTTGTTTTCAGCAGCTTAGTTGTTGGAACTAAACTAAAACACTTTTTTAAAATTTAAAATCTCTGATTATGAAACAAAATAAAATAAAAAGAACTTGGCCTTTATTTAATGATGCGTTAAACTATCTATTAAAAATATAAAAAAGTCTTGTTAGAAATTTAAAAGTTGTGGATTCCATCATAACTAATCATATTTTGACCTAACCTAAAGTAAGCTAAATTCACGATAAACCAATATATATTGTGTCGCCTTAAAATACAAAGGAACATTGGACGCTCAAGGAAATATGAAAAGAAATCGTTCAGCAACCCTTATTTCTTACTTGTCCTAAGTATATTGTTGTTTACTACTGACACAACCTCGCTGTACTATCTACAAATAATTTTGCAAAATCTCTCTTTTCGTGTGGGACACCGACTCGTTTAACGACACGATGAATCCTGGTGTCCGAGTTTTTAACCGCCTACTACTAGTAGTAGGCTTCTGACATGGTTGTGTAACGACCGCCATCTAAGTATCAAAGACAGAAACCGGGACCGACAACTTAACGTGCCCTCCAAAGCACGGAACCGCTTCTTTTCGGACAATCAGGAGGTTCACCATACAATGTCCTAACCAGACCGGTAACATATTTACAAAGTGATAAAAAAATAACACCGGAAATCGAAGCCGAAACCTTTGCGTTGCTACCACTGCGCCAAATGGGCCGTCGAGTTTAGAAAAATGAGGAAAATAGTTTCCGTCCGCTACTTCTAGTTTCCCGTTCACCTAGTATTTTAAGCGGAAGTTAGGCACGTCATAAAAGTTACATTAACAACCTAGAACAACTGTCATGAATACAGTGTCGGCAGCCAGTGCTAGTTTCCGGAAGGGGAAGCTACGAGTTCAGTTTCCTTCCTATTTTTAGAGATCACACATTTCAAAATAAAAATGCAATGGGAACATACATGAAATATCATACACGTGACATATCTCACCGGCCTGTCATATGAAATTTTCATCAACACCTTTCCGCTCGTTGTCTTTGTTGCAAAATTCGACCCGAGCGAAGAGCTACAATTTATCTATCTATACATATAATAAAACAGAAACGAAACCAATTCTGTACATGAAATAGATTCAAAAAAGGGTTTTTGCTTCTAATTGTGTTCAAGATACAGACATCAAAACAGAAGTAAAATTGATTTTTGTCTGTTTGTCTGTTTGTCTGTTTGTCTGTCGGTATGTTTGTTATTCTTTCACGTAAAAACTACTGCACAGATTTCTACAAAATTTTATACGGTGGTAGCTTATTACCCGGGTCAACATCTAGGATACTTTTTACCTCGAAAAAATCTTTCATTCCTATGGTAAAACACAGTAACTGGTTCCGCAAAGCGAGTTCCGAATTTTTTTCCTAAAAAATAATATAGATGTCGCTGTTAGTTTTGTAAAACGCGGTATTGACCACGTATTGACTGACATACGATCTGAACTTCTAAACGACCCCGTGAAACGACCTAACCAAACAAAAAACAAACAATCACACATTTAATCCTTGCGGGGTAGGTTGAGCGTCAACGGCCGTAAGTATTTTATCGCTATCGCCACGTCTGACATATATGCGGGCGGTTCTAACTATTACAGAAATGTTTCGGACTTTTACTTTGACCTTTGGTCAAGGTATGTGATGGAAGACAGATGAATTGTGATATTTTCTTGAGTTTGCACAACTATTACTCATCACAATAAAACAATTTTAAACGGATTGTTTGAAAATTGAAAGTTGTGTTTATTGTGGAAACGTAGGAATTCTGAAATCCAAAATAAACACAACTTAAATCCGTTGAAAATTGTTTTATTGCGAAGACAAATTATGATTTGGGTAAAATTAGTTAATTTTTTTACCACTCTATACATATAATAAAACAGAAACGAAACCAATTCTGTACATGAAATAGATTCAAAAAAGGGTTTTTGCTTCTAATTGTGTTCAAGATACAGACATCAAAACAGAAGTAAAATTGATTTTTGTCTGTTTGTCTGTTTGTCTGTCGGTATGTTTGTTATTCTTTCACGTAAAAACTACTGCACAGATTTCTACAAAATTTTATACGGTGGTAGCTTATTACCCGGGTCAACATCTAGGATACTTTTTACCTCGAAAAAATCTTTCATTCCTATGGTAAAACACAGTAACTGGTTCCGCAAAGCGAGTTCCGAATTTTTTTCCTAAAAAATAATATAGATGTCGCTGTTAGTTTTGTAAAACGCGGTATTGACCACGTATTGACTGACATACGATCTGAACTTCTAAACGACCCCGTGAAACGACCTAACCAAACAAAAAACAAACAATCACACATTTAATCCTTGCGGGGTAGGTTGAGCGTCAACGGCCGTAAGTATTTTATCGCTATCGCCACGTCTGACATATATGCGGGCGGTTCTAACTATTACAGAAATGTTTCGGACTTTTACTTTGACCTTTGGTCAAGGTATGTGATGGAAGACAGATGAATTGTGATATTTTCTTGAGTTTGCACAACTATTACTCATCACAATAAAACAATTTTAAACGGATTGTTTGAAAATTGAAAGTTGTGTTTATTGTGGAAACGTAGGAATTCTGAAATCCAAAATAAACACAACTTAAATCCGTTGAAAATTGTTTTATTGCGAAGACAAATTATGATTTGGGTAAAATTAGTTAATTTTTTTACCACTACAAGAGGCCGTTGGCCTGAGTTAAAGGTTATAATACTTTTAATTTTAACTCGACATCTCTACGTGTAACCGAGATAGTGAGTCTTGAAAGACAGACAAATGGACAACAAAGTGAGTGAACCTATAAGGGTTCCATATTGCAGCCTAAAACCTATTTACCAATATAGTTTTTATTTTAACTCGATATCTCTGCGCATTCCCGAGATAAAGCGTCTTACGAGACGGATGGACGGACAACAAACTGATCGTATAAGGGTTCCGTTTTTTTGTACGTTTCTTTTTGATGTACGGAACCTAAAAAAATATAAATACCTTCATTAGTTAGAATCAAAAATGTTAGAGTAAAATTTGTTTAAAATTACTTCATAGATGTCGCTGTTAGTTTTGTGAAACTGAAAAATGAAATGTTTTCTCCAAAATTATATAACAAAGCCACTGACAGGCGTCGGTTTTCTAAAAAAATAAGAATAAAGTATTGTAAACTATGCCGTGTGATGCCGGCTTGCAATAGCATCACCCCATTTCTTTTCCGTGGGAGTCGTAAGTGGCGACTAAGGGACTTTCACATGGGCGATGGGCTGACAACCTGTCACCATGGCGATACACAATTTTCCGAATGACCATCAAATATATGTCAGACGGCCGAAAAAACGGACATTTACGCTCTGCCTACCCTGCAAGAGATAATAGGCGTGATATACGTATGTAAGTATAAACTTGGGCAACGGATATTCTGATAGATTGTTTCTTTAAAGATAAATCTTTTTTTGTGAAGTGACGCCACTATCGAGGTCGTTCACGGTTACACTCGCCTTAAACATTTTTGCAGAGATCAGAAGGCAAGGAAGGATTGCACTTGCTGTAGTATCTTCAAGTATCGCTGCCACACTGCTTCCAGGAGAGAAAACGGCGCATACAACTTTCAAAATACCAATCGATTTGGACACAAACGATACTCCAATATGTGCTGTATCACGTAATAGTTACAGGGCAAAGGTTTTCTGATATTGTTGTCTGGTAGTTATGTGACGAGTGTACGATGGCCAACAAAAAAACGGTAGAAGCTATGGATAGGACTTTGAAAGACATACGCAGAGATAATAGGGCCATGGGCCATATCACTGTTCTTTTTTCCAGTGACTTTCGCCAAACACTTCCAGTTGTTACTCGAGGTACCAGGGCTGATGAGGTGAATGCCTCACTAAAATCATCGGCTCTTTGGCCACAAATTCACAAGCTGACCATGACGGTGATCATGCGAACCCGTCTCGGAGGTAATCCACGGGCTGAAGAGTTTTCACAAGCTTTATTAAAACTCGGCAGAGATACTTTACCAGAGGATAACGGTCAAGTAAGTCTGCCTGAACTTTGCCAAATAGTTTCTGGTCTAAAGAGAATCATTTCTTCTGTGTATGGCGAGCCTTCCTTCCTTCAAAAGAAAGATTCGTAGCTACGTGGAAGAGCTATTTTTGCACCCAAAAATGATCAGACTGCTTCAATAAACCATACCATTATGTCACAAATCACTGGGGATATGGTGGTATACGCGTCAATTACCACTGTTATGAATCAAGACAAAGCCACTAACTACCTAATAGAATTCCTAAACTCCTTGAGTGCGAATGGTCTTTCAGCACACCAAATATTACTTAAACTTGGTGTTCCTATCATGCTTCTTTGCAATCTCACTCCGCCAAAGCTGTGCAATGGAACCAGACTGAAGATCTTAAGCTTAAAGATGAATGTATTAGAGGCGGATATTTTCACTGGTTGTGGCGCGTATACCACTCATTTCCAACAACTTTTTATTTCAATTTTAGGGCATTCAGTTTCCCGTCAGCGTTTTCTTTGCAATGACTGTAAACAAATCGCAAGGACAGACGCTGAAAGCCGCAGGCGTAGGTCTTACGATTCCCTGTTTATCACACGGGCAGTACGCCAGTATTATTATCTATTCTTATGCGGGCAGCTATATGTCGCTTGCTCTAGAGTCAGTTCTCCTGAAAATTTGTACGTTTTAGCACCCGATGGTAAAACTACCAAAGTAGTTTATAATGATGTTTTGTAGCTGATGTCCATAGTATCAAAACCAAGTACCTAACCGAAAAACAAGTTAACCAGTACCTATTCATTGCACATCTTAAAGAGAAAAAACTTTATACAAACATGAAATTAATATTAAACAATATGCATACATCAACTTCACTAACTCACAAGTCACTACACCATGCGTACGAAGTCGCGGGCAACAGCTAGTCTATAATAAATCAAAATATATTATTATTATTGCAATTGACTCGTAAGAGAGAATCGCGATCAATCTAGTTCCTCTTCTTCCTAACTGTGCGGGCCATCGACATGCCGTACGACTCAATGAACCAAGGGTGTCAGTTTTTCTCTACAACGAGTAATAATCATTTTCTGTACCTGTACCTACGATGGGCATACTTTTTCTCTCTCTCTTCTCTCTTTTCGAGTGGGACACCGAGTCATAAAGTAAGTATTAGCGGCACCGAGTAGTCAACCGACACTATGAACCTTGGTGTCAAAGTTTTTCAACCGTCTACTAGTAAGGCCTCTGATATCGTCTAAGTAATCATAGACAGCAACCGGGACCGATGGCTTAACGTGCCCTCCGAAGCACGGAACCATTTATTTTCGGACATACAGGTGGTTCACCCTGCCATGTCCTAACCAAATTCACAAAGTGATAAACATCAACTCTGTGAATGTCCCAAAAAAGTTTGATAATCAAGTCAAACTTTTTCCCTAAAATGTATTGTGTAGAACTAACGATTCTTATAATAGGTACGTTTCACCTTTCATCTATTTCTTTAGAACAAGGCCCTCTTTTTGGTCATCTTTGCAAATCTATGTGAACATTAAAAAAAAATATATACCTATGAACAACTTAAAATTCAAGGGAAGGTCGTGTTGCTTCTGATCGGGAAAAAATGTCGATTCACGTTGAACCTTCTTCAAATATACTTAACTTATGTTAGTTTATTCGGCGTATAGTGCAAATATTTACCCCAGAAAGGAAGTGTTTGGTGTTTGGGCTCATTTCGAATTCCACAGACACATTAGGCATTATTTTATCCCTTACGCCGACATTCTGAGCACGTTATATAATGATACGTACATCAAAGAGAATAAGAAATATGTCATCCCGCCTAATCTTACGTAAGGGCACAAGGAATTTGAATTAAAAGAAGAAAGTTATGCAAAGGACTTTTGAGGTTGAAATAAATATTCTTAACATAACGAAGCTTTAGTAAAGTTTTAGAAATTATGATTCATTTCATCCAGAAAGGGCCTATTGCCAGAGGGCTTTTACTGTTAATCCATGCCTTTTTCCAGCTACACACTAATGTCACCTCACATAAATGAGGTATCTAAAATGAAAAAATATGCAAAGATTTGTTGCTATAGGCTCTTATTGCGACCATACGGCACCTAGTTTTCAAAAATTATGTACCTAACACGGGAAGTGTTTTAAAATTTGGTATTCAATTTATCGCGGGTTTTCATCGCTTAGACTACATTCAATCTGTAAAGATAGAACTAGTCGCCGGGTATTTGTTGCAAAACTAACCCAGTAGATGAAGCCGTGCCAAGCGTTACTGGCATTAAAATACACTTGCAAAATTCGCGGGCAAGGAATGAGCTACGGTAGCCCAGATGGAAGAGGCGTCGCCACTAGTAATGCGAAAGACGCAGGTTCAAATCCTGCCCGCGCTTGAAAATTTTGCAAGTTTAAAAATAAACACCTTCTTCTACCCATTAGATGGAGCTTTGTTTATCAATATTAGGTACTTAAATACACATTACCCTCCACGTTATATCTTTTCTACGTTGTTATACGTTTTGTAATAGCGTCTATCGATTGTTAATTAAACATCGATTAAATGTCAAGCTTCACAAAACGGGAATGTTAATTTATATTTAAGTACCGCCGTTCCTATAAGTCATATTTGACAGCTGTCAGATTCGTGATAATAATGTGGCAGAGTGTCCATTTTCCTTTGTTGACATCTCTTTTATTATGGAGATGCTGTCGTTTACGACAATTTTTGGAACGGTGGTACTTTAGGTATTTTTATGTAGATATGAAACGTGACAACTTGCTCGGGATATCTTTGATGTTATATTTAAATACCAATAATGAATTATTGACAAGAGGCGAGATAACTTAAATCTCCCAGTAGGTCTACTTACCTTTTTTACACGACTGCCCAACCAAAAAAGGAGTGTAATGTTTTTAGAATTCATGTATGTATTGATACGGGGTGTAAAGGACAGCCCTCCGAACCGAATACAGAGAGGGTGCATGCAGACCATGAAACTAAACAACATTCCCCTAAAAACATATGTAACGAAACGACAAAAAAAAACGACCTCCCATACGAAATCACAATCAGCTGATTGCATTTACGTTGGGAAGTCAAAAAAATGTTTTTTTTTTATTATTTTTTATGGAAAGTTGTTAAGTTACATGGTCTGAATACACCCTATCATTATTCGGAGGCCTGTCCCTTACACCCAATATATGAAACCCGTAAACCACTGAACAGATTCAAATGGAAATTGTATCGGAAGAATCCTTACATTATCCTGAGTAAAGGCTTTATCTCAGGAAGCAGTCCTGTTTTTAATTTATATTATAATAACTATTTATACATTTTAAAATGATATAATAACAATATTAGTATTGTCTTTTTATTAAGGGCTATATCGATGGAATCATCATGCCGCAGGGTTGTTGGAATGACAACCATACTCTTTTCTGTCTCAATAACTATTGAATCCGAACCACTACCTTGTCATAGTACAACATGGCCTACTTCTCTATTTGGAAAAACTTACATGAGAGCAAAGCGAGATTCATATTTCGATCCTAATGGACCCAACCACTATAAGGAGCCCCCGGATATTTTAGATGGGTAAGTATGTTAAAATTCTATCATATTTCGTTATTCAATAAGCCTAAGATTCAAGTTAAGGATTTCTGCGGACATTTATTAATAGCATTGTAATATTCTATCTATCTAGTAAGACGCAGTAAAAAATTGTCTATGAATCTTCCAAATACAAATAAATAAAATAAATTTACCTGGTAGGACACGATCTCGCCAAGTCACAGGTTAAGGGTTGAACCAGTCCATGAAACTGAACGGAAAGCGGAGCATTCCAAGGAACATAGGTTGCAAAAAGAAAATAAATATGTATCAAATTAACTTGGCCTATTGATAAATTTTGTATGGAAAGTTCGTTCGTCATTTGAATGTGTCGTATGTTGACTTGATGTTGTCAGACCATCTCCTTCCCCCGGGCTTGGATTGGACATCCGTATCCTGGAGTCTGACGATGGACCGCGCCATTTGAAGTACCGTGGTGAAGCAGCGGATTTAATGGCCACCACCACCCCAGCCTATTTAGCCGAGGTAGACTTTTGGTTACTGTTATTAGAAGAAACCGCAACACTAAGCTAAAATGGTCGGTCGTTCAAAACTCCTGGAGAACTTTAAACGAATTCTTGAGCGGAGATCGTCAGTTAATTTATTGAACATTCATAAACATTTCAGTTTTAAATTATTTGTAAATATTGGAATCCATTTAAGAATGATGATTCAAGAACAAAGAATGAAGGGAGGTTACGCTTCTTTTCTTTCTTTCTTTTTGTGTGGAACATCGAGTGCATCTTATTCAGTTCAAAATTAAACTAAGCCGCAAAAGTAAGTCAACTGCGGAGCAAAAAGCTAGTCTTTGATAAAGAAATACAATATTATCGTAATGAATATTCATCTGCTATGTGCATTTACATTTTTGTTTGTTTTGTAGTCTCATCCCTTGAATATGCAGCACAACGTGTCAAGAGACGATTTGAAGTCGTTACAGGCCCGTTTCAACCGCTGGAGGCTAGACCAAGCTGGCATCACTCGACCACGCGTCACCACACCGGTAAACTAGTAACATACATACACAAATCACGTCTAGGGTAGACAGAGGATGTAAGCTTTGCAGAGCCGCTTTAACCTCTAGGAGTCAATCGAACGCGCATCACTAACACCGGTAAACGAGTCATACATACATAAATAACATCTACATCCCTAGAAGGGTAGGCAGAGGATGTGAGGGCTTTGCAGAGCCGCTTTAACCTCTAGGAGTCAATCGAACGCGCATCACTAACACCGGTAAACTTGTTTTTAACCTATGGCAAAGAATTAGGAATACCTACTCATAATGCATGACTTACATCTATATTTTTTTTATTTTTTATTAATTAAACGATGGAATAAAAATTCTAACTTACATACACTATATGATAGCTTTTCGTTTGGTGCGTAGGAAAATATATAAATAGGTATAGATAAACGCATTTAAGTATTGCAGTATTCGTATATAATGTAAGGTAGTATTCCTATAAATATTCAGTACATTTTGCTATTGTGCAAGTCATATCCGCGTCTCGTATTATGTAGTCTCACTTCTGTAGGTTTGTTGTAAGAATTTTCTTTTTAGAAATAAGTAAGCTTGTTGTGTCTTGTCTCATTGTTTTGTGTACAGTATGGTTAAATAAATTACTTATAAAATATAGTGCTCGATTTAAAATAGACAAATGCTATTAATTCCATTGAATAATGCCAATCTGCTTTCCTTTCAGGTCATAGCATTGATTCTAGACCCAAACTACCACCGTGTGGATCTAGCGCCAGCGATGCCAGGGTCTAGGAGAATGATGGGCCCGGGCAACGAATTCCCAACATCATCCACACCAGTTCCACTAATGTTTCGTCTGGATCCTTCCCGCATACTTGGGCAATTACTTACACATTTTTTTTGTTAGATTTTTTATTTTGATCAGAAGGTTGCGTGTTCATATCACGTCGGGGTCACCAATATGGCGGGTGACAGGAGTACCCTCCATTCTGCCAATAGGCAGAATGGAGGGTTCCAGATGGTGTCGGGAAAAGGGTAGCTACCCTGCTTGGCCGGTTGTTGTGGCCAGGGGACCGACTGGTCCACCCGGATAGAATTGGAAGTTGTATATATGCGTTGCGCGGCGAAACACTTCGATACCGCGTTTCAGGCTCTTTGTTCTCTCACGTGGCGCCATCTTGCTGCTATGTTGGAACTTCTGTTGCGTCTTGCTTGCTCGTGAAACACTTTGAGTGAGCTTCTTGTTGTCGCTCCCAGAGGTCGCTTCAATGGCAATCAAAACAATTTCTAACTGCAAGTTGTAATTAGATAAGTAGGTTTGATATATCATTTACTAGATTTCCGCTCAGCAATTTTACCCGCTGCCACTGATTTTCCCGTGTTAATAGTGGTTTTCCTGCGGTAAAAAGTGGCCTATGTGTTATTCCAGGTTATATTGAACCTGTGTTCCAAACTTCATCCAAATCTGTCAAGCCGTTTGAGCGTGAAGAGGTAACAAACATACACATATACACACACACACACACTGTCAGATTTATAATATTAGTACAGATAATACTGGCTAGTTGTAGGCACTTGTAGGTCCGAACGAAACAGTATAAAACAAATGAATTTTAGGTAGTTTGCAAGATGGTGTCGTCGGAAGGAGACGTTTTTTGTAAAAATATATATCTAATACGGTTAAAGTAATAAAAATACTATTCGTTTTCCCCATAGAACGTTAGATTACCTATTCATATCATGTTTACTACACAAGTGACCAGTATTTTAAAAATAATGCACAATCTATTCTTCGTATCAAATTTAAATTCAACAAATTATTTTGAATAAGTACTGAAGGGTTAACCAGTTAGTGATAATTAATAAAAAGGGTTGAAGTACATACTTTTGTTCTCGAGACTTTAAAATTCTGAGTCGCTCGCGTTAATAAGTCAAAACACTCGTCCAGTGCTTAACAATAAATTCGCATATAGGTAGTCAACTCTTGAGATAACACGAATTGAGGACATTTCTGTTGTTTACAGGCCGCCTGTGATCGGTCCATTTATATACCGACCCTTTGCGATTCCCCCCACAGCACCCACACCAGTCACTCCTGATGTTGACGTATTGAGCCCCCTTGAGCTATTCAAGCGGCTGTACGTCAACACCACGAAGCGAAGAATCAGGACCAGGAAACCAAGGCCTAAGACACCTGCTAGAAAGCTGCCTATGAAAGATTATGAGTGAGTAGTGGCAAGAAATAGATTTATTATATACTTAGTTACATTTATTAACTATTTTGTGGCATCTACTTGACTAATCAACTCAGTGGTACTTACAATAGTCTTCGCTGTGTCAGTAGTCACAAGGTAGAAGGTGACGCTTAGCAACCAGTTAGACAACACAAGATTTTAGTTGATTTAGTAAGAAGGTTTAAGTAACTGATTATAAAATGGTATTTTATGCGTCTGCCACTAGTAATGCAACTAATAAGTACGTTTTTTTATGTTAGATATATCTCAGAAGACAAGGAGGTGGGCGCCACTACAAGTATTATTCAAACGTTTAAACCTGATGAGATAGATGAAAAAGAAGACAAAACACCTGATTTATCTAGATTTCGGAACCACGTTAAGATCCCTGATACTATTCGTGATATAGAAGTGGATAAAGAAATAATACTTAATACTCCTAGACTTAGAAGCGAGGGTAAAGCGCCTGATGCTAGTCATGCGGAGACAGTGTATCAAAAACCAAAAGATATAATACCTAATATTCCCAGATTTAGAAGCGAGGGTAAAGCCTCTGATGCTAAAACATATGATATGCAGCCAGAAATCAAAGAAGTTATCGGAAAAATAAAGAACGCTGATTTGCTCGGTGACGAAGAAGAGTTTGAGATGTCGAATATCAGAACACCAATACTTGAAAAACCGGAAATTAAGCAAGTCGAGAAGGAGTTACTGACAGATCTTGTATCGTATAAGGCTCCAGAAATCCCTAAACAAGGTTTGGAAGATATTGGCTTGCTGGAATCAGAAAAGTTGGATTCTAGTCAGGCTCCCGGGGGCACATTCAAAGAATTAATGCAAGGACCTCAAATGGAACTGAATTCGGGACATGGCGACGGTGATGCACTAATGAACAAACAACTAAAAGCACTTCTCATGCCAGAAGGTGAACTGTATGATGCACCGAAATCGTCAAAGTTATCGAATAGTTCCGATTATATGGAAATGAACTATCCAGACGAAATAAAAGGTCTTCCGATTCGTAGAAGAAGAAACAAAATATTGTGATTTGTATGTGTGCTCAGCAGAATGTATCAATTATGACTGTTGTGTGTTACTTACGGAGATGTTAAAGCTATGCCAGGACCCTCTATAAACCCCTGCCGGTTTGACCCTGGAAATTTGACAGCTGGACTCTAAAATTTCAACAAATTTTGGTCTTTTGTTTTGTCGTTTCCCGAAATACGTGTGCGAATTCATGCGAATAGATTTCTAGTCACAAGGAGTCGTATTTAGACTTTCTGTGCAACGTGAGTCGCCGTCCCTTAAAGACTATTTATAGTATATGTGTAACATTTTATTTTAAACATTTGTGTAATATTTTAAGTCATAATTATTTTATTTTATATGGGCCTTGTTGCCTGAAATAAAGGATTTATTATTATAATGTGGATTATTATAGAGTTAGTGATTGTAAATACATACATACATCAGCCTATTGCAGTCCACTGCTGAACGTAGGTCTCTCATGCAATATTGTCATATTTTACAAGTACTGTTTTATCAAACAAGTTGCATTCTGTAATTTTTTTACTTAGACAACACGGCCTTCCGTCGAGAAACTTGAATGGGACGGAAAACTGATTGTAGCTTATTAAATCTTTTTTCTTTTCTTTTGGCTTAAGAATAAGAAGAAAATTATTGAACATATTTGCACTGTACGGTACATCATCTAGGAACACAAACAGTTATTCGTGAAAGTTTAGTTTGAACCTTTAGTAAATAAACTGTTATCGCAATAATTATACCACGTAGTCGTAAACTGGGACAGTCTTATAGTTTCCTGGAATCAGACAAGAACGTCATCAGAACAGTATTCATTGAGGATTCTGAGAATTGCTAACTAATTGGATAAACATGTCTCTTCTAATCATAACCGAAAGAGTAAGCTGTTTTTTTCTATCAAGATTTATCTTTATTTCTATGTATAAACTTTTCCTGTTAAGCTCTGGTTCAGCCTTCATTAGGGTTTTAAATGCATTTGTGAACCTTGAGCGGTCAAGAAAACAACAAATTTATTTAAAAATGAACGCCGAGTCATATGTACATATTACCTATACTTTTTCAGCATATACACTAAGTACATAGATGCCTTATAAATATGTAATATTTCAGTAGGTGCCTAGCAAACTGTATCCCCGTGAATGCAACATCTTGCACTGCTCTCGACAAACCGCCTGCCAAGCATGGTAAGTATGGCAATACCCTCCGATAGGGGAACATCCATGTCCAGCAGTAGACTGTTGTTGCTGTTAATGTAAAATTGAAAATCTAACTGTCCCGTTTGCTATTATTTTCAGGATCATCTTTACGTTATTTTGAGGGTAAAGATTAGAGCGTTCCAAGAGCAACTCTACAACATTTTGAGCTTTTCCACTGGCCTTAGACGGGCGACACATGATATAAAAGTAGGTACTTTCTCAATATACTCTGTGGCAGACGAGACGGTTTCTATGAGGAAATGAGGAAATTAGACATGCGTTGAAGTAGGTTGTGTGATGCACTGATTATTCTGGCTGGAGATCTTAGTTAACAGATACTGTTTTAAATTCAAAGGTTCACTCTTAGCAAAAACTTTTCTCTACAATTTTTGGAATTCAAATTACATCAAAAATTGTGCCATAAATTGAGATCTGTGATTGTCTGTGATCGACATTGTGAATCGACATAAGTCACATAACCTAATTTTGTGTCGTTTTTCGTTTTGTTATATTGTATCACAACCAATCACAACTAAAATACAAAATCATGCCGAAGCAAACGTAATAAATTGCTGTAATGCTGCCCAGTTTTAACAGCTAATGGGTTCAAACGGAGTTGACAAAAAATTTTTAGCTCTTAAATACCTCTAGAACACAAAAAGCTCTAAGACGAAAAGTAAACAAGTATTACAATTTTTAAATTTTTAGACACTGCATAAATTTACGATAAAATATATGCAGTGCAAATCTTAAATCATAGTTTATACAAGAACTTACTAAGGTAAGTATGTAAAATGTTTTACAGTAAAATGCTGAAATATTTTGTGTTAAAAATGTACTGAAAATTTAAGTTTATTTTTCAGTTGTATTATCTGGCTGAATGGGACGAAATATAGTCTGCAACAATGTGCTGCATCTTCACCTGTTGTGGTTGGATGATAGATCTGGTTCAAAGGTATACCTAGTCGGAAGATTTCAATATACGGGGTGTTAAGGGACATTCCTCCGAATACTGATAGGGTGCATGCAGACCATGATACTGAATAACTTTCCCTTATAAACATATGTCAGGACACGACAAAAAAAAACGACCTCGGATTCAAAATCACAAACAGCTGACTGCATTAACTATGGAAAGGCAATTTTTTTGACGTTTCCTGAAATATGTTTTTAAGGGAAGTTGTTCAATGTCGTGGTCTGAATGCAGGGAATCAGTATTCGGAGGGCTGTCCCTTACACCCTGTATATTACCCTAACTTTTATCGATTTCTTTATCCGCACGAATAAAAATAATAGTACATTGTACAGGAAAAATGTGGCATAATGTTGACTGAGTTAATACGCCAAATTATTATGGTAACTGTAACCTGTAGATAAAGCTGAAAAGGTAATGAATGTGTTGTGATAGCTCTGCAATCGATATCTTTAAGTAGTTCACCGATTTATACGTCTGTTTTCATTAGAGCGTCGTGACGTACTTGTCCCGAAGCTATCAATTCCAAGTGGGTTATATTTTAACTTTGTAATGCCAAAATGCTATCAATGGGAGTTTTTCTGTTGACAGTTCTGTTGATAGTTCTGAATATCAAACCAGAGGGCACTATGCTAAACTGAAAATTTGACGTTTCAATATGACTGGCGGCAGCCATAGTTTTGTCTCAGGTTCCGTTTCACGCTGTGTTCGTTACAAATTTATTTCTTTTAGTTTGATTTGCTACAAAATAAACTTGTCGTCTTGCTATTATATTGAGTGTCATTCATGTAAGCAAACTAAAAATCTATAAGAAATTTAAAATGATTACTTAAATACAAAATAAAGAATATTTTGTAAAGGAACGCTGAGCGCCCTTTACATGATACTCGAGAATTTCTTGAAACTTTCCCATTGATCAACCAACAGCCTGTTGCAACATATCTTTCTTTCTTTTTGAAATATTTGCGTAAAATCTTGATGCTTTCATAACTGGTTTGCGACTGGCGCCTGGTTTGCGACTGATACATGATACTATAATGCTGTAGGGCCTGGGTGTTCTTCATGTCATGTTGCATCAGCGCGGCGGTGTGCTGCGCCGTGATCACAGCCTCCATGTCGGGCGTGGCTCTCGGGTACAACTACTCGCTCGCTGAGTACATGGAGCTGAAGGGTAAATAAAATTCTAAATTTTAAACTTTCGCGGTAGTTTACTTTCATAGTTATAATTTAAACGAGTTCTTACCGACGAATTATTTATGCGAGTTCCCGATATTTCGACGCTGTTGCAAGCGGTAAACCCGTGATTATGAGTGTCGAAATATCGGGAACTCGCATAAATAATTCGTCGGTAAGAACTAGTTTAAATTATAACAATAAATATTGTAAATAATATTGCATAGTTGCTTTTACCATAAAAATAATAACTATAAAGATTAGAGCGAAGAATAGTTTCAGAGCAAACCTTACGGACAAACCAGAATGAAGCTAAACAGGCTGAAAATCAACTTAATGCAGAAATCAACAGAGATTGATTGATGCTCATTAAATATCAATGATAGTACGAGTAGTACTTATCTATTTTGGTAATTGGTTTCCTCCAACATATTATTATCTAATTTTAAAATTTTATTTTTCTCTTTTCATTCTTCTGTATTTGCGATCGCTTCGGTCCTGCATGGATCTAACTCAATTAACCCACTGTGTCTTGTGCTCCTTCAAATCTCTGGGATCAGATTCAGATGTAACTGAATGGTAACATAAAATACCTATTCAGGACATTAGATATATATTTCAACAAAATTTATAAAATCGTTTAACCGTATATAAAGTATTTGCCATGTGATGCCGGCTTAGAATAGCATCGCCCCATTTCATTTCCGTGGGTGTCGTAAGCGGCGACTAAGGGACTCTAGCGTTACATGTGTATTGCATTTTTAGGCGATAGGCTGACAACCTGGCACTCTTATTTTCTGAATTACCCTCAAATGTTTATGAGGCGCGTCGTAAATGTCCGCTATTTATGGCCGTTCGCGCTTTAACTTCTCCGCAAGGGATATAGTCGTGATATTTATGTATGTAGGTATGTATATAAAGTAAAGTGAAAATGCTATTGAAAAAAGAAACGACTTTTCTCAAGGAACTCAGATACCTACTCTCTTTAGCTGATGGGCAACAAAGTCATCAGGAAATAATATATAGACATAAATGGGGGTCCATGACCTACATAATATTTCTAATGATCAAATTTGAAGGTACGGAAGTTCCATCGTAAGTTGCGAGACCCGACCGTGACTTTCTTTAAATCGGAAGCCTGTGACAAATGGCCACGGTAAATCTCAAAACTTTTAATTAATCGCATTTAAAACGAACTGCTCCATAAGTTAGATTGGGTGAGTGAACTGAATCACTGAAGCTTGGAAGCTTAAAACGTTATTTTGTCGAGTTACCTCCTTACTATTTCCCAAGTACTAGGAAAATATGGAATATAAGTCCTGAATCAGCGTGTCCATTTATCAAAACTGGAAAACAACTTATATTTGTCTGGCGGGACTTATGATTTGAGCTAACTAGGAGAGGAGATTCAATTTAAGGATTATCATAATAACTGTATTTGTTTTTTCAGAGACCAACGTGTCTGTTTACTTGAAGCGAGGAGTGTTTGACGACGAGGTTGTGGACGAGATGGACTGGCGAAGAGGTGGCGGAGGGCTACCAGCCGCCGCAAGAAGGTCCATGGAACGTAAGTATCACTACATTGCACTCTTTTGTACTTGTTCCTGGAGCTAGTACCATTTAAAAAAGAATTGGATTTGCAAAGAGGTAAAGGAAAACGAACAGCGACTTCCAGGAAGACCGTTGAACGGAAGTATAACGACATGACACTCTTGTTGACGGCCGATGTGGCACAGTCAAGTGGTAGTATGACTGCCTGCAACGAAAAAGGCTTCTGGTTTGATCCCGGTGAGACAGTCATAAAGTTGATAATATTATCATTTTGTGAATTAGTGTCCAGTCTGGTTAAGACATTGCAGGCCGAACCACATGATTGTCCATAAAAAAGGTGGTTCCGTGTTTCGGAGGGCAATTTAAGCCGTCTGTCCCGGTTGCTGTCTATGATTACTTAGACAGCGGCCATAACATAACCATATAAGAGGCCTACTAGTAGTTGAAGGTGGTTGACAAACTCTTGACACCAGGGATTATCGTTTCGTTCGTTGATTTGGTGTCCCACACAAGAAGAAAAAGACTCTTATTGTAGGCGCACTAGAATCTGCAATAGTTCGACAACTAGTTGGAATGGCGTGAAGGCGGCGGAGGACTGGGGCCGCCAAGAGGTCTAAGGAAACGTAGATATGACCAATCCAAGATATTTTATTCCGCAAGAAATATATTTCCGTACTTCCGAAGACACCTTAAACTGATATTGCTGGTTGCTGTATATATGATTAGCTACTTATATGATGGTCATTGCAAACCACATCAGAACCGAAAGTTACCAGCGGCTAAAGTCTAGTCCCATACCCCACGTTCTACGAAAGTTGTACATTTACACATACTCTAATAAATTCAAACACCCTAGTGTTATTATCAGTTATTTTTATACAAGTAGAGAGTAGTAGAAAGCGTGATACGAATGTTTAAAATAGTCTATGCCGACTTAAGCGCATGATTTCACAAATCACCGTTTCAGAAATTGAGCTCCAGACATGTATTCGAATCCGAATGAGCTGTTTGTGTATATATCCTGATTGTAATTTGGGTCAATCATTAATCGAGGTATAAATACGGGTTAGGCTTGTTGTTTTAGTCTAATCTGTAGTCAGATTATTTACCTGAAATAATAGAGGCACGAGAATCCTAAAATAATACACAACCATTATCAAAATAAACCAAGACAAGCTAAATAGAATACGATGTTTACCAACAACCTCTACGAGAAATATTAAACCAAAAGCCTAATAATAGCGGCTGACATACTATATCTTAAAAAGAGCTAATATTATGTACGCACGAATGTACTCGTATGTCAGCTGAATTTTTGGCGTAGCGGAAAGTACCCCTGCGTGCTGCGCCGTGGGTCGTGGGTTCGACTCCCACAAGACAAAAATATTTGTTAAGTCCATTTTTAGATATTTGTGTTTAATCTGGGTGTTTCCTATGTATAATATGTTATCTTTCTACAACAACTTAAGTAATAATATCAGCTGTCTAGTTTCCATAGTACATGATTTGCTTAGTTTGGGGCTAGCTGGCGCTGTGTGAATTGTCCAGGATATTTTTTTTCAGTTTAAGTACTGGCTATACGTTCACGTTATATTTTTTTTAATACTTTTTAAATCCATTACTCGCAATTTAAAACCTTCTAGAAACATCTATTGAGCCATCATCAGTCCCCGACTTTCCTTTCGGCCACCGAAGATCCAACGACGAAGGCATGTTCGCCACTACTCAGCTGAACGAGCCAAATGACCTTTATGGCTATGACCCTGACCACCATCGGTTTGAAGGCTCCCTGATGAAGCTCACTGCGAAGCCTACTTCCATAGTTGCTGGGAAGGACCCGGGCGTTGCAGACGGTGAATTGGCTAAGGTTAACTGTGCATCTTCAAAAATGATACAAAAAGCGTAGATTACTAAATTTAATTTTTTATTGAGATTTTTAAAAGACCTACTACCGAATGTTTGGTGGGGATCTAGGGCTCAAGCAGGGGTAGTTTTTTTGTTATAAGTATAACGCCTTTGGGGCGAGGCTAGGCTGACCGTTCTTCGAAGAATGGAATGAACTGAATCTTCTTTCTAAAGCCATGTCTAAGACACGTGCAAGTTCGACATTGTCAATATCTAAACATATTTTACAGGTTATGACAGCATATCCACCAAATTCTCAAGAACAATTAAAAGCAATCCAGGGCCTCATGAACAGGAGAGTGTTAGATAATCCTTCTAATCCAATTGCGGTAAGTGTACCAAACATACATAACACATAACATAACGCTTTTATACCTTGCAAAGTAGACAGGAGCGATCGTTTTTGCTTCGTCTGACAAATTCGTGAGATTAATTTTGTAATGTCAGCCTATTACCAAATATGTACCTTTTTATTTTTATGTACCCTGTTCTGTGTTCCAATGCTGGGTAAAAGCCTTCCCTATTTAACGCCACTCATTGTACCTAATACCCAAAAACTCTCGAGTACCACAATCGCTGCTTGCGACACTCGCGTTCAAGAAATGAAGTGATGTTATTCAAACTCATTAGATATTTATGTGGTCAAGATACAGATATACAAACTGTTTGATAAATATATAAATATAAACACTTTCGTTTCATAATTATAATTTAAACGGGTTCTTACCGACGAATTATTTAGGTAAGAACCCGTTTAAATTATAATTATGAATTGTATAAACAACCGCGAAAGTTCAAAATTTTGTATAATCACTTTCTTCGTCAATACAATCCCTGATGATTAAATGCTTTATTGTGTTATAAACACTTTATCCAGGTTTCTGACATGGCTTCCACTACATCTCTCTCTGGAGTCTCTGATGAGATGCAAGTTATTCAAAAACTCCTAAATGAGCACAAAATGGCGGCAAAGAAATTTGAAAGCCAGAGACAGACTCAAACGGTAATTTCACCATCTGTAATTCTTAAGACAGTAGCTATAACAATAGTGATAGTTCCAGTAAGAACATTTTGTGTCAAGCTGCCGGCAGGAGTAAATAGAGACTAAAGGCGGTGTCTAATATTACGTCTTATACCTAAGTTCCTTAAGGTGTCTTGGTATGAATGTTAGATAATTATTAAAATCATCCTACACCAACGTTGGCTATCATCTTCTTAACAACAGAGTATTGGCACTATGGAACAAAGTGCCACAGGAAGTAATAAGCGCTCCAATAGTTTTTAAAACAGACTTGACAAGTGGATTAAAAACAATTAAACAGTCACCACGCACAAGTGAACTTATGAATAAACCAAAAACGAACTTATAACAATGTGTTACACGTACACCAGTTTTAGGATATAGGCAAATCATCCTGTGGCTGCTCGCCTATTATAATAGGTATACGAATAGTAATAAATACTCAAGTAAAAATTATCACTTAGAAACTGTTTTTTGCATTCGCAGCCTAGGCCAATACGACAAGAAATAGCCCGGTTCCACCAGATGTTTCCTGACTTATTAGGACCTGTAGGAATGCGTCGTATGGGCGATGCGGGCCAGCCAGCAGGGAATGAAGACCCCATCTCAAGTCTTATCGGCCATAATGATCCTTCCAAGTGGTAAGTACCCTAAGCAATCCTGATGTGTCTCATTTAGGTATGACCGACGCGGAGCCGACCGGTACCAAATATCAAGGATTTTTGGTTTCTGTCTGTAGAAAATAGTCATTTCAGATGGTTGATTTCTTAAATGTTCTTATTTTCAGCCTCTGGGAAATAGGTATCCAATAATTGTAAATTGTGATACAGAAAAAATCAAGATACTGCCAATTTCTGTTGCATTTTCTTCTCTGTTACACTGTGTACACTGGAAATTCATTTTGATTTTAGTTGGTTTTGTAAATCACCGGTTTCCTTAGGTATCATACAAAACAAACAGAAACTACTTTAGGAAGATACCTTACACGGCAAAGAGGACCTCTAACCCTCAGCCATACCACAACGCACAAAAGGATTAAAGCAGAAGATGTGACTCTAACACAAGACAACTTCAGGAGAGCAATGCTTGATGCCAGTGCAAGGAAAGACGCAAGAGGGAGAGACGAGTAAGTTGAGTAAAGTATTTTTTGCAAAGTAGGCAATGTTGATCATCCTACGTAAATGGGGCTAATATGGCTTACTCTGTTGGTGAGGGTAATTCAGACTTAGTGGTATATAATCTAAGTGTAAAAAATATATTGACGGTATGGTACGGTAAAAAATTCGGTTGATGTTAATCTTTTGCTTAATAATTATGATATGATTATTTACTTTACTAAGGAGCGTGAGTGAAATTGAAAGAACAAAATTAGGTTCATTCATGTGTTACTGATAATTGCTGCACATATTATTTGCAGTCATGAAAAGGAAGTTCAAAATATCATCAATGAACCACAAAAAGATTACGACGAAGAAGACGTGAAAGGTTTTCCCGTTCGCAGAAAGAGAAAGAAAAGGAATAAACGAAGTAATGAAGAACATTCAAAGTCCATAAAACAGTCGCTTCAGACAGAAAACAGTCTTAAAGTTAGTTCTGAGACTGGACCATTTATAAGTAAACTTATAGCCCAGAAGACGCAGTAGCCAATGTTTTACAGCACCTAGCAACAGTTTTGCAAAGTCTTCAGGCAGAAATGTCAACAGCTTTTGTAACTTTATAATTACTGAACGAGATTTTTTCTAAAAGTAATTAACTCGTGTTTCATGGTGTCCTGACTGCTATGGATTATAAAATTATTTTTGTTTGATATTCAGTACAATAGTGTAATGTGTACCTATAAGTATCTAGTGTTTGTTTCGTGTGTTTTGTTTGGTTTATTAAAATAATTATGATCCATAGAACGTTAATATTAGTTATACGTTCAGCGTTACAGTTTTAATTCCTTATTTGATTTTTCTATATTTCATTAAAGAACATATACTACATCGACCTGATGGCCTGATAACTAAAAGAGGATGGCTGGTAGCGACTGGAAGGCGAAAACGGGAAAATATGCCTTATGGCGCACCCTAGAGATGGCCTACGTTCAGCAGTGGACTTCATGCATACATCAGCCTTTTGCGGTCCACTGTTAGACGTAGGCCTATCTCAGGGTACGCCATAGGGAACGGTCTCTCGTTTTCGCCATCCAGTCTTTACCAGCCGCATTTTTAAGTCATCGGTCCATCTGGCCGGAGGTCGTCCAACGCTACGCTAGTTGAGGCATGACCGCCGAGGTGTGACCACCACTCGTGAACCCGCTTAGTTTTTGCTTTTTAGCAGTGGACTGTTGTAGGCTCTACTACTAAAAAAACATAAATACTTCCACCAGCTAAATCAAAGTAGCGTTGGTTGGTTGGTTGGTTGGTATACTTACCAGTAAGATAATTAACATGAAATGAGATTTTATCTCCGCCTTATTAATCAAAAGTTTCATCAAAAGCTTTAAGCATTTAGTCCGTTCGAGCGTTAACTGACACATAATCAGACTACTGGGAATTGCGCTGCAGATAACTATCGTAAAGACGACTCCAGCCAAAGACGCTGCGATTGGTTTTCCTGCAGAAATTTTCATTGCATTTAATCGTAATTCAAAAACGTTTTGCTAATTACTGCAACAACCTTAGCACCATTTACCGCGGTCTTTTTATCTTTCTCCATAATTTAAAATTTCTCTTTATAGCAATTCATAAACATTTTGTGAATAACTGCAACAAATCAGTACCGTTATCGCCATAATTCTTATACCTTTGAAGAGTATTACATACATACATATTTCACGCCACTATCCCTTACGGGGTAGGCAGAGCGTAATCATTTATGCCACGTCTGACAAACAATATTGAGGGTCATTCAGAAAACTTGTGTATCACCATAGTGACAAGATCTCAGCCCATCGCCTAAAATTGCAACACATATAATCCTTGAGTCCCTTAGTCTCCTCCTACGACACCCATGGAAAAATAATGGGGTGATGCTATTTTAAGTCGGGAGTATCACACAACACAGCAACCGTTAATACAAAACTGCAACAACCTCGGCACTAATGCAACTTTCGTAACATCCTTTTCTATCGCTCAGAACCGCCATTTCCTAAAGCGACAAACGACCGAGCTCGATTTCCTAAGAATTCGCAATTGAAATCACGCACGCAATGGCACTTTTCGTAGGCGCAATCCTAAAATTGTTGTTTTGTAAGTGTGAATTTCCCGTGAATTTGCCAAGAGTGGCTCACATTTACATAGCTTATTGTCAAAATCAAATGACAAGACAAGGTAAGCATTGACAACCAGACTACGACTTGATGCAATACCTTTTAAATACCGTTTCGTTTCACTATCAGTGCTTACCGGTTTTTCAAATTAATAGTAGTGGGGTGTCAATATTTCTGTGTATAACGAAAAGTTTAAGAGATTTGAATAAAACGACAATACAGAATTTTACTGCTATAGAAACACGAATAAAGTTCATTCAAATTTACAAATACAAATATTTTTTTACTTGGAGTAAACGAACTGGATTTGGTGAGAGACTGAATTGCAGTTGTGAGTTATTAGTAAGGAACGCGTGCTTGAGAGTCGACAATACTTGCTTACCCATGAAATGCCAAAATATGTGACAAAAATTTACATTTACAAAATCACAAATGTAACAAATTTATGCAGCAACTAACTCAAAACTACCAAAAGGGGTCGCAGCTTCATTTCCATTAAGTTGCATAATTATTTTCAAACGTTTTCAGACAACTGTACATTTTTAAGCTTATACTCCAATGTGATGCCGGCTTCAAATAGCATCACCCAATTTTTTACCACGGGTTTCATAAGAGACGACTAAGGGATTCGAAGGTTTCATGTGTACCTATTACAATTTTATGCGACAGGCTGACAGGCTATCACTATAGTAAGTAATACACTATTTTTCTGATATGGCCCTCAAATACTTGTCAAACGCGGCGATAGCGACCTTATTTTACGGCCGTTTAAGCTCTGCCTTTCCGCGAGGGATAAGGGCTTGATATGTGTATGTATTTACTCCAGTATTTTTGTAAAATTATAAGTTAAAAAATATTTGAAGAATATTAACCTACTAAAGGCAAGGTTCCTGGGCTTCCTACCATGGCAAAGAGAATTACGAGTTGATAAGATAGGTAGGTTCTTCGAATGACTTACATAGAGACATTTAGATAAGATAGATAGATCATTTATTGCCACAAAGACATTACATCAGAGTTTAATTATTTTAATTTGACTACAATATTACAAAAATAAGTAAAACTGGCCCACAAGTTACTGTCACTCAGAGAGCTATGGAAAGGTCTATGCGCGGTATCTCTATAATGGATAAAATCCGGAATTAGACTATCGATAGTCTGGAAGTATAGCAAACTGAAGTGGCAGTGGGCTGGGCACATTTTTCGTAGAACCGACGGACGGTGGAATAAACGGGTTCTCGAGTGGAGGCCACGCCTCGGCAAGCGTAGTGTTGGACGACCTCCGGCCTGGTGGACCGATGACTTAAAAAAGGCGGCTGATAGCGACTGGATGGCGCAAAACGGGAGATCGTGCCCCATGGCGTACCTTGGGGGAGACCTACGTCCAGCAGTGGACTGCTATAGGCTGATGTATGTACGTTTGTATTTCAAAAATACATTATGAGGACGAGAGGTGGTCCAAAGCGCTTATATGGTGGCGGCCGAGAACAGCAAATCATCCAGTAGGCCAAAATAGGCGGACAACCAGCTAGATGGACGGACGACCTAGTTGCTGGCAGACAGTGGATGCGGGAGGCTTAAGGAAAGGCATTTCAGATAGTGGTGGCGTAAAGTTAAATGCCGTGTGATTAGCCTGTGTTTTTTCTTTTTTAGTTTAGTTTTCTATTAGGACATAACAAAATAGAAGTAAATAAAGACTTAATCTTTTTTTACAATTACGGATCATGAAGTCAATAAGTGATAATACAATACTATATTAAATAAAGAATATCGATTTCAGGCGAGAAAAAGAAGAGGCATATACTCAGCAGGTGGGTAGATGTAAATTAATATGATGATAATCAAATGTAAGAAACTTACAGTTTACAACCAAAGAAAAGCTGTGTTGCAAATAATATATGTGGATAACCTTTGGGTAACACTAAAACTTAATAAAATTTGCACGTTTTACGTAGCTACAGCCGACAAACGCTGCGAGCAGATTTAAATTTAATATTCTTTTTTAATCTAATACTACCTGAGTTTTTCAACAGTAGCTTCTAAAAATACCTGTGAAGAGTCATATCCGGTTTTTGCCGGTTTCAGAATAAGCCGAGATAAGAGCAACGAGACGTAGCTAATGGAATTCGGTGTGATTATTACATTCCTTTATAAATCCGAAAATATTATAATGTAGATAAAGTTTGCTTTAATATTAGCCTCGGACTCTTATATTGGAGTATACAAGCTTGATCATTAGGGTAGGGTTTCTCTTATATTTAGCTTTTAAAACATTTTGCTTTTTAGATATTTTGTGTCTCAGCTGTTTGCAACTTTGACTGGACTACTTTTTTACAATAAAATCATATGTCTTAGTAAATGTATAGAATGTGTAAATACCAGTTGTTGCTTTATTTTCCTTTTTTATTAACGCTACAAAAAACAAGTAGGTATTGCAGTTTCATGCGAACTACGTACGTATTAAACTTTTTGAATAATAAAAAATGTAAACTAGAGCTTGGTGCTATCTGGACGACAAAATCAATTCTCTCTTTTCGTGTGGGACACCGAGTCGTCTAACGTTCCGATGAACTCTGGTGTCAGAGTTTTTCATGGTTGGGTTACGACCGCTGTCTAAGTAATCATAGACAGCAACCAGGACCGACAGCTTAATGTGCCCTCCGAAGCACGGAACCATTTCTTTTCAGACACCAGACAACCAGACCGGGAACAAATTCACAAAGTGATAAATATCAACTTTGTGAGTGTCCGACCGAGAATCGAAACCGGAACCTTTGCGTCGCAGGCAGTCGCACTACAATTGCGCCACAGCGGCCGTCGACAAAAAACAATTCAACCTCCCATACAAAATCACGATCAGCTGAACTGAGCTGTTCTGAGCACAGCTTAAAAAAATACGTTTCCTTAAAGATATTGCAAAGGGAATTTTGTTCAGTTTCATGGTCGGAATGAACTCTTTCGGTATTCGTTGGGCTGTCCCATACACCCCGTTTAAAAAAATCCAAGAGTTCGTGTATTTGATTATTTGTTATTTCTTAACGCTTAAACTGCTGGACGGATTTGGATGAAAACTCATGAGAGTGTAACCTGGAATCACATAGATGCCGCTTTTTACCGTGGAAAAACATGCCATTCCTACTAAGAAATCGTAAAACAACAACCCGGAAAATGACGGAAAGGAAATCTATTACTTAATAATCATGAGTTTTTCATAAGACATACTGCACAATATGTACAAGGAGTAACAGAAAGAGTACATCAATCCGAAAGGAGTCAAGGAACTCATGAAACTGAACAACTTTCCCCATGAAACATGGGTCGACATACGAAAAAAATATTGGACCCTCCAAGCCAGCTGATTAGCAATTTTACATGGGAGGTCCATTTTTCATGATTCCAGTTGTGTAAGGATATAATAAAAACTTTATTATTATCATTATGTACTCTTTCGAATCTCGGGCACACAGGGACCCGGTCCTTTGAGGCAGGTGAGGTATCGGGCCGAAGCCAACAGCACAGAGGTCTTTTTGTACCAAATAATTTGTTATGTGCACAAGCGGATACTTGCTCTGTCTGCACTCAAGAAGTTTACCCAGAGCCAGCACTTGCCAGATTATTACTATCAGTTCATGAATTTAGTTGTTTAAAGTCATGATTACCTTGAGCTTCTTTTGGCTTGTTATACCCTTTTTGTTACTCCCTGTACAGTATTCTGTGACTACGGAAGCGCCATGCGAAACTTCCGTCAAGGTCAGGTTCGCACGCTACAGTTTTAGGGCGCATTTAATACACATTGTCTGCTGAAGTGGCAATCCGGCGGTAAAAGGTACCGGCGCGTGTCACCTTAAGGGTTCTTCAGTTACACAGGGATGCATTTAGCTCTTACCCGGTACTTAAAAAGGTACAAGGAACACGTATTATATTTCGGGTAATAAAATGTGCTTTAATAAACTTTGAAATTATTAAGGGCCTCAATGGGCCTACGCTACGACCATTGCAACGCGTTACGTAGCTGTTTTACGGTATATTATAACGATGTCAAAATCAAACAACTCTGTTTATATCCACTTGCAGTTTTAGTTAATACTTTGCAATCATGTAAATTTGCAAAGGCATTTTAATTTGCAATATATATTTTAAAAGAAGATATGTGCATACATACAAAACTTGTTCTGTTAACAAACTGTTGAAATGCGCTACGCTTCGTAGCTGTTTTACTACGAAATCAGAACAATGTAAAATCAAATCCACTCTACTTTTATCTATTAATTGTGAATTTTTATGGTATTTCCAAAGGCATTTCAACTTTTCAGTCCTTTTTTATGATTTATAAGTAAATACATTTTTAAGGCTTATCTGAATAATATTTCCTACCGCTCTCTCTGTGTTGCTCGGTTGCTCTACAGAACGCGTGATTCTTGTGCACTCAGCCCTAACTCTTCTCCACGAGTCACTGCTTTCAGCGCGGCTTATTCCAAAACCTGCCGCTTATCCGGATATTACCGGTGCACGGCGGTAAGTAGTCCGGTATAAATATTCTGAGATCTGAGCCCTGAGGCAAAGAATGTTCATAGTATTAAAAATAATGTCGCTTTCCGGGTCCCGGTGGTGTCCTGGGTGAGTAATGTAAGCTTAAAAGTATGCAACGGAATTTGATGCAGTTTTCTTTAATAGAGTGATGCATGAAGTAGATTTTTGTGTATCATTTAAATGTCGGGAAAAGGTCACATTCGCTGGGCGGTTCGCTAGTACATATTCTAGCTATCTGCCGAAGCCTGAGATCTAGAATTTAGATTCTAAGGTCTTTTTCGTACGGCGAAAAATTTATACTTTAGAAAACCTGCCTAACTTTTTAACGAAATAATAATCCTGTACAATAAAACATGTAGCTAGATGCGACACTACAAGCAAAATGTTCTTTACCGTATACAGAGTGTAAGTGACTGTGCCCTTTGAATCACGGAGCAGAAAGAAAGCTTTGAATACTCATTAAGACATTCCGCTTTAGCGTTAGAGAAGAAACTGTAATTTCTATAGGTAGAATGCATTGAGCAGGCCTTTATACAACTGTTTTCGAGTTCATAATTCAAATATTATGAGACGAGTGTAGATAAAGGTATAAAAATTTCTTCAAAATGAATTTCACGCAGTCCTTACCACAATTCGAGCAAAAGTTGACGAATGTTAATAAACGACAAAACATTTGATAAAACTGAAGTAATTTAAGTTCGGGAAGGTTTTGTTTTGTAAAGAAGCCCTTATTTAAAACGTGCTTTAGATGTGAGTAATTACTTCATTATTTCTTTTCTCTATTATATGACCGTAGAAAACGAGCTTAATTTCAGCCAATAATACAATAAAAGTTCTATGTTGGAGGTTTTAAAACAGGAAATTATATTACTTTTGATTTATCCGAAGCTCATTAGAATGAGTTTTGTTTATCTTAATAAATTAAGTTAAGTGAGTCGATATTAACACACACTCATCATGGCTATATTCTTTGCGTAGTAGGCACAGCGTAAGGGGCCGTAAAAACGGTCGTTGTCAGCACATCTGACAAATACTTTACGGTAATTTTAAAACTTGTAGAAAACAGCTTATAGAAAAGTGAATTGTGTCTTATCTTACAGGGATAAGCTTGCCTTTGTTTTTGTATTTTCAAACTGGTTCTGAATTGTATGCAATAAATAAATTAATTCAATTATTCTAATTATCACGAGCTTATTTATCAGCGTAACAAATGACGGCCGATGTGGCGCCATGGTAGTGCGACTGCCTGGGACGCAAAGTTCCGGGTTCGATTCTTTGTGGGGCACTCACAAAATTGATATTTGTCTGGTTAGGACATTGCAGGGGTTAAGTCCTTGCAAGACCGGTTGTACACTAAGTAGTACCATGGTAGTGTTATTATTTATTCTATGGTAGTACCATTGTACAACTGGGACATCACTGGCAAATAATAAGGGCCGCCGCACAGCAAAATTTAAATTATCTTTGTTTGGTTAAATTTCAGCAGAGTCCACAAATGGTATAATTTTATGACGTTAACATAGCAAATATTGAATTGACTTATACAAAAGTATTATGATGAAAATATTTGCAACTCCTTAATTACGTAATTCCTGAACGAATAAAGTACTTCCTTATCTAAATAAGTAGTACTTTTTGTACTATGACAAAATAGAAAATAATGAAATGCGAGAATCAACACATACACCTACACACGCATTGCATACTTGGTCATTCTAGTTTCTCATCGATCTGTGCCATGTATTATCATTGTACAGGTACAGGTCCACATTTACAGGCGAAAATCTGCCTGTAGCGCACTTGTAGTTACAATTTACAGGTTACAGGCGTTTTATGAAGACACTTGTAAAGCTACCATTGTCAGTACCGCTCCAAAATCTCGACTACAGGTAAATTTTACAAGTCGATGTACAACACTATCGATTCATTCATTTCATTCACTCAAATTGAACGTCAATGTTATAGCACAGATTAAATAATGTGAAAGTATGTAAACACTTTGCTAAATATATAAGACATTACACTGAAAATTATTATTTTAATAAAAAGGAAATTACAAAAATGAAATCAACAATATTTCTAATTAAAATCATATTATTGATAGAGTACGTGAAAATAGTACTGTTGTGAATTAATAATAATAATCCACAATTGACGATAAAGTTTTGCTTTATTTAACGCCTCGAGGAAAATAATTTGGCAAGGAACGCATTTTGAGTACTTTTGAACATATTGAATAGATTTTTATGCAGAAATCTTGCACTTGTAAAATAATTACCTAGGTCAGACGACCTGTAAAATTATACACAAGTTGTAAGTTTTTACAGTTGTAGTTTACAAGTCTTTTGATGAACACCTGTAAAAACTTGCTCGATTGTGTTTTTAAAAGCAAAATCTACCCTATGGTTTGTCGATGGAAATCTACAGGTGCCTGTAGCTGTGACTTGTAAAATTGTAGACCTGTAGCTTCAAAAAACGCCTGTAGTTGTAATTTTCATCAGTGTTGCTATTTTAAATATTAATTTTGGCGCGATGTTGCCACTTTTTCGCCCGTATAATTGTAGTTGTTCAATGATAGCACAGGCCACTGGTAGACACCATCGTCTCAGTACCGTCGGTCTTGAAGAGTCACAAATTTTGTTAAAGATAGGTTTCTCACCCAATATTATACATAACTAGTGCTTGTTTAATACAGCTAAAAAGCTGAGATATTCTACAACCAACTCTTTACCAAGGAATTGTGGACGGGACTCGAGCACACTTCACATCACAAGCGAATCTTAAATGCCGCGAACATCCCGTAACCACTGGCTGCGGACACGACCTCAGCGGTAGCGGGAGAAGTACTGAGACATACAAGACATTAGTGAACCAAAAAGCAAGCCAAGGTACAGAATCTAACTACCCTAAGGAATATGGCTCTAAATATTTAAAACAATAATTTTGGACCTCCCACATAAATCACCATTGTAACTGTCGGGTCTATCTGTATATTGTGAGGAATTTATGTTCATTCGGAGGCTGAATTCTAAGGTGCAACCAGGCCAATCCGAGAATCCGAGAGCGGATCATGGAGTTGGTTATAATTTTTGTTTTGCATTAACTTTTTGACATTTGCATGTATTGAGAATGATTGTTTTTGAGAATTACCTCTATAGTTATTTTATAAGTGTATGCCCATGTAGGGCGGGTTATGTGAGCTAATATTTCTAAGAACTTGTATTACCATAATCTGACAATAAACGAATCTTGTATCTTGAGTATGTTCAGATATGTTGTTGCTGGTCTCGTATCTAGATTTGGCTCTGAACTGCTCCCGGCATCGCTGACAATGTGCCCACGTCCTCGACTGCCCCTTCACTCCAACTTGGAACTATGCAAAACTTTAAGCTGAAAGGGATATAAGAACGTCGACAACTGTGTTAAACTTCAGCAACTCTGTAGCGCATCTGTAAAAAAATGCTAGTGTTTGATAGCGAAAACTCAAGACGAGCTGGTGATAAGGAGCAACTCACCAAAGAAACTTGGTCAAAATATGTAAAAAGAAATTCGGACCTCCCATAAAAAATTTCCGGTCATCTGACTTGGGTTACTATGGAAGCTCAAATTATTATTGTAATATTTTGACCTACGTTCCTTGGGGAATGTTGTTGTTTATCAACCCTTCCTCTGTTTTAAGTATCGGTCACTAGTAAAATTACTCCCGGTATAAAAGCAAAATGTGCTAATACTCGGTCCATGTGTAAAAAAAAGAAGACCATCAATCGATCGCAGTTACAAACTTGCACTATCTCAGTCACTACTAGCTTCTAGGTTAGCCTGTGTTGGGGTCGGTAAGCAACGCATAGGAACGCGAAGAAAAGATTCTCAGACCTGAGGATAGATATAGACATTCATCATACTTTTTGTTTTGTATAAATATCTACTCCAGCCGCTAATCGAACCCGGATGTTGAACTAAATACTGCGCAAAGCACATTCATTCAATGCTTTGATCTGATTTTTTTATTAATAAAAAAATTTAGGTACCAGTCACGATGTAAAGAAAAAATAAACAATAAACCTCTCATAAAATTCTTTCCTACGCTCTTTTTTCTTTATTATTATTGTATTTTAGTACAATTACCAACCTACTAGCGATTATTGTCATAATCTAAAGCTTGTTAATTAATTTGGAGTGAATCCGATGTTGCTCAACCCATGAAATTAACAACTTTCTGTCCGATCATTTCTGAAAAATTACAAATTTTTTGGTTTTCCATAAAAGTTAGCACGGGTTAATAAAGACATTTCTTTTGAAATTTTAAACGTGCTACAATTAAAATTGTTTACCACAGTTTTAGCACTGTTTCCCTGTTGTCTACTTAATAAGCCTATATAACTGTATACATGCCTCGTATTCTAGCATAGAATAATAAACACTACCGTGCTACTACTACTAAACTCTGTGCTACTTAGACAGGTATAATGAAGACTGTTTTACAGATTGGCCCAAAAAACAATAAGCCTTATTACAAATAAAATATGAAATGTAGCTTAATCTATTATATGTAGTAGGTAGGACTCAAATGTTTTAATTTCAACGTAAATTTTATTTACAACCAAATTAATAAAAGTTTCTGGTTTAATAAGGAAAGGTAAGGTAATTGTGCAAGCTTATTAGGCTAAAACCGGGACTAAGTAGGTATGGTGTGTTCTTTGTGGTTTACTTTAATTAACTTTAGAGTTAATTAGAAACCAGGTCTATAAAACTGGCAATGTGTGCACCTTCATTTGAATGTCAAAAGATACATTTCAAATAAGGTTTTGTAAAAAGTACCTTCTTACCAAACTTCTTCTTCTTACTTTTTTTTTTCTTTTTAGGTGAAGGTTTGGTAAAAATATACTTAAGCTTAGTTGCATAGTTCTTATTCTGAATTAATGGCAATCAATCATTTAGACCTCCCATACAAAACGTATAGGAGCCAGTGTTATTTTTCCATAGGAAATAATTTTATGTTTCGTGAAGAAAGTTGTTTAATTTCGTAGACTGGTTCATCCCTTGAAATATTTCATACATTTTTACACCTAAATATATGTATAGGGTGTAAGGGACATCTTAAATACACAAGGTGCAAGGGTGCATTTAGACCATGAAACTGAACCAAGGCTCATTATATAATATTTCAGGAAACGTCAATTATTTTTTGATTTCCCATAGTAAATGCAGTTAGCTGATTGTGATTTTCTTTTTTCTCGTTTCCTGACATATCGTTGTTCAGTTTCATAGTCTGAATGCACCCGATCAGTATTCGGTACGCTGTTTCACGGTTTACGTGATAGTTTAACGAATAACATATCTACACAAATCGAATCAGTTTTAATTAAATTTTGCAGTGGAAATGCGTCATGTCATGTTAGGCTATAATTATGCCAACACCACAAAATCTGATCAACTTTAGTTAATTAAGTGCAATGAGAGCCTAAGTTAAAAGAGCAGTGTACAACGACAAAGTTATACAGGGAGGTTCCAAACGACATACTTTTCCGGAAACGCTAGTCGGACACGCCCACGAAGGGTTCCGTAACATGCACATTAAGCCCTTTCATATGATACTCCACTTAAACTACTAGCATAACATTTTGTTATTTTTCTTTTTCAGCTCCCTAAAAGCCACATATTTTTCGGGTTTTCGAAGCTATTTGCTGAATTGCATAGTTCTAGATAGTTAGTTAGTAGTTCCCTATGAATTTTTATTCCCTAGCGAGGGTAAAAACGTTTATTAAGAGCTTGATTTATATCACAACTAAAAGCAGCCGTAGACCTGAGTATATGGTTTTAATTTGAACTCGATATCTCTAGTACGTTAGGCCGTGACATACGGACGGATGGACAACAAGGTGATAAGGTGGTCCTATAAGTATACCGTTTTTTTCTTTTTGAGGTACGTTACCCTAAAAATATCTATTGACATGTTTGCAGCTTTATTCAGAAGTCTTAGTCATGTGACAAAGCTGATAACTTTAAGTATCAATGATATTATGTTAAGTAAGTGCTAATAATAGCATCGCAATCGGTAACATTTTTATTATTACATAGTAATATAATAATGGTAACGAAAATGCTTTTATTGGTCACAATAGTACATATACCGCGTGTTGCAGAATAACAAGTAAAGCCGAAAGGGTGTGAAAGGGTCACTTGTAAAGAGTCTATATATATAATATATTGAAGTCGTTGTGTCGATTTAGAAAATTACGGAAAATATTTTTTAAATCAAATTACAAAAAAATATATATTGTTGCATTGCATCACTATTTTGACGATTTAAAGTTCAACTGAAGTTGCCAACGCGGCGCAGTGAGATTCGGTATACATTGCTTGTAATTGCATGGGTGTTATCATTATTATAAACTGAAGATAACCAGCAATCTATGCCAAATCGAAATTCATTAGAAGGGAAGTCTAGGGCTAGACTAGTGATGTGATTATTTCATCGACTGGTGATAATATATTTTTTTTTGGGTTCTTTTGTCGTAGCTTGTATATAATATTATGTAGGTTGCAACGTGTAACACCAACCTGCTTAGTGACGACAATGACAAACAGGATGTACGCGTTGAGCAGCAGTCCTATCCCGGAGATCACGGTGATGGCGACACTGAGCGCCAGGGACACCGCCGCCTCGTCGCCGCGGTCTTCCGTCCCATTCATCACTAATGCCGTCCTTGTCTAGCCGGCAGACGCTTCATCGCGATTGGTGGACAGTATCGTCATCTCACCGCTGATGCCGCATTCCATCGCATATTGGTTGATCTGAAACACGATAAATGAGCACATTTAATTTTTACATTAAAATACTATTTTTCAGACGTTAGTTTTCTTATCAAAGTGTGTTTTGGCAGGGTCGCCATGCAATATGGATAGGCTGTGTAGAGTTCGTTGACTCGGTATCTTTATATTTATCCACTGCTGAGCATAAGCCTCTTCTTTATTGCGCCATTAACTTTGGTCCTGTGCCGAGATGGTCAGATGATATAATATCGGCTATAGGGAAAGGTTGGATGCGTGACTCGGTACACCCTACAATATATTTGCAAGCAAGGGCTTATAGGCAAACTTGTGTAGGTATTATGTGAGAATTAAAAATGTAATTTATTGCAATGAGGTTCTGGGCCTAGGGTTAGAAACTCTCAAATGTCGATCTATATTCTTTAATTACCGTACAGCGAGTACGATAATGAGTGATGGAAATGAATTTGCGCGTGATCTGGTAATATGTACCTCATACACACACACACACACATATCACGCCTATAATCCCTTGCGGGGTAGGCAGAGCGTAAACGGCCGCAATAAACGGACATTTACGCCACGTCTGACAAATGTTTGAGGGTCATTCGGAAAATTGTGTAACGCCATAGTAACAGGTAATAGGTACCTGACTACTGAAAAAAACTTTTGCAATAATGAGACTGACCAAATCCGATCAAATCTGACGAAATCTAAGTGATATCGTATAGTAAACGTACCACCTATTCATTTCGAATAAAATTAACGTAATATTTTGTCGTAGAACCGCGTCTTAACTTTTGTAATACCGGTCGATTTCCAATATTGCATGTTAACGTATTTATTGTAATAGTGAAGAACACGGAATACGGGGCAAATAAAATGCAATGTCACTGACAATATGATTGCACTACATCACGAAATCCCACTTCGAACGAACTTTACATTCAAACGTTATTTTTAACCGACGCCTAAGAATGGCGAGGTTCACAATTCATTCGGCACTTTGTTCCTATTATGAATGAAACTGTGATAATTCAGACGCCCACCCGACTACGACATAACCTACGATTTAGAAAATACATTTTTTTTTGTTTGAAAACGTATTCTAAATAGGTTGTCCCATAGTCAGCAAGTCAGGATCTAATGGAGGATCCCGGAAAACCAAGGAAATCCTTCTTAATTCTATAGGCACAGTCAAAGGTGCTTCCAAATAGTGATAACTTAGATGAAAGATTGGTCCTCACTGTCGCTAGCGCTAGCGCACCAATCATTTAATTAAGGTTGATAATTTTCAATATCACAGAACATCGAAACGTCATTCGCTGTCACTAACGCTTGAGTTCTTTGGTCTGTGTTCAATATTATGAAGCTTGTTCATCTTTACTGGTAGATAATGCAAGTATTAGACGTGCAATTGACTTGGAATATTGAAATTTTAATATTCGTTTGCAATTCAAATTTGTTTAGTGGTACGAACGAAAATACGCTAGGAATGCTTAAAACTTAACCTTGTTATTACAAAAATGTTAGACGCGCATTCTCTACATTATTTTTACAAATGATTTGACGTTGTCAACGACTTATAACTTTATAAAATAACTCTGTAAATGTTGCCAGATGATGTAACAAATAAAAATATGAATTGTATTTTTAATCGATAATCGAACAGAACACGTAGGGCATTACGTACCTACGGTACCTACCTAGGCAGATATTTCTAAATACTCAATATGGTTTTTTGTACATACATATGTCACGCCTATGCCTTGCAGGGTAGGCAGAGCGTAAACGGTATAAAAACGGACATTTACATTAATATTTGAAGGGCATTCAGAAAATTATGTTTCATCATAGACCAATTATTACCAATTAATAGTGACAGGTTATCAGCTCATCGCCTAAAATTGCAATACACATGCAACCTCCTTGCATGCAAAGTCCTTTAGTCCCCTCTTATGACACCAAGGAAAAGAAATGGGGTGATGCTATTCTTAGTCATCATCACACGGGGTTTTGTAAACAGTTATATACAATTTTATAACATCCACAACAACTGATGCTGGTCATGGAACTCCTCTTAATGGGGGTCATGATTGCTATTTTGATTGATACTTATTCACTACACTTGGCAGGCGGGTTGACGAGCGCAGTGCAAGAAATTGCATTCACAGGGAACGCCGGATGTATTTATCCCTTTATCGCTTTTTACGACACCCACGGGAGCGTACACACACATTAAAATACTGCCGTGTGGTGCCGGCTTAGAATAGCATCACTTCATTTCTTTCCCACGGGAGTCGTAGGGGACTCGAGGGTGTGTTGCAATTTTAGGCGATGGGCTGACAACTTGCCACTATGGCGATACTCTAAGTGTTTGTCAGATATTTGTCAGACGTAGCGTAAATGTAAATATGTGTGTTATATTGCTGATACTCCACGCCACATGACTCGTCTTAAACATAATTGGATTGACGTTTATAATTTATCGAAATCATAGAATTTTTATCGAGATTACTCGTCGTATTTCAACGTGCCGTGGATGTCAGTTCAGAATAGCATTACCCCATTTCTTTTCCGTCGGTGTCGTAAGACTCGACTAAGGGACTCGAGGGTTACATGTTTATTTCAATTTTAGACGATGGGCTGACAACCTGTCACAAAATAAACCTGTATTAATGACGTTCCTTTGTACGGTCGTGTACGCTCGGCCTATCTCGCAAGGGATATTATTATTACTATTGTCCATCCAATAGACCAAAAAACACGTATGCAATAGAGGGTTTGATGCAATGCTTGTGGATACGAGTAAATACTAACTTTTTATTGTTTCTTTTTTTTTCTTAACATAAAAAATATATTTGCTAACAATTAATAAAGTGGAAATAAAATATGATCAATTTTAGTAGTACACAGTTACAGTTAGTTGTGTTACAAAGCAATACATCAATCAAATTAATCTATGAAAGGAATGATTGCAATCACACATCGGTATAGTGGTCACTATTCTCCTTTATAAATACACTAGCAGCCCGCCCAGCGGTTTCACCCGCCGCTAAATACTTCCCCCCGGGAATAAGACAGTTTAATATAGCCTATGTTCATCAGGGATAATGTAGAATTCTAAAAATCTTGACTTCAATTTGAAACAAATATCGTTTTCAGATGGTGGTGGCGTAAAGTTACATGCCGTGTGATTAACCTGGCCAGCCCCATGGCAGTGCCTTTGTTTTTATTTTTTTTATCCCGCCCGAGCCGGTTTTCTATTAAAAAAGTAAATTGTGTGATACAAATTAGTTTTTTTAGAATGACGGTTCATGACGTCAATAAGTGATAATACTATCCTACATTGAATAAAGAATTTCAATTTCAATTAACGGGAAAAGAATTTTTTTAATCGTTCTAGTAGTTTCGGAGCCTATTCAATTCGAACAATCAATAAAAAAAACCTGTTTCTAATATTAGTGTAGATTATATTATTATTATTTTAGTGTGATGCCGGCTTAGAATAGCATCACCCGATTTCTTTCCCGTGGGAGTCGTAGGAGGCGACTAAGGGACTTGAGGGTGTGTATTGCAATTTTAGGCGATGGGCTGACAACCTATCACTATGGCGATACACAATTTTCCGAATGACCCTCAAACATATGTCAGACGTGGCGTAAATGTCCGTTTTTGCAGCCGTTTACGCTCTGCCTACCCCGCAAAGGATAATAGGCGTGATATGTGTATGAATGTATTATTTTAGTGTAGATTTTTTTAATGCATTATTTAATGTTTTTTGTCTTCTTTTTTTATACCGAGTAAGGGAGAGCCCTTCGAACACTGATAGGGTGCATGAAACATAAAACTGGACAACTTTCTCCTAGAAACATATGTCAGGTAACGCCAAAAAAATTACCTTCCATACAAAATCACAATCAGCTGACTGCATTCACTATGGGAAGTCAGTTTGTTTACGTTTCCTGAAATATGTTCCTAGGGGAAAGTTGTTCAGTTTCATGGTCTGCATGTACCCTATCAGTATTCGGAGGGCTATCCCTGACACCCTTTAATACAGTAATGATTAAATGTAGGTAATCATTACACTGGTACGAATAATGTGGCGTAAATTGTACATTTTTAAATGAAAAAGTAGTTATTGTGGCATAACTGTAATAGTTAGACATATGGTATCGCGGACATAATTAGAGATATTGATATCCTCTATAAAACTGTAGTACATCACTTTTCTCTATTGTCAATAATTTCCACAGCGTACGCGATATAAGATATATTTTTGGTACATTTTTTACACCTTGGGTTACATTATCGAAATTTTCACGCGGATCCCTATTTTTTTCTCGTATAAAATATAGCCTATGTTCATCAGGAATAATGTAGGATTCTAATGGTAAAAGAATTTTTAAAATCGGGCCAGTAGTTTCGGAGCCTATTCGATGCAAACAAACAAACAAACAAACAATCAAATCTTTCCTCTTTATAATATTAGTGTAGATAGATTATGGCTGTGCCTGATCAAGTTCTTCCGTTTCTTAAATACACTATAGTATGTGTCCTTCATTCGAACTTATGGTGACCATGAAGAGGTTTGTTAGAGAGTACTGAAACCTATTATATTATTCAAACATATTATAGTAAGTTCAATATTTCTTTGGCACAAAAGGGTCATCTAGCCTTGTAATCTTACAATCTTATCATACATTACATCTTACAATAACTAAAATAACTTGCGAGTTACAAAGTAAGTAGATTTCCGTTGTATCTGACTCTGATACTGAAAGCTTTATAACCAAAGACAGTGAACAATATACAAGTGGAATCAATTTCAGTGACTGGCAGAGCCGATCTGCGGTATGTGTGTGTGTGCATAGATGCATGACCAAAGGTCATAATAATATTAGCTTTGAGCCGTTGCAATCACATCAAACCACAAAATAGAAATGTTTACAGAAAGTGCACTCCTTTTTTTCGATTCTTGCGATTGTCACTTAGTCACAAATAACGTGCGATGCGAGGGGCGGCATGTGTGTTTAATGTATTCGTTTGTTTCCACGGTAAAAAAATGCCACCTTCATTTAATGCTCATATTGCAAAAAGGCAATTTTGCGAAATGTTAACGTTGAGAAATATCAAACAAGCAAAAAAGGAAGTCGCTGACTGTCAAAGGTAAGATAAATTATCGTTACGAAATGTCAAAGAAATAAAGTAACAAGTGGTAAAGTTTTAAGTATAATAATTCCTAAGTTAAGAATGACAAGTTATGATGCATATTATTTACGTACTTATTTTCAATATTTTTTCAGTTAACTGCGCCTTTTTTTGGCGCGTTTTGCTAAAATTGTTCGCATAGTTGGCGAGTGCGCCATCATTGTTCTGTCAAAATTTGTTAGCGGACATTGCCTCTTGTTAAAAAAGTATTTGAGGCAGCCATTCGGGCGCGAGTCCGAGTAGCACTTGGCCGTTTATTATCTATCTACCATCATTTGTTATGTGTATTATTATAGGTATGGATTCAGTAATAGCTATTTTATAATATATCATGGTGACCCTCAAACAAAAGGCTGACAGTACAATTGGCTTGGTATCGACAAGGCTGTAAATAGCTAGTCGGTACGAAGTCGATAGGCACGGGTCACGGCCAGAAGTAACTCATTTCCAGCTATTACTAAACCCGGTAAAAATACCCGACTTGGAATTGACCTCAAAACTAACTCAAACGTGGTAAATATATGTGTCTTTTATTTCTGTATATGAGATTTGGTAGATATTTTACTACCATTGTTTTTTTCAGAAATATATAAAATAGTTTATGCAAATTTCATGAGATGCTTATTCATTTGCAGTTGCATACACCATTTTATCTACACCATTTTTTATTGTGGTGATGATGACAACGATCGTGACTATTAGTTTTAAAATTTGGTAATAAGAGATCGTGTGGACGAAAAATTTTATGAGATATTTGCTATACCAGCTATAGCTTCTTCCATAATAAAGTTGTTCATAATGATGAGTAGAATCACCATGCAAACTGTGTGTACTGAACTGTACTGTACTAACAAAAAACATTAAAAAATCCTTACTCAGTAATGCTTAAGCGTTACAAAACAAAAGCTTTTCCATAAAGCATACCTTTAAACAACTGTTTTCGAATTTGTTGTTGTTACACGGACATACTGTAAATTTTATTGAGGAGTTCGACTATCGTTAATGTTTGTGAGAAGGATAGAATATAGGAAGGAAAACCATTTTTTTATTTTCTGTGGAATAGATAGATCAGTGCGTCTGAGGGCACGTTAAGCCGACGGCCACTGACAATCACTTATTTGGGCGGCGGCTATCGTGAAAATGGCCGCTTTCACATTGACCGTTTCTGTCTTTTTAAATAAAATAAAGCCATAGACAAGCATTTTAATCAGAACAAAAATGAAAAAAGGATTGTTATGTTGTCATCGACACAATCAGCTAATGTGAAAACACTCAATCATGTAACAGGCTAAAATCAAGGCTAAAATATTATTCTGAGTCCCTGGCTGAAATATACTTGTAATAATAGGATGTAAGTATAAAACTGTGACGTCGACGTGTCGTACGATGACTCGTCGTCCCGTTCACTAAAAAGACATCTCAAAGATACCTAGTAACAATTTGTTTATAATCTTCGTTGAAGAGAACGAGAACTAGCCTGTTGGTGTTATGATTTCATTAATTTCCGCATAATTGTTTTATAATTAAGTTGCCGTGTTTTTCTGTTGTTCTTCACGGGGGAACTTTATGTTCATTTTCCCGTCGCCTAGTGATAACGGGTTAAGACAGCGAGAATTCCCAGTCATTCCGTAAATGATAAACTTTTGTTGGTAGGAAGTTGCAGAACAAAACTTCTTCATTTTATTTAGAGAGCTCTATGAAGATTTTTATCAAATTCTGATGCCCCTTTTTTAGACAGCTAAAAATATTATATGACATGATTGCAGTAATATAACGAATGCAATAGGCTAAAGTATGTACAAAGTATGTCTCAAAGTTATTACTGGTATTGTCAATAAGTCTATTTCTACAAACTCTTTTCCAGAGGATTGGAAATTGGCTGTAGTAAAGCCAATACCTAAAAAATCATCAGTTGACAGCTTAAAAGATTTGAGACCCATAAGTCTTCTTCCTGTGGTGTCAAAGGTTCTCGAAAGGGTGGTCGAGCGGCAGGTCAATAGTTTCCTGGAGAAGTCTAATGTTATTCCAAGATACCAATCAGGTTTCAGAAAAGGACATAGTACAGAAACAGCATTGCTTCAAGTATCTGACGATATACTTACAGCTTCGGATCAAGGTCAAGGTAGTATATTGGTGCTGCTAAATTTTTCACGTGCGTTTGATTGCCTCAATCAAAACCTCCTGATTGCTAAGCTTAAATATTATGGTTTCTCGGTTTCAGCTTGTGAGTGGTTCCGCTCTTTTCTTACTGGCAGAAGGCAGGTAGTCAGAGTTGATGGACCGAATGGTGAATGTGTGTTTTCTAATATAGGTCAGTTATCACGAGGAGTGCCTCAGGGCTCGATACTTAGCCCAATTCTTTTTTCTCTATACACTGCAGATCTGCCTAGACAAATATTAACGTGTAGGTATCATTTGTACGCTGATGATACCCAAGTATATCATTCTTTTGACCCGAAAAATGCAGAGGAAGAAATTAAAATGATTAATTCTGATCTGCAAAATATATTTGACTGGGCAGATAAAAATTCCCTAGTATTAAACCCGCTTAAATCAAAGTTTTTAGTAATGGGTTCTAAAGGCCAATGCGATAAAATTGGGGAAAATATTGCAATCACGGTAAATGGCGGAAATATTCCAAGAGCAGATGAAGCTAAGAATCTGGGACTCACAATGGACAGTGAACTTAGATATGTATCCCATGTGAATGCTAAAATTCGACACGCATTTTTTAAACTAAAGGTACTTTTTAGGATTAGGAAGTATTTGAGTGTTGACATTAGGGAATTGCTTGTCGACTCTTTGGTTTTGTCTCCTCTTAATTATTGCGATTCTGTTTACGGTCCTCGTGTTTGGACAAAAGTCGAAAAAGCCATACAAAGGGTACAAAATGCTTGTGCACGTTTCTGCTACAAGGTTCCTAAAAGAGCACATATTACTCCGTTCTTAAATGAAAGAGGAATATTAAACATGAAGGCCAGAAGAGAGTTACATTTCATGTGCATGACACATAGGGTTATTTGGAATAAAACTCCTGCATATTTATTTGCAAAAATTGAAAAGAAAGACCTAACTACTAGTCATTGTTTGAGATCTAATCATCAAAATTTATTGAAGGCTCCTCAACATCGGACGGCTGGATTCAGGGGTAGCTTTAAATACAAAACAGCGCGTGTGTGGAATACCCTTCCACCTCCCTTAAGAGGGAAAATGTCTACTATCACTTTTAAAAAGAAGTTGAAAATCATGTTACTTGCTAATCAGCGCAATTGTATGCAAGGTAGCTCCTGTTTCCTGTAAAATCATTTCTTTCCAGTTTGCATTTACACACACACACACACACACACTTACACACTCATACATATCTTGTTTCTTGTGTAGTTCAGCTATTTGATAGAACTTATTTTTTGTTTGTAAATTACCTTTATATGCACTTAAAAGAATGTTTTTGTTTTTTTATAAACTATATGTACCCTCTGCTAATTTGTGTCAATTAATATGAATAGGTAAGGGCTGAAAATCAGGGCTACCTATGTTGACTAGAGCAACATAGTAGCAAGCAACCTGAGTTCCTCACCGTTTGCTCTCAGAAATTTTTTTTTTTTTTTGTTTTATAGGCAACATTTTTTTTTCATTTACTGCTCAATGCTGTTGTGTATTTCTATGTTGTGTTGTTATGTGTTATGTGAAGAATGAGAGTAATAAAGATATTTGTATTTGTATTTGTATGTATGCCGAATCCAAATAATTTTTACGGCTTTTTATTGAAACATTTAAGAACAGCGAGTTATTCGACCAGCATGTCTCGTTGAGTTTACCGTGTGATGCCGGCTAAGAATAACATCACACGTCTTTTTGTGGGTGTCGCAAGAGGCGACTAAGGCACTCGAGGGTGTGTATTGCAATTTATTCGATGGGCTGACAACCTGTCACTACGGCGATACACAATTTTCCGAATGACACCCAAAAGTTTGTCAGACGTGGACGTAAATGTCCGTTTTTTGCAGCCGTTTACGCTCTGCCTACAGACGTGATATGTGTGTGTGTGTGTGTGTGTATGTGTATGTGTGTCTCGCATACGCTCGTTATAGAATGCTGATACTGACAAACCTTCGCACTACGTCAAATATGTTTCTACCAAAAAGAAATAGTGGACAATCAGAGCTTTTCATTGTCGGCAAATCCTCTCGTGCAGAAGTCAAGGCTCATCGAGTATCAATATTAGGTACCACATTCGAAGAGATTGATTTCATTTGTATTATTACTACTTGAGTATTTTTATTACGATTGTATTAATTGCCGAGTTATTCATTACCAAGAGTGGATCCCGAATACAATAATTTTTACATTGTTGAATTTCCCAATATTTTAATTGTTCTCAGAAATATGTGTAAAACTGCAATGTGTATGTAGTGTAGGTATGAATTTTACGGTTTGTTCTCGAAGCAGTCCTTCCATATCTCAACAACAAATTGGAGTTTTAACAAACATTAAATATAAATAGCTAAATCACCTCCACAGTTATAATTTTTGAATAACATCTTGGTTCATACACAGGGTGTAAGGGACAGCCCTCCGTAATACTGATATGGTGCATTCAGACCATGAAACTGAACCACCTTTCATAAATAAATATTTCAGGAAACGTCAAAAATTTTATTACTTCCCAATACTTCCCATAGTAAATGCAGTCAGGTAAACGTGATTTTGTATGGAAGCTCAAATATATTTTTTGTCGTTTCCTGACATATGTTCCTAGGGAAAGTTGTTCAGTTTCATAGTCTGCATGTACCGTATCAGTATTCGGAGGGCAGTCACTTACATTCCGTATACTTCTTACATTGATAGAATGTTGTTTTTTAATTTCAACTACGAAATGACATAGATAACGAGAGTCGATACCATATCTAGTTTCAAGTCTGAAATATTTCGCAAATACATTTGCAGACATTTTAATATCCTAAGCCTGATTGAAATGCAATATCTCAACTTCGTTTTACAAAATATTCGTTTCGAGTG